>JABFEB020000124.1:9512268-9541919 GCA_019775895.2 Stomatorhinus ivindoensis | reverse complement strand
GTAGTGGTTTGGGCGGAGCTATAGGCAGTTGTGTGGGCGTGGCTATGGGTAGTGGTTTGGGCGGAGCTATAGGCAGTGGGATGGGATGATGGAAACCTGAAACTTGGGCAGCAACCTGGCAACCCTTTATGGGGAATTACTTAGCCCCTTGTTTCTGTGATTCATCTGGGACTCCGCTGTCACCTTCATCTGTTTACATGGCAACCCTGTTTCAGGTCTGCACTGTGCGTGGATTTGTCTCCTAACAATCTAGCAGCCTGCCTGTTTGTTTATTAGTTTATTGTTTATTAGTCTCATGGGGGCCGTGCCCTTGGTGTGCCGGCAGGACACCCCTGATTTGTGGACCGTGAAGCAGAGGTTATTTTGGGGGGCATCCAGACTACACACATACAGACAGACAGACAAACACATGCACACACACACAGACCTCTACCCATATCTTTGTTGGGACTTTTTATGAATTTTTGATTTTTTATAAAATTGAGTTTCCCTTTGTGGGGAAAAAATGGTCCTGCTATTGTTATGACTGTATGCTGTTTGTCATCAAATGTATCTATATGTGAATTACCACTGTTAAGAAGGTTCTGGAATGCAGGCCATTGTCCTAGAAAGTGAAACCTGCATTTTAAATATCCTATTATGTCCTGATTTTCTGCTGCTGGTTAGTATTTGACCCTGAATTTTACTTCTGTGTTTGAATCAAGTTAGACATTGAACAATCAGAATAGGTGCAGGTGTTTCATTGGTGGATTGATTGATTGCCTGTATGACTGATTGATTGGTGAAGTGCCTATCAGCAATTATTTGGCCAAATGAAAGGCACATTCTCCTGGAGAAGTTAATAGTGTGTGAATCTGATTGTGCAGTTGTTATACTCCCATTCAGACCTGGATACTCACATTGTTAACAGATGTATATGATCCTATTTAGTCTGCAGGATTTTCACAAGACCAAGATGGGCATAATATTTATAGCAGGACACATGAGTATTAATTCATCTTGAAGTACAAATATGGAGAAAAAAAACAACTCTTACTGAGGCACAAACCAGAATCAGGCTCTCTCTCTCTCTCTCTCTCTCTCTCTGTCTCTCTCTCTCTCTCTCTTTGAGATCTCTTTTCTTCCTTTGCAGCTGGCATACCCCTGGCACTGAGGAGGAGATTGTCAGCATTGCAGTGTACAGGTGATCTTCCTTCGGAACATGGAGATCGCCATGAAAGAAAAGAAGCAGCTACACGTTTTGCTTTTTTAAAATGCGTTCCACCTCTCGATCTATTGCTCTCTTTCAGTCCTCCATTCTAAATAAGTTTCATTTGAATGAATACCCTCCAGTGTACTGGCATCCTGCCTAGGGTGTCCCCACCCCTGTGCCCTGTGCTGCCTGGGACAGGGCCCACTCCCCACTCTTGGATGGGTGATTGATACAGCTGGAGTTCTGAGGTCTTTTTAGCTGCAAGAATAGCAGTCAGGCAGAGAAGACATCAGTACTGAAGGCCATCAGAGGAGCAGGTCCTGGAATGCTGATTCAGTCACTGAGAACAATACCCAATGCATGAGACTATCACAGGGCACTAAGTAGGCCAGGGCCTTAAAGTGCCTGGAGGGTCTGTCCCTTTAAGAATATGGTACAGTAAACCACGCCAGTGTGTGGTGAACAACCAGGCAGACAGGACAGGGGTGTCAAGATGGATGAGTGTGGGGGAGGGGTGTAGCTCTCAAGGTCAGGGCAGTGGAGAGAGATGGCCAGGCTCGGACAGGAAATCGATGAAGGACCGGCTTGGGGGGGGGACTGTTGCAATTTCAGGGACTAAATTACCTTGGAAACAAGGGAAAAAACATAATTGTGTTCTGTCCAGCAGCTAGCTCGGATCAAAAAGTCACCACATGAGCCAGTCTCAAGGGATATTAAAAAGTAATTACCAAATACAAAATGGCACCCACTGAGATGGGGCATAATTAAGTTTTCATCTAACTAGAAGTTATTAAAATGTAATTCAGATATGTTTACTTTGCTGAGTTGATCTTCTCTGAATTATATTTTCCCTTCTGTCTGCTTACTAAAATAATGAAATTTATTAAAAGTCAAAGCATAATCACATCCTAACATGCATGGTTAGGGTTAACCCTGACCAAAAACATGTCCTGCTTTCTTTTACTGGATGGTTAAAGAGGATCTGGTTGCACATCCTGAAACATCTTAGGGAAATCTCTCAGTGCAGAGTGAATATGGATTTGCAGCCAACGTCACGGATCTGTAGTGAGCTACACTTTGGTCTGATGACTTTCACTTAAGTAATATTTTGGAAATTCACAGATTTGCAGCAGGATTCATGGATTTTGTGGTGAGCTCCACTCAGGTCTGATCCCGCCCGCCTGTAGTGCCCTGCTTCCTCAGTGATTCCCATAGTGATACGTTGATCTACACAGAGATGCTCATCGATACTGTACCAGGAAAAAAATGACGGTTTAAGACAGACACACATATTTATAAGCAGTGAAACAGAGTCACACTAGGATCATAAGCAGCAGCGTGCACACTCTCATACAGATATGTTTACACGGTTAGGTAAGCTCATTTCCTAACACACTGAGGACCTTAAACTCTCAAAGTAAATGCACATGCAACTGTAGCACCGTAAGAACAGGACTGGCCTCCTGTCCATTCTGTTCTGCATTTCTGTACGCTAAGGCAGCCTGGGGAAGCCTGCAGCAGAATCCCATTACATGTGCTGAGCATGAGTCTGGCTGTAGACTTTAGTAATGGTCATTCTGTATAACCGAACACACACACAGGCACACACATATACATACACACATAGAAAGCCACACATGTCCTCACATATCCCGCTAATCAGGCCATGGAAAAATCACCCATGACAAAAAAAACTTCTGTTTCCATGACGACAAGGCCATACTACTACAGAACGAGAGTGTTAGGGTTCTATTCTACCCCTCGTAAGCAGCATGAATTTCACATTTATGATCTGCATTCATGCAGAAATGGGCCTGGACTCCCTCCATCCACATGGGGGTGCTGTACCATCAGGCGAAGGTGACTCCTCTGGTTTTTAAGCCGTTATGATTTTGGAGCTCAACATGGAGACGGGAGCTTACACTTATACTACCGTGACACAATATTACATAATGATGCGCTTCTCTGCACACAATCCACTGACGTTAGCATTAGCATGTGCCCCCCCACACCATGGCATCCTTGCCATGTGTAGCAAAAACAGACTCAGTTTTCATTCATCACTCCCTGGACGAGTGTCCAAAATGTCTGATTGAAATAGTGAGAGAGCTGACTCAGCGGAAGGCTAGCGCACTGCCTCTCCCAGCCCAGGAGGGCACGTTATGCTTTTTGTAATGCCTGGAGAATGCCATGACACGCACTGTTAACTGGACTGGCCATGAAGCTTGGGTCTCTCAGCCAGGACCACTAGAGGTTGGTTGTCATATCAAGCAAAGATCGCAAGCCATTTTCCTCTCCATCAACAACCTACCACCTGGGTCATATCACAGGAAGTGCATGGACAAGGGGAGTGGAGTGTTCTATTATTTCCTTTCCATCTTGGGTTTCTGAGATGACTGCAGCAGCAGCCATGTGACCTAAATTCCCCTTGGGGGCGTGGTGGTGAGTGGCACACGTTGCAGTTGGGTCTGTCCCTGTCCTTGACAGTAACTCATGGCGGAGTGCACTGGCCAAGAGGCAGGCTGGGGATGGGGTTTCATCCTCTAGGTGGCTGGTAGCTCAATGCTGTGTCTGTGGGAGCAGAATGAGACAGGAGGGAGGTGTTGACTCATAGGCGATCTGCCGCCCCTCTGTCCATTGCTCTTTTCTGAGAGGGGTGGGGGTAAAAAATATGAATAAAATTTCAGCACGGCAACTTCCTGTTAACATGAATAACAAAGCACTCACTGCTCAAAGTATGCTGATCTCAACATTCGAATCTCTATAGGTTCCAATGAACGATACTGTTATTGTCCCTTAGGCTACAAACAAGCTAAAATGGCCAAACACAATACTACTGCTGTTGATCTGAGTTTGTTTAGCGGGTGTGTTTTTCTGAGTAAGCGAAACTTTATGAAATCGGTTTTGTGTTTTGTTACCATCTTGTGACTGTCAAGATGTAAACCAGACCATGTTGTGCAAGTAGTGCAAGTTGTTTGGGCATTTTAAGGATTTTATTTAGCGAAGTTGGGAATTTGAAGAATTGTACTGTAAGTGTATCTATTGTATAATCTATTGAATAAGAATTGTACGATCCTACACACATCCTTACACTTCTACATCATTGTTAAATGGGAAACTGTCTGGTATTAATAGATACGACGGATCACGATGTGCGTGACACCCAAGGTACCTTCATCTTCCTGACATCATTAAAAATCTCCTCATCGTCCATGTTCCCCCATCTTCCTGATACATTATTCAAGCAGCCATAGGACTAAGCATCTTTTTGCTGTCTTGAAGACTGAAAGGTCAGTCGTGAAAAAATGAACAACAGCTCCACCTATCTGTGACCAGCATGCCAGGACGGGGTGGGGGGGGGGGGCAGCGAGCTCGATCGCAGGCCGAGGTCCAAAGAAGGTACGGCTCGGTGCAGATGGTGAAGCCTTGGAAGGTGTCCTCAGTCACCTTGTTGGCACCGGTTATCGCAGCTCCGGCAGCCATCAGCTGACTCTGGGAGGCGCCTTTACAACTAGGGTGAAATTCAACAGAACGAGAAGGTGGAGCAGCTCCAGGAAGAACCTTCAAAGTGCTGGGAACCTCACTGATTTGTGCTCTATGCAGGAACCCTTAGGTGGATTCTGAAGTACAGTGTTGCGGCTTTCATGAAGATCAATGCTATGATGGCACTTCTAGCTTCTGCATCCCCTAATAAATAGATAGAATAACAAATAACAAATAAATACTAATAACAAAAAATAGTAATAAAAACAAATAAATATTAATAGCAAAGGCGCAAAGAGAAATGGGGCATAAAAATAGTGCTGGATTTTCTAACCAATCCAATATATAAAGCTATGAAGGTCTTGCCAGAGCTTCCGACTAGATAGAACTAGAGAAACTACACAGGGCCAGATAAACATAAATACCTCCATGGCCCCAGGGGGCGCTGTGCTACCAGTTCTACTCATTAAACTCCCCTGAGAGCCACAGACATCACAGCCCATTTGTCATCCCTGGGAATGTGAGAATTGCGCATGTAAATGGGTCACTGGAAGAGTGTGGCGCTGCTTCTGTGGAGCAGATGAAGCCACTACACAGATGAGTGACTGTCTGTCATGCTGTGTTCTCCCGATCCTCCCAAACTCCTTCCCCTTCCTGCCCCCACCTTTCCTCCACCTCCTAATTCACTATGGCCATGGCTTTTGCTGCAGCATTTGAGGACCTGGACCCAAAGCCAGGTGCCAGCAATATGAAGCATAAAAGGCAAAGCGTCCTATTGGGCCTCCAAGCAAAGCAACCTGAAATTTCAAGCCATACAACAGTGCTTGAATTAGCGTAATAACACCTCATCTTCTTTCCTGTTAGTGGTGGTTAGTGGTTAGTGGAGCCTTCACGTTGCTCTTCCATTTTAGGCTGGAGAGTTTCATCAAAAAATTTTCTCCTTAAAAAGCCAGGATGTTTCATAGCCACCATTATCTTAAATGTATGGATGATCACCCAAGGCAGCATCACAAAACATTAGCCATCGACCTCCATGCCTTTGAATGGTCCATGAGTGTGTTGCCATCGGTCCTTCTCCTTGGCCTGGGCACGTTATGATTGGCCCGTGCAAGGGAGAGCTTGTGTCCAATGAGCAATCTGCCAGGGGATTACTGCCATTAATCCCTGTATAATCTCCCATCCATTAGGTGGTGTTAGGAGGCTGCTGCTGGAAGGGCTTTAGCCACATTAGCTAAGTAAAACTGGACATGCAGAAGATCAGAACAACGGCCAGGGTTTCAGAGTGTCGCAGGCTGGGAAGCCTCCATGTCATCCTTCAGGGCTCTGATCCCGCAGAGCATGTATCCATTACCGCAGACCCATTGCTACCCCCCTTCTGCGGTCCATGGCCGTGATACCTCCAGCAGATGAGCAGCCCTGCTCTCTAACAGGTCCTTGCAGGGCTTGCATGCAGATGAGTACTTATGCATTTAAACGGTTGTGCACCGCAGTGTCAATCTCTTTGCTCCCGGCACAGTGAGCTGCACCGTAACCCACCGACGGGCACCGGGTCACATGAATCACATTTTTTAGTCTCACTTGAACGCGGGGCGTCTTCTCCGGAACATGAAGTTCGGAACATAGCACTGGTTTCTGCATCAGTGGTCTCTGTATCACAATAGTTTAAAATGTACAAAACACAGGATAGTGCGAGATTAGGGGGCTTAAACGCATGTTTTAAATGTGCAGTGCAATAAGTAGATGTAGAAGATAAAGCTACCTGAGAAATCTTCTGTGTAACTTTTCTGTAGAAGCTGAAGCAGAGCAACAGCAAAGCAGAGGTGCTTTACTGGTGCTTCAGGAAGCCAGCGAGGGCCCTGCGGATTCCCGTGCCGATCCAGCACGTGATGCGGGGGCTGCCAGGGAGAAGATTAAGATGAAGCTGATTCTTATCGCCGCGATTCAGTCCAGAAACTTCCAAAGCTAAAACATGCTTAAAGGGGTGAAACTGGAGGAGACGTTGCAGGAGAAGCAGCGGGAGGCCCCCTTCCCTCCCCGGTAGTGAACGCAAGCATAGAAGCAGAGGCGGGGGGGAGGATAGTGTCTATGTAATGTTCCCCCATATCGCCGATGATGATTATGCTTCACTGTGTGATGTTGCTTGAGCGTTTCACCAGATACCAGGCACCCATTAGCAGATCTGAGGGCACTTTCCCATTTGGGGAGGGGGGGGGGGGCAGGTGCCAGGCCAAAGCATCCGCATAGGACCTACATCTTCTGGCCCACTCTTAAAGGGTCCTGACAAGATTAAAATGTACAGACAGTCCTGCACACTACCTCTCAACCTGTTGGCCACTATCAGAATAGCTTGTATCACACCCTGCAGTTTTCTTTTATCTCATGCACTGTGTTCAGACTCATTCTCCAGTCACACTGTGGTTCGGCTGAACTGTGACAGGTCAGTAAATGACATAATTAAATATAAACTCTCCACCCATCCACCTAAGCATCCTTCCATCTGACAACATCAGGAATGGAACTATTGCATTCATTTCTGTTGTCCCAACCCATAGCCAGAAAAATAACATAGCCAATTATCCTCAATCAAATAGAAAATTACCCTTTAAATGGGGATACTGGTAGAAAAAAGAAAAAGTAGTTCTATAACATCATATTAATTTGCACAATTTTGTGTTCAACTGCCGCCAGGTGAGACCTCCTGCTTCCAGGTCAGGCATTCATTTCTATCATATAGAGAATGTTGTGTATAGAGAGAAGTGAATTAACACACTGGGGCTCAATACCTCCATCCCCTCGGGACTCAGAGTTAGCTGTCAGCGAGTGCCATGGCTGTGTGTTGGGGCTTCTGGGAATTAAGCATTAAGTAGGCCCTGGCCCTCCCAGAGAGGACACTCCTCTGCCCCTCGACCAAAGCCTCTTTCCAAAAGAAGGTCAGCATATGGCCACTGAACAAGGCAGCAAACACATGTGAGTGATCTAGACCCACCGACAGAGACTGCAGTGCTTCACCGTAGCCGCACCTCACAGCATCAGGGAAGCTCAATCGCCCCCGCTCCGCTTTATATAGCCACACTTGTACAGCCCCGGCCAGAGGATGGGGTGGGGTGGCGGTGGTGGTGGGGGAGTACTGTTGCTAGGCAACCTCTTGTGGTTGCCTTGGTGAGTTTAAGTGGAGCAGCTGGTCCAATCAGTGGGCAAGTGGAGGCAAAGCCAGAGAGTTTCTCAAGACAGAGCAGAGAGAAAAGGTGGTGTGGAGGCATGCGGGGAGCATAGCACAGATGATCAGAGAGAATAGCATGGAAGAAAACAGGAGGAACAGGACACAACAGCATGGAGGAAGACCCAAACCAAAGGGGGAAGGGATAGGGAGAACAGGAAGCCAGCTGGAAGAGGGAATGCAGCACAGCGTGTAGGATAAAATGGAAGATAGCATGAAGGATATCATACAAGAAAACATGGAAGATAGCATAGAGGATAACTGAAGATAGTATGAGAATAGCATATAGGATAACATGGAGGATAGCATAGAGGATAACATGGAAGATAACATGGAGGTTAGCATAGAGGATAACATGGAGGATAGCATAGAGGATAACTGAAGATAGTATGGAGAATAGCATATAGGATAACATGGGGGATAGCGTAGAGGATAACATGGAAGATAGCATGGAGGTTAGCATAGAGGATAACATGGAAGACGGAATGGGGAATAACATGGAGGATAGCAAAGAGGACAGCATGAAAAATCAGTTATTGGATGGAGCGTAGTGAGGAGGGCAGCAGTGAGAAAGAGTGTGGAGGATGGTTTAGAGAAGTGGGTAGGAGGTGGGTAGGGAAAGTGGAGTATGATATAGAGGTGGATTGAGGAGACCTCCTATGAGCACATCAGAACATCCCAGGGATTAGAAACAGGCCCCTCTATTCATTCACTCCATTAAGTTACACTCAGTTATCTACTTGACTGCTAGAATTAAAATAGGCCTCTTATTTAGACTGCATTAAGAGGCAAAGTTCTAATTTTTTAATTAAAATTACAGGTTGATAAAATAAAACAGTGATTAATAATAATGACTATGTTTACAATGTTGGTTATAAATTGTGGTTTAGTGTGCCAGCTTGGATCAGGCGTAACCCTGACCCTGACCTTAACAGTATTTTACCTGTTCATCCGGCAACACAGCTACAGATAAAACCAGGATTTAACTAAAATGCCAAAGGGGTAATAGTCTGTGACCTAACATGCCACGCCACATTTCTGTGTGCAGTCTCAGAGAGTAATCTTCAATCTTCTGTACCTACCAATACCGTCTTTGCAATATTTTTTTCCAACTCTCTTCCTTTTTCTAACAATTTCCGTGCATCCTGGTGGTAAATGGTGTGCTCTTGCCTTTAAATGACATCTGAAAAACACAGTGTTGTTCTGCATATATAACAGTCTATTCTTACCCATGGATCATACCTTGTTTTCCATTTCAGAATGAAATCTGCTGCATGGGTAATGTCATGCAGAAATGAAGAGGTGCATAATAGTTTAACATACCATAGACCGACTACGGCTGTGTCAGGGTTTTGCAGTTTGACCAATGTTCCTATAAAGTGTTTAACTTGAAGAAAATAAGGGACGCCTTTTTCAAATCGAGTGACACCAGAAGAGAAAATAAACTGCAGTCATTCTGTGACAAAAAAAAAGAAAATGAGAAGAGGAGTAGACTAAGCAACAATGCCAAGGTGGAACATCAACAGTATTTATTTCAAACAATGGTACAGAAGTGTTGTTGCCAGTATCATGCAGGGTATATATAAGACTCTTATAGTTAAGGACTCTAAGAGAAGTTATTTTTAAGTACAAGCGTGTTATATATGCTACATACAAAGGTATAAGATTAACATATCAACTAACCCAAAACATACATAATCACACATAATATTTAGCACGGAGATGAAAAGCACAGGATTTAACCAAAATTACCCATCTGAAAAATTCAGATTACATTTTTTTTGTAAATACAGCTTTTTGTCCAATATTCAAAATGTTTGACTCATATTAGAACCTCAATATAATTTGCAGTTGATTGCATTCTCCCTGTGACCCTTTACCAGGTAAGTGCTGTGAAAGGCAGGTAGATGGAATTTGCCTTTAAACTAAACCACAGTCCTAAAGTGCTGTCATTTACTATGTCAAAAAGAAGCATTTCGTACTTGTGCTTGTGCACTACACTGCACACTTTTCCCGGTAAATCATTTAGTCAAAGTGCTATGCATTGTTTGGAAGGCTTTTCGTCTTCTCCCGTTGACAATCCTCGATTGCTGCTGGACACACAATGAACCTGTCCAGATCCTTTCAGGAAGGGCCCCTCATCTGACTGAGCCTTCCCTGGACATAAGAACATAAGAAATTTACAGAGGAAAGGAGGCCATTCGGCCCATCAAGCCCATTTAGGAAGAACTTAACTAATAGCTCAGAGTTGATAAAATCTTATCTAGCTCAGATTTAAAGGAACAAAGGGTTTCAGCTTCCGCTACACTAGCAGCAAGACTATTCCATACTATAACTACATGCTGTGTAAAGAAGTGTTTTCTCAAATTCAGTTTAAAATGTTCTCCCACTAATTTCCACCTATGGCCATGAGTTCTAGTATTTAAACTAATATTGAAGTAGCCATTTGGCTGAACAGCATCCAGACTCGTTAGAATCTTATATACCTGCATCATGTCCCCCCGTAATCTCCAGCTCAGCTAACCTCTCCTCATAAGACATTCCTCTAAGACCAGGAATCATTCTTGTAGCCCTACGTTGAACCTTTTCCAAAGCAGCAATGTCCTTTTTAAGGTATGGTGACCAAACCTGCAGACAATATTCTAGGTGGGAAAGGGCTCGTCTGACTTAAGACAGAAAAACCCTGATCTAGAACAAATGCTGAGATTTTCAATCATTTTTCTGTCTAGGCTGTAAGAAAAAACTATTTTATTGTCTCAAGATATCAAGCGGACCATATATGAGGCTACAAGATGTCGGATCTTAACTTGTCACTCCATTTACCTAAACCCCCAACAACTGGCATAGAATTGTGGGATTGACTTTCTCAACAAGGTACCTCAAGTGGACACATAATTCCACATATCATAACAGTTCCTGGCGGCTGAATAATTTCATTTTAATTTCAAATTATCTCAATTCTGTTCAGTCCAGCGTAGCCTGCTAAGCTCTCACATGCTGCATAGCATGGCTGTTTTTGCATAAAAGCGCCCCAGATCCCATATTACTGGGCCAGTGACAGCAAGTGGCAACAGCACATGCCTGAGTCGGAGAGGAGGGAGTTTTCTGTCACACGAGGGCGCGTTCGATCCCGCTGGCAGTGCAGCTGTCTGCCAGAGCTGCAACGGAATCAGCAGCAGCAGCCTCATGTGCACTGGATGGGAGCGTGTTAAATATTAACATCACAGCAAAGACACGCTGGCAGTGGATGCCCACGCCAACATACATCCACCAGTCTGTGCAACAAGAAGGCATTTAAACAGGGATGTACGAGGTGCGGCAGCAAGATGCTCTTCTAAGCTCTTTTGTTGAGGTGCTGCACCTGCAGAGCTCCTGAGGAGGCAGCTCTTCATGGGATCCACCATGCAGCACTAGGAACCCTGCAAGCTGCACATGCAGCTGCTGCAGAAGCGAATCGTTCAGATCCAGCTTCCTAATGGACATGCGAGTCAGAGTGAAGCAATCAGACAGACATTTTCATCATTCTCAAGAAAGGACCCGACACGCTGAGCTGTGCTTGGAAAAATTATACCCGATTTTTTAAAGATCATACTTAGGTGTCTGCCACACAGGGAGTGATAATAACCAGGCAGTGATAATATGTCTGTTTCCTGTAATTTTCCTGCTCTACCTCTCAGAGCTGCAGCTTTGAGCCCTGGAGCTGATGACAGCCCCATTTACTTTAAGCACAACAGCTATGTTGCTGTTGTTTCTCACAGGAATCAATAGACATGGGCTTCGTCTTTGATGACATCACAAGCCAGATGGATAACATCGTCCGTCCGGCCAGCTGGTCATCCATCACTTTTATCAAAGGGACTGTTTACTCTCCAGTTGTGTCTTGGAAAATTTAATCACCTGTTGACCCAAAACATGTTCCTACTATGTGTAGTATTATGTGTGCGATGGACCCACTTATTTATGGTGACCTTCACAGTTAGGCAACAACCAGCAGCAGGAAAACCCACAAGCCCGTTCCTTATAACGATAAAATGAAAACATAATATAATCCAGAGATGAGCAGAATGTCTGAGCTGCCAAATGGGTCATTCTGAAGAGCTCAGTGAAGCCAGGTACTGCCATAGGGTGCCTCCTTTGCAATAAGTCTGTTTGTGAATTTCTGTCCCTGCTAGATATTCCACATTCAACTGTAAGTGGTATTATTGCAGTCGGAGTGGTGTAAAGCACACTGCCACTGGACTCTGGAGCAGTGGAAAGATGTTATGCGGAGTGACAAATCACACTTCTCTGTCTGGCAGTCTGGTAGACGAGTCTGGATTTGGCAGATGCCAGGAGAATGTTACCTACCTGACTGTATTGTGCCAACTGTAAAGTTTGGTGGAGGAGGGATTATGGTGTGGGGCTGTTTTTCAGGGGTTGGGTTTGGTCCCTTACTTCCAGTAAAGGGAACTCTTAATGCTTCAGCATACCAAGACACTGTGGATAGTTCTATGCTTCCATCTTTGTGGTAACAGTATTGGGAAGGTCCTTCTCTGGTCCAGCTTGACTGTACCCCAGTGTGCAAAGTAAGATGAATGTTCTTTGGGATGAATGGGCAAAAATTCCCACAGACACACTCCATAAACCTGTGCACGACCTTCCCAGAAGAGTGACAGCTGTAATAGCTACAAAGGGGGGACCAACTCCATATTGATAGCTATGGATTTAGAATGGGATCTCATAAATATTCCTGTAGGCGTAAGGGTCAGGTGTCCCAAAATTTTTGTTCATATGGTGTATGTTCTGTAAAAGAAGGGCTACGGCAGACTGAATTCTCTACCAGAAGGTTGTTGGTGTGAATCCCCATGTGACCTTGATGCTGAACTGGCCAGAAAGGCTCCTCAGCCAGTGTCTAGCAGCACAGCCAGGCTGTGGGATCAGCATCACATCGGAGCACAACAGACGGCAGCACACATGATTACTGACGCCGCATGATGTGCAGAGGGCATCCGCCCAATCCATAGCCGCTGATGCTGACACAAAATGGCTGTCATGTGTACTGGGTGCCTCCCCCGCTCTCTCTGCCATGGCTGGGGCCTTTACTATCCTGATTTCACCTTGTAACACAGTTTATACTACAAGATGATTTATTGTTAGATTATAATTTTTTGCATTACTCTGTACATATGTCTGTGGCAGTCTGAGGAGCCTAATTGTCATATGTCCTATTTTTTTAGTTTATTAAGCAATAAAGAATACAAAAAGCTTAAATACCTCAACATGGTTATAATTTTTAAATAATTTGGTGATAATCGGGAAGGGGACAGAATAGCAAAGTGCCAATCCCTCGTTTAATTGTATGTTATTTCTCTGGTCATTCAAACTATGGCAATAGGGGTGAAATGGACCACGATTTTATGAACCCCTTAACACCAACAAGGATTGCTGCCCAATTAAAAATGCAAAAGAGGAGATGGGTTTATGCCAACGGGGGTCAAAAGCGCACCCATTGTTCAGAAACGTGAACTGTTTAATCGGCAACGCCGATGTGCACGGAATACAATGCATCGCGCGTTTTGTGCTTGCGTGGCACCCATTATCACGTACGTCTAAAAATAAAGCTTCTTTTTGTGCAGCGGTGCTCGTCTTCTCAATTCAAACAGTGACAAAAACAAGGTGCGTTTAATATAGTAGGGAGTCCCCTTATGAATTATTCATAATGATTCCATTGTTCTTTTTAATGAACTGACACGGTCTTGAAATATACAGAAATCTGCGTGAATGCTGTGCACTTGAAATTAAAATGGAAGCGTCTTAAAAGTTAATTGGGCCAGAAAAGGATCCCTGGATTCTGTGGAGAAACGGGAAAATCTGCACTGGTGGCCCTTGTGGCTGTGTTACAGCCCACAAGCAGACCGGCGATGGCGCCAAGCCAGGAGAAACCCGGGTGAAACCAAGCGGAACCCGGGTGAAACTTAGGGTAAAACCAAGTGGAACCTGGGTGAATTGGGGTGAATGAGGTAAAAGCAGGCAGAACCAAGGTGAAACCAGGTGAAATCAGGCAGATCAAGCCAGGATGAAACAGGCTGAAATCGGGGTATTTTTTCCCAGCATCCGGGCATCGACTGTAATGTGGTGACCTCGTAATAAGGACATTTTAGTGACAGCAAAAGCGAGCAGTGCTTCATGACAGTCCTAATGGGTTTTCATGGCACATATATTTTACTCTAAAACGTTGCTTTACTGTAAGAGCAATTGCGATCTGTCACAGCTTTCCTCCCTGTAAATCATTTGTCACCATGTTATTCCTAAAATACTATTTGTATAGGTATTTGCACACATCAGATGAATAAGCATAATTCAATTGGCTATCTGCAGTGACAAGAAAATACTGCCGTGACAATGGCACCATAGTCTGTGTAACATATATATAACACTAGATGAGGCACATGTCTAAATATATATACAGATTTCGGTATATACTTATTAAAAACACTGTAATTCTAAATAAGAAATTATATAACTAAACATGTGCTTGATATTAAGCTGCAGTGGACTGCAAGTATGAAGAATTTTTATTTTCTGTATGTCTCTCTGGAAGAATGTTTGATGGAATATATCTTATAAATGTAGAAAATACATTGTAGGCCTATTGGCTGAATTGGACTGATCCAAGCCAGGAGTTATGTAGGCTACAGTATTCTTCTCTTATTTTTTATGCCACTGCCTTTTAATAAGTCATGGCCGTGCTGAAGGTGGGCTCTGCTCAAATGAATATTCGTAATTCCAAAAATCCTACAAAATAGTAGGACAAAAATGAGTAAAAGTCCATGTTCTCATGCTGTTACTGCAATTTAGTTGAAAAAAAAACATTGAACTCTTTGGAAGCATCAAAAAAAAAGTTAGAATAATTCATGCACCAAATGCAGAACTCATGCAGCACATCTGGTAGAGAAAAATGAATCAGCTACAAAGCCAAATGGAGAGATGGTTTTACCCATTGCATGGAATGGGAGCTGATAATCTCCTTCACGCTTCACAAGATATGTATCAGATTTATATTATGTGAACCACATGCTTTTAAAAGAAGCAAAGGAAAATAAGAATAAGACCAAGTTAAACACTTAGGAACTAACATTGAGAGTGATGCCATAGAATTAGGCAAAAAACCTAAGTGTATTGTTTAGATGGTATGGGTGTAAGTTGTGTTATGAACCAAAAACCATACAACAAAGAGAACAATGACCTCTGAATTGGCTTCTTTTTGGTTCAGGCACATTGTCTTTACTGAAGCAGTGTGGCACACGCTCTCATGCTATTGGCTGAATGCAATGCAGTGGGTGGGCCCACTCCTCCATCTTGGGCTTCCAGCCCCATGTATACTGCTGGATTTTACCTGAGTGTTCAAGGTGTGTGACGCAGACTCAGCTGCAGACCTGCATGCTGGCTTTTTGGCGTCGACCTCAGGGACAGCCCATGGCATGGGACCTGGCTCTGCTGCATCAGGTCCAGATTCTAATGCTATGCTAAAGGCTAAATGACGTGTGAAACAGAAGTTGCTGGTGGCTGACATTAACAGGGAACCTTTCCACATTCCCAAAACTATAACTTTGTACAGTGTATAAATCATTCAGGTTTGTCGAGCAACAAAACATATACACAAACGGCAGTCAAAATGACCTAGGACCAGCTCTGGAATGCGTGTTCCTCTTCCTCTGTCTTGACAGTGTTAAACACATGTAGTGCAAGAATCTTGACACTAACTTTAACCCACATTTTTGTTGAAATGCGTCAGACAGCAGCAACAGCCCAGAGCTGAACTAAGATCTGCTAGGGCCAGTCAGACAGTAAACATCCAGGCATGAGAACGGTACCATAAGATTGTACCACATTTTAAAAGACTAGATACGGACTAATACAAAATACTGTGTTTGCTGTAGCATATTATGCAATTTATATAACCAAAAAAGGTCATTCGGTCTTTAAAATCATTAAATGCATGCACAAGTACGTCATTCCTGTACACACACATACAGGCACTCTGTCAGCAAAATGAGTGTCTGACTTTGCAGAAGCAGCCCTAAAATCATTTTCAGTGAAAAGCCCTCCCCCGAGGACTATAAACGTAGCAAAAACACACGAATTGATGTGATAAGGAGAAAGAATCTATCACTGCTCGCGGATTAAAAAGAAAGTCAAACGTCTGATGTTTCAGCAGGGAACGGGCAGAAATATTCCCTGCATGTAGCACTGCACTGACCACATGACCACCAACAGCAAATTGCTCTTGGCGTCGTAATACATAATACAAAGGTGTCCACAGAAATGCGATGGGCTAATGACGACGACAACAACAACAAAACGAAGAACAACAATATTTTATTTAAAATTTGGCTCGATATTGTTTCTCTGATGATTTTCCTTTTCTGCCTTATGCCCATAGCCTCCAGGATAGGTTCCGGACCCCCGCGACACTGAATAGGACAAGCGATTACAGAAAATGTAGATGGATTATTTATTTTGTTTTTATGTTCTATTCTAGGATATTAAATTTCCTTTAATTAATTTACAGAAAAAGCATTGCACAAAAATTCTGTTCTTAAAATATAAAGAAACGATCGATTTCAGGAGTTGTTTCATCGTAGATTTTCCGTTTCATTGTAGATTAGCCTTTAATAAATGGCGAGATTTAAATGGCTCGTGGTTAATAGATAGGGGAGTATCATAATGCAGATTCCCCCAGTTAATTTGTTTCTCTCGATTCAAATCAACAAATAATTTTGTTCCATTATGTTTCCAGCATCGGACTCCTATAAGCACTTCATTTAATATATATCTGATTCTCTTTAATACATATTAGGAAATGAAATTCAGGGTAAACTTTTAGGATTAACTTCAGTTCTAAACATTAAACATTCCGTCTTCATGCTATTATAAGTATTACATTAATCAGTAAGATTTTAATTGATTTTCGACTGCATTTAAAATGTTTTGTCGTCTTTTCCCGAATTTCTTGATCGCTCTTGAATTGTAAAACTGTGACAGTTAATCACGTCCAGGTTGCGTGCTGCGTGGACTCATTTCATAAGAAGATCTGTGTCTGAGGGCAGCAGTCTGCGCGTCCCGTACGGCTTTAGGGGAAGGAACAGAAAGAATAGAAACGGCTGCCATTCATATTTATAGGTATAACCCTAATTCTTACGATGATAACCCAAAACACTAAAACAACCCTAACCATCACCAAAAGTAACCAAACAAAATAAAAGACTTTTGGTTATTTTACTGTTTTCATTGTATTCAAATAATTTTATAAAACTGAGGTTTATGTTGTGGGAACCTGAAAAATGCCACCAGAAGCTAGAAAGTAGCAGGTTTTACCACATTGTGAGGACATTTGGCAAATACACCCCCTCACACACACACACTCCAATTTTTTTGCAAGAGAACAGAGAAAATCCCTTTTTTAACTTTGTAACTAACGCAAACTTATAAGTGTCTCACGAATACCTGCAGTTTACTATAGGTATCACAGTAGTGAGTGAACTGGTCGGCATTAGTTCAAATTCTGCCTCTGTATTATTCTTTATGGTCTAATTAGTAGTGAAAATACAAATGAAATAAAAATGACCATTTTCACCAAAATATTCATTGTCCCAAACAGTTTTTCTACGGTGACATATATATACCAACAAGCAGAACAGAACATCAGCCATTTCGTTTTGTACTCTTTTGTGATATAAGAAATCTACGAAGTTTACTTTACGAAATACGGCCAATAATTTTCTTAAACGAAATGTTGGTTTTAGACGTCTTTCTTGCGCCTGTTATCACATATTAACATAGCTACATAAACTCTAGTTTGAAATTAAGAGATTTGATAGCTGTCTTACCTGTGGGATAATCGGCAGGTACACGAGCCAATATCTTCGTGGACAATTTGAAACACTAAGCAGGAAAAGGCAAAAGAGCAGCACGCGCCAGATTAACTGTCCGTTGCATAAGGGCTCCTCTTTAACGGGACTGCATTTTCCTCTAGGTTTTCCTGTAGAGGAGATGTCTGCTCGAGGGTTGAACCAAATGTCATTTTTTTTCTGATTACCTTTTTTGCCCCTTTTGTTCAGATGTGTAAGTGTAGGCCCCTTGCATTGAAATCATCGCCCACCGCCGTGATTGTGGGAGACAGCTGAGTGGGCCCCTTGAATTGTTCCCTGGGAACAATGCATTCTTTTGTGGGGTGCTTCTCCTTACTTCCTGAGACAATCCCGAGAGCCCCCGCTCCTGCTCCTGGACAATGTTTGTTGTTACACTATATACATGCAGAAAAACATCTGCTCATAACGAAATGATGAATAATTGTTGCGATTTTATCAATATTTTCTGAATGTATAGAAATGTATGGATTTATTTTGCTACAGAAATCTTTGCCCTTTGTGTCTCAGAAATTTGCCGTTTTTCTACATTGTCCTTAAAACACAGAAACACAGATATTTAGTGTCTTGGCGGGAATGCACTGATCAAAGTGTCACAGAAATTTCTATCTACGTCATACAGATGACCTTTGTCCCTTCTGTTTGAACTGCCCTGACATGTTCAAAACGCCATGAGGTAGCACGTGCGCCTCCAACATTCATGATTCTCAAGGTTGGACTTTTCTCTGTGAGACGTTACACTCGTTTACTGTCCTTGTACGTATCATTTACATTTAGAAATCATTCATTCATCTATTTTGTTTCTATATTTATTCCTTCCTTTATGCTTTTGTTTGTTTGCACATGTCAAAAATTGTTTACGAGAATTAGCAAATTTCACAGTCTATCCGTTAACTCGTAAATGACACTATTTTTTGTTAGGGCTTTGACTTGAAAAACAAAAAAAATATTTTAGTGTGTGTTTCTGTCATTCTGTGACGTATGGGATCTGTGCAGTTTTGCAAACACAAAAACAGATAGTCACGTATGAGCATGAATGGTTGGTCCGGATATTCAAGTGGATGTGACAGGACACGTTTCTTATTATTAAAAAAACATTATTTTGTTACAGTATGTAACATATATACACCTATGTACATAACACACATCCACTCATAACCATCCATTCATATTTTATTATATACGTTAATATGATTTTTCCAAATACAAATTGAGATATTTTATTAATAATAGGCTACCTTTGATTTTCTTTATCAAACATTCTTAGTTATTCTTTGGCACATTGAATTGATTAGGATATGTTTTCATAATTTTCGCATTTTCTTTGTAAAATTCATTTTATTGTTCCGTTTTTGTTGTGCGCAGGTATGTGTTTTTATGGTTTCCATGTTACGCGGTGTAATTATGAAACGCCGACTAAACGGAATTCCTTATTTTACTGTTAACATTGACAAATTCACTAGGGTAAAAATTCATAATGTGTTTTCTGCGACTACAGGAGTCCATTAAACGTATAGTAAGTGCAAAGGAAACTGATTTATTTATGTTTACTCTGCATTTACATGGATTCTCGGTGTTGTCTATTCTCCGCACAACCTCAGTCCACGTACATTAATGACGGTATACAGCGTTACTTTCATGTCCAGTGTATTGTGTTATGACTGGACATTAGATGCGTTTAACAGTATCTAGTACAATTATGACAACGATCTGAAAGGGTCAGTTTGTTAAACATGTTTATTACACACTAAACTCGTATTTTGACTGTTTCTTTGTTTCTGTTTATATGACTAGCACCATGGTTATCCTCATATCCCCAGGGACTAATGTACACGGCCACCTTCCTCGAGTGCATCTCTAAAAATGCAGCTAACTACATATACCCTCCCACTCCCATAACTGCATGCAGGCTTTATCATCTCAACCGTAGCCCCCAAAAGTATTTTGAAAGTTACACATCGAACGTTAAGCATATAAAAGGCCCCTTTTTAATCACGCTAACCACAAAGTTCAATCCCCAATCGCGCATAACTGAAGCTAACTCTTAATTGTTCGTTGTTTACGTCTTTCTGATAGTGTATTGGAATAGGGGGCGTAATGAGAGGGCTACGGACCCCCGATGGGGCGAATCTGCTGCCCAAAGACCGTTAGACAGAGCCCGCATGAATAGGGCTGAATGTCATTGTAATGCGACGGGCCAGCTCCTCCTTCATTCACTTTAAGATGATGAGGAGGCCGCGGAGACAAGAAGCATTAGAGAGCAGGAAATTTCAAACCACATGTGCCGTTAACTTCACCTCTAATCCTCTAAACCTATATCGCTTCAAAAGGCGACAGCTGATGTTTTTTTCCAGACCAAACGAGACTGTGGACAAACTAGGAATATTAGAGGAGTGAAGCCGCCGGAGAATCACGCGTAAGAAGAGCATCAGCTTTACGTTTGCAGGTTGCAGCAAAAACTCCGCGCCATTCCGCCGCTATATCGTTTACTGCGAGCTGCCATGTGAATTTCTACGTCCGTTCTTTCGCATTTAGTAGCCTTTAATTTCCTAGCCCGAATCGCGTTCTGCGAATAAGATTTTTGAAACGGTGCAGCGGGTTTTTTTTTTTTACATTAGGCCTATGCACACATGTGCTAAGAATATTATGCATGTAAAACGAGTGTACTCCGATAAAGATGTGCAGGTGTTTAAGTTGTAGCTATAAGTATAGTTTTACTGTAATGCTAAGTATCTAGGTATTACGTTGTGTAATGTTGAAATAATCTACCGATATCGAGAAAACATATAGCAAATGTTTAATTCTTTGTTCTGTCAGAAGGAGATGTTGGAGTGGGGGTGGGGGTAGCCTATTTTCTTCCGGGACAACTGATCGATATGTTTCTGGGGACATTTGAGTCAATCCATTGAGATGTTGCAATCAGGATAACTTAAACATCGTTATATTATGGATTACACAACCGGATTAATGCGATAGGCCTATATAATAAACGTAAAAACCTAAATTGTCACATGCGTTAGATATTCATGCAATTTATGAATATAAATCGATATAAATCAGAGCATTTATTTCACAATACAACTCAATCGAATAAATAACCTGATAACTATTAAAATATTTAAAACGAATACAATCTGTTAAATAGAAATCCTAGTTGTCTATAATTTCAATTAAACATGTTTTTTCAGCCTTGAAGAAAACTTTCAGTCAAAATTTAATATTGTCATGTTGTCAGACCAATAATTATAAAATGATTATACATATGCTGGTTAATAAACGTTTTGGCTAAGAGATAGTGTTTACAGATGTATGTATTCGCTCATATGAGGTGTGCTCGGTGAGGATGATGAGAATCGGGTTGTGTAATTTGGCATTGTAACACTACAGGCACGTGTAATCATCAGTTATGTTCAATACCATGGACAGCGAATAACAGCAACCGAGTCGTAGCCTGGTACACTAGAAACGTACAAACCGAAAAAGTTTTCATCTTAAGTAGTTCAATTATTGGAATATTTCATTACATTATTATTCTTATATAATGCGGTGTATGCTTTCTATATAACTAGCTACATCCGTTTTTCGGCTTATAGAACTTTATGTGTGAATGTTTCGATGTTGGAAATGAAAAGAAAGATTTTTTTATTATTGACTGGGTGATTGTGAATGTGTCAGTTATATTCCATAAAGACCACATCTTTATGTGCTCACGCTTTATACGGCACACGACAAACATTGTTATAAGCGGATGGATACCTAAATGTAGCCTAAATGTAACCATGTGTAAAACATACTGCGACGTCAAGTATAAGCTCGTGATGCATATGTTACTTAATATGGTCACCTTGAAATTCACATTCTGTACCTAAGGTGTGAATTCTGGGAACATAATCATTTGAATCACACGTGACAACAAAGGAGAAAGATCTCTTGCACACAGGAAAAGTGTGCGCTAAAATATGAAAATGTCGATTAGTTTAATAGTAAATTACATATGTTTAAATATTTTTTTAATGATAATATTGTTATTCACAATGAAAATTATGCATTTTTAATTGGCAATTCATCATGTGTATAAAGGTACAGTCTCGTTATTCTTTGATTATATATTGGTCATACTTGAAATATATTTTCTTTCTTTCTTTGCTTTATTCCAAATATTTAATTAGGAGATGGACTTTCAGGTGTGTGTTGCTGTGTTAAAGTCAGAATGAGTCAGGACGTATCTTTCGATTTTATATAACTCAAGCAGGATAAATAAATATCCCGTTTCCTTAAGGCGAAACAAATCGGTGCAGAGGATATAACCACAAATTAAATGGGCTGCCTGTGTGTCCGCAAACGTATATGCTTACAGCCCATAAATTCATATAACACGTATATACGTTTTAATAATTTCTTGCAGTCGGCAGAATGTCAGTCCCTGTGGTTTCAAGGACATCTCGATGATAAGGATTTGGTTAATGGGGGAGAACTCAGGCCCGACCAATGACGTCACCGTGTCCCGATGTAATCCTCTTGTGTTGAGCCCAATCAGCAGAAGGCTGCGAGTCCCTGGGATGGGAAGAGGGAGCTCTAATCCGCTAGGCTGGATCAGAGGAGCCGAAAAAAACACAAGGGTCTGACCAAAAACTGCTGTCTTGGACGATCAAGATAAAACCGGGATAAAAGTAACCCTTACAGGCGCTGGCCGAAGCTCCGGGAATGGATACGGTCAGCAGCAGCGATGCTTATGTACCTCGATCAGGAAAAGACAGAAGTCCTTTTTTCTCACAAGAAGAAAATAATAGCAATAATAAGATGATCATAGTTTTATTTTCATGCCTCCTTTTGGTATTTTGGGAAAGGTTTATAGTCCGAACTAATAGAGGACAACGCGAAATCTGCTGTCCTGCCCATCGCATTGTGCTGTACAGTAGTCTGATGCAGCCGGCAAACAATAAGCGAGCGATGGGCCCACGCACTTTACAGATGAACCTCAGGAGACTTTTTGCATTGGATTAGAAAAGGGGCTTGCGGTTACAGTACGATCTGCATTTTTCAGTCAAATGAGCACATTTTCAATTTGAATGCAAGGTAAATAGTAAATAATAGTGGACTATAAATAAAAAATATACTGCGAGCAAAGAATTTTTAGCAACTGTCATGCGTTATTTTGAACAATGGGAGCCCAGTTTCACAACGATTGTTTGACAGTATATTGGAAAACTGGTGGAAACGGAGGATGCTGTTAGCTGATCTATCTGCTTTTCGGATATTGATCTATAGGATTGTCGACGCAGTGAGGATTTCGCATAGACTGAATTTGCCAGTGTGTTAAATGGATTCATGCTTTGGTTTAACTTTGGTTATAAATGATGTTGTAATATAAATCACGCATAATAATGATTCCGCAAACACACGCACTTATTAAAGTGCGATTATGTAGGTAAAAATGCGAAACATTCCTAGGTAGAAATATCGCGGTGAACGTGTGTATTTCTCGGATTAGTTTATTTTACAAACTGCATGTTGACTGAGTAAAGCGATTAAGACAGACTGACATTGACGTGCCGCTTTGTCAAAGGGACTCAACCCCAAACGCATTTTGGATGATGTCCTGTTAGGTACTGGGTAGGACAAGCGAGGGGTGGGTAGCTCATTTGCACAGGGTTACCACTCTGCGTGTTCACAGCGGACCTTGATTTAATATCCATACAATTAAGGCACGCGGTGAATGCCAAGAGAGGAACTTCAAGAGCACCGTGCTGTCAGCCATATTCATGCTACTGTGTAAGAGCTTAGCATAGAGAAATGCCTGGCAAGTACCCAGTACCCATCCTTAGCGCATTAATGCAAACGAATAGAGAACACCTCCGGATTACAATTTTCAAATAACAGTATAATTTTCTGGTGGTATACGTGTGCAATATTAAGACCAGATTTCTTTGTCGGTTTAATAGGCCTACTGTAACATGTTTTGCGAAAATCCTGGTTAGATTTACCCTTGAAGGGCACCTGGCAGCCTAATTAGACGCAGATCTTCCTTAAATTACGTAGTTGCCCTACAAACGACTTACCCAATGCTTTTGTCGTTAAAATGCTTACAAAAACCAAGTGTATATTATATTATAAGTAGGCCTATATTATATTATGCTATTCTTTTGGGAGAGTGGGTATAGGTTTCATCCTAAACTAAGAATACTACAGCCCCACCACATATTATAGTTAGTCCTACAAAGCACGGTGAACGTAGCCATGCAGCTTGTGTAACGGGAATACCACGCGTTTTTTGCCAGCCATATGACATGCGCTGCTCATGCTAGCAACCATTTCCACAACAGCACAGCCTGTGTCCTTAATTCCTATCGGGCTGTGTGTGCACTTTTACCCAGTTACAATACATTATTATTTAAATAGCGTGCACGTAATAAACACCACCCACTTTAATTTACGTCGATCATAATATGCTACAAACACGCCGATCGTGTTATTTAAAAGTCGTCCCTAAGATGTCATGCAGCGCCACCCATATACTTTTGTCTAGGGCATTAATTAAATACACTGGGACATTAAAGTTTTCAGGTGGTTAAGTTTTATTGCAGGTAGGCTATACATCGTTGGTGAAAATAAATGCAACTATATATTTTCAATGAAGCGCACAACTGTCGCCGTGGATCTATATGGTTTATGTACCAATATGGAATTATATGTGACCGTGAGATTCGGATTTTTATCATCACCCAAATTTAACCCAAGGAACAGACACAGTCCTACAAATTTCATGCGATTCATTTAGTGTTACCTATCCTCAACTGTGAAATGATTGATAGAATTAAAATCATATTGAACTGTTTCAGAACCAAAGATGTTTTCTTTCATGAAATAAAAACATATCGGCGCGAATACATGACTAACCTCATGTGAATAGGTTGTCGCGAATTTCTTTGTTTTCCAGAAATAATTTTGGCTCGTACGCTGTAACACGTGAGGCTGTAAGACTCACATCGGCCTGCTCACAGTCTGCATGCATCATATTAAACTGCCGCACACGGTGCATCTAAACTAAACGCTGGTGCAGTTCAAGCATCAATGAAAAGAAGCACTTCTGCATGAAAGCTAAACTAGCCTACTTCATAAACAAAACCGGTTAATAATACGCCTTGTTTAAAGTGTCGAGAGAAACTATTCGCACTGTGTTTCGACGAGAGCCGTGCTCACCAGTCAGACATGAAGAGGATATATTCGGGGCCTCAGTCAGTACCATTGTGCTTCTCCTAGTTGTTTTTGAGATGAACTTTCGGAAATGACCATTAAATAGCATTTGAAATTCACGTAACATTTGAGGTTGCACAATGGAAATTTTTGTATTCTACAGATACAGAAGCATTATTATAACGATATTGCAAGCTTGGTTTTACTTGGGATTAAAGCAAAGGTTCTGGTTCTGTCTGTATGATGTTGGATTCTTTCAGAATAAATATAGCATTAATGTTGTGACAGGCAACATACATGTGCGTCAACCAACCGTGTGTGCACGACATGTTTTTTAATTGAATAAACTATTCAGAGTAATTGTTTTCTGTAATATAATGTACTTGATTACAGCTGAGACATTAAGGAATTATTTGCAGATAGTTAGGTTATCATAACGTAATACGTCTCAGATATAGAGCACTGAATGAAAACTGTGCCAGTCACCCCGAGCCCCCCCATAAAACTATAATATGCATATTTAAAAAATTTACTGTTTAACACCAAAAAATTGTTTCTCTTTCATATACTGAAGCTCTTCTCAATAAAACATTAGAAGAATTTTATTATACTAGTGACCGTGTCCGTTGCTAAGTGTAATATTTTTGCCTTCACTAAATATCCGTTGACTTCGATTGAACTATTCCCCCCCCCCCGAAGCCAAATGTCTAAATCTAAGAGGCATAATTCCAAGCAGGTCACAAAAACACATCTTGATGGATGTTTCTGAGATAAGGAATAAGCCTTTTTTCAAATGAGTCGCTTAAAAAATGGTAGATCCACCACTTTGGTTTCAGTACAGCACGAAATGAGGCGACACCCTACTTACCTGCAGCTCCAGGGACCTCATGCCCCGGGATTTACGTCATGCCGCTTCAGCGCGAATGGCTCCGGCTCACGGAGGCTCCAGCACGCAGGAGTCGATACCAGTGTTTCCTGATTGATTGTCTATTTATTTATTAGCCTTGCCGGTGCCACTGAAGGCATGTATATTTTAACCCGATTAACCTACCAACAAAGACGCTTAAAAATACCGTGACATTTATTCGGCTTGGCCCAAAATGTCTTTTTCTACAATTCTTAAATTCATAAACGCATCCTTTAATATTTTAACAGTTTATTATTTCAGGGTCGCGTGGAAATTTACCTTAAAAAGGACCACCGGAATGACGGTCATTTTTAAATTCGTAAACAGTTCAACTCCATGAGAAATATATACGGTATGTTAAACTGTATAAGGTTTTCACCCAGTTTTCAGCGTTTGCAGTGCACTTTTAACGGTACAGCACAGAGCTAACGTCTCGATTCACCAGCTGAACGTAATATTTTGGATGTGACGTATTTAGCCTAAACGTACTTTCGTTACATAGGGTTCCGCTCTAACGTGTTTGTAACGTTTTAATAACGTAAAATCATCAGCACCCCGGACAGCTCTGCGAAACGAAAGCAAAAGCTTAAGTCAACTAATGCACCCGGAACTGTACCAAAACTCACGTGCGTATTAGACCTGTTTTTAAACCTGGTAGCTGGAAAAGCGCAACTAGGTCGACATTTTAAATGAAGAGCACTTAATGTGATTGATTTAAAACGCACTGTAAGGATACGTATATAAATCCAGCATTTTACCATAAAGCACGTGTGCCCGAGTCTGCAAGTCAAACCACTCCATGCCAAGAGCTGCTAGTAAAAGAAAGCGGACGGCAAATTGTATACTATACAAGTAGGCTATGTGTCACAAACTTAACCTCTGATCGCAGACAGGGCTTAACTTTCCGAGTCATAACTAGTCAACAATGGGAAATCAAGCCGGCGGAGTCTTCGTTTTCTTTCGGCCCTTAAAAGATAGGGCGCTGCACGGAGTAGCCTTTTGGGAGCCTCCCCCTCCTATCGGCCGCCCTGCGATAAGTGATAATACAGTAGTATCTCCGTGAGAATGTAATTACTCACCGTGAAGTGAAAAGCACAATGAAATACGTGTACGGCTCTTTACAAAGGCTGACTTTGGACATTTAGTTTCTTTCTGGGAAACGATCTAACAGGGGCACTTTGCCCCGTTATTATACTATTAACTAGAATTAAATGCGCACTTATGTCCCTTGTATAAAGGCAAACGTCCCGTCAGAGAGTTATGGATAGGATAGGCAAGGCAGGCAATTGCAGTCACACCGAACTGGGCCGATTACACAGTATATTAAAACGGCAAATCCGCTTTATTTGTGTATTCTGTTTAACAGTAAAGTGAGAATAAAGGAATTGTGTTTACTAAACTCTATTTATTGATATTAGACTTCAGGCTAAAACAATGGTAATACATTTTACCATGTCGCGCGGGGTGCGTTGGAGTTCTGTGCCTGCTCCATGTCCCCAAAACCGCCTCTGCGCCATATGAAGAAACTATGGAGCAACGGTGCGCCGCAAACGGATATGCGCCTACTGTGCTATGCGCAGCGCTACGGCGGAGCAAGTGCACCGCATCCTCTTTACACTGTAGCTGAGCAAATATAGGGAAAATATAAGAGTATAATAGTTGCATATTAAAATGCAAATTCTTATAGAGTTCCGTTCCATCAAAGTGGGCGCAATTAATGACCGCGTGTCTGGCATCAACACAGCGCAAAGAAAGCAGCAGACAAACATCATTTCTTTGTTTTTCTTACTCTTGACAGTAAATCAGTAACATTAAATTTGGGTTACACATTTGAGGCTTTTTCCGTTACAATATGCTCCTACGTTAAAGCTTAGCATTACTGAGGAAGTGAAGATAAGTTTATAGGAAAAACAATTTAGAAAACGAAAATATTGAGAAGTCAGAACGGAGGTGACTGATAACTCAAACGCGATTTCAAAATGTTAAACAATCCACTCAAATGCTTCAAACACATCACGTCGTTCTAAAAATATATATCAGAATATTTTCTCATTGATTTTAAATGCTACATTTTCCCAGACTGGCATAAACATAGGAACACACACCCATGATGGAAAAGATGGAGTAGTACGTCACACCGTTTAAACAAGCGAAAGTCAGATTCCTAAGTGGAGCAGAGCAAGGCGGCTCACACTACAGCCCCCGCAGAAAGGTCCAGATGTCCGCGTTTCTCTCCCTGATGTACTGGTACAGTTACAGATTAACTTACAGTTAATATCACTCCTGTGATACAGTTATGTTTGAAACAAATGTTAAGGCTTTGAAAAAGAAATAAAATACTTAAGTCATCATCACAACAGTAATGAGCCAAGAAATACATAATCCAAAAAATATAGTTTTACACCAAAATTAGTCATGAGTAATTTCATCTCTCATTGTCCCGTTGTAGCCAATTTCGCGGCTTCCTCCGCAGAGTCCTGCAGTCACAGCCAGTACCGCTACAATACTGCCTCCGTGTGGACAACAAGGCTACTGCGCACCAGTCTTTGATTGTACAAAAGAAACTGGCCAAGTATATTTACTGGTGCTGCCAAACCCTGATTAAGATTTAGTAAAGGGGGGGGTCATAATCAAAAACAGTCCAAGACATGACAAGGCAAAAAAAAAATAAAAAAAATCAAATCAGAAAGCTGAAGCTACTTGATACACGATACCAGCTTCCTCCCGAAAGGGCACAGCCGGTGCAGAAAGCTAACGTCTATCGCTGGGTAGAGCAATCAAAATTAAATGGGGGGATTCATATTTCTGTTTTTATTTTCAAAATGTCAGTCCTAGTATAACTGTTAACAAGCCAAGAATACAGTCCTCTATTGCTTACTTCTATTTTGGCGTTCCTGGAGGTCCGTCCGAGGGGCATGTCGGGCAGCGGAGCAGGGAGAGAGAGGGACAGGTTAGACCCAGCACAACTGCAATATCCAGCGGCTTTACCATTTACAGGAGCCCAAAGACACCCACGCCCATCCCCATCCCCCCGAACGCTGTACCTGATCCAGCCGGGAGCGATTCTGGATGGGCGCAGGGTCGAAGCTCTGCAGACAGAGGGAGGGAGGCAAAGGGTCAGCCAAACTGCAGTTACAGGACAGGACAACACCTACACCAGCCTCCTCATGGCTGTCGCACGGGCTCTGACCCAATCCCCACCTGGATGCAACAGTCAAACCCCCCCACCCCCCCCCAAACATTACCATACAAGGAGCCTGAAAACATGCATGTTCTTTAATACTTGAGTATTAACTGTTCAGCACTGAGACAGCAGAGAATCTGTCCTGCAGGGGTTTGAATCAAGCAACCCTGTTTCAACACAACACCTCACGTGCTACGTGAAATGTACAGCCCCCCCCCCAAGGCCACTGAAAATGTTTGAACAGTGATGTGTATTTCAAGAAAAGAAAAACCTGAACTTTGCATGAGCACAAACATGCGACCGCTTCTTGCTCGTGTCACATGGGCATACCCAGGTAGCCACTCCCCTTCTGTGTGCCCCCCACCACCAATGTACATGTACAGCTCCGGAAGCAGTCACCTTGCGGACCACCCCCTCCTCCTCCTGTCGTTTCTCGTAGTGCGAGAAGTCGTCGAAGATGGAGGTGGTGTGCTTGTAGGTGGCGATGATCTTCAGCACCTGCTTGGCCTTCTCCAGCGGCACCTCCTGCGTGTCCCGCGAGTTGGTCACCGGCTTGTTCTCGTTGT
>JABFEB020000124.1:9500854-9512125 GCA_019775895.2 Stomatorhinus ivindoensis | reverse complement strand
CCGCAGAAGTGCCCGCTGCCGTTGACGCTGAAGAGCAGGTAGAGCGGCCCCTTGGCGCCCAGCGAGCGGTAGGCGGCATCTAGCCGCTTGTTGCCGTGCTCCGTGCTGCACCAGATGGAGTACTTGATGGAACGGTGGATGTCGTCCTCCGAGTAGCTCTTGATGATAAACACACGGCCAACCTTCACGTTCCAATCAAAGTCCTTGGGGTTGTAGCTGTGGGCAGCCCGCAGCTTCTCCAGGACGGGGTGCGACTCAGTGGCGGGACAGGCCACGTCACCTCCAAGGCCTGGGAGTCCGACCCCGAGGCCGGCGGGCCCCCCACCAACAGGCAAGCCGCCCTCGCTCTGCCCGTAGCCTGCATTGCGGCTACGGGGGGCGACCCAGCGGGCCTGCGGGGACAGGGCCTGCACGTGGTTCTGGTATGGCTGCAGCTGGGGCAGCGGCGGCGGCAGCTGAGGCAGGGGCGGCTGCGTGAGCGTGGTCGCAGGCAGGGCGGCTGGCGGGGGGACCTTGGGCACGGGTCCCTTGCCATCATCCCAGGTGCCGATGTCCATGTTGTGCTTGATGGGCGGCGGGGGCAAGCCCGCCCCCTGCTTGGCCTTGGCTTTCAGCTGTGGCCGGGCCGGTTTGCTAGCGATGGCAGCCCAAGAGGCGGGTTTGGGTGGGGGGCCCCCCACAGCGGCCGTCGCTATGTTCCCGTTGCCAGCCACACCCCCGATTGCCGAGCCCACCACCTTCAGGGTGGACCCGGCACAGTTACCCCCACCACCCAGCTTTAGTCCCATCATGCCCTGCTCGATGCTGCTCACGCCCGGCGCCTTGCTCAGCGTGTCGCCGTGGAAACCGCCCTGACCGTCCACCAGGGTGCCCCCCAGAGAGCTCGGTGGGTAGCTGTAGCTGCCCCCATAGGTGGAGCCCTGGGTCTGCTGGCCCTGCGAGCTGCCGGAGCCCCAGGCTGAGAAGGCCGCATTCTCAGGGAAGAAGTTGAAACGATGCTGGTAGATGTTGCTGCCCAGGCCTCCTGGCTGACCGAACACCGTGTCGTGCACAAAGTGGTGGTCACCATTGCTGAGGGGTGCGTAGGGCGCCAGGTAGGGCAGGGGCGGGTCACCCCCTGTGGACCAGGGTGCCTCACTCAGGGGGTACGGGAAGCCGATGGAGGGTGCGTAGTAACTAGGTAGGTATGGGTCAGTCATTGATTGGTAGCTGTTACTCTGTGGATGGGGGGGGACAAGACAAATGTCCTAAGAATCAATTAATGAACAGGGGAAAGAGAATACACAGAGGTGACACAGGCCTGTGAAGCCAGGATGCTAACAGAGCGCGAGCACAGACAACCAGGCTGCCACTCGAGACCAGCTGGATGTCAGATCCAGGATCTGACAGAACCAGGCAGGGATGAGATATCAAACATGAAATATACATGTTTAACACTGACTGCATTACCAGCAAGTCCAAAACGGCCAGAAAATGAAATTATCATTGTATATGATTGCCATACACACTCGTTGTTCATGGGCAGAAGTAACACACAGGGCTACGCCTCCCACGAAACCCAGAAACACACAGGGCTACGCCTCCCACGACACCCAGTAACACACAGCGCTACGCCTCCCACGAAACCCAGTAACACACAGCGCTACGCCTCCCACGACACCCTACTGGATTACAGCACAGATTACAGTACAAGAGCAGGCTACAGCATGCTCAGGTGCCTAAACTCTCCATTTCACCAATTAACCAGGCGCAGGAAACCACTTTCCAAAGATTCAGCGAGATACCCACCAGTTTAAAAGGCAAACTTGATTACAAGTTCATTCTTTTTACTTAAGGCTGAAATGTACAGACTGCTATGCAGTTTGTAAAAGCAGCTAAATTTTGCCTGCATTCTCCTTTAAAACAAACCGGTAGGTAACACACAGATAGTTATTAATAACCCACCAGAGAGATTATTCAAGTAAATACATTCTTCTAGTAATTCCCACTACGTAAATTTATCAAGTTAAATTTCTATACAGCCAGCGACAGTTGTATAATTTAAGGTAAAGCCACATCAGGTAACCTGCCAAATACGGCCTAGTCCTGCAAGAAGCAATAAAACATTTGTAAAAAGCGTCACTGACAGGTAGCATCTGGACATACCTCGTACCTGGGGGAGTACTAATAGCTCACCAGTCATCTGAGAGGGACATCTGGGAAACGCAGGCAGCGAGGCGAGGCAGGGGGTCCGTGCCAAAGAGCAGACAGACAGGCGCGCAGACAGACAGGCGCGCAGACAGACAGGCGCGCAGACAGACAGGCGCGCAGACAGACAGGCGCGCAGACAGAATAGCACTGACCTGGTTCGACTGACCGGTGAGGTACGGCTCAAAGTCGTTGTCGAGGACAGTCTCCTTCTGGTGAAGTGAACCATTTTGCACGGAAACAGGAAAGGCTGTGTGACAGTGGAATTATTCAGCACTAGTCAGCTGACAGACAACACTCACATTTTCTTCTAACACTAAGTGGACGGATCTCACTCACTCACTCTAAAATTCCCCACAGGAAAGACAAGTAAATGGGGGGAGAGGACATTCAAATCTATTACAGCCTAATGAATGTAAAAACCAGTGTTTATCCAGAAATTCATCATCGTGCCATTTTTTTTGTAGAATTATCTAACAAGCTCTTCCCTTATTGTAAAGAGGGACCATAACTTACAACCTCATCCCAGCCTTTGGGCTAAGCCTGGCATCAGTCTTACCGACCAAGTCATTCACCAGCCCCCCCTATTTAAAGCAGATTCCCAGTAAGACGAATTCCTCCATTAAAAGCATCTGCTTAACTTGATCCCCTTCACTTATAAATTAATCTCTAAGAATATAAACAGAAGTATCTCTCAAAGGATCACTGTAAAGGATTTTGGGTATACATTGTAAAGGCCATCTACTCTGTTTCCACAAAGTTATGCTGAAATGTGAACAGATGTCCGCCAAGTGGCTTAACTGACATATGCTTTTACCGACTTTAGGTTTAAAATCAGCCTGTCACTGGCCGATTACAGCGGCACGCCATTCACATGTAGGCATTAAAAAAAGGTGAGCCAACATAAGCAGGTAGACCTATATTTTAGCTAACTTAAACGTTTAGTACGAAAGGGAGCCGGGATTGCGGGGGCAAGCCAGCTGACCCCGGGACCCAGACGGCGGAGCTGGAGCTCCACTTCCTGTTCACCGGATGACCAGAATGCAACACCAGGTAAGCTAGTTAGCCAGGTAGCGCTTCGGTGTGGGAAAGACGGGCCTGGCATACATCACTATCGTCCCTATCGTGATCACGCTCCTCCTCCACGTGTGTAAATCACAGAGCCCAGAGAGCCCCACTCCCCCGCGGTGGAAAGTTATCCAACCACCCATTAAAGTGTAGCCGTGCGCCGCCTCTCTCTTACCTTTAGTGTCTTGTCCTTTTACTCTCTTCATTCCGTTTAAAGCAACATGTAAAAAAGAGAAACACGTAACTTTATGAAAGCGGCATTTAAAACTGCAGCACGTAGAGCTTCGGGGCGGCTAAAAACAGCAGCAGCAGCAGCAGCACGGTGAAGCTGCCGCTTTAACCTGCTAGATATATGACGGAGCCCGGCTAAGCGGAGTAAACACCGGGGGAGCTAAGAAGCTAAGCGAGCGGCAAGCTAAAGGAACAGAGCAGCGGTCGGCTGGACCCAGACACGTATAAACCGCCAGCTAAAGGGCCGGGAAATAGTAATATCCCCGCTGGGGCTAAGGGCTGCTTGCCGGCAGCGGCTTGTCGACCATCGCTCGTATTTTTCCGACATTAAAATTCACAGGAAGGAGGGATGCGATCCCCGAGTGCAGGGAGACCACGGCAAAGGCCGCGGGATCACCCCGCCCTGCCTACCTGAGGATCGATGCTTGTGGCGGACATAATTCACTAGGCGAGCCCCTGGCGGCGAGCGGAGCCTCCAGTCAGTGCCTCTCCAGTCCCCGTGTTTCTGTCTCCCCAGGACTCGCTGTGTTTTTCCCCAGCAGAACTTCCACTGATTAATTGTTTATATCAGCTCCACTTCGACTCCGTTAATCCGCCGCACAAACACTACAGATTGTTCCGCGGTATCCAGATCTCAGTTTATACACCGTTGATTTGACAGCTGTTTTTTCCTTCCGTGCTCTTTTTCTTTTTCCTTTTCTTTTTTCAGTCCAACAAGCCCCCAGTTATTGTGCGGCCCCGTCCACTTCCCCCAATGGCAGCTCCATCCGGGGCATGAGCCGGCGCCGCTGACGTCACCAGAACCCACTGACGTCACACATCCTTTAAAGCTGCCGTTGTTTCCTCCAATGGCGGCAGGTCCATCCGGGGTCTAAGTGAGTGCCACTGTCTCTGATGTCATTGCCGCCCGCTTTTTATTTTAAAGTGTCAAATGTCAAAACTCACTGAAGTCACTACTGCTCTGGGCTTTTGATGCCCTGGAATCATTTGATGCTCAGAGCAAGATGCAGCTGTCCAAGTTGGAGCCACTGCCGCTATGGAGTGCGCATGTACTGAATCCCACGTATTTGCTGGATGACCAAATCACAGCAGACCAATAGGTGACAATGCCACTCAGAAAGATCCTGCATATATCTCCTCTGATGGAGAGCACCACTTTTGAAGAAGGTGGGATTGCAGCAGCTGCTGACCCAGCCAGGTGCTCTTGCTGTGTAAGTGCATGGAGACACTGGTATCCCAGCCACCGTCCCTGGACCAAGGTGTCCAGTACGTCCCTTTGTTCTGGGAAGGAGTGTGGGAAACTTTTCCTAGTCCTCACCCACGTAGGGATCCTCTGACTCTGCGGGAGGTACAGTCTTAAGCTAGATTCTGAGGACAGCAGTAGGAGAGGGTAACCCATTCATCCTGCCAGAGCTGCCCGTACACTGCCTCAATTCAGCAGGATTTTTTTATCATGGGCAAAACACATTTTACTGAAAGTTTAGAATTTATTAGAAAAATTGCTTCTGTTGTGCCAGTTAACATAATGGTGCTTATGGATGCATTATCATATGTACTGGATTATGTACTGGATTTCATGAATACACACGTTTATAGATGTCTCACAGATGTACTGAAATACATTATTCTGGACAAGAAAACCATGACATCATGAAAATACTAATCCGAGGCAGAAAGATTGTTGAAAGTTGAACGAGATGTATGCTTGTCCTGCTGGATCTATATGGGCTTCTGATACTTTGGAGCCATAATCAATGGAGGAGCCACTTTATGCTATATCTGAGTGACAGGCAGTCAGCTGGGACAATGTGTATGTGGCCAGATCACTATGTAGAGATGTCTTATGGTATGTGCTGTTGAACATCATCAGTAATAATAATTAACATTAAATCCATGCAGACATACATGCCCGTGAGTCTTAAAGGCATGTACAGAGCGGGTAGTATACCGTTCAAGCTTACTGCTCTGTCTCAGGCGCACAGTGGCAATGTAAAATGCTTCTACTGTGATGGTCCCCTGGGGATGGCACATGGCAGGAACACGGCAAATGGTTCCCACGGTAACAGGTGACATGTACAAACAGCTGCATGGTCAGTTAACTGTGGACGTACATGGATACCAGCGCCAGCCAGGAATATCACGCTACTTTACGTAAGTGACAGTGAAGATCTACAGTAGAAGCTGCGTAGCGTGCCGTGAGCTCTGGAGTTAACAGTAGTTAACAGTCACTACTGCATGGAGGAACGTGGTCACCTTCTCGCTATTTTTCCAGCTATGTTTCTATGAGAGCTTGGATTACAAATAAGTCAAATGAGATTCCCTGTATAATGAGTATAATGGCATTCCTATTGTTTGATCTTGGGGCCTTCTGACTGAGATCCCAGCCATATAACCACAGTACATCAGGTGGTTCCATTTTACCAGAGTGAAATGTGGTATTAAGAGGCCTGTAGGTTCCATGCAATCCAGTCAGCCCCCCTTGTGATGCTCTCAGAACCCTGTCAGTTCATCTGGGTCTTTTTACTCTCCTGATTGTTTTTCGAGTCACTTCTTTCTTTCTGCCTCCACACAGCCGGCGTGTCCTTAGCCTGTAATATTGCCTCCCGTCCAGTTCCCAGTTCCCCATGTCCACCATGGGAGGTACGAACCCTGAGCAGCTCAGTGAAGCACTACTGCACTAATAATGATGAATGATTTATATGAAGCAGCGGGTCTGCATAATTCGGGGGGGGGTCCACCCAGGGCTGGTACATCTAAGCAATATGGTTTCTAGGATCCAGATGTCACCCTCATTATTATGACCTAAAATGTCCATTGGAGTGTTATACCCAACTCAAGCCTGCTTATACTCTTTCTGCTTGCATGTTGTGTATGTTCATGTGTGTGTATTGTCATATGTGCAGTGTCCGTATGTCTGTCTATACACAATGGTTTGTATGACTGTGTGTATGTGTTTATGTGTTAGTGATGGTGCTGTTTGATCATTTCATGCTTTTCATTGTAAGGCATGGTGTGCTTGTGTATGTGCTGCCCCCTGCAGGAGCAGCATGCCTGCAAGGTGTGTGTGTGGTCAAACCTGCAGCACCGTGTTCATCCCCCATAGACACCCTTTGACGACTGCGGTCTGCCTGCAGAGCTGCCCAGTCATGCAGGGAAGTGTGCCTGTGCTCTTCTCCTGAGATTGCTGTTGCTATGGCGATACCCCTCCCCGGCGTAGATGTGGGTTTGCGTGCATGTATCAAGTTTGTCACTGTGTCACTCGGTGTGACTGTGTGTGTTTGCAAATGCGCCTGCAGCCTTCTGTGTAAATAAAAGTCACTTAAATCGAAATGAAGTTGAGTCAGCCTTCCAGTTTACAGGTTCCGGTTTTGTGCCTTTACCTTTAAAGTTTTGTAAGAACCTATAAACAAATGACGTTTCTCCTGAGGTCGCCAGCCGGGGCGGTGAGTGATACATCACCCGTGTCTCCCTGGTGAGATCAGGGGGCCGGGATTAGGGGCCAGTCCTGGCAGATGTGTGTCAGAAGATTGCGCCTGCACTGGCTAAGACCACTGGAATTTTGAACACGCTGGGAACTAGATGGATGGAGGGATGAATTGGGGGATAATAGATGTAGTCTGATAGCAGCTAGCTGAAACAATTTCCAATACCACTTTGCACGGCATGGTGTGACGAGCTGCTGGCTAAAAGTTTGCCAAAAGAGTGCCCTCTCAAGGGAACGGGCAGAATTATCTATGAATGAACAGTAAAAAACATTAATTTACCATTTTTTTGCATAGTTTCATGTTCTGCATTGTATTCATGTTTTATTAAGTGCTTTTAAATATGTCAATAAAGACCAATTATGTATGAGCAGCTCAGTGATTATATAAAAGCTAATGATATGAGATAAATAGGTAATGAGAATTACCATGTAGTGCAAACATGATTCTGAAAGTTAAAACTAAAATGTGCAGTATATTTACATCTACAATATAGTATTTAAATGGCACCATAATGATAATTTGATATGATTTTTCACAGAAGCTTTATTTCAGAGACACTGTAGTTGCCAATGTCTGCTTCCACAGACAGGGGGCGACACAGCCTTAAGGAAACGAAAACAGAGTAGCCTTTTACTGTTTCATGTCACTGAATAAAAGAGGATGCATCTCTCGTATCCAATTAACACTTTCATGTGTAATTTCTGTGTACTTAATCTTTAATTGTGCTATTACAGCAGGCTGGGGACTGCAGAAGATGGGTTTTAATGATCAAGGATTTGACAGAATTCATAAATGAACAAAAAGCCTGGTTTTCTCCAAAGACGTGAGACATCAGTAGAAGGCAAGGTCTTTGCACACATTCACCATTAGAGAGCAGTAATGACTGAAGGAAGGATGCTAAGATAAATCAATGCACATGAGAAAAATCAAGCAGCTTTCAATGTGAGACAGCAGCGCTGTAAAGCTTCTCTGCGTTGGTGGTGGGCACATTAGAGAAAAAGCACACAGATCTATTGGCTGGGGTGTTCTCCCAGGACCCCTCACCCACGGAGGCTCCTGTTCCTCCCCCCAGGACCCCTCACCCATGGAGGCTCCTGTTCCTTCCCCAAGACACCCACCCTGCATATGGAAGCTCCTATTTACCCCATGATCCCTCATCCCACTCAATAAATGTATGTTCCAAATTAGAGGGCCTAGTATACTCTCTCTCCCTCTCTCTCCCTCTCTCTCTCCTCTCTCCCTATCTCCCCCCCCCCTCTCTCTCTCTCTCTCTCTCTCTCTCACACACACTCACCCTCTCTCTGTATCCCTTCATGCTGCCTGTGATCTTCAGCTTTTGTTTTCTTTGGTGGGGGGGGGGGGGTCCACACTAAGAGTTCCTGCTCAGTATTTTCTTCTCTTCATTCCTCTTTTTGATATATTCTCTGTTTTTATGAACAGTGGGGTCTGCACTGATGTAAACAGCACCTCATTTTAAAGCAACACACACTTTCTCCCTCTTTCTCTCTGTCTCTGTCACACACACATGCATACACCCTCTCTCTCTCTCTCTCTCTCTCTCTCTCTCTCCCTCTCGGGCACACCGTGTCACCAAGAGCTATGCATGTCATATTGGGTAAAGCCACCTACTAACCAAAAGCAGAGGCAGACAGGCAGGGTCGACTGAAGGCCGCAGAAATGAAATGCCCAGGGCCTGGTGCAATATTAAAATCCCAGGATGCTCTACTGCTTCCATACTGGTTGTCATGGACCGTTCCCCAAATCCCATTAAAGTGCTTTTTTTTTATCACGCAGCCCTGCCTGTGTCTGCCCACACCACATGACAGTGCTAATGATGAAATAGAAGATGATGATAATGTCATCCGTGTGAGGATGGAGCACATTAATGTTTATCTGTGGACCTCTGCTGCTGTCCATTCACCATCCATTATGACCCCACCCCTAACCCAAATTCCCACCACTGTATACATTCCTGCTTCCTTTCCCTCTGGCATCAATACAGTTTATCTAATCTAATCTAAGGCAGGAGTACTAAAGCTGGGCATCAGGCTGTAACACTTTATGGCTCCACTGTATTGCTGGGAGTTCAGCCACCAGCAGCTGAGGCCACTGCTTGTATTGAAGCCCACTGGGGCCTTACAAAGCTGGAGGTAGATGACATTAAAGACTACCTTGCTTCCTTCGAGCACACTACTGCAAGGGAGAGACGTTGTGCTGAGAATAGCCAAAAATCCTGGCCCCTCTCCTGATTGGCATAGGTCACTTCTGATGGTGGGAACTCCAAGCAGTGTAAGGGGGGCAAGGGGACAAGGTGGGACATAAGTCTTAAGGAGCCCTTCGATGGAAATGGGTGCTTGACAATTGATGGACCTTTAAGCCAGCACCAAGGACATGAACTTTCCCTCAAAGATATTCAAATTTCGATCCCTTCTCCTAATTTACTATTCAGCGGCCAATATATACACCGACGACATTGGTTCATTCTTACTAACATCATTGGCTGAATAAAAGGAAATGACTTGACTGGGTCAGCAGCAGCGTGTGTTGTGCAGAGAGCATCAGTACAATGAGGATTGTGGTTCCACGGCATTTTCCCAGGACACCCTGCTCACAGATGCCTGCTCTTTTCTTGAACAGAGACCTTTTTAGCTTTCACATGTATAAGGCTCGATTTCTGTTGAAATTCATTGCTTTGAAAAAGGAAGTTTTTGTCTTGCTGTTCTCTTTATGTGTGCATATGTATGTGAGTAAGCAGTACAAACGGAGTATCACTGCAGGAATCTTTCACAATAGGTTACGATGTATTTTGTTAGCATAATAATGGTAAAAAGGTGCTGCTAAAGGCAGCGGTATTCCCATTGAGTACATCATTATGTTGTTGGTTAATTGTATATAATCTGGGTGCAGAAATTCCATTTTGAGATGGGATTACATAGCTTTGATTACATTGCTCCATTTTATAAGATATGTGAGATGTTTTGTTCTTAGTGTCATGTTAGTGAAGCTTGTACATAGAGTTTTGAGAAAAACGTGTTTGAACTAGTTTTCCAAAAGCGTATGTAAACAATTGTGGAAAACTGTAACAACGAATAACTAATGTGGTGTCTAAAATTCCCTCACAGAAATGCAGAGGTTTCACTCTGCACAGGTAAATAAGTCTACATACAGTCAGGACCATAAATATTTCGACAGAACCAAAGTGCAGACTTTCAGCTTTAATTCAGGGGGTAGAAGAAAAACATTGCATTAAAATTTGGGGAACTAAAGTATCTTTTTACACAATCCCCTCCTTTTAGGTCCTCATAAGTAATTGGACAAATTAATATAACTGCAAATAAAATGTTAAATTCAAATACTTAGTTAAAAACCATTAGCAGGCAATGACTGCCTGAAGTCTTGACCTCATGGACATGACCATATACGCTGGGTTTCCTCCTTTTTAATACTCTACCAGGCCTTTACTGTAGCAGCTTTCAGTCGCTGTTTCTTTGAGGGTCTTTCTGTCTGTAGTTTAGTCTTCAGCAAGTTAACTGCATGATCAGTGGGGTTGAGATCAGGTGACTGACTTGGCCATTCAACAATATTCCACTTCTTTGCTTTAATAAAATGCTGGGTTGCTTTTGCTGTGTGTTTTGGGTCATTGCCCATCTGCATTATGAAATGCCACCCAATCAATTTGGCTGGATTTGAGCAGACATGATGTTTCTGAACACCTCAGCATTCGTTCAGCTGCTTTCATCCTGTGTCACATCATTAAGAAACACTAAAGACCCAGTGCCACTGGCAGCCTGGTTGGCTGTTACGAAATGATTCTACAATCATCTACTACTGTTGTCTTCCGTGGATGTCCAGGCCTTTTTACATTGCTAAGTTCACCAATGCTTTCTTTCTTTCTTTCTTTCTCAGGATGTACCAAACTGGGGATTTTGCCACTCCTAATGTTGTGGCAATTTCCCAAATTGTTTTTCCTGTTTTCACAGTCTAAGGACGGCCTGTTTCACCTGCATACTGACTTCTTTTAACTGCATGTTGTATGTTCACACCTCAATCTTCCAAATGCAAACAAGACACATAAAATCAACTGCAGGCCTTTTATCTGCTTAATAATAATGAAAGAACGAAGGAATTGCCCACAGCTGTTCATGAAATAGCTTTTAAGTAAATTCTCCAATTACTTTTGGTCCCTTTAAGAAGAGGGTGGCGCATGTTAACGAGCTGAAACTCCTAAACCCTTCGTCCAATTTGAATGTGGATACCCTAAAAAGAAATATGACAGTCTGCACTTTATGTTCATGCCCAA
>JABFEB020000124.1:9476941-9500535 GCA_019775895.2 Stomatorhinus ivindoensis | reverse complement strand
AACACGAAAGGAAACCAGGGCCCCATTCCGTGTTAATACGGTGTTCGACCCCGCAGTGGGCCGAAGGGGGCGCTACACACACACACACACACACACACACACATACCTAGTTTATGAGTACACCGGTGCACCACTCAGTCCCAGCAGAGGCCTGGGGGATGCCCCCCCAGCACCACCACACACAGACACACACACACACACACACCTACCTTACAAGCATACTGGTGAATCACTCAGTCCCAGCACCACGTTCTTGCACTCTCATTCCCGCTGCTTCCAGATGCTTACCCGCATACTAATTGCATTTCAGTATGCCTTCACTGCTGCCATGGCGATGCTCCGTTGGCATGGAGGCGTCTATATAAACGCCGGTGTCTTTCTGAGAAGTAGCCATGGTTACTCTCTGTTTTTATATTGGAATATGCTCTGAATTACCTACTTGGCATTTTGCCCATTTTGCCCACTTTTTTACCCATCAGCTGCACCTCTGTATCAGGGGCATTATTAAAATTTGTCAAACGTGCCTGAATCCAAGGTCTTGGCCGGACCTCACCGGCCTGGTTGCTGGCTGGTCCTTTTAAATGAGACCTCTGGTGGGATTAGAACATGTGTCCATTTCCTGCTCATTAAACTGCTGGGTTCAATCTCCTTTGAGTTTTTGTATCAGTCTTTTATGTAGAATCACAGCACAAACTCACATACAATCAGAAGCCTTTGTTACAAGTTCAAAGAAAGCTGTGAAAAGATCTTCTTGGTTATTAGCACCACTGCAGTTTATAACTTATATACTTTTTGATTATAAATGACGGGCACGAATTCTGGCTTCTGCACTTTATGAACAGTAACGTCACAATTAAAAGAACAAAAAATCGTCTCTGGCTAAGTTCTTGTACATTCATTTTCCACCAAAGACTTTCTCTTCTTTGCTTACAACTTTATAGAGAATATTAACACATGGCAATACTGGATGTTTCTCTAACCCATGTCTTAAATAAAACAAAAGCTGAACTTCCTATATTAGTGACTCTTCAACAAATCTACAAGACAGTAGCTAAATTTAAGTCATGTTTCTTTCACATTAAATCATATTTCTGTTTATTTAATATCAAACAGTATTAACCTAAATAATATGTACATCACCCCCAAACCAGGTTAAAACACCCCAAATAGGAGGATCGCACACATACAGTTAGGATCATAAATATTTGGATAAAGTTATTCATTTCCTAAGTTCTGTACATTACTACAATAAGTTTTAAAAGAAACAAGTCAGATGCAGCTGAAGTGCAGACTTTCAGCTTTAATTCAGTGGGTAGAAGAAAAACATTACATTAAAATGTGGGGAACTAAAGTATTTTTTTAACACAACCCCCTCCTTTTAGGGCCTCATAAATAATTGGACAAATTAATATAACTGCAAATAAAATGTTCAATTCTAATATTTAGTTGAAACCCCTTTGCAGGCAATAACTGCCTGAAGTCTTGACCTCATGGACATGACCATATACGCTGGGTTTCCTCCTTTTTAATACTCTACCAGGCCTTTACTGTAGCAGCTTTCAGTCGCTGTTTCTTTGAGGGTCTTTCTGTCTGTAGTTTAGTCTTCAGCAAGTTAACTGCATGATCAGTGGGGTTACGATCAGGTGACTGACTTGGCCATTCAAGAATATTCCACTTCTTTGCTTTAATAAAGTGCTGGGTTGCTTTTGCTGTGTGTTTTGGATCATTGTTCATCTGTATTATGAATCACTGCCCAATCAATTTGGCTGCATTTGGCTGGATTTGAGCAGACATGATGTCTCTGAACACCTCAGTATTCATTCAGCTGCTTCCATCCTGTGTCACATCATCAAGAAACACTAAAGACCCAGTGCCACTGGCAGCCATGCACGCCCAAGCCATCACACTGCCTCCACCCTGTTTTACAGTTGATGCGGTATTCTTTGGATCGTAAGCTGTATATATACTGTAGGATGTTGATACGTCTACCTCCTGGAGAGTGTTGTTCATTTGGTTTGCTGTTACGAAGGGGTTTCTATTTACTATGGAAATGATTCTGCGATCATTTACCACTGTTGTCATCTTTGGACGTCTAGGACTTTTTGCGTTGCTGAGTTTACCAATGCTTTCTTTCTTTCTCAGGATGTACCAAACTGTGGATTTTGCCACTCCTAATCTTTTGGTTTCACATGCATACTGAGTTCCTTTGACCGCATGTTATATGTTCACACCTCAATCTTCCAAATGCAAACAAGACACCTCAAATCAACTCCAGGCTTTTTATCTGCTTAATAATAATGAAAGAACGAAGGAATTGCCCCCACCTGTCCATGAAATAGCTTTTAAGCGAATTTTCCAATTACTTTTGGTCCCTTTAAGAAGAGCGTGGCACATGTTAACGAGCTGAAACACCTAAACCCTTCGTCCAATTTGAATGTGGATACCCTAAAAAGAAATATGACAGTCTGCACTTTATGTTCATGCCCAATATATAACTTCAATTGGAATATATTTCAGTAATGAGGTAAAATAGTAAAACTTGTGTCAGTGTCCAAATATATATGGTCCTCACTGTAGCTGAGACTCACGTATGACTATGTGGTTTGTCATATGCACTGTATGGCTTGGCTTTCGGGAGAGACCAGCACAGGGACCAGGTAACCACTCGAACCTGAGTCCGCCGAATGTGGGATGTTCCAGAGGTGGGCAGGGGAAAGAATGGCATGCAGATGGTGTAGGGTATGAAAGACCAAAGGCAAAGGCATTATGGAAGCGAAACTGCAAATGAGGCAGACAGTACAGCAGTTGGCAATTAAAAGAAGACTTGCAGCACATCACACACTCCATTTGACGATACAGAAACAAAAAGGCATTATGCTGGTGGGACAAAAGGACTGAGCTTGGACCCAAGAGGGCACTATACTAGGGAGGGTGGGTTCTAATCTCTTCTTTAACAATTCATGAGATTAAATATTCAGTTGTATACTATGTTATAACTTTAATCTCGATTAAACTTCCTGCATACATTCATTTGACGTATGGTTAATCTTTTAAACACTTTTCTGGCTCTGAGTTTAACAAGACATGCACACGTTAGGCAGCACAGGAGTGTAATCTGTTTTATATAGATTGACTTGTTCTATAGCTTGTGCATCAGTAAACATCTGCACTAAATATTCATTTAATTCTCCCTTTCCTTGTCATCTCCCACAATTCTCCCTGCTGTGTTTGGCAACCTCAGAGTCTCTGCTTTTATTGGCTTTACAGAGGTATAGGACTCTTATTATTGCTTCTGACAGTTCAGGCCCCCTTGCATTTTTGCTTTTCTAATACCTGATTTTTGGAATACAATATAACTATCAAATAATCTTCACATCTGTTATATTAGCTGTGGTGATCCTACTTCCTCATGATTTCCACATTTAGTCATTATGGGCGAGATTTTCAGTAGATTTTGATTTAGTTACAGGTAGCATAAGCTCAGAGCCATTCTGAAATACAACCACCCATCCTCCTCTGATTATGCATTTGTGTTTCCTTCCTGTAGGCCCATTATCTGAGCAATAAAAAACCACCACAGAAAAATGCTGCTCTGCATCAATCCACCCACCCATCAGCTGAATGTTCTTTGGTCTTTCTGGGTAACAGAGAACAAGCTGGGGCAGTGACTTCTTGGGTTTGAGAAGTTAAGACCATTAGTCATTTCAATTGTGCCTATTTTAATAAAATTTGTTACAATGTATTCAGGGTGAAATGAATTAATCCAAATGGCCAGATGATGGGTGGGGAGACCTTTGCAGCTTAACGTTGAAGGTCAGATTGATCACAAAATCCCCAAGTAGCCCAATGTGTGTGCCAAGCTGGACTGTGCTTATTTAGGCAAATATATCTATTGCAGTGATTCCACACGTATCTTACATTGCTCATTATTTCTTAGGCCTGCCAAAGGCACTTACCAACAGTACAGAACCAAGGGCAAGATGTGTCCATATAGCCATGCCCTGCCGGACCCAACCCTACTGTGCAGGAGCTAAAAGAGTAGCTCTCACAGAGCCAGGAGCTGCTGTCATTGGGGAAGTGACATCATCACAGCAGACCCTGTAGTTAGGCAGAAGCGGACTTGTACCTAATAGGGTATTTCCCATGAAGGTTGCTGTTCCTGTACCCTCTGCAAGGAACAAAGTCACTGGGGTCATGCAGCTGAGAGTTTAATGCATAAAAGTACATAAAGGGAAGTGAGCTCCATTTGGAATCTTGTGTCAGTCTTTTTAACACCCTGGGCAACAAAGTAAAATGTATAAATCACTCAATTGTACAACAGTGTGGCCCGATGAAAATTTCTGCATTGTTTCATCTTTGGGTTGCAATATTTGAGTGTAAAGGTGCTGAAGCGCATGTATACATATGTGTCATGCATCCATGCCTGTATGTTAATCTTTCTTTGTGTGTGTTTGCATATATCTATATACTGTATTAGTCTTTCATTGTGTGTGTCTGCTGTTACAATGGTGCAGGTGGGAAAAAAAATGATGATCCATGGAGCGGCTCACAGCAAACAGAGGACTTAACTAAACAGAGCATAAAGGAAGAACCACAAAATAACACACCAGGAGACAGAAAATTGGGAGCTAAACTGGGAGATAACCACAGCTACTAACACAGAGTAACAATAGCACACTCCAGAACAAGTACAGATTACAGGTACAATAACTGACCAATGAATGGAATGAGGGCAGACATTTACAACAACACAGATAACAAGAGCTAACAAGATGTGGACCATAACAAAATCAACCAATCAAACAGGCATGGAACAACAAGAAACATGTACAATATATCACAATTAACAAGCACAGGAACTAGGAAACAACCAACACAGAGGATAACAACACTAGGGACAAACTAGAAACATAAGTGCAGAGAGAACAAAATAAAACAAGCATGGTACCAAAACAGGAACATAAAGATAAACCAGACACTAAGGAAAATCCTGTTCATAAATATTCAAACTCATGACTGGAGGAATATAGCCTCTGAGCTACAGGCTCAACCCATTGTGCTATGCGGCAGCCCAGGTAGCAAGAAAAACACACGAGGAGCCGATGGACTACAAGACAGAGCAGGGGAAGGCAGGATGACCAGCGACACCTGCTGGCCATAAGGGGACAAGACACAAAGGACAGGGTCAGATGGGCACCGCCCCTGACAGTTTCCTTGTCTGTATGTCAAACTTTCAGTGTGTTTGTGCATGTCTGTATGTTAATCTGTCAATGTGTGCGTTGGCATGTCAATCTTTCAGTGTGTGTGTTGGTGTGTGTGCTTGCATATGTGTTTATATTAATCTTTTAGTATGTGTGTGTCCACCGACGCCAATACCAATCCTGTAAATGAAATCCCAGTGGCACTCAGCTTGAATAGATTACAGCATCCTAGCAGCAGCACGCCAGGCAGCTCTGACCTTCCTCTTCACTCTTGGAGACCTGCGATCACAAGCCGGCCGATAATTCATCAAGCTGGGAGTGTGGCGGGGGGGGGAGTGGTGGTGGTCGTGCTCATTACTCTGTGTGGCTCCTCTGCTTACACATTCACCATGCCAGCTCCTCTCATGCTGCCTGCTGGCTGCTTTCATCCTCGCTATGACAGAGATTAGGCTTCACACTCACATCTCTTTACCTTGTTCGAAGGCACAGCTCTCTCCAGACACCCAGTTCTCCAGCCACGATGCTACCTGCGACCCCGCAGATATAGTTGATGTCAGGGTTGGTACCTTCTCCCTCCTCCTGTGTCCTTTCCCTTTTGGCCAGCAGGCACTGCAGGTTATCCTGCCTTTCCTATCTCTGTCCTTCACCCTTGTGTAGGCTGCTGCATAGCTAAGGGGGTTGAGTGTGTGGCTTAGAATCCATAAGGCCTGTAGTCTGGAGTCAAGGCTGGCTGAGGCCCAGTCTCATCTGATATCTTGTATTTATTGTTTTGTTTCTTAGTGTTTTCTGCTTTTCTTGTTGACTTTTCTTGTTCTACGTTTGTCTTCCTTGTTCTTTTTTCTAGTATAGTATCTCCTTGTATTCTCAGTTCCATTAGTTATTTCACCTGTGCCTTGTCTGTTTTCCAGTGCCTGTGTTAATTGCCCATCTGTTGCTCATTGTCCTGCGCGTTCAGTGATTGGTTGATTGTCTTATGTTCCGCACCTGTCCATCCTTGTTAGTTTCAAACATCAGTGCATTTTAGTGCTTGTCTTTGGTTTGTTCTTTAGTAAGTCATTGTAGTAGGTACCTGTGCTAATATTGTTCTGTTTGGTTTCCTTAGTCCTGCTCCATAGTTATGTTGACTTATGGTTTCTTTGGCTTGTTAATCTGCTTTTCCTGTTTTTATTTTAACCTCTTGTTGTCTGTCTTGCTATATCTTCCCTGGTGTGTTCTTAGTTGTTTTAAATAAATCCCTGTTGTTGCGTGAGCCACCAGTGGATCGTTACCCTCATTTCTGCCTGTACCACACCACACCGCCATAACAGCAGAACCTTCATAACCCCAATAACCCCCTGAATTTGCCTATGGGGCAGTGGGATGGAGTGATACCCTCAGAGCTGTAGGTTGTCAAGGTTGCTGGACTGATCGTTCCTCAGGTTGTTCCCGCTTAGGGGTGACATCAAGGCTTGTGTGTTCTCTGAGATGCATGTACTGATGCTTGCCTGAGTGTTGTCTTTGTTTTAGAGTTTTTGCTGGCCGCAGGGTTTGAATTTGATATAAACCTCTGATTTAGGAATATGTGACAGAAAGATGCTGAGAAAAGGATGAGTGAATGCATGAGCATAAATCATAGGCATCAGCAGACCTAATCTCTAATGTGAATAAATCTCAGACTCCCTGCATTCCTGAGGTGTGCCTCTGGACCTACTGTATGCATTATCAGGAAGCACAGATAAACAAATGTTCCTTTGTTAGACCAGGACACCCTTATGGCACAGCAATACAGCTTGAGTTTAATACATATAGGAACCAGGCCATACCCAACCCATACCAAAAAGAGACACTAGAGATGCAGTTTCACCTCATTTTGATTTTCCACTCCAGAGGGATTGGCTCAGTAAAAGTTTTGCCAGGTTTGGATAGTGACATAAAACTGGTTAACAGACAGGAAGCAGGGGTTAGTTATTAGAGGCACAATGTCGCAGTGGGCCTGTGTTCATAGTGGGGTACCACAGGGTTCAATTTTAGGACCACTATTTTTAACGTAGATAAATGGTAATCCATGTAGGGAGCAGAAATATAAAGTACAGATATTTCAGTTCCACTGAAATAATGGTAGCTGATTATGAGAAAGACCTCGGTGTGTATGTTGATGCTTCCATGTCCCACTCTCACCAGTGTGGGGAAGCAATGAAAAAGGCCAATAGGATGTTGGGTTACCTCTAGGTGTGTGGAGTTTAAGTCAAGGGAGGTGATGCTATGATTATAGAATTCCTTGGTAAGACCCTATGGAGTCAGAGTAGTGCCATATATACTTGTATGTGTACTTTCCAATTTGCACTCGAGCAAATGTTTATCTGCAAAGCGCTAGGCAAGTTAGTGCCAAAATCCAAACAAAAACAAAAGTATATGTGCGCAAGTGTGAATTTGCACTCGCAGGTTGGTATGTGCAAGAAGACCTGGATTTGCAATGTAGGTTTTGTACTTGAAAACCATTCTATCTTTGTAAAAAAAAATGTATGAAGATGTTTGGTTTCGCATTTATAAAAAATATTTTAGACGTGTATTTTCAAAATGTTTTTCATGTTCTTTCACAAATCTTCATATACAAGTACAGATCTCGTGACGCATATCTCTGTTCATTTCTTTGTGAATGAGAGCAGTTATTGGTGTTTCTTAGTGACCAAGGTGCCAAGCTGATCCCCATGTCTGTAGCTGAGGCTGCTGTTGCTCCCGATCCTGATACCAAGCCAGTCCCTCTGACTCTCTAGCTGAGGCCGCCACTGCTCCTGATCCTGAAGTCAAGTCAGTCCCTGAGCCTGTAGCTGAGCCAATCCCTGTGCTTGTAGGTTAGGCTGCCTCTCTTGATGCCGGGCCGATTTCTATGCCTGTAACTGAGCCACTGCCACTCCTGATCTTGAGCTGATCCCTGTGCCTGTAGTTGAGGCTGCTGTCACAACTGATATTGAAGCCGATTCGATCATTGAGCTTATAGCTGACACCACGGTCCCTCCTGATCATGAAGCCGAGCCAACCCCCATGCCCGTAGCTTAGACTCCCACTGTTACTGATCCTGAAGCTGAGCCGACCTCCATGCCTGTAACTTGGGCTCCCACTGCTCCTGATCCTGAAGCTGAGCCAGTCCCTGTGCCTGTAGCTGAGCCGATCCCTGGGCCTGTAACTGAGGCCGCTGCTACTCCTGATCCTGAACCCAATTCGATCACTGAGGCTATAGCTGATGACACTGTCGCTCCTGATCCTGAAGCCGAGCTGATCCCTGTGCCTATAGCTGAGGTGCTACCACTCCTTATCCTGAAGCTGAGCCGACCCCCGTGCCTGTAACTTATGGTGCCACTGCTCCTGATCCTGAAGCTGAGCTGATCCCCATGCTTGGAACTGAAGCCGAGCTGATCCCCGTACTTATAACTGAAGTCGAGCCAATCCCCGTGCTTGTAGCTGAAGCTGAGCTAATCCCCGTGCTTGTAGCTGAAGCTGAGCCGATCCCCGTGCTTGTAGCTGAAGCCGAGCCGATCCCCGTGCCTGTAGCTGAGGACTCTTTCTCTGTGTCAGAAGTGTTGCCTCTGGATGCTGAAGGTCAGGGGGTGGGTAGGTCCTCACACACATCAATGCAGCTGCGGCAGGCAAATGACTCATCGAGTCCAAGAGTTGCATAGCAACATTTAAGCTTGGAGAAGATGACAGAGTACAGACAACAAGGAAGGGAGGCGTTAACGGAAGATGACTTTGGCGACATACTTTTTCTACTGGAAGCTTCTGAAGACACTGCAAGATAATCTCCAGCTTGCAGTGGAAAATGGCAAGGGCCACTCAGCTCAAAGCTAACCTTGTGCAACAACACCCTCGATAACGCAGCAGAAGGCAGAGATGGCACAGCTGATGTATGGGGTCGGGAGATGCACAAGGTGTGCAAAATATATGCAATTTTATGGATTTAAGATTTACAAAAGAGCTTAGAAAATGCGTACAATCAATATGATTATAAATGAGCATTTACATACTGGCACTCGGAATCATTCCCCTATGATTTAGTTTATTATCAGTTACACTGATTTATTTAGGCTTTATTGTGGTGTTAGCCAAAGCCTTCATGTCATCTACTTATTAATCTTCTACTGTGCATATGATATTCTCATGCTATTTACTGGCATTAACAATATCAACTTACTTATTAAACATTATCTAAATGTCCCATCAATTATTGTCTTGTGTTTTGTCAAGTCACAGCCTTTGGACATTATATGTAGATGGTGAGGACACCTTCCCTCTCTCCACGGTTACCAGCTCCGAGAAATAGACAGGGGACCAGTACTTTCCATATCCTAAGAAGATGGTTATGAAGGTCCTGAACACACAACAAAGTGTGTCCAGCCTGCAAGCCCACTGCACAGCATGTACTGAAACTAATATGACCCTAAGCTCTAACCTTAATCCTAACATTAACCTCTAACCCCTTACTTACTCCCTTCACATACTGCATGGTCCCACTGACGTTTTTATATGGGCACAGGGTTTTGGAAATAAAAATGTCTGATTTCTGGAGGGATACTGGGCCAGTTACTCATCTGTCTCCAAAAGAAGGCTCTTTACTGCACATCTAGGGTTGCAAAGGGGTGGAAAATTCACAGAAATTTCCCAGAAACTTTCTATTCCAATTCCATGCATAAGAAGTTAAGCTGGGGAATTTTCGAAATATTCCAAGTTGGAAACTTTCCAGGGGAATTGCCGGGAATATATGGGGATTCCCAGAACTTTGCAACCTTATTGAGATGTGATAGGGACACAAGGTAGCAGCAAACTGGGTCAGCAAGAGGTGCTAAACTTGAACCTTTGTAGATGCTTATTACCACCAGCTCCCATCGCTGACCAGGACTGCACATCCAAGCCAGCACCCTGAACTCTAAGGAGACGGAGATTTCCAAGGAGGTTTCATTCAAAAAGAAAAACCAGAGCTGCACTGTTATTTAGCCACCTTATGGTTACTGGGGGGTCTCTGTGGGAATACATGAGATGCGTGGCAGGTCCATCTCAGACCAGAGGGGTGTGATTACAGGGCCACAGCTTAATATCACCATCAGTCATCATACCCAGTCTATCCTTCATGCCTTCATATCTTTGCTGAATGGACATCAATGAGCAGGCATTGTCACTGTGATCCAGTTAATGCCTCCCCTGGTTACCGGTTTGATAGAGGCTACTCAGCTGATAAATGACAGCTATTTCATCAGTGGCCATTGTTCCCCTGAAGAAGACATGCAGAAGTGTGTTTGGCTTTCTCATTGTGTCTATATGGAGTGAATGTGTGCATATTAATCCAAAATGCTTCTAAACTGTCCATCTCCATAAAAGGGCTATAAAAATCCATCTGACATCCATAAATATCCTCTAGCATGTATGCCTAAGGTGTGTATGCCGATAACAAAATATACACCTTGCTAGTACCAGGTTTGACCCTCTTTTGCCATAAGAACTGCCTTAATTCTTCATGGAACGGATTCAACAAGGTGCTTGAAACATTCGTCAGAGACTTTGGTTCCTGTCGACATGAGAGTGTCGCACAGCTGTTGCCGATTTGTCACCTTCATGATGCGAATCTCCCGTTCCACCACATCCCAAAGGGGCTCTATTGGATTGAGTTCTAGTGACTGTGGAGGCAGATGGATGGATGGATGGATGGATGGATGGATATCTTTACTGCCATTTGCACAGATACAGGTCAGTACAAATACATTGGAATTCTTGTGCGTATCTCCCAGAGTAATTTCTATAAAACAGAGAGACAGAGGAGAAGAGACAAATATAAAGAAACATAAAATTAAAATAAATTAGAGCAGCAAACACACTAATTGCAGGACGGAGTAAGTAAATACACACTGTGTACAGATGCAGATACAGGAAACAGTGCATAGTCTGGGTGGATGAGTGGATTATTTCACATAAATAATATAAAGACAGTATATTGTACACAAAAGTGGAATATTGCACGTAACATTTCAGTACTGAGTTCATTGTCATGTTCATGAAATCAGTCTGAGATGACATGAGCTTTGTGTGGCATGTTATCCTGCTGGAAGTAGCCAGCAGAAACTGGCTATACTGTGATCCTGATGGGACGGACATGGTCAGCCACAATACTCAGGTAGGCTGTGGCATTTCAATGATGATCATTAAAACGAGACTCATCTGACCAGGCAATGTTCTTCTAGCCTTCTTCTGTCCAAATGGCACCCGTTTAAGTTCCTCACCTGTATCTGCATGATTTCATACATTGCGCTGCTGATAAATGACTGGCTAATAAGATATTTGCTTCCAAGTGCAGTTGAATAGTTGTCCCTCATAATGCGGCCAGTAATGTGTGTGTGTGTGTGTGTATATATAATGCATATGCATCTGGATAAACATAGCTGTATATTTACTTCCCATATACCATGAATAATACTCTATGTAGTAAATAAATATAGATCTATGTGAGTAGCGAGCGTATAGGAACAGCTCGATATGACTGCGGTGTCAGGCTTCCTGCTCCCACGGCTGTCGAGGGTAATGATAAAAGGTCCATCTTTTGCGTTTTGTTGAGACTAACAAAGGGGTCCCCCCCCCCCACCCCCGGAAGTGTGCAGCTCCCCCTCGCTCGCTCTCACTCCCAATCAGCAGCGTGATGCCTGCCCTCCCCTCTGCTGCTGTCAGGATCCCTGTGATCATCACAGCATCCCAGCTGCCTGCCTCCATTGCTGGCTGTTTAATGAGGGCAGCTCAGTGATCAGGAGGCTTAGCAATCAGGTGACATGCGGATCGGGTGGCTCAACATTCAGGCATCTCAGGGATTATGCAGCAACTTGCTGTTCAGGCAGCTTGGCGTTCAGGCAACTCAGTGTTCAGGCGGCCTGGTGAACAGGCAGCTTGAGGATCCAGAGTCCTGGTGATCTGGCAGCCCAGATATCATGCTGCATAGCAATCAGCCAACCTGCAGGTCAGGTGGCAAGGTGATAAGGCAACTCAGTGAACAGGGGGCTCAAGGATCAGGTGACTCGAGAATCTGGTAGCCTGATGATCAGGCAGCCAATTGAACAGACAGTTCAGGGATCAAACGATTCGAGACCAGGTGGCTCGAGGATCAGGCAGTCGAAGGATCAGGCGGCCCTGGAATCAGATAGCTCATTGATCAGGCAGCCTGACAATCAGATGCCATTGAGGTCCGCTGCTCAAGGATGCAGTCAAAGTACCCATCAAAGGGGTTTACCCACAGTCATCTGTTGACAAGAACATTGCCCTCATTAGCCAAATTGACACCGATGAATTATATCATTAGTGCGTAGTCGCCTGATGCTGGTTTCTTCTCAGCCACACATCTGTGAGATAAATTCCAGGGGTGTTTGTGACTGTGCTGGGTTGTCATGGTAACAGTTCATGCTGAAAATGTCAGGGATGTGTCTGACCCTGACTTTGTGCTCTACCCCCCCCCCCCCCCGCCCCAGCCTGGTGTTTAAGTAGAAACAGTCATTGAGCTCCAGCAATCTCTGTCCTCTCAGCTTCTATAACTGACACCACACATCACTCCAAATTTCTTATTTTTTGCTTTTCATCCAGCTCCTTCCTTGAAGACAGCTGACAGGGCAGCGTGAAGAGTGGAAGAAGAAACCTGAGATGCAGCCAGCACCGACTGACATAAGAACATTGAAAGGGGATCCTGGTTAGCGATGCCATGCGTGTTGAGATATGAATAAGACCCCAGGAAGCTAAGTCAGAGCTGTTGGAAGGGGATGTATTCAGGTACCAGAGCTCTGAGGTAGAGAGTGAAATTCCAGTTCAGTGTTTCCTATTCCGGTGCCTGGGGAGCCACAGACAGTGAACGTCATTGCTCCCTCCCCGACTGTCTGACAGGGAGCTCAGAGGGAGCAAAAACATGAATCAACTGTGGGTCCCTGAGGACCGGATTGGGAAGCACTGCTCTAGTTAAATCCTTCAGCATCTGGGACTGCTCCCTGCTGGACTCTGTGTGACACGCCTGCTCTGGTGACCCAGGTGGCATCATGATGGTGTGCTCAGCAGCCGTGCTTGCGGCAGACCGGGATCCAGCACTGATCCCCATGCAGATGGAATTATGATGATGAAATAGCTCAGCAAGACAGCAAGAGCAGCTGAATTTACTGATAAACCATAGCTGTGGTTAGAGATCTGTTAGGTCTTTTTTCTATCTTCGGCACATGCATCCTTTATTAGATCCTTTCATTTTGAGCGCTCTTCCAGAATCCCACAAGCCAATTCCGTGCCATCGTCCTGAAAACACACCAAATTAGCAGCATTTGTGTGGGGACAGGTCTCCCTCTCTATTTTCCGAAGGGATGTCATTACCCACTACCTCAGAGCATTTCGACAGCAATGATGGACGGTCTTTACAAAAGCAAATCTGGAAGGTTAGATGCTACAAGGCATATAGATGCTCCCTCCTTTCTGAGAGCAGGAACAAAAAGGTGCTCTGCACAGACGCTAAAGTCCATCTGTGAAAACACATCCTGCACCAACAGCGAGCGCTGTTTTCAGAGCACTAAGCCACAGTCGTGTGATGTGGTTGGGTTTCCAGAAGCAGGCAAAATAGCCACACCAAAAATCCACGAGTGTAAATGCCGTGACAGTTACACCCAAGTCAACATGACAGAGAAAGAGCCAAAGAGCAAATCATGCTCATTCTGTACCCAAATCAGTTTGCTCACCCACGAAGCAGGTAAAACTGTAACATCTCTCTCTCATTACCTGAATCTCTGTCCACAACACACCTTCCTCCACTTTCTTCCACCCAACCCAAATCCCCCTGCTATCATCTTTATCTGACTTTTGTCAAAGAAGATATGTGGATTGTTTTATATTTTCTGTGATCCTGTCCAGATCTTTCTCTGCATGTTAAGTAACAAATTCTTTGTGGACCTACAAGCCCTATTGCATTTTACTTCACAATAAAAGTTATACTTATTACTAACTTAAATTTAAACTTAGGTTTATGCTTACAGAATCCACTTGAAAGATCTTCACTAGTGTTGTTTAATTTTAAACACTTCAGGATGATTTAATGAACGGCAAAATCAATAGCCGAGTCACATGTTTCTGTTTACTTAGCAAAGGTTTCTTAAGTGTTCACACTTTACTGAACAACAGGGAGTCTGTTTTGATCACATATCGATGTATTTAACAACCTATTGTCCAGTGGAAGCCTCTGCATCGGATATCCAAATTTTTTCCACCTAACCTATTTTTTCCACACGAGCACAGTGTCAGTGACAAAATTGTGCCTTGTGTAGTTGCACATAAAACCATCTATTATCGCTGTAAGAGATTCACCATGAAACATTTCTTTAAGTTAAATGTGATTTCAAAAATACAAAAAATGATCTGAATATTAATTTTAAATATTTGAATATTAAATTTGCAGCTTTTACCAGCCACATGCCCTCTTCATAAATACATATAACATTAATAACATTTACTTTTAACACTCCTTTATAATTATAATAGCCAGTAGGCAGTGCTCACTTCCCCCTCTTGTTTTCCATGAGAGACACAGGGCATACATGAGAAGTTCTATTTTTGGGGTTTAGGGTGACTGCCAGGTCAGCATCCTTGGAATGGCAGGGGTTAACGGCCTTGCTCAAGAGCCACCGAGCTACTGGCTACGGGATTGGAACCCATAACCTTCTGGGTAACAGCACAGAGCCCCAATTCACCATACTACACAACATCCACCACAAAAACTATGAAAGATTTTCTTATGGTGTATACAATTTATTTTCCAAAAAGTGCAGAAGAGTAAAATCGATGCATCATTTTTCTCATTTTCATGACATTCCATTTATGATTCGTAAAACGCGGCAACCCATTATAACAAATGCTTTCCTTTAATATCACTAAACAGAAAGGTGGTTTGTACATTGTGCAAAGTTTCGACGGCATACCATGGCGGCACTACTGCTATGCACGAGTATTTGAAGTGAAAACACACGGGCACTATTCTTATTTTACACTGTTTGATGTGCCAGTGTGTGTGTTTGTGTGTATTGGACTTTGTTCAGATCAGTTTAATCAGTAGAAAGTCTGGCCTCACCACCAGCGTCTTCTTACCTTATTTAACCACAATATCTCTTTTTTTAAAAGATGTTGTAGTTGCTAAGCTGTCCCTCTCTTCACCGCCACTTTAGTACTTACTGCTTCCATTATTTACCTAAACATTAGCATGTGAGACTCCACTAACCAAATTTAATGGGCATAAAGATATGCCGAATTTATACAGATTACTAACTTTTGGGCATCATAATATGCATCTCATTAATATTTAAGGCATACTACAAATCTTCTTATGGAATCGTGGGTGAAAATAATGTCCGAATAGTGCTCAAAACCAGCGTCTTGTGGCGAGAGGAAAAAGACGGGAGGCAGATCTCCGTGAAAAAGGTAAAAGTCTTTTTTATTAATCACACGTAAGAAAAGCAGAGAGACAGATCCGGTTGCCGCCAAGGTAACTAAAAGACTCCAACCGGAAGCAGAGCAAGCCTTCAGAATAAGAGCACCTCTGCCCTGAGAATTCTGATACCAACCCGCTACAGTCTACTATATAAAGCACTGCAATGATATAGAGTTTGTTGTTGTCAAGATAAAATTAGCTTAAATTAAAAGGTCAATTTGATTTTCTCAAGGAAAATTAATGGTTTGGATTAGTTGAACAATCGGTACAATAATCGATCAAATCCATAATCCATAGAAAAATAGTTGTTAGTGGCAGCACTAATATTTCATTCATTTCCGCATTTTACTTTTGCTTGAAGCATACAGGAGAGTGGCCTACATCTTCTCTGCCCCTCAAAGCTCTTTGCCTGTCCATCACTCTGTCCCTTTCATCTGAGTCATTAGATAAACTCCCTCCCCAGGCTCGCCCACTTGATTTGCAGATGTGTGATGAATCTTTTACATGTCAGTGTGCGTTTAGACTGTGTGACCTGATGATGTATGTCTTACTGGCTTCTGGTCGCTCTCTTAAAGGATTATTTTTTGCTCTGGCATCTGATAAAGCCCTAAACGGTTAGGGAGGGAACTCTATTTGCAGTACAAATACAAAGCTCACACTGTATTTTAAGCCAGTACTCAACTATTCATATCAATAATCATGTTAGCATCTTAATTCAATTTATTTCCTAGTTGAGGCATTGCAAAATAACTTAGAGTCCTACCTGTTTGTATGGTAGATTCTGGACTGTTTACAATATTCAACAAGAAACCATGAGATCACACCATAAGCAACCTTCAGATCACTAATGTGTCTTACACTAACCTGCTTGTTTTAGCAAAGTCAGCAAATAGCTACCAGCCTGACATTATTAATACAATCTAACCCATCCATCCATTTTCTGTAACTGTTTATCCTATCCCAGGTCACAGAGAGCCCCATAGGCTACAGGTGCAAGGCATTGGAACAAACCCAGTATGGGGCACCAACCCATCACAGGGCACACTTACACACCATTCACTCACACTGCACACCAACAGGAAGTTTTGTCATTCCAATTAACCTCAGCATGTTTTTGAACTGTGTGTGGTGGGGGGGGCGGTGGACAAAAGTACCCAGAGGAAATTCTACGACGACAAAGGGAGACCATACAAACTCCACACAGATGGAGCTATGGCAGAGACTCATAGCCAGGTCCCAGAGGTTTGAGACAACAGTGCTAACCACTGCACCACCATACTTCCCCCCCCCCACACAACCCAGCCATTATTAAAACACATGGGAATATAGAGGGACTGCCAAACTCCTTCTACATTCACCTCCATGAAGATATTCTTGTCAGAGTAGATCATCATCAGCCATATCTATCACCTTTTTGCAGCCTTTACAGGTTAAATTGTAACCCTTTCCAAGTATAAGGGAGAAAAGACAAAAAACAAGGCATCTCTATAGAAGGGAAAACATGTGCTTTGCTGAGTACAGCAAATCCGTTAATTGTGTTGCCATGCAAAACCATGGCATCTTCTCAAAACAATTAATGTAGCAGAGTATCCACACTGTGCCAAAAGCTACATTCAGGAAGGAATATGGAGAAATGGAGTGGTTCCACAGTAGTAAAGGGCTTAGACAAGTTTGCAATCTGTCACCACACTCATTGAACTATACACAAAACATAATGAGAGATGCTGGACTGGAAAAATACAACTGTGGACTCAGAAATGCCGAGAATGAACACTTTCCCCCATAAAGAGGAGGTTTATGTATAAGGAAAAGCTTTAGTCAACTGAAACTATAGATGGTGCTTGGATGAATCCTGGATGAAGCCACTTAACAAGACAACGCTACCTTTTCCATCCATCCATCCATCCATCCATCCATCTGTCATGCCCTGCTCGTCCAATCCTCCAGTCCCATGCCCCTTCGCTACCTCATGTGGAATCCCGGTGTTGCCAGCTGTTTCTCATTGTTGCTAATTAGTCCTGTGTATTTAAGTCCACATACAAAAATGTTTCCCTAGTCCTGTCATTAATGTTGTGTGACGTTGTGTTGTAGTTAGATGTTCCTGAGTGCTTTACCCATATCAAATCCCTTGTTTTCCCAACTTCTCAACTATATTCCCTGGTCTGTGCCTGAGAGAGTACATAACAGAATGAAAGGACTCCAGAAAAAGATGCCTCGCTGGACCGAGGCTGAATACCTTGGTCTAGCTGATGAGGTGCTGTACTGGCTCGATCAGCTTAAAGTATGGAGCAACTCCATGGCTTGAGTCCTCACTTTTCGGATGAGAGACATATTGGAAGAGACGTGTCTGAGAACTCGCACCTGAGAAAATGAGTGGCAGAGTCGAAGATGCGGCAGGTAGCCCTAGATTCCCATATGGTCTGCTGTTGGAGCTGCTGGAAGTGCCCCAGGCTCCACAAAAGGCATTGGGGAAAAAGAAACGGCAGAGAAATCGAAGACGGGAGGACATGTCAGAGGTCTTCCTAGGGGCCATCTCGGTCTAAGCTGCCTTCCCTACTGCAAGTTGGGAGGAAGCCTTTCTGATTTTCAACCCGGCGGTATACGCCCCTGAAGCCACTGCTGCTTACCCTGAGTGTTTGCCTGCCTCTTCACTGCCGGCGCACGCAGCTCATCCCTTTCCGGGGATATGTCTATTGGAGATGCCATCCCACGGGTCCCCAAGTTCCCTAAACGGGTGGCTACCGAGGCGCAAACCCCAGCTCCTGTGCCCATGGTTCCTGCTTCAGTAGTTCCTGCTCTGCCCCCATAATTCCTGCTCCAGTGGTTCCTGTTCCACCACCCATGGTCCCTGCTCTGGAAATTCCTGCTATGTCACCCCTGATTCCTGTGCCAGCAGTTCCGGCTCCAGCACCCCTGGTTCCTATGCCAGCGGTTCCTGCTCTGGCACCCCTGGTTCCTGTCCTGGCTCCTGAACCCCTGCTCCATTTCCTGTTCCTGTGCCTCTGGCACCTGTCCCTGAGGAGGTTCCTGGTCCCTCAGACCCTGCTCCTGCCCTAGTTCCCATGGCCCCTGTCCCTGAGGAGGTCCTGGACCATCAGACCACCACTCCTCCCCCCTTGGAGATGGAGGAGGAGCTTCAGTGGGACCCCTCGGGGAGTTCTCTGATGACTGCCCTCCGGTGGGTCACCCCAATTACCACCTCAGCATGGTAGATCCTGGCTGGATCCCCGCCTCTCTGTCTCCCGAAAAGGTAGAGGACACCTGTACCAGGGTTGGGTCCCGCCCGCCCTGACTTCAGGCTCGCCTTTGGTTCTCCTGATGGTCCCACCTCCAACACCTCATCAGTTGCCTGTTGGTCCACCTGCTCTGACCTGTCGGTTGCCTGCGCCTTAACCTGCCATGGCTTCTGCTCCCTCCTTGCCTATTCCGGTGTCCCCTCGCCTTCCTCCTCTGACTGTCCCTTCACCTTCCTCCTCGCCCCCTTTGGTGTTCCCTCCGGCTTATGCCTCGCAGTCGTCGAGGGTCCTTCCTGCTCTGGCTTCACGGTTGCCCACCGCCCCTGCAGCTCCCGCTCTAGCTCTCTGTTTTCCCCCGCCCTATGCTTCCTTGCCCCCTGGTTTTTTACCCCCTGTGTTTGCTCCTCATTTTCCACTTTTGTTCCCTCCTGGTCCCTTTGTTCCTCCTATTAGTTTTTCCCCTGGTTTTGCCCCTTCATTGTCCTGCTCCTTGGGTTCTGTGTTTCTGTCATTGGTACCTCTGTGTCTGTCTGCATTCCCTGTAGTTTGTCTGTTGGTGTCTTGGTTGCTGCACCTGTGCCTGTTCTATGTTGTCTGTCCTGTTCTCCATGCCTCGTTGATGTTTTTGCTTTTGTTTTGCTGGGTCCTGTTTTGTCCCTCCAGTGCATTTGGGGGAGGGGGGAGGTTATGTCACACCCTGCTCGTCTGATCCTCCCATGTGCCACGCCCCCTTGCTACCTCATGCGGAATCCCTGTGCTACCAGCTGTTTCTTGTTGTTTTTATTTAGTCCTGTGTATTTAAATCCGTGTTCAAGTATGTTTCCCTAGTCTTGTCATTAACGTTGTGTGACGTCGTGTTGTCGTTAGATGTTCCTGAGTGCTTTACCCATATTACTGTTTACCCAACTTCCCGACTCGCTTAATTCCCCGGTCTGTGCCCAAGCGAATATATAACACCTACAGCCTTTTACACAGAACAGGCAGGTCACAAGAAGGCTGAAGACCAGTTCAGGGCTGAGGCCAAGCAGAACCTTCTGCTCTGGATGCCAGGCAATTACAACACACCCACTCACACACACACACACACACAGACAATGAGTAGTTTAAAAAACACCAATTAACCTGGAGAAATGAAGCCACCAATAAAATAGCAGAGGGTCTATGACAACTGAAATAGCCCTGGGACCTCTGACTGCGTTAATGTGCATCTGGCAACCAGCTGAACCAGTGTGCAGGTCCACTGTCCTGCCAATTATATACGCAAATAAATGACACTGTGATGTGGAAGTGATTCAGAGAGAGTACCTTATCAGTTAAAAAGACTGTTCATGTCACATTTGTCAGTTTTGATCCTCCAGTTATTGAAATGTATTTGGGGGGTTGAGAGATTTATTTACTAGTTAGAATGGTTCCTAGCTGCAGACTTTAACTGATTTAACCACATAGGAAAGCTTGCCACGAGCGCCAGGATACCAGATACACAAAAAGCAACAACATCCCCCCCAAGTTAATTTTGGTCCGAATGTTCATAGTGGCAGTCAACATATGTCGGTGCGTCGATCAAAGTAAATATCATGCGCTTTAAAAACCCGCAACTCAGAGAGGCCGTACTGCGGCTTACTGCGGCTTATCTAACGCCCATTCAAGCCTTCGTCGATAAAATTCAGCGCCCAGCACAAACGCCCATTCAATCACATGTTCTCCAAACTGCCGTGCGATCATTAGTGAGCAGAACGAAGGACGGCGTACGAATTCAGATGAGATTTAACGGCGAGGTACGTGCCTCGCCATGCAAGCAAATACGCGCCTAAATAACACCTCATTCGTGTTCGAGGATTAGTTATATTTTATCATTTCGGACAAAACATTAGGAGTAAGATTGCGACTTCGACCAGATCTGCTATTTTTTCTGGTTTACTTTTTAAAGTATCGCGATGGTTGCATCCTTGGAGTAGTGGCTTTTGTGTAGTATTAAAGTTGGAAAGAATTATATGTGTGTATGATAAATAAATTATATTATATTCATTATAAACATCTCAAAAGCGCTAATCCTGTTCTGAGTCGCGGGTTATACATTATGTTATCTTATCCATTGTATATTGTTATACTGTCACTTAATTTCAATTAGTTTAATTCTGTAATCGGAAATTCAAGTTACGCATAAAGCTATAGCTACACAGTTGAAACGATTTCGTTACCATAAATCTATGCATAATTTCGAAAATACAATAACTATTCGAACCAAACCAAATCTAAATAAAGAAGTAAACGATTAACATGTTGTTGTTTGATAGTGGTTTGTATTCAAAATGTGCCATAACGTACCATGCACGTGCAGAGGGGACTGAAGATGCCTGAGCACCTGCCGCAGTTGATCGAACGATTGAAAGTGTCCCCCTTTTCCGTTTCGAGTGCTGCTTCTCGATCACCGACGTATTAAATGTATTAAGAGCCCCTCGTCGGTGCATTGTACCGATCACCAACAGTCACGCTAAATTTAGCGAGGGGAACCCCCAGTGCCTGCCCCTTGATGTTATAAGTATTTCGCAAAATCATGCGCCCATAGATTAGATGCCTCCCTTTCTGCCCTTATATGACAGATAATACACGTATAAGATACTGCACTGGTTCATATTTTACGTTTATTTTATTGATGGAAGCACAAAACAGACCTACTTAGACTCGTTTTACCGATTGGTTGCGCGATTAGTCTATCCACAAGCGCACGTATTTCTTTGCGAAAATTCCTTTCCATGGTTTGCCTCTAGGCGGCGTCAGGCGACACGCTCAATTCATTCTCAGTGGCAGGGTTTCCTTTCCGTTACGCGGTAGCGCGTCTTTCTGTGCGAGGAGCTGGGACGGGGGGCGGAGCTCGGCCAGGCGTCAGTAAGCGGAGAAGCGGCTCTCACGCTTCTATTCGAAAATAGATCAAGGCGTCCGGCTGTAACTGGAGGAGGGAAGCGGCGGGGACGAGCACGGCGCGCCGCCATGAGTTGTGCGCGTTTCTGCCACGGCGGGGCCGCGGCTGCGGGGTCCGAGCGGCCGGAGCGATCGGGCTCGAAATGAGCGGAGATGCTGCGCAGCTCTGAGCGGCTCCGTGAGTATGGGCGAGCAGTGGGTGCAGCCTCCTGCCTTTTCCTATACATCTTTATTATTTTATTATTCTGTGATGAACATCTGGACACACCGACATGGAAACCCTTGGACGTTATGCCCGCTTTTACCTGTTTGCTGCCCAATTGCTTTGCAGATGATTAAGAATCAATGGGTAAGATGCGGTTAATTGTGAGAAGCTTCCACAATGGGCTTGAATTTATTAATTTCGCCTTATTGAAAGGGGCGAAGATGCGTAATTATATACTTTTGTTGGATTGTGTGCTATTCGCATTTTTCCTTGGTGATTAGCTCTAATTAGTAAATTCGTTAGTGAAGTTTGGTTTAATTAAGAAATACTGTAACGCCTTTGCAGCCTACTTAAAATCTTTTTAATTAATAGTTTATCAGGTAAATAAGCAGAATTGTATTTTTTTTGTAGTTCGCATGAAAAAATATTGGAACCTGGTATAATATTGGCTACACATACATATAATATCCTGACATCATTTTCTTCAACAAGGCGTAAAAAATGTTGCAAAATAAGGTCTGTTGCGATGTGAAGGGCAGGAGGGAAGAAAATCCTAAATGTGTTTAGCGATGAAAAAGGCGCACACGTATTTTGATTGCTTCTGCACTGGTTTCGGCATGAACAGTAATGCTGCGATCCGTCCTAAGCTGCGCTTTTCCAGTCAATGGACTCGTGTTTCTGGTGAATGAACGTTATTGTTTTTTTATGCTTTAACCTGTTAGCTATCGATCCGGATGCTGTCACGCACGCTGTTAGGTGTGGTGTTTTGCTGGGGTCATTAGCTGAGCGCAGACTGCGGACCGTCTGTGGCGGAGGAAAAACGCGTCAGTTACTTTGAGTCTGTCTGTATAACAGGGCACCGCCAGCACAGGCAAGGTATAAGGTTCGCCTGATATACAGCATAGGTATTTCACTCTGGTTATACATTTGTTTATTTTTCTTAATACGTGTGGGTCTGTTGGGACAATTCAAAGAAACACAGCCCAAATATGAGGAATTCCTTAGAAATATTTCTGGGTCTCTGTTTCAAAAGCAGTCGTGGGATAAATAGCAGAGAATGAAAAATCAACAGAGGGGAGAGCAGAGGGATTGGGGGTGCGGAGGGGCGACACTGGGGCATTTAATGAGCTCAAGCGACTCATTTATGTGTGTGTGTGTGGGGGGGGGGGTATTCAGCTTCCGACTTATTCTACTGCGCCTATCGCTGCTTCAACGAGCACACACACACACACACACACACATACTGAATGCAAAACCCTGATACACTCTCACTCATCACAGACTGTGATGCAGGGTGCACATGCCCCCATATACTGGCACAGACAGAGATGCGTGTGGCTGTATGCATGCATGCCCACATAGTAACCCTGCTCTCCTTCAGAGCCTTGTAGAGATGTGCAGGGTCCCTCAGCCCCGGCTAGCGAACGCACTGGCGATTCCGGCCCCATGGGACGCAAGCTGCTTACCCCACCTGTCTGTGAGGCTGCCTCTGTATCAGGAGCTGCCCGATGGTTCAGGGATGGGGTCCCCGTGACTCCGTCATGCCCAGATAGATATGGTCTTCTGGATGGGCGGGGGGGGGC
>JABFEB020000124.1:9465286-9476841 GCA_019775895.2 Stomatorhinus ivindoensis | reverse complement strand
CCCCCCCCCCCCCCCCCCCCCCCCCCCCCCCCCCCCCCCCCCCCCCCCCCCCCCCCCCCCCCCCCCCCCCCGGGGGTCTTCATTAATCATTCAGCATCTGCTGCAGACAGGGGTTCAGTACCCTGATGCCGATCTGGCCCCTAGCCAGCCACACCCTACGGAGGAATGTGCAGGGGGTGTCACCGATGACTTGGAGGCATTGCCCATGACAGAGGCTGCTGCCAGAGGGGGCTCTGTCGCTGCGAATGTTGCTGCTACTGCTGGAAAATTTGCCTTAAAGATGAATAATTAATAGCAGCGGTTGCATCAAACAGGACAGTGATGGAAAGCGGGAAGTGTGTCTGCCTCTGTCTGTCTGTCTCCATCTGTCTGTGTGTGTGTCTGTCTGTCTGTGTCTGTCTGCTTCTCTGTGTGTGTGTGTATCTGTCCATCTGTATATCTGTCTGCCTCTGTGTGTGTGTCTATCTGCATCTGTGTGTGTGTGTATGTCTGTATTTGTCGGTCTTTGTGTGTCTGTCTGTGTTTGTGTATATCTGTATGTCTGTTTGTCTATATGTGTCTGTGTGTGTTTCTGTATGAATATCTGTCTACATGTGTGTGTGTGTGTGGATTATGTTAATATTACATTGTGGGGGACCAAAAGTTACTTATGGATAGGGCTGGGTAGGGGTTATGGTCATCATGTTGGGATTAGAATTTTCCACATAGAAATAAATGGAGAGTCCCCACAAAGATATAATTACAAACCTATGTGTGTGTGTATGGAATATGTGTTATTGAAAACAGTGATCTTTCAGTGAGTTTAGATTTTGATAACACATTTCATATTTTCCCGCTGTGACTGTAAGCTGTTATGTGTTTTGCTCTAACTCCTGTGTGAAATGTCTGCCTCTAGGATTTTGACATGTGTCTCCATGTTGGGGGGCTTCACTGGCAGGTAGCCATTACTCTCTGGAGGAGTTTGCATTTTACATATCGAGCCCCCCGGTGCTCTGGGGGGATTTCCGTGCCACAGCCTCCGCTCGCTGCATCAGTCATGTCACCAATTTGCCACCCTGTCTCACTCATTAACTGATATTGACTTATTCAGTGTGTTTCAGTTCAGAGTTTGTGACAGATCAGTCCTACCTCTCTTACTCTGGTTCCCTCCTGCCGACTTTGAGAAGTTAGGAAAGGTGACTCAGTGGGTTGTGGGTTCGATTTCTGCCTCTGATCGTTTTTGTAGATCCTCAGCGACTCCAGTTTCATCCTGTAGTCCAGAGACAAACAGTTTGATTAACAGCTATATCTACATTGCTCATAGAGTGAACTCCCAATTAGGGGATGTCCTACCTTGTGCCTTGTGCTGGTTAAAAGAGCCTTTCACACCCTGTAGGACATTTCAGGAAGTCGTGAGATCACAGAAGAATGGCGTTGCATGTATCTTGGTACAGCTAAGGCTACACACATGAACATTCAGGCAGGAACTCCAGGATGTGAAAGGCAACGCATTGCTGCTGAGGAAACTGGCGGTCCGGTTGGATGACTGAACAGTGCCAAACTCCATTGCCAGTCCTGCGTTGCTTAGGATCACTGTGGTGGAAAGGTGCCTTTTATCAAATAGGGATGGGCTGTGCAGCAGGGAGGAATAAAGATCTTTCACGGGATCAATCAGGCACCATATTACCTGCGATCATTCGCTCAGGAAAGAGGCCCAGTACCCTGGTGTTGGGATAGGGTGATGTGGAACCCCTTCCTGCGTGAACATTCAGGTCACATGACTTTCCTTACATTTTTAATAATAATTGATACTTTATTGATTCCCATGGGGAAATTCTCTTAACATCTCCCCCAACTTGCTCTTTTTGTATTAAGCTGTCCATGAAGGGCAGCCACTTGGGCCCAGGGAGCTGGGGGGGTTAAGGGCCTTGCCCAAGAACCCACACATGTGTCGAGGCTGGTCTCGAACCAGTGACCTTCCAATCATAGGTTTTTACTATTTTCACTATTTTAATATATTAGTAGAGATGGATGTGCTGGGCTACAGTGTAGACTAGCATTGTTTAATTTGACCTATGTAAGTGTGTCATATAAGCTTAATTTTCTGTAGTTCCCGTTTTAATGGGCAACAATTAGAAATCACAGTAAGATACAAGAAAGCTGGAATATTCAGTCGAATATCGACGATGAGCTGAGGCTCGGCTGTCCTCCAGGTGGATACTGGGTCACAGCTCCGGTGGGAGCTGGGGGGGCATTGCGACATTTCTGCCAGCGATCACGTGAAGGTGACCAGTGGAGCCAGGGAGGACAGCTCGACCGGACCTGTGTCATTAGCCAACAAACAGGAGCCATTTCTGTTTGTGCTGCAGAGTGTTGGCTAACCAGGCTCTGGGGTTTGTTGAGTCTGAAATGCTAAAACGCACTTCCCCCCTTTATGTGCCCCACAGTCTCCAGTGGGTGTGGAGCTTTCTACCACTATTTTATTTCATTTTCAAACTACATTTCTTCTTACTACATGTTGAGTTGATGGATAAAAAACCAGACTGCAGAAACCTGAACTTTTATGTAAGAACCGACACCCATTTCAGTTCTATTTTGAAAGATTTACTCTAATTCTTTTGGCGCTCCCGCCTACTCAGGCCAACTTTCAACTGTGTAACCAAATGTTGAGCAATGTTGAGCAATGATTACTTGTATTGCAACACTGTCTTATAATTATTGTTATTATTATTATAATTATGCTTTTCTTGGTTGTCTTTTGTTGGCTATGTTTTTCATGAAAACTGGATTGAACAAACCTTCTTAGGAGGGGTTTGCTGTTTGTTGAAAGTAGCACCATTTTTATGTTTTCTGAAAAGATTCCTCTGTTTCTGTGTAGCATTCTGCATTCTAATGAGCCGAAATCAATCAGAGAAGCTACAGAAAACACAACAGGTTCTGCTACTGTATTTCCCAAGGAACCTCACGCGTTAATGTGTGGGGCTGTTCAGTGCATCCTTCATCTAGAATGTACAGCCAGAATTTGATTTATATGTGATGCTAGTCACTGGAAATATATACATTAATTGATAATTGTGTGATTTCAGTGAGTTTCATTACAGGTTAGAATAGAGTTTACAGGTTAAATAGAGTTTTTTTAAGCTAAAAAATGCAGGCCTATCTTTTGTGGGGTCAGGAAGAACCTCCAGGTATGTCTCGGCGTCTTACAGTACCATGCCTGGCCTGGTCTCTGGAATTAAGATATCCCATATAAGCAGTAGGACTTGGGCATTTGTACATCATTTCTGTGGATGGGGGGGACCAGGGAGACAGGGCCCGGGGTGCAGCGGGGCCCGGACTTGCCCAGCCACGCCATTATCCCCCCCCCTCCCCCGGATGGCCCTACATCTTGGTTTCAGCGGTAATAGAATAATGGCCATAATCTCATTGGCATAGATCCCGGACGTTGACTGGGAATTTGAGAACGCAAGGAAAGGCCCAGCCCTCGTCTCTCTTCTGCTAAGCGGATTGAGGGCCAGTACGGGGAACGGCTCATAATTCACTTCCTGTGCGGTTACAAGATGTGCATGGCGCCTTTCTTACAATGCCAGCTACTTCCTGTACAACAAAAGCCAAGTGGTCCTCTTGCTTATGCCCCTGCATGCAGCCAGTGCTCATTCTGGCAGGGTTACACTGTGCCTTCAAGGCAAGATATGCTCCACGTTTGCTCACTACACTCCAGGTTTACTCACTGTGCTTCACATTAACAAATTACACTCCAGGGATACACACTACACTAAGGGGGGTATTCCACACGGCAGGATTTCCCAGTTAGCTGGATAACTTAAGCCAAATGTGATAATTGTCCAATAGGAGGGGAGGTAAGTGACATTCCTATTGGAAAATCATTACATGAGGCTTAAGTTACGTGGCTAATGAAGACAACTGGCTTCGTGCAGTACCCCCCAGGTTTACTCATCACACTCCAGGTTTTCTCACTACGCTCCATGTTTCCAAACTATGCTCCAGGTTTGCTGACTATGCTCAAGGTTTGCTTACTATGTTCCAGGCTTATAAACTATGCTACAGTTTTGCTTGCAGTGCTCCAGGTCTACTCACTATGCTCCATGTTTACAGACTGTGCTCCAGGTTTACTGACTACACTCCAGGTTTACTCATTGTGCTACAGGCCGTCTGCTCTTCTCCAGGTCTCTCCCCACTAGCACATCTGCTCTGCCTGTGTCATGTCAGGTGATGAATGGTGAGCTCTTTCTGGAGATGTTTTAAGCTTCTTCTGAAGCCAGAGTTCTGCTTGTCTGACCCTGGTTTTCATCCAGCGGGAAAATCGTGCTGTTAACGATGAACTGACATTTTTGGGGTGATGAATATTTCACCCTCCCCCCATCACCATGAGAGTACCCCGCCCCTACTGATATTATAATGTGAGCTGAGGACTCTTGGGTCCTAGGAGAAAATGAGCCACTCTGTGAAATCTGAGGCTCTTCTGTAATTAAGATATATTAAGAATCTGCCAGTATGACAATTGAGGGTTACCTCCCCCCCTCCAGCATTAACTGACACAGTGGGGGCTTCTGGAGAGCAGGTAGCCTTCACCCTGGAGAGCCACTGCAGTGCGGAGGGTAGGTCCACCGGCTGCCACTATTCTGCACCTGATCTAGGATTCTGTGGCTTTGAGGGAAAATGCAACCATGCCAAGAGTGTGAAATCACTCGTGCCAATCTCCTCCTGGCTGTTACCGTCGGTGCCTCGCTGGCCCAAGGTCCTCAGGTGACCCTCGGCTTTGCTTTCTGGTTCGCTGCAAACCAGCTCTGTGATCTCAAGGGTTTGCTTCTCAAACACAGAGCAGAGAGTGACTCCATTAACAAATAATGAAAGAGGGGGACAGGAAATGCAGAACATCTACAGTTTGAACAGATATTCATGGAAAGAAGAGGAGATGGACCGGCCTGACTGGAAAATGTGGAAACACCCAGTATGATGTCCAGTCTGACACTTTCATTTTATACATTTGATCTGTTAGGTACTAAGCTCTACATGTCAAACCCAAGCCAACCTCTTCCTTTTGCATTTGCATTCCCATGCACCTGTGCATTTCATTTTATTCCCACAAATTATAATAGTGTTTCTGGCTTAGTCATCTGTCTAAAGTAACCTGGCTTTGGGAAAGACATATGCTGTATTTGCCATGTAAAAGTGGAATTAAAACAGAGTGGAAGGCTTGCTGGCTGTAACCTGTTTTTCAGTTTCAAGCAGTGTTGACACTGATTAGTGTTCTACATGGCACCTTAAGAGGCTTGAGCAGTTTCCAACCGATATTCAGCTGCAGCAGTTAAGTGGCGACTGTTAAGTGCTGTTGGCCTGCTTTTGGAGGTGGGTAGAAGGGGGTACGCATAATTTTCCAGTTGTTAAAGTGCCATGGCTGCAGAATACACAACAACGTCAGCGATGGTCATGAGGCCATCCCGTGTCTGTGCCTGTGAGGCTGTCCCTGACACGCACCAGAGCTGAGCCACTTTGCCATTATGTCATGTGTCAGCGAGAGCAAAAAAGGAAGTCCTCTTCAAAGTCTCTGAACAGGCCTCCTTAGCAGATGTGGGAGCAGGACAGCAGGTGTTGCTGTAAACCTGCTCAGATGCTGTTTCTGTGGATTAAGGAATGGAATAAGGAATCAAAAAACCACAGACTAGCTAAGAGCCAGCATGTGTAGGCACGGGAGGTTCTTGTAGTTTCAGATTTTAAATTGATCCCCAAAATCCTGTCACACAAAGCCAAAACCCTACTCCTGTCAAGGATCACCCACACATCTTGTTCATCTTCCCATAAAGGATCACCCACCCACCTTACTCATCCTCCTGTAAAGAATCACCCACCCATCTTACTCATCCTCCTGTCAAGAATCATCCACCCACCTTACTCATCTTCCTGCCAAGGATTATCCACCAACCTTACTTATCCTCCTGTCAAGGATCACTCACCCACCTTACTCATCTTGCTGTCAAGGATCACCTACCCACCTCACTTATCTTCCTCTCAAGGATTACTCACATACCTTACTCATCTTCCTGTCAAGGATCACTCACCCACCATACTAATCTTCATATCAAGGATGACCCACCAACCTTAGTCATCTTCCTGTCAAGGATCACCCACCAACCTTCTTCCTCACCCTACCAAGGATGACCCACCAACCTTAGTCATCTTCCTGTCAAGGATCACCAACCAATCTTACTCTTAATCTTATACTGTAGGTCACCCACTAACTTCACTCATTGTCCTTCCAAGGATCACCCACCCACCTTACTCATTTTACTATCAAGGATTACCCACTTAGCCTAGAAGCTCACAGGTAATCTAGTCTCCGCAATAATGATACACATCAATGGGGAAGGGATATCTTGTGCTAACCAACATTTCCTTCCACCCCAGATTTCTCCACCTTATTGGCATTGAACAATGGTGTTGTGTCATTATTTATTAAGGTGTTGTGCCAAAATCTCTCAGCCATGTGTAACTGAGATATAATTTTATAACTAAGCAACTGCAAAAAATGGAAAAACAGCCCCTAATAAATATACAGAATTTTGTTGTGTGTGATATTTATGCCAGAAAACAAAACACACCAATAAACCTCTTAAGTGTCATGCTGGTTTTTTTATGCATGGTGAACAAAATACTGCGCAGCTGGCCTCGTCCTACCAGGGTCTTTGCCTTATGTACTCACTCATCCGAGGAGACTGAGACACAGCTGGACCGGTGTGTGTCTCTGACCTGTCAAAACCTAAGGAACAGTAGGAATTTGGACCTACAGACATTTGGCTGCCATCTCCAGGAATTTACGGACCAGTATGGAGCACACAATCTGGCTCACAACCAGTTGTGTGAAGGCAGTAAACAGCCTAGATGAAGGGAGGAAGTTTCTGTGATGCTCTATTTTATTTTATCTCCACTCAGTTGATCCCTTGAATGTAGGAGAATAGATGCCAGATGTCATCCAGAGCTTCTGAGATTCTAAGAGGAATCAGTGTGTGTGTGTGTGTGTGTGGTGAGAGGCTCTCCAAAAACCATTCATCCTCATTTTGCTTTCGCATTGTAGCATAATTGTCATTGCCATACCATTTGGGGGGGGGGGGTTGTTGTGTCTGTCTGGGTGGCACAACCATATCTAATGGAACACTGACAGTGTACAGTTCAATGTAATAAACCATAATAATAGTACCATTTAAAAGACATTCACATTCATCAGTCCTCTGGATTTTGTTGGCTCATTGATAGCAGAAACCTTCGTATCGAGATATTCAGAGGCAAATCCTGCCTTTTGATTATACTTTCACTGGGGAGTTACAGGCCACAGTTAAGCTGCAGTTCATCTTACCCCTAGAGGCAAACTTCCTATGTGTACAAGGCGACTTCTTCTTCCCCCCTATGAAGGTGAGCTTCTTTCCCCTATGATCCAGGTGAAGTGTGATGCATGGATGGATACCAGAATCCAAAGGATACCCAGCATGTCATGGAGGCTGGGAAAACTGCTGCATCATTTTATCAGGGTCAACCATTTCAACTTAAGGGTAAAGAGTGTTCCGGCCGGACACTCAGTCCTGTATGAGCTCTTATAGATGGAGAATGTTATCCTGGATTAGAGACCTAGGATATTAGTGAGCAGAGATTACTGTGCAGTGCTGAGGGGGTAGGAGGAGACAGTGAGAGGCAGGCTAGGCACGTTTAGTGGGGTTGGGGAATGGCAGAAGAAAGAGGTGGAGAGGAGAGAGAAGGAGCAAATTGGGTAAAGTGAAGGAGGCTGGTAACAAACCAGGACTGGAGACAAACCAGGACTGGGGGGGGGGGGGGGCGTGCAGGGGGTTTGGGATGTGCCGAGGTGGGGGGGCATGCCATGGATGAGGGGGTGTGCTGGGACTGGAGGGTGTGCTGGGAGTAGGGGATTTTCCAGGTTTGGGGGGTGTGTCAAGGGTGCAGGACGTGCTGGGGTGGGGGGCATGCCAGAGGTGGGGGGACCTGCCAGGGACCAAGGGTGTACCGGCAGTGCAGGGATGGAGGAGATGCTGGTGTGAGGGGGTCAAAATAGGAATTCACTTCTTTTCTTCAAACACCTGCTACCGCAGTGACAGAACACCCACATTCACTTTGTAGGGCAACTCAGACAAAGAAGAAAGGAGAAATTAAAAGCAGCCCAATGAATTAAAAATGTCTATATTTACACTGGAGCTGCACGCAACTTCTCTGTAAGTAACCAAAGATCTTCTGTCACTTTGAAACATCTATAAACATCTTGAAACTCTGAGTAGATGTCACATTTTGCTAACATATGGTATAAGTAATTTATTCATTGATGCTGTGAGTACTTTATCAATGTGAAATTTAAATTTACGTGTTGCACAGGAATTGTCAAGAATTTTTTTGATCTAGTTCCACATCACAAGGGGTGATAAATGATCTTGGAATGAGGTGAGCTGGATTTGGGAAGCATGTGACAGGAATAACGAGTGAGCATCATGAGAAATGAGAGAACTGAAGGAAAGATCTCTTACCCACCAGTACATGAATCACCCTCTGTACGAATCTGACCCATGAGGTCTTGTTTAACCAACACAGGGTTAACAGGTGACTTTAATTAACCGTCAAGTTATCCCATCTTTTCAGTACTGATCCTTGATAAGGTACATTTTGGCATTTACCAGTGGCACAGAAAAGACGTGTGTCTTTGTAAGCTGACCCGTCTCTCTAGCATGGAGTCGGCTTGGGATACACGGGCCAAGCCCCAGCTAACCGCTGACCTCAGATACTGTGGTGAGGCGACCTCCCTGCTTTCCTCACATGGAGCGTATGGCCCCTGCTCTGCTTTCAGGCAGACGGTAAGCCTGGCTAGCCATCATCACTTTAGAGCCCAGCGGTATGCTGAAGGCTCTTGGACCGGCTTGGATGGTTGAACTGTGGGTGTTCTGGCCCTTTAAAGGGAAGTGCTTAAGGTACTAATTCCCTATGATATTCCATCTGTTCCACCTTTAAGCGCGGAGGTCTGGCCAGGTTCTTTTGTGGAATAAGGCTACATCCCTACTCTTTTATACAGGTGAGTACCTGCAAGAAGAATTTGGATGCCTTGTTCAAGCTTCTTCGCAGGGTACTTCTTCTATAATAGCCCCCTGCATCACTGCATCGCCCCCTCCCCCAGCAGCCCCTCCTGGTAGAATGCTGACTTAATGTGTGTAAACAGCTCATTTACTGAGCATTTGTTGATTGCCCACTGCATTCATTACATTCGTTATTGCTGAGATAATTCTCCTCATGTCGCGGCTGAGACTTCTTTATTGTTAAAGGCGAACCGTGGCGACTTGGCAAAGACCAGAGAGATGACAGAAGTCCTGTGTGAGGTTGCCGTAATGAGCAAGCAGGAGCCAGGGAATGCGTTTTTTGCCTCTGTGTGTGCTGGTCTGAAACACATTCACTTCTGCAGGAAGAATATAGTTATTCAAATTCCCAGCAACTTTGGATACAGCGCCTCCTATAGCTGAGAAATAATGCAGATGTTGAAAGCAGAATGGGTAAAGAAAGGAGCGGTAGATTTTTAGATGCCGGGGCGGGTTGGCGGTCACAGCACATGAGCAGAGACAGGCATGTGGATGGCTAGGGGAATGTCACGCTTTCTGTCAGCCACATAGAGAACACAGTGCTGCAATTTCACCCCACTTTTGACTCAAAGTTGTATGCAGACACAACTAGAGGAACTAGAGAGCAAATTAGCCTATGTAGTAGGAGAAACAGGAGACTAAATGTACATCCCCTACAGGGGCGTTTGGCAAGGAACCACCGTCTTAAGCAGCAGAATCTATATATAGATTTATAAGTAGAGGCTGTAACACAAGGAACTAATTCTTTGTGATGGTAATTTTTGTTTCCCCCAACCATTGAGCCCCCTGCTGCCGACATCATGCATTAAGGTTCTGCATTCTTGGGGGAAGCCCGTATTTGTGAATAATGCAGGTATGGGGAAGTTGGTGAAATGCAGTAAAAATGATAGAAAATGGATAATGAAGGAGGAGGAGGCAAGGTATCCATCTCCTGTCAGATACCCGAAGGGTACCTCCTCAGGGGTATGGTCCTCCCCCCAACCTGCAGAAATCTGAAGCCTGAAGAGCACTAAATCATGTGTGGTTTCAGACTTTTCAGCTATGGCCTAATTCGCTGCCCTTCCCCTCGGACCACCCGCCCTAGCCATGGTGAGCATGGCAGCATCATGTCACAGTACTGACTCGTCGCCCTAATGCTCCAGAGTTCATCATCACACAATGACACCCATGTAAGGGGCTGTGATGATGCTGCACCCTCTTCTGATTTTAAAAGAAAAGAGACAAGTAGCCCTGACTGAAGCAGTGCTAGTTAAAAATTACAGCTTCGTATTATGTATGCTTGTCACTGGAATATGTGTCTGAGAAGGTCCATACTATGACCTTTAGGGTACCTTACATTTCCTTCTCATAGTTTGTATACTATTTATTATTGGGTCATGTTTTGGGTTAATCCCCACATGTTCATGCTTTACTACCTCCTTCAGGTTCATCTTTTGACTTTATCCCCCAGCCAGAGATCTAAGCGGTGCTTCACCAAAAAAAAGAAAAGAAAAAAAATAGCATTCATATTACATAAATATAGAATTTTAATGCCATTGTACAATTCAACGGCCATTTCCATGTGAAACCAAAAAAGTGCAGCTGTTCAAAAATGTCTCACAAAGCTTTGTGTGTTAAGCCTGCCCAGTGAAGCTTGCTTCCATTGACATACACTCTTGCATGTTCTCCACACAAACATGATTGATACGTTTATGCATTCAGAACATGAGTTCAACCATCAGGCACATGTTCGTCAATGTTCCTTTTTGGTTTGTGGACTAGAAATTGGTATACTCAAAGTGAAAGAGCCAGGAGTTAAATGACTTATTTCTTCAATTGAAAAGTGTCAACCCTAGTAAGTGATAATTTGGTTGGCGAAGACGTTCGTCTCTAATTAGCTAAACATTATGACTCGGTAAGATGTTGAATATTCTCATTTATGCTCTTTAATTTTTGGGCTGTCAGGAGCTGGCATTTAGGGGCCACGATGAGAGTGAAAACTACAGAATGAAAAGAAACTATAAGGAGTTTACAGATGTGTGTTCCCACTACAACAATGTTCAGGCTTTTGTTGCTGTTTGTGTTGCACATGTAATGTAGAGCAAAACAGTAATTTAATGCTGGGTAGCCAACTCATACATCAGTTAAGTCACTCCCTTTACTTCTCTTTGTATATTTACTGTGTTTCTGAAAAGGGTGCACCTGTTAAAAACTGTAAAAATTGTTAAAAACTACTTCAGCCGGCATCAGTTTTTAAGCATCACCACGCCAGGTTAATTGTTACACAGTTGAAGGTTTTGGATACGATATAAATAGAGCTGCATTTTATTAAGATTAAAAACCAATGCAATATTTAAAAATTTACTGTGATGACTACTATATGGTGGTGCAGTGGTTAGCACTGTTGCCTCACACCTCTGGGACCTGGGTTCGAGTCCCCGCCTAGGTTCCATGTGT
>JABFEB020000124.1:9377123-9415179 GCA_019775895.2 Stomatorhinus ivindoensis | reverse complement strand
GTTCCCTACAGAAACAGGGCGGGGTCATCTCCACAGTTATGGGGTGGGGTGTTCCCTACAGATACAGGGCGGGGTCATCCCCACAGTAATGGGGCGGGGTGTTCCCTACAGAAACAGGGCGGGGTGTTCCCTACAGAAACAGGGTGGGGTCATCCCCACAGTAATGGGGCAGGGTGTTCCCTACAGATACAGGGCGGGGTCATCCCCACAGTAATGGGGCAGGGTGTTCCCTACAGAAACTGGGCGGGGTCATCTCCACAGTTATGGGGTGGGGTGTTCCCTACAGATACAGGGCGGGGTCATCCCCACAGTTATGGGGCGGGGTGTTCCCTACAGAAACAGGGCGGGGTCATCCCCACAGTTATGGGGCGGGGTGTTCCCTACAGAAAAAGGGCGGGGTCATCCCTAAACAAGAGCCACAGTGTCCAGGTTTTGCTGAAAAGACCCTGGGTCCCAGGCTGTACCCATGTGCCAAGAGGGCCCTGCTGCAGGTGGCCCCGTCATCCTGGGATCCCACCCTTTCCCAACAAATCGGAAGCTCTTCGATTTCTCCTGCCCTTTCTTCCTATCCGCCCCCACACACACTTACGCTTGCAGCTACTGACATTTCCACTGCTCCTCCCCTCTCTCTCTCACACACGCAATGCTAAGGCCTCACTCACATACACATATTTCACATTCTGCTCCTCTCCCTCACACACACACACAAAGACACACACAAATAGACACTGTACACTTTCTCACTTAAATCTCACCCTCCAAACAGGCACCACACTGAGTCTGAAACAAGAACAGGGCCAATGCTTCAACAATAAGAGTGCAGTGTGGGGGGGGCAGGGGGGGGGGAGGTGGCACAGCCCACAGTCCCGGAAATTAACTCTGATGTGGGATGTTCCATAGGAAATGCCCCTTCTACCTCCCACATTACTTAGTGGTGCAGCCTGAAGTATAGGATGCTGCAGGGCTGGGGCAGATGGGCCTGCCACATTATGTGGGGTGGGGGCGCATTTTGAACTGGGGAATCTCTCACGTGGTGGGAGGGGGCAGTCTCTGTGGAATGTCCTATTTCCATTACTAAACATAACAGCCGGCTTCCTCACTGTGTCAACAGGGACACCAGCATCACGCTTAGGTCGGCACTGTGACAATTAATAAAAACGCGATTACGCCAGAAAATTAGTTTGTAGACAAGGGGATAATAATAATAGTAATGAAGAGAGGGCGTTTTGAAAGAATCTTGAAAAACAATGAGCATTTTAACTTCAAACGTACGCGCATATAAGCCTTTCAGATGCATCCATGCACGGAAAACGCTTCCGCGTCCCGGACTACCACACGGTTGCTGAAAGCTTTCAAACGGGGGCTTCGTGAAACATGACCACTACCGCAAATTACCATAGCCTGCCCCTTTGTGACAGATGATGCAAGAACTCAAAAAGTCTTCATCCAACATCTTTATTTTCGCATGGCAATTCACTTATTAAGTTGGAGTTGCGCCTTAATTTTGCTCCATTACAATTCCATCAGTAGTTAATACTCATGAATATTTGATATCTAAATATTGTTAAAGAGCTTTTCTGTGTCTGATTTATTTGTGTTGGTCTCTCCTTCTCCCGCCCGTGTAGTTGCCTTTCCGTGCTACCACACTCTGCGAGCAAATTCTCATTGACTGAGAGCAAAACTTACAATTACCGGTGCTGTGCGTTCGGCGGAAAGCTACCCGGATCCGAGGCCGGTCCTCCGGGGGACAAGCGGAGTGTAAAGCGAAGATGGACGACACTGAGTAACGAGGAATACACGCATTAACGCCCCCCATTCTGAAGGTGGATGATTAAACCCGAGTCCCCGAATTGTTACTCGGATTTCGACACTTTTAACACATCCACCGATCAGTGTGACGAACTAAATAAAAAAAAGTCACGGAGACAGAATCAAAATTCAGTTTCATGACAAAGTAGATGCAAAGTGTAATGCAGGGTATAAAGATCGTGGAGTGAAGTCCTGGAGTTGAGTGTGTAATATATGGAGTAAAGTGTGTCTACCAGGTGTAGAGTGTGTAATGGTAAATACTCTTTAGTGAAATGTGATCTGGGGGGCTTTGATCGAACGCTCTGGTGGTGGCGGCGGTGGTGGAAGGATGGGGGCTGAATAACTACACATTTAGCCTATTTTAAGTATGTACGGCAGGCTTCAGTTTTACTGTATTAGACAGGTGAGTTTAAGCGGCAGAGCTCGGGTCCGAATCCGGTCGAGATCGGCGTGGTCCCTTTAAGCAGCGCGCAGCCAATCTTCCTCCCACCCGGGACGCGCGTTCGCTCACGGACGTTAACGTTTGGACACTGAAACCCCCCGAAACGCGCAAGGTGTAGCGAGGTAATTGGTGCTACTCCAGCACGTAACAAACTAACTCGGTTGCCGCGTTTCCTAATGCGTATGAGGCGGTTAAGTTGGGTGGTGAACGCCGATTTAGTCGCGAACTAAATGAATGACAGGAGTCGGTACGGGGGAGTGGGGGCAGCGTACCTGTTAACCCATGGGGCAGGCTGCAGGTCCCAGCCAAGGTCCCTTCTTCTCCTTCCGCTTTTAAAGAGCCGCTGGTCGTTGCTCTTCGGCTGTCCGCCCGTATTTACTCCTTTCTCCGTCTTCCCACTCTTCCTGCCGACCTTCTCCTGCCCCTCCGCCCGCCTTAGTGTGAAGAGCTTTTCTCCCACTCCCTATTTCTCCACTCAAGCTCTCTCTCTCTCTCTCTCTCTCTCTCACAGTGAGAGTAGAGAGCAGGAAATGAAGCAGTATGGATAGGCTGCTCTCCCCTCTAACGGGCAGCTGGGCACATTGATCTGCCGACCGCCTCGTTTAAAGACGGCTTGTTTGCGGGCAGCATCGTTCAATATCTGACTAGAAGACACTGACTGTTCATATCCTGTTGGACTGAGTGTCAGTAACAGCACTGAGAGCTTCCGTCACTATCATCATCATCATTGTCGTCGTCGTCATCATTATATTGGTTATATTGTTGTTTTGTTGTCATTGTTTTGTTTGGTTATTATTACTAGTAGTAGTAATGAATTTGTTCATGTTAACATTTTAACTATGATTCCTTTACTACATAGCTGTCAACAGGTTACTGTTTTTGAATGGTATGGATAAGCAGTGCTATTGTGCAGTGTGGTCTTAAACTGGCAGTCAGTCTCTGTGTGCAGAGTTCGTCAGAGACTGTCCTATTGATCATGATGATTTTGGCTGTGGTTGTGCTTCGACCCTGTGGATCCCCCTACCACACACACACACACACACACACACACACACACATACATGCACTCTGAACAGTTCCATGGAGCCGGGTGTGGAGCGCTGATCCGGGGCTGACCCTGTCATTGCACACAAATACATGCTTCAGTAATTTACACATTCAACCCCCCCCCCCACCGCCTTGCTGTTTGATTTGACCTCCAATGACCCCCCCTGCCTATGATCCACTCCCACACATTGGAGACAGGAGGCCTTTGCTCCAGAGAGACACCCAGCTACATGAGTGTCCTGGTCATAAATGCCCAGACCATGTGAGCAAAGGGGTCATGTGTCACATGGGTGGGGGTCGGAGGTCAAGAGTCGGGGTGCTGGGTTGGCCTGGCCAATGGTGATTTACCCTCCCTGGGGCTATAACCAGCATAAACCAGTAAACATTTTATTATACAGAATGGTGCACTATAATCCAGTGTGGCCTTGTATGGCCCAGTTGGCTCAAATAAGCTATCGTGTAATGAACTGTGCATATGCTGTGTGTACCCTGTGTGTATGCTGTATGTATCCTTTGTGTATGCTGCGTGTACCCTGTGCTATGCGTATCCTGTCCTTACGCTTATGATATGTGGTGCTAGAAAATGAGCAGAACACGGTTTCTGTGAAAATCCGTGTTTCCATTATTTCCTTCACATACAATCTGCAGGCACTTTAATAGGCAACCCTGCATAGTACCAGGTAGGAATCACTTTTTTCCTTCCAGAATCACTTTGAACTTTGATGAGTTGTGGACTTTGAAAAACAGTCCTCCACACTGCTGTTGTTCTGAACTGTTATTTCTGCACTTGTGATCTTCCTGTTAGCTTTAACGAGTCCATCCTCCTTTGCCCTTAAGGTGTTAAGTCACAGAAATGCTGCTGACTGGAAGCTCTTGTCCACCACAACATCGTCTCTAAACTCTATACATGGTAGTGCATGAAAATTCTAGCAGGTGCATCTGGTACAAATAATCAAATCATGTTCAAAATTGTTTAGATCAGGTGTCTCAGCTGGAATGATCTTTAAGGTAACAGTAACTAGACCACTGTTTACTTTTCACCATGTATACCAACACTTCCTTGCAGGTATGTAGGAAAAGGGGAACTGAGCACTGATTAAAGTGTCCATGCTACATTCATAATTAATTCAATGAGTTGATAATCATACCGTAAAACTGAAGCCTTAGCATTAGCAGGATGGATGAGTTTGTAGCCTGTTCATGCAGTAAAACTGAAGCTTTAAAATGAATAGGGTGGTTGTGTGTAGCCTGTATGTACAGTAAAACTGAAGACTTAGCATTAGAAGGATGCACATGTGTGTAGCCTGCATATACAGTAAAGCCAAAGCCTTAGCATTAGCAAGCTGGACCTGTGTATAGCCTGTACACACACTAAAACTGAAGCCTTAGCATTAGGAGGATGCACGTGTGTGTAGTCTGTATATACAGCAAAACTGAAGTCTTTAGTATTAGCAGGATGGACAGGTGAGTAGCCTATACGTACAGTAAAACTGAAACCTTAGCATTATGCAGCCAGCTAACCAGGGCAAGTCCTATTGGAATGCAAGACAGGTTGTATTCACATATCAGTAACGTGTCTATCTGTCGATATATCTGTTGAAGCACTTGAGCAGTGTGGGATCCCAGCACGTTAAAGGAGACATATGTGAAGCAGACTCATTTTCATTATGCAGTGTAATTACCACCTGACAGGCGGCCGGGTGACTTACAATCTCAAGCAACTCCTCCAATAAGGCAATTAGGAGTTGATATTGAGGAAGGGGGGGGGGGCTGCTATCCAAATAGATATCACGCTAAAGCAATTAAGGGGTGGGGGGTGGCCGACTCCTCAGCCAAGCTATCCTTGTCCACATACACAAGTTATTCAAAGGTGACCGCAGAAACCTGCACATGTGTGTGTATGTGTGTGTGTATGTATGTGACGGGTGGAGGCTTTAGCAGAGAACAGATCCAGCTGATTGAATACTGAGCTGTAGGGATTGGTTTTGATGGGGGGGGGATACAGAGGGAGGGAGGAAGAGAGAGGCGCCTGGGAAAGCACAGACCTGTCGGGGGTGTGATTTGCGGGAAGTCAGGAGGGGAGGGGAGCAGAGTGAGGTCATTAAGCGGGGCAGGCGGGGGGAGGCAGAGAGGCTGTAATTAAAGGGCAGGGCAGCTGATAAGAGGAGGGCGGCTGTCAGGGCTCAGTGAGCACACATCCTCCACAGAGTCACGAGGGCCCGGGCAGCAAGAGACGGCGCTCAAACAAGCCACTTGCTCTTCAGCTCAGTGTCTGTGTGCCGCCGGGCCCCCCCATTGGGCCCCCCCCCCCATCTCTCAGTGTAACCTCTGCCCAATTTGCATATGCCCCCTGCACAATTTACATATAATCCCTCCTGGAGGTGCACACAGACTCCGTCCCTGCGCTCTGGATGCTGCTCACTGAAGTGGCCTTCAGGCAGAAGACCTCCAGCATCTGTCTGTTAAAGTGCTGAAGGCTCACGGCTCACGGCTGGCAAAATTTCAGGAGGAAATCAGTTGTGAGTACTTGTACTGGAGTGTTGCGGTCGACGACTGGGATCTTCTGAATACTTAGATCGGCATGTTGTAGGCCGTCGTTGGGAGCTCCTGTTTACTTAGACTGCAGTATTGTGGGTGGTGTTGGGGGCACCACATCCCCAAGGCCAAAGCAGAAAGCCACCCCCGCTGTCTCCATGGAGATGAACTCCACCCTTCAGCAGTTCTGGCTGTACTGAGGCACAGCTGCAGGGAACGTGCAATTTAGCTAATTGGATTGACGGCAGCTTGTCTGTGTCATTAGCGCCACAGCTGGCAAGCCGACACAGACATAGCCTCAAAAAGCCTGCCTGATGATCCCCACCAAGCACACACTGAACTATGACCTGCTGACCCTCCTCCAACAGAACCAGTCCCAGTGGCTGACATCAGTCCGTATCAATCAATGATTGGTCAGATTGTCTGCCTGTAATGTGATGCAATAAGAATCAAAACTGAAGGGACAGGTCCTGTGACTGACATACAGGTAGCTTAGCTATCCATCCAGTGCCTTAGTGCACAGGATCAGGGGTACAGACACCAGGTGATCAAGGTTCATATCTGAAGAGGTTGAACTGATTGCTGATGGCCGTGGCACGAACATCTGCGCCTTCTCCCTTTGTCTATTTTTCACTTTCAGAAGTTGAGGTTGTATGTGCTGCGTTTGACTGCTGAAAAGCTTTGTGAGACATCCAGCTGTGTGTCAGACGTCCAGCCGAGCGTAACGTGTCTCGCGGTGGTCACTGGGGAAAAGAGAGGAGACCCCTCAAAACAGTGGCAAACCCTTCTGCACGATTCAGAAAATGTGTCATCTGGGAAATGTGGTAGGCGCGTGACAGGGTGAAAGGTCAGTGCCGAAGAGGATCATGGGAAGGAGCGAGGGACAGGTTTGCCACTTGTATGATCTCTGTGCAAGGATGTGGGCCTGATCATGTGTTTACAGTATGTGTAATTATATGTATAAGTGTTTGTCTGAATCTGAATAAGTGGGGGTCCATTCAGAGGAATATATGCGTTTCCTCTTTTATGTGTCAGTGTGTCTTGCTTTGAGAAATGTTTAGGGTTTGGTTATTTCCAGTTCCTTAACCACTCTGCCACCAGCTGGCCAAATGTGCATACCGGGTTTTTCATGCAAAACAAATGAGTCAAGATTCACATTTCCGGAATGACCTTAAATAATCCACAAAAGTAAGTCATTTTTTGTGCATATATTTATGAAATCTAATAAACATCATTAGGAATTTCATCTAGGACACGTTAAAGTGATCGAAAACAAAAAAAATAGTTACGAGATAGTGAAATGCCACGAACAATAATTACAAACTGTATTTATTGCAATTACATCAATCATATGTAACTTTGTCTTCTCCTTGTCCTTTGAACTGAGCAGCTGTCATAATGCCAACATTCAGCTTTTGATGGTGCATCTTTGGGTTAGCGTTAGGGTTAAGGTTAGCGTTAGGGTTAAGGTTAGCGTTAGGGTTAATGTTAGCGTTAGGGTTAAGGTTAGGGCCACTGTGCCTTTCAATGACAGTTCTGTACCTGCCATACCAGTTCCTATAATAAATTACTTTTACTACTCTGTGAATCCTATTTGGGTCCTTTAAATAAACGCACTGCAACCTAGGGCTATCTACGTGTCTTTTTCGTTCCTAATTATACCAATACACACACCGAGCAAAATTGTAAGCACAAGACGTATTCATTTTGGCAACAGCACCATCTTGTGGTTAGATAATTCCCATGTGGCTGATTAAACAATTCGGCCCCTCAGTCTGTAAAATTAACTGTGAGGACCCAAGTCAGCTAAATTTACCCCAACACCCTCCGTCCCTTCACAGCTCATGGGGCCATCGTAGACCCCAATATTCAGGGCTTTCCGGGGCATAATGTTCCAAAATGAGTCAACTCACTCAGCATCAGCTAAGAAATGACAAGCTGTGTATTATCTACAGATTTGATCAGAGTATCTCAAGCTGACAAGTTGTACTTCAGAACAGCTCATGTTACTGTCACCCAGGTTCTCTAACGTGTGTCCGAGTCTCGAGGTCTGCATGCACTGAACGCACAGTGTGTGATGCCCATTTAGTGTTAGGGAACCATTGCACAACTGCACAACTCTGAGGGAGGACCGTGCTGCAGGCTTGACTCTCGACTGACCGTACGAATGTATGATTTAGAACATAACTACTGGGTGTCTCAGAGGAACAGAAAGCAATACTGTGCACACAGGGATTAAACCAGAACAAAAAAAAGAACAAGCCTCATTTTATGCAAACAATCTTCATTTAATACTTTCATATACTTTTAATTAAAATCAAAACATGACTTTTGTAGCTGCAAAAGATAGATAGGGTCCATGGAAAAAACACAGGGGCCCGAACGATTAATATTTGTTATAATCAATATCAATATGTGACAATCATATCGTGCAAACATGCTACATGCACATGCAAGCAGGAAGCGGTATTTTCAGCTGTGTGCTTTTCAGTCCCTCTATTTCAGTTTGTACAAGGCTTTCTTAAGAGGGTGTTAATGCCATCAATGTGCAGAACGACCCGCCAATTTCAACAGGGCACCGGCATTCCTTCGGGGTCCTTTATTTCGATAAATGGGGCCGGATGAGAGGCCAGCACGCGGAATGTCCCGCAGGAAATGGACCTGTCGTCCCGGGACGTTCCGAGCAGCTGAGGGCCAAGTACAGCCCATCTCGTTGGTCAGAGTGACACGGCGCTTCACGGGCTGACTATCCTGAGATTGACCACACGTTTCACCATTCTCAGGGTAGACAGTCCTGGAAGCATCGATCCAGAGTAGCCCCACCTTGTTGCTGGAGGTTGCTGGCAGCAGGCTGGCCGTGGTTAAAGTGCCAGTATAACAAGCTTTGGTCGTACACCCTTCCGTGGGTCACATTACCCCATCTGTCCCCACACTCAGGAAATTAGGGCCCACTTCTACACAAAATTTGGCCTGCAGGGGCATGAATGTACTTACACAAACGAATGTGTGTCCATGAGTACTTTATTTCATCCATCTATTTAAGATAAAACAAAAATGTAACCGTTAATGCGGGAATCACATGTGTTTCTCGTCTGGCCTGTGTTTCTTGAGCTGAAGGTTCACGAAAGCCAGCAGAGAGAGCTGATGCCCAGCAGGTAGGCTGAATGCAGCCGGGCGTGAGCGGGAGGGGGGGCACCCCACCATTAGACCACGCTGTCAGTGGCCCAGATGGCCGCACGCTTGGTCTCAGGCGCTGCACATAGGCGCGGACGCCATTTTGTTTTCTAGTGAGAACCAGAACCCAGAGTCTTTTTAAGTCCTCTGGCTATTCGCAGGCAGATTCTTCATCTCCTGCAACGGAGGTCACGTGAAAAGAAACTGCATCAGCTCATGCATCATGAGCTCAGAGACAAAAAAGTGGGGAAAAAGATCACAAAAATGGGAATTCAGGAGAAATGGCAGACAGAAAATTCTAATTTAATTTACAGTCATTTTTATCATATAACTAAGCATCAACCAGCGATTACAGCAGAAAACGTACATGGTGTTGTAACTGTCTAGCTACCAACATCATCCTTCCTCCAAATAAATGTACCCTCTAACAGGTCGATATCTTCCCCCAAGCGTGTAACATTCTTTTGTCCTCTCAATACAGACAGAGACTTTGGCATCTTCATAGCTAAAGTACAGTCCACTGCCCCCTTTCATTCAGCTCTTTTAAAAGTTTGAGTTTTCACACCCATCAGCCAGTGGAAAACAGTGTGATTTGCAGAGTACCACCAGCTTCCGCCTATTGGAGGGAAAAATAACGAAAGGCTTAATATAAGCCCAGACCCTGTAACTTGATGCATGTGACAATGTGGCCAAGCCATGCTGCCACTGATGGGCTGTTTCCACCAGGTCGGCAAGCCCAGAGCGGACGGCAGACTGACTGCTCGCAGGACAAAGATAAAAACGCAGTAAAGTCAAGATTTTCCACACTAACCCGCCTGTCGCAGAAAGCGAGGTGACCTATATATATATATATATGTGTGAACACATTAAGCAGGTAAAGGTCAGGCTGCTGATCGCTATGGCTGGCCAGAGTTTATGTCTCTCTGTGACAGTCGCCTCACTTCTTTTTTACTAGCAAGTTATCAGCTTCTTGGAATAAGCATCTTCCAGCCACGAACTGAGCCTGAAACAGCACCCATACTGTGTTTAATGAAATGGTCACCTTTCCCTGCTGTAGGAGCTGTGCGCAGTGCTGCCACATGCCAGCAGCATTAATCTTCGACTTGGAGATCATAGGCCAGCTGGCAGTGACATGCTGGAAAAGACGACCTTTTATCCAGAATCTGTTTAGCTCACATTTGTACAGAAATGCAAGGAGAGGATTAAGCGCGTGAGGTCCAACCAAAGCACCACAACCCGCTCCAGCACCAGCAAGCGTACACCTACAGAAGCATAAAGAGGTAAAAGCGTCTTATGTCCACGCACCATGTGAATGTCCTGCCCTCCTCCGCTGTGCCGAATCGGTACCTACCGCAATGGACCTCTGTGGTGTCGCTGGGCACGCGCCGCTGCCAGCGCGCGGGGGCGCAGCACTGAGTGGCCGGCCGACGCTCGTCTTTATACCGAGGCGCGCGCTTCTGCTGCTACCGCATATTACAGCTCCTTCCTGTTTGTCATTCGTAAACTTTCCGTTACACGTCGCCTGGATCGCAGTCGCTCCTCGTTTTAGACCAGCTGCCCTTTTTAACACGCTGCTCTACTCCGCCTCGTTAAATACATTGCAATTTGACAAATTGCAATAGCTTTGCTTTTCATCCTCAAAGCGAGCTGGATTACACATACTGCAAGAGAAATTAATGTAACTGACAACACCAGAAATGTGGATCGTTTGCAAACAGCTGCCCAGTGTTCTCCCACATGAAAGACCTCGTGTGATACTAACTCTGAATTGCTTCTTAAATCCATATTCTGGTAACATTAGTTGCTGATCAGCTTATTCTTACAACGGGTATATCAGAGAGTAGGTCCATTTGCATTGTTCTGGACATATCTACATGTTTATTTATTTTTTACACATTTTGCTTGATTTAATTATTTTTTGTACTTCGTAAAACAAAGGATTCTGATTCTGCGCTCATTCTCTCTCGGAATGGCAGCAAATCTATTCCACAAATGCAGTCGAAGTAGAATGGAGACTGTGCGTTTAGAGAAAGTCTTGTGCAAAATATGTTAATGTGGCACCATAGGTGTCCTGCTATAGCAGCAGTGGGTGATTTTCGGTTAGACTCGATGTGCTTTTCTGGGTCTGAGGGTTAGGCTATATTGGAGCATTACCCTGGTATTGGCGGCTGACCACAGGAAAGATGAACAATTGCGACTTCGGTGGGGAGGCCAGAACAAGAAGCAGGGAGGCATTGCTGAGACAGAAGCTCTCCAGCCTCAGCTTCTCCCCAGTCTTTGGCGGCATTGTGTTACAGAAATGCAGGGTGCTGACGGCTGTTTCTGCAGACCCCCCCACTCAGCGGGTGGCATGATGCTTCATACTTCCAGGGTTGGGGGTCAGATCCCATCCCTGCTGTATGTTTATGGAGTTTGTATGCTCTCCTGTCCACTCTTACTCCTGTAGACTTGCCGTTAGACTAATTGCTATCTCCAATAGGTTGTGTGTACGAATGCCCTGTGACGGACTGGCCACGCTGGGCCCCAGTCTTGTGCCCTGTGATGGACTGGGACAGGCTCTATCTTCCCATCCTTGTGACTCTAACCAGGATAAGTGGTTAGAATGTGGATGGATGGTAACCATGCACTGTTGTGTAAATGGTAGCTTTATTGCACTTTGAGATTATTTGAAGGTAATCCTGGATTAAACTGAGGTGGCGTTTCGCAAGCGAGCAGGCAGGCTTTTTTTGCACAGCCGTAAGCTGTAAACGCACACCAGCATCAGCTTCACGTTGCCATGAGAAAAAGACCGAGTTACAACTGTGAAAGACGCACCAAGGCCATGATACCACAGACCAAGCCTACTCAGGGTCTGATGCTGGCATGTGTATTGTGGCAACTCCGTCACCAACGAGCCATTAAACGTCTTTATGATGGCACCACTTGAGAACAATACTGGCGATGCAGGGAGCCACACCCCCCGAGGTCTTAAGAAAGAATCATCTCCCTGACCTTCCATTCCATTTCGATTTCAGAACTGGTTGTGGAGTCTGCAGTTTCCTTCTTAACACTGAATGATCCTCAGGTCTGTTACTTCTCCACAAGGAACTGATACAGCTTTTTCTCTTGTCTGCACTCCCACACACTAATTTTTGTTAGGAAAGAGAGACTAAACATGCAGTGATTTAGTGTATCCATAGCTGGATGTTTAATATAGATGTTTGGTATGGAATTGATTAGCAATGACTATATTAATATAATCAGAGACGTAAAATGCTGGTACCATCCTGTCCTCTGCACAGAGGGACCACTCCTCTACTGAGCAAAGCAGGGCCATGTATGGAAAAAAAAATATTGCCTTCGGCGACACAGAGCACGCTACAAGCCCATCACCACACCTACCACCTGCAAGATGCACCCCCGCATTTATGTTTGCAGCTCACATGGTACGGCCTGCAGTGAGCTTTGCTGTCCTCTGAACTAAAGACGGACTAAAGTTGGATGGAAGCACAAAAATGTACTAAATTAACAAGGTATTTGCAAGAAGAATTATTTGTCATGTCTGTGTTTAATGGCAGCATTTTTGTGAAATGTTTGTATCCTTAAGCAACAGAAGCATGTAATTTAACGTTTGTTTCAAAGGTGAGGCACAGGAAAATGTATTAGAGTGTGTGTGTGTGCGTGTGTGTGTGTGTGATGTACAGCAACAATTTCCTGAGGCCATTTGCAAGATAACGCACACCCTGTAGTCTGAGGTCACCGGAGAACAACTGGTCTAAATTATAGGAAAATAGCAATTAATAGAATCTCAACAGTATTCTTGAATACTGTTCATCCCTGCCTTGTTCCTCAGGTCTGTACAGAGACTTATGACACGTAACACACGCATATCATGCAGTCTTAGATCGTTCCACGTGTCACTATCATGAGTGATGAGGGCCGACTTTACCGTAACTCCCCTGTAGCAAAGCTAACATGGAAAACAAACATCCTAATATTTCTGCACAAAGTCTGCCTGCGTGGTCAGTTTGATTTCAGCAGGCCAGAAACCTAGGGGTTAACAACAAGCCCGCCCACCCATCTTTCCGCCCACGCATTTTCCGATTTCATGCCCCAATCTGAGTGAAGACACAAGAAGCTGCATATTTTTTTGTTTTAGCTGGTTTCCCTGACAACAAGTGGAAAATCTGAAGACTTCATTTATCAAATAAAAAAAGCCTACGAGATCAGTTGGGTGTCATGGACAGAGTGGCAGAGTGGTTTTGAAATAAAATGGAAACTCTAATGATCTGGAGTTTTTGAACCTTGCTGTTGGCCTCTGCTGTGGGGGCTGTTCTTCCCTGGCCCTGGAGGACGATCCCGCCCCCCACCAGCAGGAGTCCCTGAGGTATCTGCGCCAGTCCTTATCACTTGTCCCAGGGATGACATGGAAGAGGTCATCCATAGTGTGGGTGCAGATCATAAGATCGCAGATCGCTTTGCCATGATACAGTTCGATTCCGATTTTGCAAGGCAATGATTTGATTTTGAGGTGTTACCGTTATACAGTTTGATTCAGTAATACAGTGATCCCCTGGTATATCGCGGTTCAGCTACCGTGCCCCCGCTATATCGTGGATTTTCCCCCGACGCATCACAGTTCTCTGTGTATCGCGTACCTTGCTTGTAGTCCGATTGTTGTGAGCAAACTTTTTGTGAACTTTTCGTTTTGTTTTAAGCCCTGCGATAGCTCCCTTGTGTCCTGCATCTTCTAAGCCTTGAACATTTTTACATATTCCGTTACGTATACAGAGAGAGAGAGCGAGAGAGAGATACATATGCATTGCATATGATTATTATTATGTTACTCATATCCTTAGAAAACACCCACATATCATATGTGTTTACAAAGTGTGTTTTAATAAATTTTCATGTGTTTAAAGCATGTGGGAGTTTTTTTTTAAGGCTTAAACTATATATTTTTTGTAAATGTTTATTTATATGGTCTTTCTATATCATGGATTTTCACCTATGCTTTTTTAAAGCATGTGGGAGAGGTATTTTAAGGCTTAAACTATAAAAAAATATATATGTATTTATATGGTTTTTCTATATCACGGATTTTCACCTATTGCTGATGAGTCTGGAATGTAAAGGTGGGGAATCACTGAACAATGATAAATATTTTCAATACAGTGAACCATAAGCTGATTTTAGAGGAATTTATTTGAATTCAAAAAGACATAACAATAAATGTTTTGCATTTTAATAGCAAAATATGTTTTAAAAAAAACTTTGTCTCACAAACAAACATGTCTGCACAAGAAACATTCTCTTGTACTTGTACTTTAACAGCTAAATTTGCTGGCTACTTATAACTTAATAAACTACAGAACATGTACTGTAATGTACTGGTTATTGGTATTATTGGTGTGAGAGATTTTTTCACAGATTATTTTTCTGCAGAGTTTTGGTGTATCGTCATAATTTAATATTGTGAATCGATATTTGGTATTTGAGTCGACTGAATCGTATTGATATATGAATTAGAATCAATGAATTGTAACAACCCCAGTTCATAGCGGTGATAATCCTGACCTGGGGAAAGGTGTAGGCTTCAGAAAGCAGCTTCCAAGCCACCCTGAGCAGTGCTGACCTCTACAGCTACATTAGAGGCAATATTGTCTCAAGACACAGAGCATATCTACATTTTACAGGCACACAGACACATAAACAGACAGACAGAGCTGCCACACCTGGCACGGCAGGAACGTTAAAGGTCAGGGAGCATTCAGCCAATAGGTACAGCATCAGAATCAGGTTTATTCGCCAAGCAGAAACATGCATAAGGAAATTTTACCTGGTCTGCAAGGTGTAGATGTAAGGACAGACTGACATGGCTATACAGACAAAAATAAGGTAAATATTCTAAATATACAAATAAACAGAAACGAATACCATTAAACACCCAAATATTTTGAGTTCTAGCTGTTTATTGCCTGACAACACTCTGAAGTTATCCCCTGTTCTTCCACTAAACCACACCGTTACGAATTCGGTTGGGATCGACTAAATAATGGCACTGTAAAATTGCACCAGATTCATCCATGGAAGCTTAAGTTTCATAACTGCCACAGGAAAAAGGAGTCGCTGCTGTGCTCTTTTCACATGGAAAGTAATGCAGATCTCCAATTTCAGATCTATGAAAAGGCAAATTCCAAAGTACCTGAATGACTCAGCTGAGATGACAACTGAACTGTGTTCCTGAGGCTGTATTCCTGTTGCCTGTGTTTCAGAGGCTGTGTTCCTGCTGGCCGTATTCCCGAGGCTGTGTTCCTGCTGGCCACGTTCCTGTTGGCCACATTCTTGCTGGCTGTGTTCTTGAGACCATCTTCCTGTTGGCTGTGTTCCTGCTAGTCACGTTCGAAATATTGATTCAGATTTCTTGTGTGCATTCCTGAGGCCACGTTCCTGCAGGCCATGTTACAGAGGCTGCGTTCCTGCTGGCCGTGTTTCTGAGGCTGTGTTCCTTCTGGCTGTGTTACTGCTGGCTGTGTTCCTGAGGCTGTGTTACTGCTGGCTGTGTTCCTGAGGCTGTGTTCCTGAGGCTGTGTTCCTGCTGGCCGCGTTCCTGCTGGCTGTGTTCCCGAGGCTGTGTTCCTGAGGCTGTGTTCCTGCTGGCCGCGTTCCTGCTGGCTGTGTTCCTGAGGCTGTGTTCCTGCTGGCCGCGTTCCTGCTGGCTGTGTTCATGAGGCTGTGTTCCTGCTGGCTGCGTTCCTCAGGCCACGTTCCTGCAGGCCATGCTCCCTTTGGTTGTGTTCCTGAGATCATGTGGCACTGGGACGTGCATCTCTGCTGGCCAGCTTGACTGCATAGACGCCGTCATCTGGTTTAGGGTCCAGCTCACTTTTTGGTCATGACACATTTTTTGGCAATGCAACAGAATGTGCATGATGTAATTATGTAGCTGGCATAACCTGGGGCCACAAATGAGAAAGTAAAACAGTGACAAGGACTATAGGAAAGGATGAATCAGGCAAGAAGGACAGACGCACTGTGGGATAGTAGAGGGACATAAGGACTGGCGAATGATATGAGGCAAAGTAAGAGGATTGGACTGATGCTGACCTGCAGGGGGCTCTCTCTCCAGGAGGGACTGGACACTGGAGGGCCTAGACAAGGGCTGGTGTGTTGCCAAGGAAATTCACAGATGGGAACACAGAGACAGGGAGAGGGTGGCGTGTGCATACACCTGCACTTGTGTGCTTCCTACTGTCCTTCCTGCTCCCTGTAGAGCAGTATTTCCCAATTTGGTCCTCGGGGCCCACAGACAGACCACGTTTCTGCTGCCCCCCACCTGTCTGGCAGGGAGCTTGGAGGGAGCAAAAACTGAGAAACACTGGCAGAGAGACTTCAGGTACATAGTCGGGGTGCTGCCACCTAAAAGCACCAAACCTTCCGGCCCCAGGCTCCTTGAGGCCTCTACTTCAAGCCGATGGTGCTCCCTGAATGCAGAGTATTGTTTTCCATGAGCAGCTCCCAGAGCGCCTCACTGGCAGGGGTTTGCTCTGCCTCTTTGGTGTCTTGGCTTCGGCTTCCTATGCATCCTCTGGAGCTGTGTTGGGTCTGAGGGCAATGGAGGCAACACACGTGCATGCGGAGACGAGCGCCTCGGCCAGTGGGGACTTAGGTTAGATGTCTGTCATGTAGAAAAGCTAAGTCCCCAGTCGGTACCTGAGGCGACACTTCTCACTGTGGCCAGGCGAATGTCAGTGACAGGGCAAAGCTGCAGCAGACGTCTCTCTGGGAAATAAAAGGCCGTCTTGCAGTGTCATTGCAGGACATTTTTCGGGCACGCAATGGACGCCTACTTACACTGCTGTCACGGGAGGATGCAAAGCCTCTGAGCGCCATGGCCCCTTCTGAAAGGAGCCGCTGGAGTTGCACCAATGAAACATCATGCCATCGTGCTGATGTGTGTCGGCGGCGTGTAGGTTGCATGTAGGTGGGCCAAGGTCTGCAGTCATGCATGAAGGCAGTGCATGAGGATGCTTTTCACCAGCAACACCGGTGCAGGGTCCTATTAGGTGAAGCATGACCTCAAAGTTTGACTTTTCCGAGATGTTGGGACCGTTGGCGTCAAAAAAACACAAAGACCCAACTAAAGTCAAGCCCAAAAATTACTGAAGAAAGACAGCAAAAATGTTACGTGAAAGCTGTAAAGGAAGAGAGCAGTAGGCAGTTTGATGAGAGAGAGAGAGAGAGAGAGAGAGAGAGAGAGAGAGAGCAAGAGAGTAAGAGCAGGGCAGTCAAAGTGAGAAGCCAGACCGACCACATCAAGACACCAAAGAATGGCCGTTTTTCCCGCCTGTGAATATGCAGGACCTGCGATTACATTACGATAAGCACGGAAGCTCATCTTAGCCAGTAACAAACCCACAACCCCCCCAGTAACCCCCCCCAGAAGCCTCTGTGCAAGTTTCCACTCCCATGATGCACTTTCTGGCAAGCAGTTTGTACTCTTATAAATAAAGTAAACTGCAGGTCACATGACATCATGCAGAATAGCTGAAGCAGATGAGGTGAATCTCTCGGTGCTAATTACTTAGCAACCTGTGGGGGCCTGGCAGAGCATGAAGGCAGCACCTAGTCATGACTCCCAGCCAGTGGGGGGCAGGAGTCTTCTAATTGCATTCTACCACGCAGACAGGGATGACAATGATCTGCTGGCAGTTACAGCTTCAGATCACTAGAGGGGGCACACACACTAGGTAAAGTGTAAAGACATGTAGACTTGCACTGATAAAAGCAGAGATCATCTTAGAACACAAGAGGGCACCCTAGATGGTTAAGTTCTGTTACAAGCGATTTTAACAAACCCCAAACACGTTCATCTTGGTGTTACGTCCCTCTTCAGTTTCCTGTTGTATTTTGGGTAAGGCTGCATTATGGGTTCTTTCAGTCTACAGGTGGTGGTGGTTTGTTTCTCTGATTGATTACAGGTGAGACCTGCTGGATGGGTGGAGTTTTCCCTACTAGAGCCCCGGATCTGCCTGCATCAGGGAGAGAGATTCTTGGGAAAGACCGCACCTCGCTGAGTTTCTCTGCTGCTGAGGGTTTGTTTGTGTGGATAGATATTTTTTTGTTGTTGCTCTCTCTCTTATTTTCTCCAGACCTCTAATTTTAGGTTTTTTTCTTTTTGGTTGTAAATAAAAACCCCAGATCATTGAGCCAGCGTATTTGGGTCTTTTATATTGCGGTCATTGATTTGGCCGTAACACTTGGATTCTGTACAATTTGAATAAATAGACATAAAAATGACTGTGAGAATATGTAAGATCCATAGGAATAAAATCACTGAATTGGACTTATGCTCATTTTTCTTACAGGTGAGGTTTTGCTGAGGTTTACCTGCTTCAGTCAGGATGGGTGATTCACTGTTTTTCCAGAGCAACACCTTAAGCAGGTTCTGTTTCCTTTCATTGTGTGAACCAGCACTGAGTGAACTGCTTCTCACCTTCTCGAGCTGCCCATGGACATGCTGGCTGCCAGACACACGCGCATGAACGGGACCGGGAATCCAACACACATGTGGCAGTGTGAACGGGACTGAAAAGCCAACACGCATGTGTGGCACTGTGAACAGGACCGGACATCCGACATACGTGCAGCAGTATGAACGGGACCGGAAAGCCGACATACTTGCGGCATGGTGAATGGAACCGGAAATCCGACACATGCGGCATTGTGAAAGGGACCGGAGAGTCGACACACGTGCGACACTCTGAAGGGGACCATACTGCGGACGTGTGAGTCACTGTCAATGGGACTGTAAAGCCGACGTCTGTGAAATGTGGCCAGCAACTTTGGTCATGTGATCAGTATGTTTCGAATCTCGCCTGCAGAAACATTGCAATTACCAAGAAAATGCATGGAAGTTCCAAGAAAAATACATTTCCACTTTTTAAAAATAATTCATAGAACTTTTGTGTAAATACTACTTAAATGTTCAACATCCATCCTGGGACATGAACATGTTTCATTACTTAGAACAACTTTTCATGTGCATCAAGTGAATATTACTGGCATCCCCTTCAAGAATGGCCTCTGCCTTGTGTCTAACCCTTCCTGGAGCAGTCCCAGGTCCCTCTGTGTATCTACTGGGAAATATGCTTGGAAGATTGATGAATATATATTATCTCCTTCTTTTCTTTTCACTTGTAATTCAGAAAACATCTAATGCAAAACTGATCACAGAATGTCCTTCGTGTCTAAGCTATGCATTTCGCTGAAGGGTCAGTTTCGGGAGATGAAACGGCTTGACTTCAGTCGTTTCCCAGGGACTCATAGATGCTGCTGGCTGGACCACTGCAGTGTCCGAAGAAGCGGCGTCCAGGGAAGCCACACTAAGGGCTTTGAAGTAGAAAGACGGGAAAAACCTCAAAGGTTCCAAGGGAAGAAGAATCTTCCAGTTAGATGGGCATCTTAGCATGATATAAAGTATATAAGCAGCAGGAGAAATGAGAAGTCATGTGGTCGATGTCAGGGTCACCCTCTGCATGTTTTTAGAATGGAAGCCGTGCTGACTCAGCCCTCACCAGGCTCCATGTTCTCTCTGTTCTGGTTTAAACCTGTCCTGATCTGGTTGTGTTCTTGTACCAGCACTGGTTTCACCCATTCCATCCCCTCAGGATTTTAAGCAATGTCCCTTAGTAGCCACTGATTAAGACTGTAGGATTCTCTGTATCTGCGTCCCAGGTATCGTCCGTGGGACCCCACACGCTCTTTAAGGTGACATCACCACTCTTACACTTCCCAAACACCCACTCACTCTGCAGCTTCTTTACCTCGTTTATCATACCGCTGACATAAGGCATCCACACAGAGGCCCAGCTCAGGGTGCCCTATTCAGCCCCTTGCATATCCCCACCGCTTTTCCAGCTGCTTTCTTGTGTTTATTCATGCTTCTTTTGCCCCTTGAGGGTCTTTTTCTCGACCTTGGATTCCCAGTCTGCCCCTGAGCATCCTGTAATGGCAGCCTTCTTCGTAATGATACCTCGCTGGGGTTTGCATCTTCTGCACTGTTCATGTTGCGTGAAATCACTGGATGAAACGACGTGCTCAAGTATTTGTATGAACAAGATGGATAATAATGAAGGATCCCATACCCCAGGCAAGACAGTAGGGCCATTCAGAGCCTCACTCTGATGTTTATTTATAAACCTACTGTATCCTGTATCCGTTTTCATGTCCTCATATTACATTAAAGAAGTCCTCTGCAAAAGCTGCTTACAATACATTTCACCTGGAAGGTTTTTGGCATCGTGATTCAGGGTGACACAGACAGTTTGAGCAGAGACTTACCTGGCATCAAGTCGCGGGGCCCAGAAACCCACTGAGCGAACACCAGCCGCAGAGCCCAGGCCTGTGAGAGACATTCTAACAGCCAAAATCTCCAGTTGATCCCCGAGATTGTCGGCCGGTCCCACAATCAGAGGCCCCAGATCTTCCAAACCCCCTCACTGTTTGTTTTGCGTATTTTCGCAGGAGTCATTCTCACCATTATGCGTATCAGTCAAACCTTCCCGAAAAACGCAATCACAGCCAAAGATGAATGGTGTCGACACCTGGTCACAGCAGAAGGGTGAGGTGGGGGGTTGGAGAGTAGATGCCAGGCGTCTCCTAGTGTGCTCAAACATGCACATAATGCTGGTGTAGGTAGGTCAATGAAAGCTCCACACCATTTATTCAACTTCATTTATTCGTCGTATGAAGGGTAACATTGCATGGGTAATGCAACGTTAAACTTCCAACAGTACACCTTGAACCACGGCACAGTGCCTCCCCTCACCTTTCCAAGCCGTCGGCCACGAGTCAGATCACGATGACACTTTCAGCTTATTAATGTAAACCGCACCACCCAGAGCCCACCAAAAGACCTTCATAACACCTCCACAGCTTGCATGTTGCGTCTGACATGTTGCACATGAGAGCACGGTGGAGGTCTCACACAGGGCCCTTAGGGAAGCACGTTACTTAGCAACCTCACCGAGGACGTCACTGTTGTCACGCTCATCAAAGCTGAGATGCATCGCTTATGAAGGTGTTACGAAAGTCACATTTAGAGCTCTTCAAAGTGAGACCCTGTAAACTTCCTACACTCAAAATTCACACGGAATATTTTTCTCACACATTAAACTTTTTAGACTATAGCATGTACTTCTTATAATCTTCTTCCAGAAACAAAACACCCTTTTGGAACTGTGAAAACACCCCAGTCCCCAGCCTCAGATGTTGCTCAGCTGGATGGCTTGAGGATCAACCGAAAGAACTGAAGACAAGAAAACCTATAACGAAAGACGCAGCATCTCACTGGTTCTCGGAAGGATTGAGCTTACTTTAGCAGGAAGTACACATTCGACAGGCTGCAAGGCTGTCAGGCCGTTTCTGCTGAGTACTTGGATGGACTACATGTACACTATGCACATCTGCTCTCTCACAGAAACAACACACCACATGACATTGTTACGAAAAAAATGCAGCGTTTGGTTAAAAACTCCAGCAAAATAACAATACAGATATATAGTTGATACCTGTTAAAAACAGACCATCGGTAGTAAAGTATTAAAGATGCTGTGAGTATGAAAAAGCATCGTAGAATCAATTTAGTACATAATCTGCAATCCACTCAAAAGACAAATTATTTTTTAAAAAAACAAATAAACATGCAAGTTAGCTGGAAACAAAGCTGGATGCTCAAGGTGAGCAAACGCTAAGGAAACGCACCAGTGCCTAACTCTCCTTGTGCTGCTTGGCTCTGAGGTCAAGCCCAGACTTCACCTTGATTCCCGAAAGGCTTCGGAAAACTACTTCAATGTAAAAACCGCATCCCGATTCTCATGCAGCCTTCTGCCATTGCACAGAACTGATCGAGCAATTATTTTTTTAAGAACAGAATGGGACCGCAACGTGGAGTATGTCAGGGACAGGAGTAATACATCAACTACACAGACGGCTGCGTCCCAGGTAGGCGGAGGTGAGCCAGCACCACTACATCAGCCCAAACACATAAATACGGCCGACCCAAGATAGGTGTCGCTTTGCGGACGCTATCCGTTGATTACAATAATGGCTTCACTGCTCACAGGCCTGTAGCCACTTCCCCCGGGCTCGTATCTAGCATTTGTATATTCCTAAAGCTAAAGCTATGGAACAAAACATACCGGAAGCTTTGAGTCAAGGATCCATCTATCCACCAGCTTCATCTGTCATGGCCAGCTTTTTGTTACTGGGGGTATACGGCCGTTTACTACAGCACTCTGAACGACCTCAGGATTTGCTACCCTCTAGCTCTGACTCCTGCAGCAGTTAGGGGAAGCGAAATATTTCATTGTGTTGGACCTGCAAAGGGCATCAAGACTTCATTAATGACATTCTACATGAAGGATTTATTATGGATATTTACGATATCCTGATCTACTCCTCAGATTACAAGAGCCATGTACGATACATATGGCTGCTTTGCAGAAGCTCTTGGATTGTAAGAAATGTGAATGCCATAAAACAGAAACCAGCTTCCTTGGATATGTGACAAATATTCAAAGTGTACAAATGGAAGCAGGGGGAAGCAGTGAAAGGTTCATCCATACTGACCCGCCAGCTAGCAGAAGTATTTCATTGGGCTTCCTGCCACCCACCCCACATGTTATGGGATCATCCTGTATTGGAAAAAAATAAAACCACGATACAAGAAAATGTTATACAAATGCTATCATCAATGACCCCCTGCTCAGCAAATTCTGTACAATGTAAGCCGGCCTGCAGACATCCAGAGGTTGGGATCACCTAGTCTATACCATTTATAATAAAGGATATTAAGAGGTTTTTGGGCATCGCAAATTTCTACAACCGTTTAGGCGCCATGTACAACCACTGGAGAAACAAACCTTACTTCTGGGGAAGTGAACACCTGATATCCCACTACCTCTATTACAACCAGACCCTTCCGTGGCTTTTACTGTAGAGGTGGATGCCTCAGACCGTTCTTTTCCAAAGACAACGTGAACTGTATGTATGCATGTACATGTATATTCTTCTCCAGAAAGCTAGTAGAAAGGAATTAAGATATGAGGAATCGGGAACGGTCCGCTATAGGTGGCCTTCAAAAGGCAAGGACATTGGCTGGAAGACGCAACATTCTTTCCTCATCTTTACCAATCATTAAAATATAGAACACTTTGGAACATCTAAGAGCTGGAACCCTAGTCAGGCATGCTGGTTCCTGTTAGTCAGTTATTTTTGGTTTATCCTTCTTTATAAGCAAGGATCTATGAACACAAAGGCTGATGCATCATCTCCCCTCAATGACTCTTCATTGGCTCCCGATACTCCAGACACTATATTCCCATCACATGCATTGTAGCTTCAAAATGGTGGGAATTAATGAATCAAATACCACAAACACACACTTACTGTACAGCCCAGCAGTATACCTTCCTCTACTACAACTATGGACACCCAGGTATCTTGCATATGTCATCACTTACCAAGAGCAAGTTCTGAATACGTTGCTATATCAAGATCTACCTCAGCTTGTAAAGACTGTCCTCACTGTGGTCGTCAGCTGCTCTCAGGCCCCCCTGGACCCTTGGCTGTGCCCAACCAGCACTGGTCACGCATCATTGTTACAGATCTTTCCAGCTGACATGATTCAAGTCATTCCGGTGACTGTGATTAGTTTTCTAAGGTACCACGTTCCTCTTCTACACATTTATCGGATGCTTTTTCCAAAGCGACATACAAGTGACATGAAAGGGACATTTAGCAGAGTGTCAGTAAGGTCAGCCAGGGTTCCTTTAGCAAATGGGGTTAAAGGCCTTGCTCATGGGCCCAATGGTGATAGGATTACTTTGCCAGTCATGGGATTTGAGCCCATAACCTTCTAGACAGACAGATTCCTAACCCCCAGGTTTCACCACCTCTACTTCTGGATGAAGGTCCTGCATATCCTGTCCAAGTGCTTCTGGACTACCAGCATTTCCACGTGGTGGACTGGATAGGCCAATAACCGAAGGGAATTCTCAGGTTCTGGCAGAGGACATTATGGATCACTCCTTCATTAAGAATGTCCATTGTGCACACCCAGACTGCCTGGTCTCTCATGGGTGGCCCAGGTGCAGACAGTGTTCTTCCAGTTAAATGTCAGATTAATTACAAAATACTGCTATGGACTTGTGCCAGAATATCTTAGATATCTACTGGGCTCTTACAACCCTCCTCACCTGCTTCGATCTCAAGAAGCAGGATATCTATTAGTACCTAGAGCAGAAAGTGCTAAGGCAGGCTGCAGTGTCTTTCCTTACAGAGCTCTGCAGCTGTGGGATAATTTCCCAGTGCATGTGCAAGATTCAGGCTCACTCTCAATATTCAATTCTAGACTAAAAACTGGATTAGTCTACCTTATAGGGACTAGATATATACTTATAGGGCTTTAGCTAGAGAGCTAAATGCTCACTCCCAATTAAACCTACAGTGTGAGGTGTAGAGCTGGGTGGGAATTGGTACCATTGGCTTTGGATGAACTGAACTGTCGGTGCTGTCACTCTAGCTTCACACCCCTTTGTGGAATTGGGAGTGCTCACATTTTAGGGACTCCCCATGCCTACGTTCCTACCTGACGCTCCCTCACTTACGCCGCCATAGCCATATCTGCCGGAGCTTACATATTGCACTCACCTAACTGGCTGCACTATTTTTCTTTAGTCTCCTCTACTTTGGCTACTGTATTTTGTTTTTCCCCATCTGGCCTCAGGCGTGCTGCCTGGAGACCCAAAAATGAAGACATCCCACCGGCCCTGCTGCAGGTGACACCACTTCTTTCTGTGACATACTTCCTTCCTGCCCGTGATGTATTTCCTGGCTGGCCTGCAGCACCGCTCATCCTGCCACTATCTGCCTGCCCTGACATCAGCATCCATAACTTCACTGGATCTTCCGCATTTACAGTGCAGTGTATCTGCAGTGTATAAATCGGGACTTTTTAAATGTGACTTCCTCTGATGGCCCAAGGAGGATGGGCTCCCCCTTTCAGTCTGGTTCTACCCAAGGCTTCTTCCTTCTAGGGAGTTTTTCCTTGCCACTGCTGCCTCTGGCTCAGTCTCCGGTGGCACTGGGCAGGAATAACAGCGCTGTGAAACAATATAACGTCGTGAAAGTGCAATATACAAATAAAATGTAATTGAATTTAACTGAATCTTCAGAAATCGGAAGCTTCCCATTGAGGGGGTTCTATCACTTCCTCACAAACTACTCATTCATGGACACAGAATTGTCAACAATTACCTTTTCCGAAATACTGAAAGAGATGCATCATATATCTCATGGTTTGTACCTGTGCGGTAACACGACCAAGGGTACCCTTATAACCTAAGCTAGTATGCAAAGTCTCCTCTCTGAGTTGTGGTTTAAGCACTGCTTTTTCTTCTTGGTTACTCTGTGCATGACTCTTGCATATATTGCATGATTATGATTCTGGATCTCCCACAAAACCCCACTAGTTGCGGGGTTGACCTATACCGGACTTAGACTCTGAGTATTGCTTTGCGATTTGGAAATAAACCCCCCCATCATAAATGATATCTGCTCCGCATCCGAGCGAGTGCATCGTACCTGCTGTTCCTGCCCTCAGGACCTCATGGATTATCAGATCTCTAACTACGACGATCAGAATAAATACAACAGGGCTACTAAGTACACTCTTATTGTGCAAGGTGTTTCGATTGGAGGGTCAAATGATGAGAACATTAAAACAGCAGCTGCCTAAAGCAGCTACCTGGAAGCTCATGCTGAAACAGGTCCAACTTGTTAAAAATCTATCACTCTCATTCTATTAGATGCCTTTCTGTTAAAACCAGTCCTGTTCTGATGCCCTATAGCAGTGAAGGAATCTGCAAAAATGCACGGAAGAAGAGGGGGTATTTTAAAGTGCAAGAACCACATCTCTTCATGCCACACTGACATCACTCTAGGTACTTATTTAAGAACCATTTTTGGGGACTCAGAGAGCATGCATGATTAATGTAATGTGTGTGCGTGTATGTTTCAGCTAGTGTTGAATATTTTGCATTTCTGCTTTCCAAATGCTAGGGCAGCATTTCTTACACAGTACAGTGTGGGTCCAAAATTCAAATTCCAAAACTTAGTGCTTTTCAGCTTCTCCAAGATGACATCAAGCACTCGCCACCGTGTGATGTGAAGTCGGCGAGCGTAACCCATCTGGAGCCATTGGAAAAGACCGGAAACGACTGATCTGTTCTATGTGAATATGTGTTTACTGGTATCGGGGCTGACCCCCCAACAAATGCCCCCACCACAACAGATGAGGGAGTGCAGAACAGCGGGGTCCCATCCCCATCAGGATCTCAACCCAAAGCAATTCAGCGTCTCCTGATCAGGCACTTCCAACACTGTGCGTTTTCTGCACCAAAGCAGAAATGAAGACCAACAAAAAATAGTAATCAGACAAAAAGCCACAGAAGGACATTCTGCTGGACGCTGGCAGCCACACTGTACTTAGCTCCTGTGGAAATATTGCACTGCTGCCCTCTGTGCTAAACAATCTCTGGACACAACGATCCAAAATAACTGCCATCCATTAAGAACATCCCAGTCTTAACCTCCAACAAATGACAGGAAAAAATACCAACAGCTTAGAATGCTACGCATATGTCAATACAAATCTGATTATCACAAGTAATAGTTTAGTACTCTGTGCAAAGAGAACAGCATTTAGATTGAAAAACCTCTAAAACACAACATAAAACGACACATCTGATTATTACTTACATTGCATAAACTGCAATGATGCTAACAACTTAAGAAATTAATCGCTTAAAAATAGAATTGGAATCTGGGGGTCTCACACATCTGCCTATATAGACATATACACGGTCTACAGACCTACGGGTATACGGTCAGTTTATATATCTACAGCAAAGTTCAGCTGACACTAGTCATTTTGAATTTCAGCAAAAGGACAAAAAAGCAACCTTTTAGACTGGCGCCCCCCAGTGGCCAGGGCTGAAAGCAGCACCGCCATCTTAGCAAGCAGGGCCTAGCTTACCTTTACAGTCACAAAATGAAGTTAACACAGCACAGCTAGCTGGCCCTCAGAAATACTATGGGCTTAAAATATACTTTTTTCACGCACCCACAACACCCCCATGCCCAACGTAATTACTTTGTTGGCAATAAAAAGTAAAAAAAAAAAAAAAAAAAATCTATCAACTTCTGGGGAAAACCTGGTATCTTTACCTGATATTTCAAAGTTCGAGTGAAAATAGCTTGTAATGCTCACTGTCTATATGCCTGCTGTTGTACGAGTCATTGGGGGATCGGAGCCCCCCTCCTCTTTGCAGAAGGTCTGTTTTGGACACTCTCTGCTGAAGCTCAGCTGACGCAGCTTGTAACAGCCAGGGTATCAGAACATTTCAGTCTCTGACCGAGCAGGCCCCAGCTTCCGACTCGTCACTGCCATCTGGTGGTCGTTCCTTGGGCTTGCGGCCCCTCTTCTTCACTGTTGCGCTGCTCTCCGATTCCCCCTTCAGGCCATTCTGTGAACCTTTGCTCCCGCTGCTGGGCCCTCGGTGGTTAGTGCTGCGGAACCAGTTCTGCTCCCAGGCAATAGTTTGGAGGCAGAGAAAAAGCCAGTGGTGAAAGTGGGATCTACCACCAAGGCGACCAGACCGCTGCTGGCGGTGTGCAGACAGCCTTGCTGGTCTCGCTTAGAGCCATGCAGCTGCACAGAGCTGTTTTACACCATCTCACCTGAGAACTGGTCCACTTATTAGTCTATTTGACAGCTGGGCTTTGAAAATCTGGGTCTTCCCTGAATCTTAGCTGGCAGCAGCCAGGTACAGGCCTTACCTGAGAGTGTGTCTTCCCAATGTGGTACTTTACGCCGCTCTCTGACCCGAACTCCTTCTGGCACAGCAAGCAGGTGTACTTCCCTGCGGAGCCACCTCCCTGCCAGACGTGGGAAGCACAGCTTCCGTTAGCCACACACAGCCCCACACGTTCATAGGTCAGACGGCCCGTCCCGGGTTACCTTCTCGCAGCCTGCCAAGTGGGCCTTCAGGCCGGCCGCGCTCGTGTAGACAGCGTCGCAGCCCTGCAAGGCAAACAGCCGAGTGCAGCAGCGGGGGACTGTCTGTGCTGAAGCATGTGGGCAAGTGAGGGCTCGTGGCCACAGAAGTGTACGGATGAAAAAAGGAGTCGTCTTACGGTGTTAGGACAGCAGATGAAGCCCTTCTCTTTCAGCTCCATCCTCCACCTTTCCACCGTCCCGGGGCTGAGGGTCAGAGGTCGTGGACGGGTGTAGTTGAGCTGGGACAGACGCCACACATGGGACTTTATGGTCCCCTCTCAGGACAGACTCACGTCCCACCAGGGTAGGAGTGTGTGGGTGTCTATGTGTGCATTCATGTGTGTGCAAGTATGCCTGTGTGTGTTTCTGCGTGAATGTGTGTGTGTTTCTGCGTGAGTGTGCGCATGTGTGTCTGTACATGGTTGTGCCAGTGTGCCTATATGTGTTTGTGCATGAGTTCCTGTATGTGTTGTTGTGTGAGTATATGCGCATGGGTGCCTGTTTCTGTTGATGCTTGAGGATTTAATTGTGCCTGTATGTGTCGGTGCATGAGTTTGTGTGTGTGTGTGTACATCTGTATGTGTTTGTGTGTGAGCGGGTGTGCCTGTATGTGTTCGTGCGTGAGCGGGTGTGCCTGTATGTGTTCGTGCGTGAGTGCCTGCATGTTTGTGCATCAGTGCCTACGTGTGTGGCTGTATATGTTTGAGCACGAGTGTACAGGGGTCTCACCTTCCTGCTGTCGGGGACGAGGTCATCCCTCCGATGCCGTCGTCCTCCCCAGTCACTGGCCAGCTCATCTTCTGCAATTTCCTGCAGGTGGAACACGGCCACCTGGGCGGATCGCCGCCGCACCCTCCCACTGGGCGTCCTCCCAAAGTCCTCCTCCGTCACCTCCGGCCGGCCCTCTTCCATGGTCAGCACATGTTCAGGACGCCCCTCTTCCTCTGTTGACATGAGTCTTGTCACCTGCTCCTCTTCCTCAGTCGGCACACGCTCGCACCGACCCTCCCTCTTGGTATCTCCAGACTCTGGCTGTTCCTCTTCCTCCGTACTGCTGCCATCTCGATGCTCCTCCTCCTCGACTTCCTCCTCCATCTGCTCCTCCTTCTCACTCCCCCCATCATCCAGGTTCTCCCCTTTTTCACGGCCCTCGTTCGGCTGCTGCCTCTTCGAGCGCTGCTCGGCAGAGTTGGGGGAGCCAGTGGAACCCTGGACCAAGTCCAAGGCACAGACAGGGTGGGGGGGAAGCAAGAAAAACATCCACAGCTCTGTAGGCCATCAATATGCATTACAAACTACACCGTCTATAAACAAGCATAAACAAAACATCCCTGCTTCTAAAATGGATTTGATAAAACCCGATGAGTGCCACCTGTCCAGTCGAGTCTATACCTAGACGGTCAAACATCTGTAATAAATCCTTCTTCCCTTTCCAGGATTTACAACTACAGATAGACAACAGGAATCACTTACTTAGCAAATATAGTCACAGTATTGGATATGCTGGTATCTTGCAGACCCCATTTTATCTGGCCATTTCCTAGGCTGCTCAATATCGAGTCCCTTCTTTCCCAGAAACCCTTTCTCCAGCCTCGCCACAGATAAGCAGGGGTGAGAACATGGCCAAAGGCTTGCTCACCATGGCAGCACTAGTGGTCGCAGTGGCATGTGCTGATCGCAGGTGGTAGTCTCGGCCGGCTTTGGACCTATAGTTTTTGCCACAGTGCTGGCACTGGAAGACGGGCACCTTGACCTCCTCTACTTCTCTGCCACATCGATTCTGGTGATGGAGACGGATGACATTTGATGAGCTCTGCCCCAAACCCTTATTAAAGTTTTATCACGGAATAACAAAAACATATTAAATTATATCAGACTGTTGAATATATTACCTAACATCAGACAAATCAGTGATTAGCAAGGGCAGTGATGCTGGAGGTCAAGAAGTTGATAAAGCACACCGACAGCAAGGAGCATTACTTTGGACTTGATTAACAAAAAAGGCAGAGCGATCTGAGAAGTGACTTAGAAAGAGTTATGGTGACCAGGCGCCTGACCGGGACAACATCTACACAACTTAACATCCAAAAGGACAGATAAGTAGTTGGCTTCCTCATTTGGCACTAATTTATGAGAAGCCAGTCAAGGAACTTCGGAGTCTTGGTTAAGGAATTTGCGGCAAGCTGAGCTTGGCTTTTGTTTCTAGCTGACTCTACACCCTTCCATTTATGTTTCTGTGAGAAGCTAAGTGGCTTCTTCCCCATCTATCCCTTTCACTGTGCTTCCATTTTGTTCCTGCTGTCCACTACAAATGCAGCTCTGGCTTTGTTCTCGGGAGGAATCTCAATCGTGACAATCTATGCCTGGTTCTGAAATCCTTTGTCACCTCCTTCACCATGGAAATTTGGAACAGTCAGTCTGCCTCCAACAGAGCTGACATCTTCCTTGCACTCGCCATTCACTAATAATCCCACATCCTAACTGTCACTGAAACCTGAACTCTAGATACTCTGTTCACCAACTTCTTGTTTTCCAACATTCTCAACTCGACTTGGAGGGGAAGGGTGAACAGGTTTGGTAATCTCTAAGAGCTGGGACTTTCACACCTACTTTCTCTCGACATTGAAGTACCACACAATTACTATCACTAACCTGCTAAATGGTAAATTGTTATCATTCATCATCAAGTAGGCTCACTAGGCAACATTGTCGAAGAACTGTATTCTTCTATTGCATTGTATTCTTTATTCTTGGTATATTTCAGCACAGTGAGAGCAATGGTTTGGCACAACAATTTCCCTCTGGATAAACAAAGTTTTATCTGATATGATGCTGGTTCACCACTATTCACTATTGCTAACTTCATCAACATCCATCTCGGTAGACCAAAGGCTGTCGACTTCCACGTGCTCCTGACATCGTCTGGCTTGAGCCAGTTCTGTACTGAGTCAGTGGTTCAGAAATGAACTGGACCTCAGCCTGACACATCACTGGACCACAGACCATCAACTGGTCATCCTTGGTGACCTCAACATCCACCTTGATACACCACAAGTTGCAGACTTCCTTATGCTCCTGACCTTATTAACCTCTCCAGCCAGTCCTCTACTCCACTGATTCACTTGACCAGAAATAAACTAGACCGCATCATGACTCATTACTGAACCACAGACAACTGACTTGTCACCCCTTCACATATCTCTGATCACTACTTTATTCAACTCACCCTTTTTCTATTCTGTCTGTCACCCCCTCCTTGCATCCCCTTCTACCATAACCTTTGTTTCCTCTTCCCTACTTACTTCTCTGTCTTGGTCTCCTCAGCACTTCCCTTCCTGGACCAGTTCTTGAAGCACAAGATGCCATTCATGTACTGGGATCTACCGTAACCTCATGCCTTGACACGCTCAGTGCTACCTCCCGCTGGCCGGCACGCTCGTTACCCTCACGCTCGTTACCCTCACACCTGGCTCTCCAGTGATTTATGAAAGCCCAGGATGGCTCAGCAGAAACGGCAGGAAACAAGTCATGCTCTGGTTCTGGCGGAGTACCATCTTATCATCTTTCTCTTCTTCAACACACCCTCTCGTTCTGGCTGAGTACCGATCAGTCTTATTCTTTATGTCTTGTCAAAGACACCCTCTGGTTCTGGCCAAGGTCTGATCTGTCATCATCTTTCTCTTCTTGAAGACACCCTCTGGCTCTGGTTGAGTACACAAGTCTTTTATTTCTTTTCTTGTGTGCTGTAGTGATATCCTGTTTAACCTTCTTCTGTCAGTAGGCCAGTGTGGCTTGGTGATCCCTCCACCATGTGAAAATAAGTGGTCCATCAATGGTAGAATGAGCTACTCATCCAAATCCGGTCAGCAGTGTCCCTCTCAGCTTTCAAGGAACCCTTTCTGGGAAAAACTCACCTAACCACTGACCTGCCCCATCTGCATTGTCCATTCACTGGTTGTGCTTCCTTGACAACAATGGATGGTCTTCTATTTTGCATTTAGGAACCTAACCTTCATGATGTGCTGATTTGAATAACACTTCTGTTGTATTACTGTTACAATGCTTGTGAAGTATTATGTACCTTACTGTTTGTTGCTGTGGACAAAATCCACCTCCTAAATAAATGCTAAATTTAAAATGGGTCTCACACAGCTGCAGGCTAGTTACCTTGTCACTGTGCTCCACAGCAGTATGAAACTCCAGCCCAGCCCTGGAACAAAACTGCCTCCGGCATTGAGAACAACTGAGAGCATCCTGGAGCTGCGGGAGAGGTAGGGGTTAAAGCCCCACCACATGGGGGTGTCCCTAGGGGAAAGGCTGTTCTGTAGTTTCTGTGGTTTCCAAGCAGTACAATATGCAATAATTGGGTAATAATGTAATAACCAATAGATGGCATAGTGGTTAAGTTACTAGACAGTAACATCAAGTGCTTCAAGTGGCTAATATCTAAATGGGTAATAACTGAGCTAAAATGATCATGTAGCACTTCAGTGGAAACCTTTAAGAGCATGACAAGGTTAATGGTGATGCATAACAATGTTAGGCTTGAGTGGCTCTTAGGCACAGAGAAAAGATGTGATCAGGAACGACGCAGCATCATTTTTCTTGCTACCAATAAGCTAGTCGTCTGTGGCTTTGCTACACAACAATGGTCATGCAATACTGATGTGACTAAGTGTGTACTGTCAGACAGCTAGCACTGGCGGCATGAGGGAGTGGCTACCTTTTGGCAGACCTCTGTGCGTCTCGGGAGACCTGGTAGGGGCCTCCTGACGGGACCCCTGGACCGTTCGATCAAGGTTGGCCACCCCCGGCCATCAGGATGCTCTATGGGGTAGATGACCAGTTAAGCGACTGCGGCAACCATTGACAGTAAATCAATAGACGCTATTATCCAGGTGGGCTCAACCCCCAGATATAACAGCCTGCTTGTTTCTGGGCCATTTGTCCCAAACAGAGATCATCTTCCACTCAAGAACCAGCTACCCCAGAAAACCAGGGGCAGTCTGGGTATGATCCCCACACTCACAGTAGAACTACTTGGGAGGACTTCTGCCAGAATGTACGAGAAGTTTAAAGTTAAGTGTGCATGAACATTGTAGGATGTTTGAGAGAGCTTCCCCAGCTGGCCTATGGAGCCTTGAACATGCCTGGCTGCATCACAGCTTCATGCAAAAGGCAGGAGTGGTGTCAGGTTACTGAGCTCTTCACCCGGAGTGAAAAATTGCACTTAATTCTCAGTTGGTTTCCTTCCTGCTGAGCTGCCTGTTGAGGATCACAGTAACTGACTGGAAAAAGACAGTAAATTAGGAACAGGCCACAGCCAGTGAAGCCAAAATAGGAAATACATCCATCTTCCCACCATTTATACTGGTCGGGGGGCCTGCGGTTTATCGCAGGCAGCACAGGGCAAAAGGAGGGAGGGGACACCCCGGATGGGATCACAGTGTGCATACACACACAGCAACACACTATGGGCAATGTGGAAATGCTGATTAGCATAACTACACGACAGTCGGGGAGGCTCGGAATACCAGGAGGAAAGGGCTGCAACACTGAGATCACCTAGGTACGAGTCACCTTACCGGAAGTCTGAAATTACAATTAATTACATTATCACTTAAAAGTATCAAAAGGACAACAAATGGGTAAGGTATTTATCTGATGACAGCACAGGCTCACCCATTCCTGCGCCCACGATGCAGGTTTTTTGTTAGTCCCAGGTTAGTATAACTGGAGCACTGTTGGTGCAGAGAGGAAACCATTTTCTGTGCAGTTATTTCAGACATGAGACTATTTAAACCACACTCTTGCTGAGCATCCTGTGAGACACTGACGGCCTCTAACACAGCTCTGCGGCTCAGATACAGCGGTCTCTGCACTAAAGGAAGCTCGTGTGCAATGAGCAGGTCACGGGACAGGGGGGACACCATGACCCAAGGGGACGTGGCAGTGTTGTAGAAACATAGGTCTGCCCCTGTCTATGGGCTAGCTTACCAGGGTGGGAGGCGGGGGGGGTCTTCCTCATGCAGCCTTGGGTGAAGCCGTTCCAGTCGGCTCCTGCCCCCCGGCCCTTTAGTCGTTCCTCCGACTGGGTCAGCCCTGCATTTAAACACACACAGACACACACAGACACACACAAAGTTCAAATATTCCTATCACTGTCGTGACTCTCCATTCAATTCTTTGGGGGAAAACCTTAGTCCCAACAATGTCAACCCTAACCCCAACCAAGCCTTAACCTTAACCATGAGTAACCAAACAAAATACGAGACTTTTGGCAGTTTTTTGATTGCAAGAAATATTATAGGGACATTTGAAGACAGATCACCTTTCAGGCCAAAGGTGCCAGATATGGACGGCTGATCCCCAGTGAACTTCTTGGGAGTTTTCTGTTTCCTTCCTGGCTCAAGTAGAAGACAAAAAGCAAAGAAGATGCAGGACAATGAGTGTCTCGGATGACGTCCAGATGCAGACGGCCCCCCACAACGCACCCACTCTGTGTGCCAGGCCATAGGGGAGGCCCGCTCACGCGTGTACTGCCCACTGCTGTGGGGTTGCCCTTGTAAGCCTAACCCTGTTTACTGTGACCACAGTGCCGCCCTGGTGGTCAGTGCTGATAGTGTGTTTAACATCAGCTCTGAGCCTCTGTGACCTAAACCGCGTACGAGCCAAGGCTGTGGTCTCCTCCCATTCCCGCTACTGGGACCGTGTTCTTACTATGCCTCGATCTCTCCAGATCCTTCTCCTCCTCCTCTGCCTCCTCATGCTCCTCTGCCTCCTGCAGAAGCGGGGAGGGACTGTCACTCTCACTCCCACTGCTGGCAGAGGTCCAGGACGAGCTGTCGGAGGAGCTGCTGCTGCTCGGCTGGGTCTGGAGCCCTCTCTCGCCGTTCTGTGCTGGCTGGCCACTGTGCTGGGCCTTCAAAACCTTCGGGACCCCAGGGATGGGGTTTGGGGATTTTGTGGGCCTGTGGCGGGGAAGGTAATTAAATTAACCCCGGCTCATTATACTACGGGAGTAAAAGCAGACAGCCCATTCAATGGTAGAGCAGCAATGAGCCTCTCCTCGGATGTTACGAAGGAGAACCTATGGATGTTCCATTCCTCATCCTTATAGATGGCAGTTCTCAAGAAGGACACACCTGCTCATACTAAGCCCCAGTCTGTTAGCTGCCCTACTGCCGTGCTACAGCAGATGCAATTCTGGTACCTTTTTCCACCGGATTTCCTGGTGGGTGAAAGCTCTGGTGCCCCAAACCTGAGCCGTGCTGGTGCACGAAGGGCCCAGCCAGGGTGGCTCCAGGCCAGGTGCTTCCTCAGGCGAGCCTCCGTGGAGAAGGCGCCCTTGCAGTGTGGGCAGTGGTGACTTTGGCGCTCTGCTGGCGGCGCCTGCGGCACAGGACACACGGACGTGAGCACCTCGTGCCGAACACGGCTCTCTGACTCTTGCTTCAGCTCTTACCCCTTGGCAGCGTGGGCCCTTACCCCCAGCAGCACTCTCCAACCCCGGCCTTGGCCCTTACCCCCGGTAGCACCGGCCGTGGCCCTTACCCCCTGGCAGCCTTAGCCGGCCCCGGGGGCAGCGCTTACCCCCTGACAGCGCTGGTAGTGGTATTTGAGGCCATAGAGGCTGGGAAAGTCGAGACAGCAGCCGGGGCGAGGGCAGCGCACTCGAGCCTGGCTGCGAAATCGCTCCCTCCACTGGGACAGCATGGCCCCCTGTGTCGGGGAGGAGGGAGGGGGGCACACGCACACAAAGCCGTTGAGAAAAACGATGCTTTTGCTGAGGCAAAGGACAGTACGGGCTAGACTGAGAGGAGCCGCTGTGGGTCACCTACTGGGACAGGTCTCAGCTCCTGGTTCCCAGGCCGAGGTCGCTCTCCACACCTGCTGTCCATGGCCTCCTCACAGGGACCTGGGTAACAGGAGCAGAACAGTGAGTGACTGACAGCTCCTTAAACATTTGAATTAGGGATGGGCCGTTCCACATTCTTTCAGTTCCGATCCGATTCCAATACACAGCTGCCGATACCAGTTCCGATACAAGGGCTCTTTTTACTTTGTTATACTTTATATATACATTTTTTAAGCTAGTAAATACAGATGGGAAAAAATATGACAAAACATATTTTATTAGGCTACTACAAACATACATAACGTACTGTTCCACCTCGTTTGTACGTCTTAAGTGTGTTTGAGGCATTTGCAGTTCAATATGAATATCTTCAAAGCAAATATACACAAGTGGAGAATGCTTAAAATTTTAACAGTTTTTCTCCCATTGGCGTCAGCTCAGTTACACTTTGTTGCGACGGCAGCCCCTCTTGTATCACAAGCTGCTGCGAGTTCACAAGACAGTCCAGGTTAACAACTCCCAAGTCATCCATTGCTTTTTTTCCCTCATTCAGTTGTGTGCGCTTTGTTAAGTGGGATTGGGAGTCATTATTCGTTATTCCCACCTCTCAAAACTTTATTTTACAAAGACTGCAAATCGCTTGTGCTACTGGTTTCTGTTAAAAGTATAAAATACTCCCAGAGCGTCATGTCTTTTATCTTACACTCCTCGTACTGTGAAGGGTATGCGCATGACGTCAGAGCAGGCGGAAGTCACTGTACTCACACCCACTGAGTAGCAAAAAAGACTGAGGGGCAGCATTAGCGTTCGATTTGAATGCTGCAAAAAAACACACGTAAAATAGGAAAGAGCTGTCGTGCGATTGATTGTACAAATAGATTTAACATGAAATAAAATCTATCTTTCTAGAGATTGCGAAAAACCAAATTAGTAAGTATAGGACGTGGATTGGTCATGCATGGCCGACACCCGATCCGTCAAATAGGTCTAGATCGATGCATCTCTAGTCTGAATACCTCCCTCACTCTTCCTTACTCATACTCGCACCTTCTCACTTTTCCTCACTACACTTTAACTCTCGCTTGCACATTCATACGCTCTCACTCGACCTTGCTTTTCCTCTGACCTACTCTTCCACTCTCTTCCTTACTCCTCCTCATACCCATTTCTCATCCTCCCATCCTCTTACTCTTCCTCCCAGTACCAGCCCATCTCTGATCTTCTTCTTCTTAAACTGAATTTGTGCTCTTACTGTGAAATTCAGTTCTCAGAGCAGCAATACTCAAGCGTGGGGACTGTTTACGTGGCCATGTTGTGATGGCAGTAATACTAGCTTCGGTCCCTGTGCTCAAGCACACACTGAAACGCAGGCTACCTGTCGCTCTGTCCTTAACACAAACACATATATTTATGTCAGTTGTCACCTCACATACATATGTATTTACAGATATACTGATACTGAATTTTATAAATAACTGTACCGTGACATGGGACTATATTCAGTGAAATTCAGAAGAGGCACCTGTGAAAACTTGGAAACAGCAGGTTGGCAGCTATGAGCCAGGCAGTGTGCCACTCCACACCCCCCACGGTCATGACAGGCCACACCCCCCCCCACACCAATCTTGTTTGTAATAGGCCACACCCCCCACACCACACTTGTTTGTGATAGGCCACACCCCCCCCGCCATTCTTGTTTGTGACTGGCCATATCCCCCCACACCATTCTTGTTTGTGATAGGCCACACCCCCCACAGTCATGACAGGTCACACCCCCCCACCCTTCTTGTTTGTGACTGGCCACACCCACCACACCCGATCGTGACAGACCACAGCCCACACACCGCTCATGGTCGTGACAGACCACAGCCCCCAAACTGTACTCGATCAAGACAGACCACACCCCCTTACGCCATTCTTGGACATGACAGGCCACACCCCATACACCGCTCATGGTCATGACAGACCACATCCCCCACATTGCACTCGATCAAGACAGACCACACCCCCTCACGCCATTCTTGGACATGACAGGCCACACCCCATACACCGCTCATGGTCATGACAGACCACATCCCCCACATTGCAC
>JABFEB020000124.1:9352546-9366382 GCA_019775895.2 Stomatorhinus ivindoensis | reverse complement strand
AAACAAAGCCCTGGATTCAACCCCACCACCCTGAGCGCAGGAAACAATAGTCTTACAGTACGTTACTCACTGAGTCATAATGTGAATAATGAAAATTAGCATAATATTAAGTTACTTTAATTGTTATAAGGTGCATTTTTCCTGCAGCGTTTCATCCTTTACAACCGGCACCTTGGACTTTCTCTGCCAGAATTGCTACTCCAGGGACCCAGGTCACATGGCTGCAAGGTACTGTACGTATAATGGAGTGCTGCTGAGCGGGCCATCTAGTCAACTAAATTACAGTATTTTAGCTGTTGTAACAGCAGTGAAGTCAATAACAGCTACGAGGAAGTCAACTGAGTGAAAACAGCCTGATGTGATGGATCTAACACACAGGTTTTAAGTCTTTCTCTGTTCACAGCAGTTTGTACTATGATTTTCAACTGTGAAACAGATCTTGCACTCAGTCTTCACAGTTAACTTTCTTTTTGCCAAGTTGAGCCACTCTGCTTTCCCATGCAAATTCAACAGATGCGTTTTTTTATCATTGTACATAGATTAAATGGCTAAAGAGAGTAAAATAACATTAAAACAAATCACTTTCCACTATTAAGTGCTACTGTGGTAGATGCTGGACCCACACACACACATGCACACACACACGCACACACACACGCACACACACGCATGCACACACACACATGCACACACACACGTTTTTTGTTTGCCATCTCCTGCACCTAAAGCATAAATATCCCAACCCCTAAATCACCGTGCTTTTTCATTACCATCAACATCTGCATCACTACCACGTTTCAAAAGCGCTTACTTCCCCTCCACGGCCATGGCAGGTCTGCGCAGTGGTCTGTGTTACTGCCCGCCCCCATTTTGTAAACTCCTCCCTGGTATGTAAACCCAGCATTTACTCCATGCTACTGCTGTTCATATTTACACCATAAACTCACCACATGGGACATGTTGCCTTGTTTAAAGAAACACACCTGAAATTACTGAGGTTATTTATCTTTTTTTTCTGTACAACAGGGCACAACCTGAGGCAACAAAATGTCAACAGGAGCCCTTCAGATTAATAGCAATTTACAGCAAATCATAGTTTCTGCTCTTAGGAGGCGTCACTCCAGCCACCGGCCACCAGGCTTCTCAGGACCCCCATGGTAATAATTACTGGGTGTCCCATCTGGGCGAGACCTGCACAGCTGCACCTCCATGTGGGAGACCATATCCCGCTAGCTCACAAACCCCATACACACCTCCCTGGCCTGTCAAGACTGTAATTACCCCTGTCGGGGGCATTTCAGATGGTCTGTAGAATAACAGAAGGAACAACCGAGAGCTAGAGGAGCTGCCTTCCAGCAAAAACCTAAACAAGGAAAAGTTACACAAACAAATATAAGCTGCACATCACCAGGACTCATGGCCGAGTAAAGCGAAGATCCTGCTCATTCCCTAAACCCAAGATCCAAAAGATAAATCCCCAGCAGTGTTTTGAATATGGTTCGCTGTATATTTTGGAGACCCTGTGATTGTATGTAATAAAAGTTTTTTCCCCCCCATGAGACAATTCGTGCAAAGCCATTATGCGGTTGCTGCTAAACCTGTCTTGTTGCAGGGATTTTTTTGTGACCTCAGAAAGTCAGGATCTTGGTTTTACATCTCATCCAAAGCACGGCATCATTTTTACAGTACAGTACTCGTTAGGACTTAAATATTAATTTAATGCATCATGCACTTTTAATCGAGTGACACAATAAGTTAATTATGTTCTTGCAATAATTTGTAATCTAATTAAACAAAAATGCTCCCATTTAAAAATATCAACTAATAGCATATGTTTCCATTATTTCATTATTTGTGAAACCTTAACAAATTCAAAGACAAAATTTTTAATTAATCTTATTTATATGCATGAGTAGGCATACTTTAGTTAAGTGTTCAACAGCTGTGAACTGGTAATCTCTGATTTATTTGAAGAAGCAGTGTTTTATTCACATCAAGGTGCAAAGCAAATAACCTGATAATTTTCCATCGGTACAATTAGGCCCTCTAAGCAGTTGATTAAGTCTTAAGTAAAATCATCAGGTTGTGTTAACTGCATCACCATATTGGTGTAGCATAACTAATCAAGAGTCGGACAGGCTTGGCTGAGTTCCTGACAGGTTGTCATGTTTGGCCTAATAAGGCTTCATTTATATTCGTTTGATTATACAGATAAAACTGATATATGGCAGTACCTTTCCTACCCACATTCATGTATAAGTACACAGTGCATTGAAATACTGCTTCTCTTGGGCTTCCTATGGTGCACAAAAAACACACTAGTGTTGGTATGGAACAGGTAGACAAACCACTCATAGTATCCTAAACCGTCAAGTGTTTATGCGGCCTCCAGGGGCGTAGCGGCGCTGTTACAAAATCTCAAAGCTATTCTTGATCACCTTTGAACGGGAAATACCCTTGTTGTTATTTCCGGAAGTGAACTCGCAAGCTGTTGGAGTAACGATGGCGAGTTCTTCGGGAAAACAAGGCTCAAAAAATGCCGCGAAGTCTGGATCCGGCGCAGGCTCGGGCAGCAACAGCTCCGGTGGTGGAAGCGGGGGCGCCATGAACAGCATGTCCGGCTCCGGGGGCGCCGTGTCCCTAACCGGCGGCCTGAATAAGAAGAAAAAGCCGTTTCTGGGCATGCCTGCGCCACTGGGCTATGTGCCCGGGCTCGGCAGAGGGTGAGGGATCTGCTGTGCTGCATTAATGCTTACATGCATGAAGAAGTTTTTTTATATATATATGCTCATGAATGATGTTTTAAGCATTACTTTTGTAGGCCGCTGCACACGTTCTAGTTACACGTACCGCGGTAGCAGCACATGTAGTTTGCGAACAATATTAATATATAGGCTAGTATAGGTTACTATCTATCATTCAAATCTTTTGTACATTATTTGTGCAGTGGTCTTCGTATATTTGATGTAGTTTTTTAGTTTGCAATAATTGTAATTGGGTACTCATTTTGTCACAAAATATGAAGAATTTCTTGAGATTTAAGCTGTGTGATTTTATGAGTTATTGTTTTATTCGTAACGCCAGGAAAAAGTCTAAGTAAACTTATAAACTGCTGCTATTTCCAGGGCCACCGGTTTCACAACTCGGTCCGATATCGGTCCCGCTCGTGATGCCAACGACCCAGTGGATGATCGACATGCGCCACCGGGGAAGAGGACGGTCGGGGACCAGATGAAAAAGAACCAGGCTGACGATGACGACGAAGATCTCAACGACACCAATTATGATGAGGTATTGTGCTGTTATACGTCGCCCTAACGCCATGAGTGAAGGTAACATCGCAATTATCCGCGAGGACAATATGCAGCCATAAGGGAAAAACTCATCCATGCTTCTGCATCCTGCCTGCAGTTCAATGGCTATGCAGGCAGCCTGTTCTCCAGCGGCCCATACGAGAAAGATGACGAAGAAGCCGATGCTATCTATGCTGCCCTGGACAAGAGAATGGACGAGCGTCGCAAAGAGCGGAGGTACAAATCGTCAAGCACGCTATTGAGCTGTCTCTGTCCGTGATGGTGGCCTGGTACCCTCAATGGCTGCTCTTATTCTTAACCCCAGGGAACAGCGGGAAAAGGAAGAGATTGAGAAGTACCGTATGGAGCGCCCCAAAATTCAGCAGCAGTTTTCCGATCTCAAGGTGTGTGCCATCCTCAGTGGTGGGGGCTGATCGTCAGATGGGATATTTGGATATAATAGTTCTTCTGGTTTCATTTGTTTACAACGTGAAAGATGTCTTAAGGGAAATGGCCTGTTTGGCTTGTTGCTGCAGATGTTCTGATAGGTCTTCTATTACCCAGTACGTTGAGGATTAATACAGCAGCTGTCCTTGCCTGGGCCATATATAACTAGCGAGGCACGTTTCCCTTAAAGTATCACACAGCCAATAGTGTTCCACATCTTTGCTGTTGTTCACCAATAGGAAAGGGCCATAGTGCTAGTTCCTTCAGCTGTGATTGGATAACCCTCTCCTCCCTTTGCAGAGGAAACTGGCTGAGGTCTCAGAAGAGGAGTGGCTCAGTATCCCAGAGGTCGGCGATGCCCGCAACAAACGGCAGAGGAATCCACGCTACGAGAAACTCACTCCAGTGCCTGATAGCTTCTTCGCCAAGCACCTGCAGACGGGCGATAACCACACAAGCGTGGACCCCCGGCAAGGGGTCAGTTATCACATACACACCTTACTGTCTTATGGTTTATCTGGCTGGTGCTATGAATCTGATTAGCCTTTATTTTCCTTTCAGCAATTCGGCGGACTGAACACACCCTTCCCAGGTGGTCTGAACACGCCTTACCCTGGCGGCATGACACCAGGCCTCATGACGCCCGGTACTGGGGACCTGGACATGAGGAAGATCGGACAGGCCAGGAACACCCTGATGGACATGAGGCTGAGCCAGGTGCGAGTGCCTCTCATCTGTGCTTCCCCTTTGTTTTTGGTAACTGCAAAGGAAAGCTGGTATTTTAGTTTCAGATTGACAACCATATTTCCCAATCATAGACACTTTACATGTGCAGCCCTGGATGGAGTAGAGGCGAACTCTTTCAGTTTTAACAACTTAGAAAATGGTCAATATCTTAGCGGTCATTCTAGCCTCCTCTGGTTGGAACTTCCTGCTGTAGTAATAACTAGGAGTGGGTAATATAACTAGGAGTGGGTAATATAACTAGGAGTGGGTAATATAACTAGGAGTGGGTAATATATGGCCAAAATGTCAGATACAGCATTTTTATTTAGAATCACAATCCATGATATAGATCACATTTTTTAATGCTTGTTTACAAACTAACCGGTTTGTAATGTATGAAGTGATGTTAATTAGCAATGTAGTGTTATAATAATAACCTTAATTTTTACGCTATGTAAAATACTGTACATATAAAAGAAAATAATTCAGTAAAGCAAAAGTGCTTTTAATTTTTTTTTAAATACTGAACTTTCAAAAGTGTACAGTACAAATGGACATATCACTGTGAGCAATAACTGTAGTTTAGAAGTCAGTTTACAACAAATACAAAATATAGATACGTAAAATTGGTTGTATTGCCGCAAGTTGTATGAATGTTATCTTTGCAGTAGATTGGTCCTCATCAGATGTAGCTAATCCAAGCCATTTCCACTTGAATTGAAGCAGAACATTTTTTTGGAACCGAATCTTCCTTATAAACCATATTGCACACTGTTTATTTGACAGCATAGCCAACCTTTCTGTGGACAACATGCAATATTTTTAACAATCCAGTGCTATATAATTTTTATTTTTTTTAGTTCAAGAAACTTTCTAGTCTGAAATTGCTTTTTTTCCACATTGCTCTGTTTTTTGTTGCACCCTCCGAATACGCCGACGTCACATGATGGGCACTTGGCAGATTGTTCTGTCGATATAGTAAGAATCCTAAGTTCTGCTGCATTGCGATTCTGGCGATAACTCTGAAACGCTTATCGTGGATATTATTGCAACTGATCACTATAAATTATCGTCATATTGCCAAGCACTAATAACGACAGTGTTTCTTGCACGTTTGCAAGTGACCTTCTGATGCAAAGCTCCATGTCTCTGCTGGTCAGGTGTCTGATTCTGTGAGCGGGCAGACGGTGGTGGACCCCAAGGGATACCTGACGGACCTCAACTCCATGATTCCTACTTATGGTGGCGACATCAGGTGCGAGGCGTGGTGTTTTTGTGTGCGACCCTCTAGAGCTTGGGGTGGGTGGTCATCACCATGTCTCTTTCAGACCCCCTTTACCCTGCAACTGCTGTGCCGTGCCACGCTGCACCTAGCCTGCAATAAAACTAAAATGTGGCGAACGTTGTGTGCGTGTGCCAGTGACATCAAGAAGGCGCGCCTTTTGCTGAAATCAGTGAGGGAGACGAACCCTCACCACCCGCCTGCCTGGATCGCCTCAGCCCGCTTGGAGGAGGTGACAGGCAAGCTGCAGGTGGCCAGGAACCTCATCATGAAGGGCACAGAGATGTGCCCCAAGGTTAGTGCCATTGCCTGAAGTTCATTGTCAGTCAAATGCAAGCTTAGCCACGGAAAGCTGCTGGCGTACTGTCGCAGGATTATGCCAGGTGACGGCTAGTCTGCTAGCATTCTCCTTGTCGACTGAGGGCGGTGATGCCAGCTCGCTGATGTGCTGGCGTGCTCCTTTCATGAACATCTTGCTAACGTGCAGACTGGCGTGCTCGTGTTGCAGAGTGAGGACGTGTGGCTAGAGGCCGCTAGGCTGCAGCCAGGAGACACGGCCAAGGCAGTGGTGGCCCAGGCAGTGCGGCACCTTCCGCAGTCAGTGCGCATCTACATCCGAGCCGCCGAGCTGGAGACGGATGTCCGCGCTAAGAAGCGCGTGCTCAGAAAAGGTACACGGTAGCTTTTGTCTGGTCTGAGAAATGGACGTATGTACTTTCTTACTCCAAGAATCTTTTCCGCCATTATAGAAGTGATTTGCATACTAGAGTATTACTGTGCGTGCAGCTCTGGAGAACGTGTCAAAGTCTGTGCGTCTATGGAAGACGGCTGTGGAGCTGGAGGAACCGGAGGATGCTAGGATTATGCTGAGCAGAGCGGTGGAGTGTTGCCCTACCAGCGTGGAGGTGAGAAGGCGTGCACTGTTACTCTCTGGCACGGAGCCACACTTCAGGCTGCTAACAGTTGCTGCTGTCTGTGAGCGGCCATCAGGTTTTGCATGAAAGGTAGGACGTCCTGACCGGGCTGTGGCCGTATCTCCTGCCGACAGCTGTGGCTGGCCCTGGCCCGGCTGGAGACGTACGAGAACGCGCGTCGAGTACTGAACAAGGCCCGCGAGAACATCCCCACGGACCGGCACATCTGGATCACGGCCGCCAAGCTGGAGGAGGCCAACGGTAACACGCAGATGGTGGAGAAGATCATCGACAGAGCCATCACCTCACTGCGCGCCAACGGGGTCGAGATCAACCGCGAGCAGTGGATTCAGGTATGGCCACGCCCCCTCTTTCTAGTTCCCTCCATCTCATACCCAGCCCCTTCTGCAGCCTCATGTAGACTCTTCATTCCCTTTGTGTCCTCTGCTTGCCCTCTCACTTAGCCGTTGTCTTCCTTTACCCATCACCTTTCCCGGCCCTATTTACGCTTCTCTCCCTATACGGCTCTGTCAGACCTACTAGTTTCTCCCTGTGCACCACAGCGCCCCCTCCTGGTGCAGCTCGCTTACTGCCTCCATTCCCCCAGGACGCCGAGGAGTGCGACAAAGCCGGCAGTGTGGCCACCTGCCAGGCGGTAATCCGGGCAGTCATCGGCATCGGGATCGAGGAGGAAGACTGCAAGCACACGTGGATGGAGGATGCAGAGAGCGTAAGGCCCCAGTTGGGCAGGGAGGGTTATCACCGCTGGTGCTGCAGTAGGGGAAATACCTCCCCGGCTGGTTTACTGCTGCGAGCTGCTTACTGACACCGATCAGAGATTTGGCGTCGGGTTCCCGCCTCAGGCTCCACTCCCTCGCCATGTTGTCAGTGCGTAGGCAAGGCGCTGACATCCCATGTATGCCTTTTTGCAGTGCGTAGCTCACGGCGCACTGGAGTGTGCCAGGGCCATTTATGCCCACGCCCTGCAGCAGTTCCCCAGCAAGAAGAGCGTGTGGTTGAGAGCCGCGTACTTTGAGAAGAACCATGGCACACGGTAAGCCGCCTCCTCCAAAAAGCCAGTCTTGCTCCACAGTGAACCTCATCGTTCCCGAGAGATTGCTCCTTCCCCAGTCACCCTCCTCCTCCTTCCTTGGCCCCGCAGTGAGTCACTGGAGGCCCTGCTGCAGAGAGCGGTGGCCCACTGCCCCAAGGCCGAGGTGCTGTGGCTGATGGGAGCCAAGTCCAAGTGGCTGGCGGGTGACGTGCCCGCCGCCCGCAGCATCCTGGCACTGGCCTTCCAGGTGGGGCGTCGCATTTGCAGGGATGGGTCTGGCGTGTACGACTGCCTGTTATTGGCGACTCCTTGACGATGTTTCCTCACCGCCTCAGGCGAACCCCAACAGCGAGGAAATCTGGCTGGCGGCCGTGAAGCTGGAGTCGGAGAACAATGAGTATGAGCGCGCCCGGCGCTTGTTGGCCAAGGCCCGCAGCAGCGCTCCCACTGCCAGGGTACGCATGATGGGGCCTTTGTGTCGGGGGAGGGGCCATCAGGGAGTCCTTGGAGAATATGGGCGGGTTGGCTTGGCCAGCTAGACCACATCAGTAGCTCGGTGGCCAATCTGCCATGTTCTCACGTCCTCCTGTAGGTCTTCATGAAGTCCGTGAAGCTGGAGTGGGTGCTGGGCAATATCGAGGCGGCCCAGGAGCTCTGCACAGAGGCTCTGAAACACTATGAGGAATTCCCCAAGCTGTGGATGATGCGGGGCCAGATCGAGGAGCAGTCGGGCAACATGGACAAGGCGCGGGAGGCCTACAACCAGGGAGTGAGTGGCTCGGGGTCCTGCCGGTCCTGCGGGGGCCTTGGGGCAGCCTGCTGCATGCTGTGCTTTTATGTTGCTGTCAGGATACAGGGACTTTCCACAAAGAGCCTCCTTACTGTGATTCAGACCGTTTGATATCAAAAAAGGTTCTTTGCAGCCGTCCCTGTTAGACCGCGGCATTTCGACCCTGAAGCCGTGATATGATTGGCCGCATAACACTCCACCCCCTCATCCCCGTGACAGCTGAAGAAGTGCCCCCACTCCATGCCCCTGTGGCTGCTGCTCTCGCGGCTGGAGGAGAAAGCGGGCCAGCTGACCAGGGCCCGCGCCATCCTGGAGAAGTCCCGTCTGAAGAACCCCCAGAACCCAGACCTGTGGTGAGGAGGGGCCCACACACATTTAATCGGGCTGTCGTCAAAGGCGTGTGTGTGTGTGAGGGGGGGGGGGTTCTCTGTGCTGCTTGTGTGTGTATCTGATGCCACCTCTGGTCCAGGCTCGAGTCTGTCCGGCTGGAGTACCGGGCTGGGCTGAAGAACATCGCCAACACATTGATGGCCAAGGCCCTGCAGGAGTGCCCCAGCTCAGGTGAGTGCCACACTGACCTGAACCTCTCACCGTCTGCTGTCTGTGCCCATGTCCACCCTGAAGTCCTGTTCTACTCATCCTCAGTGTTGGGACCCGCCATTTATTAGGCTTTAATAAATGTATTAATAGCGAACACTGCATGGTGAATGTGAGCATGCTTCTTGTCGTCACTTTTGTGCTGTGAGACGTGTCGAGAAGTGGCAGTCGTATCGAGCTGGGCGGCCCTGGCGCGCGCTGACAGTGCTTCCGCCGACAGGCATCCTGTGGGCAGAGGCCGTCTTTCTGGAGGCCCGGCCCCAGAGGAAGACCAAGAGCGTGGACGCGCTGAAGAAGTGCGAGCACGACCCCCACGTCCTGCTAGCTGTGGCCAAGTATGTCCCACTGCCACAACTCGATCTACACCCACAATGCACTGCAAAACATCTTACTTGCACTGTGTTTTCTATCTGTCATACAGATGTTTTTAAAGGCTTGATTCTGTCAAACCCTTTCTAAGACATCGCCAAAGATGTTTATTGCTCTACTTAAGGAGGTACAGCAGGTCCTTCACACTGTTCCTGTCTTAATCTCCCCCTGAAATCTATGGCACCTCCCCTTTCCTCCTGCCGCCACACCTCAGATTGTTCTGGAGCGAGCGGAAGATCACCAAAGCCCGGGAGTGGTTCCAGCGCACGGTGAAGATCGAGCCCGATTTGGGTGATGCCTGGGCCCTGTTCTACAAGTTTGAGCTGCAGCACGGGACGGAGGTGAGCTCATGGGTCACCTTAGCGTGTCTCCTCGCGATATTTTAAGCTGGCTGAGTGCTGAGACTCCTTCCTGTGACACACAGGAGCAGCAGGAGGACGTGCGTAAGCGCTGTGAGAATGCGGAGCCCCGGCACGGCGAGCTGTGGTGTGCAGAGTCCAAGCACATCCTCAACTGGCAGAAGAAGATCGGCGAGATCTTGGTGCTGGTGGCCGCCAAGATCAAAAACACCTTCTGAGCCTCCGCTCTCCACCCTGCATCTCAGTCAGGACTCATCCATCTCTCTTCAGGAGAAGCACACTTTCTAATTGCTTGCCAGTCACGTTGGTCCCCAGTCCTGCAGTTTACTGAGAATAACCTGTTCTGACTGCCTATTGACTGTGGACATACCCAGTGTGTGTTATTCCAGACAGAATGCTGTGTGAAATGATGGCTCTCAAGTCAGCAAACGTTTTGGAACCTGCAGTTGGAGTGTTCAGGACACGTCACTTTGCCTCCCTCATGATTTTGACCAAATCTTAACGTCCTCCATGGTTGATGGACATTTTTTTTCTTCCTGTATTTCCTCAACAATTTCTCTGCCCCTGATATGTTTGGCATTGTGTTCATTATTACATGAAGTACTCGCAGTTTTGTGTTACACGAAAGGCTTGTCATTTTGGAGTAGCTAAACAAGGTCTTCTAGTTTATACAAATTAAAAAGGATTTAGTCTTGCATGTGTAAATACAAGCTCGTTTTTAACCGTTTTCTTGGTCACAGATAAGGGTCGTGCTCACTCTCGTCGTGCTGTACTCATGTCGTACCTGTGGCCGATAAAGACCTCCTGCTCTCGGCCCTCCATCTTTGGGCAGATGACTGTCGCCTGCCTGCTGCTGTTGCTTTACATCGGCCTTCTCCATTACGTTTTAAGAGGCATGTAGCAGTAGCTTGTCCACAGACTCCAGTTCCTCCATGATCATTGGCAATAAATGGTGTTGATCAAACCTCTGTTTTCGTTTGTTGTCCTTGGACATCTTTGTCCATCCACCACCCCCACCTTCACCCAGGGTCTTTTGTATTCTGTGATTGGTGTTTCGGATCAATATATCGATGGGCTTTCACCTTTTTCACCCATCAGCTCCCCCCCCCCAATTTGCTTGGGTCATGATTGTATGCAGCTTTCCTGAACACTAGATGGCAGCACTTGCCTAATGTTTGGCTCACTCCTTAGCGCAGACTATGAGCAAAGAGCTGGTCTGAAAGCTGAACCCCTGGGAGTGACATTGGCTCTGTATTAGTCATTCTTTCTGTCACATGAGCCGTGCCTGTGCAGCAGCTCTATCAGCTCTATCACCCGCCATTGTTACTGGGGCCATGGGCTGGAAAATGCTGGTCGTTCGCCTTAAGCTGTGCATGGGTGCTGCAACTGTGGAGTAACCCTGACCCAGTGCCGGAGCACCAGGCCTGTTTCCTGTCCTGATTTATTATTGAATCAAAGTTCAGTATTGCCCAGATGGCACGGGTATGGGATCCCAGCTGGTCAACGAGGCACCACTGCCAGTGAACATCACTGGGCTGCCCTGCAGAGTTTGTTGATTGGGTTCTCCCTGTCATTCTCAGAACATCCAAGCACTGTTAAGCGGGAATGGCTGGGTCAGCACTGTTCTTATAATACAAACATAAGAATGGCTCCTGCAATGTACCCCAAGTGAAACACACAGTATGAAGGTTATGCCAGGTGACACAGGAGCCTGAAATGCACAGTGAAAAGCTGTCGTGGTTTAGATTGCCCTGCAACTTGTGGGTGCCAGTCTGGCACAGGGTGTACGCAGACAAGACATGTCAATACGTACAAGTCATTTCACAGTAGAGACATGAAGGACCAGGGTGCAAGTCAATGTTGAAGCTGGGGGAGAAGCCGACCTGACATTTGACAGATATTTTAGTACACTGGACCAACATTTAGCTGGAGCCACTAGCATGAAAGTTGTTTTCAAAAGGCAAAAAATGGAGTGATGTGGTCGTTAAATTAGTTCAATGGGGTAGGTAGTCAGTGAGGAAGCCAAAGTAGGTAAGAAGGGAGGCAGCTGTTCCTCTGCTCTGGAGGGAAAGAGGATCCTGAGGCAGCAACAGGGAGATTGACGTGTGTCTGAGCCAGTTAGCTAATCACTGCTGTACCATGCCAGATTAACCAGGAGATAAACCCAGGTGGAGAATCAGAATCAAACAGCTGATTACTGCCTTATACTTGTTGCCAAATAAACGAAATAAACTTTACACACTGGCCCTGTCCTCAATAGCGTGAATAAAAGAGTTTCTTCAGGAATTTCTAATGGCACCATGCAGTGTTGGTGGGTTGTAAGTACTGACAAGTGAGCTCCCTAAATAAGTCTAATCTTTCTCTTGTGTCAGATCACATGCTTTCCTTTCAATGTTCTGCATTGATCAAAAAATTGACTCACAGATGCCTGAACTGATGGGTCTCATGATCTAAAATGTGATTGAATTTACATACCAACAGGTCCCTGAATGTGCTGAACAAGGGAAGTTACAGTCACAAGTCTGGTTTCTTCACTACTGCCATCTGATACAGATCTGAACAGCTTACTGCTAGGTTACTATTGCACATGGTGTATTCTATAAACTCATAAGAAGAGTTTTTGCAGCCGTTTTCAGGGGCTGGTTGTGAATCAAAGGGAATGAATATGAATGTTTGACTTTCTGCTCCTATTGGATTTAGGTCAGGCAAGCGTGGGGGCCAGTCAATGGTATCAGTTCCTTCTTCCTCCCGAAACTGCCTGTATACTCACACCACATGAGCTCAGGCAACTTTCTCCATGGCTTCTCCAGACCCTTTCACGTCTGTCACATGGGCTCAGGATGACCCTGCTCTCATCTGTGAAAAGCACAGGGCGCCAGTGGCGGACCTACAAGTTCTGGTATTCTATGGCAAAAGCAAATCAAGCTCCACGGTGCCATGCAGTGAGCACAGGGCCCACTAGAGGGCGTCGGACCCTCAGGCCACCCACATTAAGTCTGTTTCTGATTGTCTGGTCAGAGACATTCACACCAGTGGCCTGCTGGAGGTCATTTTGTAGGGCTCTGACAGTGCTCATCCTGTTCCTCCTTGCACAAAGGAACAGATACCGGTCCTGCTGATGGGTTAAGGACCTTCTATGGACCTGCCCAGCTCTCTTAGAGTTACTGCTCATCCTGGAGGAGTTGGACTACCTATGCAACCTCTGTAGGGTCCAGGTATCGCCTCATGCTACCAGTAGTGACACTGACCTTAGCCAAATACAAAACTAATGAACAAAGTCAGAAAAGATGAGGAGGGAAAAATGTCAGTGGCCCCCACCTGTTAAAGCATTCCTGTTTGGGGGGCGTCTCATTGCTGCCCCTCTAGATTAGATTAGATTAGATGGTACTTTATTAATCCCTCGGGAAGGTTCCTCCGGGAAATTAAGTTCCAGCAGCAGTGCACCGACACATAACAATCACAGAATTATACATGGTTGGGGGGGGGAGAAGTAAAAAAATAAAAATAAAATACAGATATACATAGTGCATAGTAGAATGTATAAATAATATATATAACAGGGCTATTGCACAGATAGTAATAAACTGTAAGTAACAGGGCTATTGCACAGGTCATTATTGCAGTTGTATAATGATAATGGTCCGGTGATGTCAGAGTTTTTTTTTTTTTTATTGTAGTTCCTCCTGATTCTTCCCTTATTACTCTGTCCTCCTGTTTCCACTCCCCTTCCCACCCAGTGAGGAGTTGTATAGTTTGATGGCATGTGGGACGAAGGAGTTTTTAAGTCTATTGGTCCTAGACTTGGGAAGAAGCAGCCTCTCGCTGAACGAGCTCCTCTGGTTGGTTAAGACAGTGTGCAGAGGGTGACTGGCATTGTCCATAATGTCCAGTAGTTTCTTAAGTGATCTCCTTTCTGCCACTGTCACCAGAGTGTCCAGTCTCATGCCAACCACAGAGCTGGCCCTCCTGATTAGTTTATCCAGCCTGGATGAGTCCTTCCTCACT
>JABFEB020000124.1:9258486-9296137 GCA_019775895.2 Stomatorhinus ivindoensis | reverse complement strand
CCACGACGACACAGGGAGAACATGCAAACTCCACACACATGGAACCCAGGCAGAGACTCAAACCCAGGTCCCAGAGGCGTGAGGCAACAGTACTAACCACTGCACCACCATGCCACCCCCTATTATTATTATTATTTTTATTAATCCTCTACAGACTGACCACCTAGTCATCTTCAGACCACTTTTGCTGGAGCCAAACTCTCATTCGGACCCCAGCAGTGTGCAAAGGATCACGGTCACCCGGCCGATCTGCCTGTTCATCTCACGTTACCCCTCACCAAGCCCCCGAGGCATTTTAAGCTCCTTCACTGCAGGTTCACTCTCCCACTTACCTGAGACATCTTTACTTTGCTGGAAGAGCACCACAGCCTTGTGATTCTCACCTCTAACCTGCATTCTCAGACCCCCTCCCAACCACAGCTGCACCTTGATATATGTCCTTGAAGGTTACCAGCAGGATTGGGGATAAGACCTCCCCCCCAACAGAGACCAGTAGCCGGAGCCACCGTGGATGTGACATGACCCCCACTACATCACATAACAATGAGAGACTGGAGCTGTCACTGTTCCCACGCCTCAGTGCTCAGCCCGTGTCAACACTGTGACTGTCTCTAGGCCTCATTGTTCAGCATGTGCCAACATTGGAACTATCTTTAGTGCTCAGCGCATGGAGACACTGTGTCTATCCCCAGCCTTCAGTGCTCAGTACATGACAACACTGTGATTGTCCCCAGTGCTCAGCATGTGGTGACGCTGTGACTGTCCCCAGCCCTCAGTACTCAGCCAGTGGCAACACTGCAACTCTTGTTTGTCTGCTGGCTTGTGGTGTCTGCTGGCTACCTTGTACACATCACTTGGTCTCAGCAAATCGGTACAGATGTGGCACAGAGCTGGAGTCTCTTCACAGAGGCCTTTGTTCTTTTTAAATTGCCTCTAATGACAGGAGAGAGGAATTGTATAGAAGGCGATTGCAGCACTTAGTGTTAGAATGTATAACTGAATACTTAGAATTCTGCTGTGCTCCAATACTGAGGGAGAACTGAAGAGAAGCTCTACACCAGGGGTGTCAGACTCCAGTCCTGGAGGGCCAGAGCCCTGCACATTCTGGGTTTTCCCTGTATTTAACACACCTGATTCATGCCTGATTTGCTACTCCTTGTGATATTTACTACATAAGAACATAAGAAATTTACAAACGAGAGGAGGCTGTTCGGCCCATCAAGCTCATTTGGGGAGGATTCAATTAATAGCTTATAGTTGTCTAGCTCAGATTTAAAGGAACCCAGGGTTTTAGCTCCGCTACACTAACAGGAATACTATTCCATACTCTAAAAACATGCTGTGTGAAGAAGTGCTTTCTTAAATTTAGTTTAAAATGCTCTCCCGCTAATTTCCAACTATGGCCATCTTCGTGTAATCATTTGTGGTGGTACAGTGAAAGAACTGAACTACACAGTGCTCCGGCCTTCCAGGACTGGAGTTTGATACCCCTGCTCTACACAGAACTAGAAAGTGCCAATGTGCTAACAGCCAAAGAGCTAACTGCTAATGTGCTAACAGCCAAAGAGCTAACTGCTAATGTGCTGACTGGTAAGGCGCTAATAGCTAATGTGCTACCTGGTGAGATGAGATACCTGCTTGAGCGTCTCTGTACCTTCAACATGAAACTCTAACTGCAGCAAGCTCGGAGACTCATTTGTCATGGAACAATTCAGCTCTGGCTTTTTGCCGGACACTCTCTAGATTAAAAAGATCTATCAGTGATACAACCTTCAGAGGGTGGCTGTATGTAGCAGGTCGGCTCTATTACAGCACAGCACAGCCAGCAGAGTGATTTACAGATGGCGAACCGCGTCTGACTCGCCCTGGGGGTGTCAGAACAGGCACTTTCGAGGGCAAAGTAGTAATTCTCAACAAACGAGCAAACTGGAGTGCGAAGCAGCCACGTTCACATGCAGGGGTGTAGCACTGCCTGAATCCCATTGCTGTCTCTATGGAATATCAGCACTGGCTTCTAAGTGCCAAGTGAATATCCATGGTAGTGCTATAGTGTTTTCTGCCATGATACTTTCATTTTTCATTACCTTGGGTCCTGGATTGAGGCAAACATGAATCAGTCTGCCCAGCACCACTCTGTCTGTGTGTTTAATTAAGTGGATTTGTCACCAAGCAAGGCTGTCAGTGAGACAGACAGATTGCACATCCCTATCTTCAGGTTGCCTCCTTCCCCAGGATACCTTAACAAGCATCTTCAGGCCCGACCTAGTTCTTCATGAGGATGGCATGAGGAACACCTGACATACGTCAGGCTGCAAAGCTGCATTTTAACGGCTCGGCAGGGCCGACCTGCACATCTGCAGCAGATGAGAGCAGGGATTGTCTGCTGCAGCTAACAGCGCCACCTGGTGGCCGTTAATCATAACCAGGAATTTGAACATTTTTTTCCCCGCACATTAAAATAATTCATGTTCCTTGTGCATGACCTCTAACCTCCTCTCTAGGCCCTGCTTGCATAGTTGAGGCAGTTAACTAGTCCAGGTATTACTAACCACCATAGGGAGTGAGTTGTTTCTCCCTGCCTGCCAGAATGTGTGTGTTGTAGAAGCCTGCCTTCCTCTCCCATCAGCCCCTGGGCACAAATTTGCCTTTTAGCACTAACGTCACCTTCCTGAAGCTGATGGAAGGACACAGGAAACAGTAGAGTGGTGCTGTGATGTGGAATGGCGACTTTCTGTGGCTGGCTGTCTTGGTGTCGAGTGCCTTTAGCTTCCCCGCACATGCTAAATAAGGGAGCCACTGACTTCAGACTGCGCAGGGAAATGCTCTCATTAGTGCATAGTGCAGTCAAATAATGCCATGACGACAAGCACTAAGGCAGCCCAGGGATGGTGAATGCATGCATCCGGAAGGACATCCTCCAGCCGTTTTACCCATTTCTATAGCTTATCCCTGAGGTAACATGCAAAATCTTCCATGCAAAAAAGGCACCATGCAAGATGCCCTATATTCCTCCACGTCCTTGGGCATTGCGGTTATTGCACGAGCATAGTGTTCATTAAGTGGAGAAGATTATTACGAAGGACTAGGACTTAGGGTGTCCTTTCATTCGTCCTAGGCAGGGCTGCAACGATTCATCGGGTAACTCCAATAACTCCATATCAAAAAATCCTTAATGCAAATTATTTGCTTCGATGCTTCATTTAATCCACATGACTATGTCCTGCTCAGTGATCACCATGCTTCACATGGAGGATTATTACTGTCACACATTGTGCTTGCGCTGCATTATGTGTACCTGAGCAGTGGAAAAAACAGAGCTGTGACACTCCCATGGGGACCCATTGTAAAAAATGGCAGGGAAATATCCGGCAAACTTACAGTCTTTACGTCTTAGGGACGGTGAATAGTTCCAAATATTGACATTCACGGCATAGAATCAGAATAGAATCACTTGCATTATTTTGTGGCAATTTATTTGCCAATAAATAAAAAATTCCGCCTTGCGGTGCAGTGTCTATTTTTCCGTTCGTTTTTTAAGTGCTGCATTTGTAAGCAGCCGCCCACCCAGTTCAGGAGGAAGCACTCGATACAGCAGCATCAGAGAATGTTCAGTGTGAGGAGGCCCTTCTAAACTGTGCTTGAGTTCCATCTGCGGTTCTGCCTGATTTAGTGCCCAGGGTGCTGTGGAGTGAGATGATTTCGAGCATCAGTTGTGTTCACGGTGATGAGAAACAGTAGCCCACAGCAGAGGTTTATCTTACGGTTGGTGGTCAGAATTACCTCCTGACGGTAGCATTAGTGCCTGCTCTGCCATATCCAGTGGTTCTTGGTCATGATGTCCCCACACTGCTTGACTTGACAGAACGGGCAAGACATAAAAAAAAACAGCTTATCGGAGTGGGACATATAGGAGACACTGAGGCAACAGCTCAGGAGTTAAAGCAGCAGAGTCAACTAGATCCCCATCCAGCTTGGAACATTGTTACATCGAGGGCTCAGAAAGCGACGAACACCCTTGAGGAGTTACCTTTTTTCCACGCTGAGCTGGAGTCAGGGCTAGTCAAACAGCCAAAGTCCAGAGCTCAGAGAAGGAGGGAAAAGCTTTTGGCTATGGTGAGGAACCAGCGGGAGGAAGCAGGACAGCCTAATCAACCTTTAGATGTTCACATTCTCTTGGATATAGCAGCATCGCTGCAAGACGGCCGCACATTAAAGCCATAGTTTGACAGGGTCTCAGAGGTTGAGGGGGTTTTTGCGGATACCAGATATGTTATTAACAATGGTACAGTATCCTTTCCCACCAGCAAGGCGAGGCTTCAGCCTTATCAGTGCCGCAGAGTCTCACGCAGAAGGTACTGGAGGTAGGTCATTCTATCCCTTGCGCAAGACACCTAGCCTTCCAAAAATCTCTCAGTAGTATTGGCAGTAGGTTTGTTCAGCCAGGCATGTACCCAAATGTCAAACACTTCCGTGCTTCATGTGAAGCATGTCAGCCAACATCACCTTGGGGAGTGGCCCAGGCTCAGCTTCAGCCATTACCTGTCATTGAAACGCCATTGGAGAGAGTAGGCGTGGATCTAGCGGGGCTGCTGGACAGCAGTGCTGGTGGAAATCAGTACATCTTGGTAATATGTGATTATGCCACTTGTTACCCAGGAGCCTTTCCTCTTAATTCTGTAAAAGCCAGACAGTTTGCTAACTGTCTTCTCCAGTTCTTCTCGAGCGTAGGTATACCTAAAGTCTTCGTAGACTGTGGTACGAACTTTCTTTTCAAAATTCTGAGGCAGGTTTATCAATTACTAGGGTAAAAGGTGATTAAGATAATAGCGTGCAAAATAGCAAACATTCCAGTATGACATCATACCTGGTCATACTGAAATGTTTGCTATTTTGCACACTATTGTGTATATCTTTATATAACTCTTTTACTTGTGTCTTGTCTTGTCACTGTCTTACTGTTGCACTGCAGAGCTCAGTCACTAAAACAAATTCCTCGTATGTGTTAACATACCTGGCAATAAAGCTTATTCTGATTCTGAAGATCACACCATACCACTCCCAGATGAACAGGCTGGCGGAAAGATTTGATCAGACTCTAAGGAACATGCTGCAGAAATCTGTGTCCTCCACAGGCTCCGACTGGGACCAATGGCTGCCGTACCTGTTATTTGCCTATAGAGAGGTACCACAGGCTTCGACGGGTTTCCCTCCCTTTGAGCTGCTGTATGGTTGTCAAGTGAGGGGGCCCCTTGACCTCCTAAAGGAGCACTGGGAGAACCCAAGGGCTGAGCAGGAGAATGTGCTGGCCTATGTGTTGAAAATGAGATTGGAAAGGATGACGGTTTTGGCACAGGAATACATGCATGAGCCAACCAGGAGACCTGGTATGATAAGGAGGCACAAGATAGAATCTGGTCCTGATCCTGGTCAAAAGGTGCTGCTGTTGCTTCCTACGAGTGAGAGTAAGCTGATGGCCAGGGGCCTTACAAGATCACCAAACGCCGTGGAAAGGTTACCTATGAACTGTACATGCCTGACTAATTCAAGAAACATCAGTTTTCATTTGAAAAAATTGAAGGACTTCCAGGAGCTGGGAATGCCAGTCCATCATCCTGACCAGCAACACCTTCTCATCAGTCCGGCCGATCAAGAAGACGAGCATGAGCAGTCATTGCCCACCAACACATCAGAGCCCGCTGCTCTGTGTCCCATTTTCAGCTGGTCCAGCAAGGGGTGATGAAAGTATTGTTGGACCCTGAACTTTTCCAAGAAAAACCTGGCTTCACAAGCCTGGTCCAACACAAGATCCACCTGAGAGGAGGTGCTACCCCCACCACACGTGCTATAGGATCCCTGAGCTTTTGGTGCTGAAGCTTAAGAATGAGATTGACTTGATGTTGCAGCTGGGCATCATTGAGACTTCAACCAGTGAGTGGTGTAACCCTGTTATATTGGTCCCACAGATGGATGGCTTGCTGAGGTTTTGCATCAACTTCAGGTACCTGATTTTGGTGTCTAAGTTTGAGTCCTATCGTATGAAGGACTAACACCTGTCCCTGTAGCTTTGTAACTTTACGGTCCAGGACCAGGCAGGGAAAGCCAATCTGGTGGCAGACTGTCTCTCCAGGGTACATAAGAATTGAAGTAGTGTACTTCTGGGAGAGGTGAGGAGGAAATGTAACAGCGGACCACTGCTACTGGTCTGGTTTTAGAGAAGGGTATAAGGGTAAAATTACACAGGTTGGGATGGAATGCTGAGTTAGGTTAATAAACACACACAAGGATTTTTTAAATCTTTATTGATTGTTGATATATGATTAATTGTTTGTGGCAGCCGCTTGGGGCGCGGTCTGCAGTCAATCCCAAGTTGTTTGCCTTGGATCAACTGTGAAGAGGGGTACAAAAGTTGCATAAATTTGGACATTCTCTGCAACAGATGCACTTTAAATAAGTATAGTGAGACCCTGTTTAAAACAAGCCAAGAGATGGATATTGTTTGTATGGATATTGTATTATGTGGCGAACATGACTCACCTCCGCCTGTTCTCTTCCTCCCAGAGTGTTCAGGCAAAAGAGCTCCCTGGGGGCTTGATCACTTTTTATTAGTTACGGGAGGGAGATACCATGTGGGAAGTGGATGGAGGGGAGTTTTAATTTCTGGTTTAGGTGCAAATATTTATGCAAATGTATTTGGGTGATATGTATTTGTTGATGAATATTTATATTTTAATATTGTTTTATGTGAATATTTATTGTGTATTTATGGGGGTGTGTGTAATGAACACGGTGCGCAAAAATAAAGGAAAATGCTTGATGAACAGTAGCTCTGCCTCTGGATCTCCTGATTGGTTGTTTCATTGCTCATCTTAGATGCTAACAGTCCCTAAAATGCAAGGTGTGAATGGAACATAACATATAGTGGTAGTTTTGCAATGTTTGCCCAATTTAGGTAGTTTTAAAGAATGACAGTGCATTTTGATCACTGGAAACTTTTGAGAGGCCGGTGCTTTCTGTACAAGTAAATACACAGGAAGGAATATTTTGCCTGGCAGCCTTTATGAAACATTATACAATATTATTATTTTTATGCTATTTCGATTGGAAAATGGTTCAAAATTATTTGAAAGTTTAGCATTTTTTCCCTTAAAAATTAAGGAATGAAATTTTAGCATGCTCCATGCGAAAACAGCAAATTTTGACTGTAAAATGTAAGAAAGTAAAAAGTTAAACTTGTTTAGAAGCTGTTTTTAGTGTTTGGGGAAGATTTAAATTATTAAATGTCTGCACTGTTATGGTTATTTGCGGCTTAACCTTTAAATATAGCCTATATATGCTGGGTAACTAAAGATCCAAGGTATGTAACAGTGTTTTCTGTAAGTTCTATGTGCACAAGTGTTAAGCAGGTGTTTAGTTTACAAGAAAACAAAAGACAAATATGTACATAAATGCACTGAAATCATCTAGTTCATTTGACAGTTTAACAATTGAAAATGTTTCTAAAAAGGAAACCAATGACTTGTTCATTTTGACTGACCTGTATTTTCTCTTTTGAAAAATTACTAATGCTCTTTAATAAGACAAAAGTATTTCTTATCTGATTACTCTATTACTCACTGGAATAATCTTTAGAATACTCAACTACTAAAATAATCGATAGCTGCAGGCCTAGTCCTAGGCCCCAGAGCCACTAGGTTCTTGGGCAACAATCCAACCACAGCCACAGTTTTGGATTCCGAAGCGTCTACAAAGATGCCACCTTGAGATCAAATGCAGCATGAACACAGCTGGCCCCGGTGGGTTCGCACACCTGCCTTAAACTGGGTAAAGTTTAAAAATGCAGAAGAACTCAATCTGGCCATTTTCATATAAAATTTATATATTTATTTATATATAGTTTTTTTTTTAGCCAACACATTTTGTTTAGGGATTTGTTCCCTTCAGAATGACAGTGCTCCCCCCCCCGGTGTGAACAATGGCTCAGCAAGCCAAGCTCTGGTGTCGATTCCAAACTCCCAAATACAAAGGCGGGAAGCGAAGGGACTGCAATGGGAAGGGGGTGGGAAAACCTCCAACGGAGCTATCGGCCCCAGGGAACAAGGGAGGAGCCAAGGGGAGTGGGGGGACCTTCGTGTGTGGGGGGGTGGGGGGGGGCAATTCTCAATGGGTCACAGATATTTTTAATCGGAAGCCCCTGCCCAACCTGCCATCCCGTCCTGGCACCGAAGGGCCCAGGCGTCTTACTGCCCGTGTCCTGCACAGTGTGGCAGACCCCTGGGCCGGGCACCATCCTGACAGACCCATACATGGCACGTCATCTTGGCCGGATCTTCTGTGAGACACTTGGGAGTTGGGATAGGGGGTGGCCCACAAGCAGTGGAATACAGGAACGGCAGGTAGAAATGCAACTCTGTGCCTTGGCCCAGACATTAAATGCCACTTTAAGGGTAAACCTTACATGGGGATTATCGATCTGGCTTTCAGACAGTACCCCGATTCCATCAGAAACTGCCGGCTAGGTGGGGGGGGGGGGGTCATCTCCATTTAAGTAAAAAGCACAAGAGAGCCAATTGCAGCCTCTTTAAACACCCCCCCAAACACTGGGCTGGACTCTGGTGGTCTGACCCAAACCACCCACCCAGCCAATTGAGAAAACAGTTTCAGAGCTTACCCCACGTCCACCTCTGTCAGGAACATCCAGACACTGACGACAGCACCGCTAACAGAATCCATCCGAACCAACCCGAGCCCTTACGGTAAACATAGGCGGCGTTTAGCGGACGGGCCCGCCGGGGCTGTCAGTGGTACACCAGGTGTGAGAAGACACCAGGGCGGCAGCCCAGCTGCTGGTGCGAGGTGAAGCTGTGCTGCGGGTTCCTGCGGCCGCAGGCATCCTTGGCGTAAAGACTGACGCAGGTGCCACATGACACCTTGGAGCAGCTGATGCATGTGTGGGAGGCGCCAGTCTTGTTGCAGAAGCCGCACCGCAGGACGCTGGCCCCCATGCAGTTGACTGAGGTGACAGCGCTGGCTGACTTGCCCAGATATGGCCGAGGAGCGATGGGGGGCTTCTCTGGACCGTCTGGGGGCCGGGGGCAGGGCTTGGGGTAGTCCTGGGGGGCCTCGGGCCTGCAGGACGCACACAGGAGGCCCTCTCCCTGCAGAGCTGCAACTGGTGCCACGCACCAGCGCCCGCAGCCCCGGCACTTGACTCCCTGGCCCCTGGGCCCCCAGAAGTCACGGGAAGAGGGGTGGCGCGGGGGGGGCGGTGGTGCCAGTGGCTGCCGGGCGGGGGGCCCACGCTCGATGTATAGGTCCGGCTCATTCAGGGAACTCGGGGTGAAGGCCTGCGGGGGCTCAGCAGCGACAGGAGGGGTGCGTGGCTGTAGGCGGGGCCGACCGGGCAGAGGGCCAATCTGAGGAGGCTCCACGGGGCCCGTGTCCGGCTCCAGGCAGCGTGGCTCTTTGCGCAGGCTCAGCGAGGCACGCAGCACTGGCCGGGGCGGAAGCTGCCAGCTGCCACTGCTGTCTGCCACGTCCACAGAGTGGGATGCGCGGGCGCTCCTGCGCAGGTACGCCCGCTCCCTGTCACGATCCCGCTCTGCATGTGCCCGCCAGCGGCCTTCCTCTCTGCCGACGCCCCCACGCCTCACCTCCAGCTCCTCCACGCCCCCTCTCCTCGCTTCCAGAACCTCCGCCTCCATGCCCCCACGCCTCACTTCCAGGGCCTCCGCCTCTGCATTGGTGCCCCCACGCCGGGCCGCTGCCTCGCTTAGCAGTCGGCACTCTGCGCGCGCCAAGAAGAGCTCGAAGGCCAGTCGGCGCAGATGAGCCGTGCCCCCTGGGGGGTCCCCGGCACGCAGCCGCAGCTCCTGCTCCCGTGTGTAGCCCATGGAGTGCAGCAGGGAGCGCAGGTCTGCATCACACAGCGCTTCCTTTAGGTAATATACGTAGGGGCCTGTGAAGGTCTGGAAAGGAGAGCAGCGGGAGGGGGGAACATCACAGATAAATATCTGCAGGCAAACCTGAACATCTCAGCGTGCGGGAGGGACCGAGCAGGACCAAATGGACCCAGCACATGCGGAGGTGTGTGATGTCATAGCAAACGTCACTGTAGGGAGATGGGGGATGTTCACCATATATAGCCAAACAGACACTTCTGGGCAACAAAAGAAGAGTCAAAGCTTAATGTAGTACAATTTGGGTTTCATCCATTTTTTTGCCAGAAAGTGTAGGAAAAAAATCATTTTGGGGAAAGCAGGATCAGCCAGTCCCCGGAGCGATCGGGGATTAAAGGTCCAATGGTGAAATCTCCCTGCGGTGCCTGGGATTGACACCTTCCGATCACAGGTACAGCACCCTAACCTGCTGAGCCACACACTGCCCCCATAACACCTCCATATTTGATGGTGTTTCGACAGCCAGCAGCCACTCTCAGAACTGCTGTCATCTAACCCTGGCAAGTACTTGTTTTAATGACTTAAATGTGTGTGGGGGGGTGGGTAGCTTTTGGAGCAGCAGACCCACTCCACGTCCCGCGTCTGGAGCAGCACATGAGGCTGTCAGTTCAGCTCTTCTCCTTTTCCCACCATCTGTCGTGTGAATAGCAGGTTTCTCTTCTCCGGCAGGATACATTTATTATATCGACCATGGCTCACGAACTGCACGGCTAACAGGTGGCACACTGCTACACATATATGCATGCACGCTACATCACCCCCCTCCAGGTAAAGGGACAGGCTTATGCTTCACGGCTAGCGGTTGCTCACACACCTTGATGCAGCGGAACTCCTTCTTCCAGGGGAAGAGCAGCAGGTTGACGCAGACGGTCTCCAGCATGCCGAAAGCAGTCTCCAGCCCCCGCAGGCCCGTCCCCCTGCGGCCACTCAGCGCGTTCTCTGCCACCTGGTAGAAGGGCAGCACACGGAAGCGCTGGGCTGGCTCCGGGAGGCGTGTCGCCAGCAAGGTCCCCGCCTCCCCCAGCAGCTGCGGTTCCCCCGGCCTGCCGGCCCCCTCCTCCCCGCCGTCCTCCTGCGGCCCCTCGTCCAGCTGCAGTTCCAGCCACTGCACGTACTTCTGGAAGAGCCCCTCCCTCAACTTGACTTCCATGGACGGCAGGTGGCACCGGAGACTCGCTCATTCCCCCCGGGACCTCACCGCCAATTCCCCTGCTGCCCGAAGCACCGCGGCTCGGATGGTGGGGTTTTGCCGAAGAAAGGCGCCCTGGGTTCACTGGATTTTCGGCTCAGGGTCAGTGGATGATGCTGGGGCAGCCGCTCAGCATGACATCCCAGCTGGGGGACCCCAAGAGAGACAACACATTAGCCATGAGGTCCCTTTTGGACCAAGAAAAAGACAAACATTTAAAGGGCTCAAGGAGCTCCAATCAATAGAGTAACATGCCCTTGATACTTACCTCACAACTATCATGCAATCAAACATTATGCATTGAGGAAATCAACACCCTGCTTTATATTGAACTAAACAGACACAGTTGCCTCCCACCTGCTGTGGGAAGAAGAGCACCCACACCCACTGCCGCTGACATGTTGCGTGTGGGCTGGAGACTCATGGTAATTATCCTCTCACAAACTTAAAGCTCGGTGTCTCTTTTAAACCTTTACGGAGACTGGTATCAGCTCATCGCCTCATACACGGCCGGATGCGAGCTGTTGGTCTCGGATGGTCACAACGCTGCCCGCATAGTGATCCGCATGTTTTTACACACGCCTACATAGTGAGCTGGCGATCGCTGGATCTGCGAGAGACAGAGACGGAGTGGTGACCTCCAGGGCCCGAGTGACAGATGGCATTCCCCCGCAGCACAAAAAGAAGAAATACGAGGACCGTAAAGTGCCGGGCGTATAGACAGGACAGTGAACTATATCTAGCGAGCGCGACTTCCCAAATAAACCAGCAGACCTAGTACAAGATAAAACGATCGCTTCACAGAATTACAAGGCAGCTTTTTAAAAATAGCAAGAACAGTTTCATTTTGCTCATATTCTCGGTCATGCAATGGCCATACGTTTGTTACTGCATCTCACTGACACCCAGCATCAAACTGGAATGCCCCCGTTTCCCGTCCCCCGCCTCAGCAGCTTCCTTCCCCGGTCCCTGCACATTAGCATTCATTTAACATCAATATCAGACCGACGGGACTTGGGGAGGTCATGACATCGTGGTAATAATTCGCTCTGCGTTCATGGTCGACGAAAAAGACAAATAAAACTCACTGTAAAGCAGCGATCCTGTGCCCTGCGCGCGGTGCCCGGTCCGCCGCGCGCGGTCCTGCGCCGACCTCGCGCTCCAAGCAGGTGTACCCGTAGGCGCCGCTCCGTCTCATGCGCGCCGCACGCAATGCAGCGCGCCGTCTCGCTCAGCCCAGTGCCTTCGCATCCTGTTGGAAATTCCCCCGGTGCTGTCGCGCATGCGCACGAATGTGCCCTGCGTGCACGGTTGCGCCGCGGATGCCCGCTCAGGTGCGCGCTCGCCGCTCCGGGAGCTACTTTACTGATACAATGTGAACTTTGTCCAAGAAAAACAAATACAGAGTTACTTGCACTACCACTACAGCTACCGTAGGTTTAGGAGAAACAAGAAGTACAAGAATTAACTCGAGTTCACAGAAGGAATCGCTTGTAAATATACGTAGAGACATATTACACATGCGACGTGTATTATTTTATCAGCACAGAAATAAATTGCTTTGGTTTATTCATTCATCCTTCTGGCTACACAAAAACGTAGAGGAACCAGTTCGCCCATACCTGACTGCATTCCCGGGATCCGGCGAAGCTTCTTAATCAGCACGGAGGAATGTCTCCATGGGTTCAGGCATTAACAGGAAATCCAAAGTTCTTAAATAAATAAAATGACTTCCCCATTTTTAAATTACAGGATAACAAGGGTGAAAGGAAACACAAGGTCGGATATAACGTCAAAGTCACTTTTTTGCCCAGCACAGTTGATTTTGTACGCAGATTCACTGGTCCTATAAAACTAACGGATATAGTGGAGTAATTTTGCGTAAAATGCCCCTCGACAAAACATCAGATGAAATTATCAAGTTATGCCGAGTTAGTACATAAGCAAGTTTCAAAATAAGGTACAGAGATAACAGTGTGAGTTTCTTTTGGGATATATGAAATGCGTTTTTCTATATGCCTATATAATTCCGGCTTCACCCTCTTTGCTTCTTCTATAGCCTAATAACTTCTACGTGGTTTTCATTCAATCTGGGGGTTCCAGGTTTAATAAAACGTCGAGAAATCGCAGAGTGGCTGTCAGGCAACACCAGAGGACACGCCTGTTCTCTAACACATTAGTTTCTCATGGTGGATAAGGCTCAGGGTTAGTATCGGTTCAATTATCAAGTAGCCTATCTGTTTGTTAAAGAGTCATCAAATACAGCGCCAACGACCAGATTAAAGCCATTTAACGCTGGCATCACCTCGAACTGATCGTGCCAGTATTGCATCTGCCTATCATCGGCGGTTCCTGTTCCTAAAATCACGTTCCTGAAACATTTTTTTCTGATGAGATAATTTGCGTGTTCAACATGAAATTGTCATTTACTTTTAACAGTACGTTTACCTTTCTTCGTGCATCAAATAGCAAAATCAACTGGAAATGTATTTTTAAAACTTGAACTTCTCGTCATAAGACACTATAGCCAGTATAAACTGATTTGCTGTCGTTGCTGATGCGAGAAGCTGATAAAGGATTGCGATTACGCAACTCGTCTTTTGAAGGCTGTACTATTGTGTGCAACCTGCCTTTCAAGTTTGCTTTGGGGTACTGGGTCCTGGCAGGAACTTCCTGTTATGCAAACTATGGTGGTGGGAAATGTGAAAAAGAGAATGTCAGCTGCCTTAGGATGTGTTGGGTCTGTGCAGTAGTGCCTGCAATTCGTTTGAGGGTGGTCGCAGCGTGTGCATAGCAAAGGCATTGATGAGCGCGCTCGGAGGTCAGGTGACCAGAGGGGCGTGCCAGCGAGTCAAAAGCAGGTAAACAGTAAAATCACTGCAAATACATTCAGTTATGCTGTAGTACTTACAGGTTACAGTATGTTATATGTTTTACCATCATATAATTAACAGGTTACATTTAGACAGATGTTAGGCTGTGCTATGTATTATTTTACATTTTTAAGCATATTTGTAAACCAAAGCATGTGTTTTGCTTTTTAAACCAAGTGATTTGGTATGGTCTATGCCAGGGCTATTCAAATCATTGACCTCAAGGGCCAAGCACTGCTGATTTCCCAGCTTTCCTTTGAACTTGTGTCGAACCACTGTGGCCGATCGAGGTCCAGGTTTGAATAACCCTGGTCTATGATGTCTGCTGACTTGCGGGTTTAGGATTGTTTTTTTTTTGGGGGGGTGGGGGTGCACAGGAGCGGTGGGGGTCACTGAGGAGCAGCTCATCAGGTTCCTCACAGTAAAGGCTGAAACCACTGAAATCCATCCCTGTGTGAAGATTTCAGTTCCTGGGCAGCATCAGAAGCCTTCAGCCCACCAACAGGGACGCCTCGTCAGCGTAAGTGACGTCTCTGTGCTGCTGCGTGGGAGGTGGCTGGTGCAGCTGGTGCATAGTGGGCTCGCCTAACGGCCTGAGCGCTCCTGCAGAGCACAAAGGGGGAAGCACTCTGGTATGGGAAGCTCTCCATTTACGTAAAAGTTATTTGAGATACACAGTGTTTACGGAAGCGCTCACGCAGAAGGTGACATACACTGAAAATATATTTATCTTTTCATTTGATTAGTACTGGGTTATTTAGTACATATTACTAGTATATTTTTGGCTTATGTGTTTTTTGTTATAAGGTGTCTTGACATTTAAACCCTCGTGTTGGGGTTTGTAGAACAAAGTACTTACATTGGTCGAGTCCTCTCTGTAATGCTAAACCTGAATAGGATTTGACAGCAGCCATTTCCCCTGCTCCCCTCATGATACTGAGTGCTGCCGTTTGTTTTCTGTGTTTTCATGAAAAAATGCAAAAAAAGTCATTCAAAGATGAGGTGGACATGGTAGGATATTTCAAGCATGTCATATTTAATTATGGAAAGCAATTACAAGTCGACAGGCTCAGAGTGTTTTCCAGTTCCAGTTTCTGTTCACATTATTTGTGGGTTAGTCAAGGAAAAAATACACATTTAAGAAGATTTAGTAAATTTAATGCTGATGAAAAAGATTATTTGTTAGTCTGTTTTCTACAACTCAGATGTGGATTTGATTATGAGGATGACAGAGTTCTAGTATAACAACCTGTGTATTTCTGTTTGATGCACATCAGTCTTTTTTGACATTTGCTCCCTTTTTTGACATTTGAACCCAGCTGTGTGTGGGGTCCCAAGCATATGTGGGGTATGGGTCCCAACAGTGTGTGGTGTACGGAACCAAGCTGTGTGTGGGGTGTAGGCCCCAGCTGCGTGTGGGTACGGGCCCCGGCAGCGTGTGGGTACGGGCCCCGGCAGCGTGTGGGGACGGGCCCTGACTGCATGATAAACATGGTTCACAAACACCTCGCCATTGCATACATGGGATAAACTCTGATTGCCTTTGTGGCCAAATTTATAACAACAAATATTACTGAGCAGTGATTTTGCTTTAAATTTAAAGACAATCTGAGGAAGAAACTGTTAATTTGTCTGTAGCTGGATTGGCCCTGAGATTATCTTCAGTGAAGCTACATCTCCTGGCCCCAGAAAAGTCTACAAATGTTTCTCCTTCCATCATCCTCCTGGCAATAGTGTCACAGGCAGTTTCAGGCTTTCCTTGGATGGAGAAACACATCCATCAATCTTTCTTAACCAACCCCTGAGGTGGCATACAGCTCTCATGGCTTAATGATTAGCCACCAAGTGCTGGACAGAAATGCTGAGTAGACAGAAGGTGACATGAGGGCGGGGCCCCAGAAAGGGGCTCATTGCCAATGGGAAGCAGTGTAATGAGGCTGTTACTACCAGTCGTGATGAGTGGCAGCATTCTGATTGGCCATCAAAAAACCACTCCCATCATTATCTTCTAGATGAGCTTTCAACAGCCAGTCACTGGCTGGCTACACATGAACAGCTTGTCCACCCACATAGCAAAAGCAGAAGGCTACTTAACACACAATGGGAGGCTATAGTCACTGTACAGGAGAGATGGAGAGTGAGGCGCCTTTAAGACTTTCCGCCGACTAAAGCAGGTCCTGCGATCTCTCAGCAAATCGGAGTGCGGAGCTTCAGAGCTGCGAATGAGACGAAACAATCCAGGTGTTTATTTAGTTGTGAAGTCTTCCATAATTCCCCGTGTGTGTAACTTGATATAAAGTAAGTTTCCTATATCTAACTTGTTTTCGTTAGTTAATTATAGAAAGAAAGCACATTTTAGTTTCTCGCTTGCCACAGAGTTGTAAAGTAATTTGTGTTTTGACCGCCGTATTGCCATGTTACAGTATATTAGGCTAGAGAGATTGTAGCCTAGTAATTGTGTTAGGAGTAAGCTGCAGTAAAGTTTGTTATTATGACTCTGTTATTTGTTGGTAATTTGTGATTCTGCCATTGTATTATGCCTGAATATTTTACATGTACTCGATATCCCTTGTACAGGTACTGTAGCATGAACCTTTAGTGTTATTATTTGTCATTGTTAGTGCATAGGCTGTACTTTACAGGGGAAAGTTCCTTTAAGAATTTATATCGTTTGCTTCAGACCACACAGATCCAACAGTATACAGGCAGGTGCAGAGTCATGCCTCAAGTTGTACGGAAGTTGATAAATCCTCACCAAAGAGCAAGCATCTGTCGTGCCCTGTCCTAAGTGTTCTTATCAACACGTACCCATGGCGACAACAAACTCTACTTGAACTAATGCCGAGCCTCACCTACAAAATGGTCCTTCGAGCCGGATAGGTTGTTACCATGGCATTCCCAGGGCACAGGACCTTCAGCTCCGCACCTGCTTCCTGTCAGCGTCCACGCAGAGTGACGCAGAGAGCAGCACGCTTCGATGATCACCTGGTCAGCTATACCAGTGAGCCATCTGTGCCTTCAGTTAGAGCCCCCTCCTCTATCAGGTCCAGAGTTCCATGCACATCCTGCACCAACTGCAATGCCACTTCCACCAGCTCCCGTTGTACAGCCAGCAGTTCAGGCACTCCTTCCAATTAGTTTCAATCCTATTCCTTATTACCCTGCTTATTTCCCCCCTCAAGGATTCCCATTAGTTGAGGGCCGCACCTTCCCAGATTTTACAAGGGAAGACAGGGCTCAATATGTTGAGCTTAGAATGGCTTTGAGCAATCTTCTTCACCCCAGCCTTTCTGAGCATTATAAGTATTCAATCCTCCTCAAGCATGTAAAGGTCCCTTAATGCCCACAGACTCATCCTAGCATATGCAGAGATTTCCATGCCCTACACGAAGGCATTTCAAGTTCTAGACAGAAGGTATGGAGAACCCTATCAGTTTGTGTAGAAAAAGAATGAGACCTTAAAGAGCCTAACATTCATTCGCACAGGAGATCAACGAGCCTTTGATGAATTCTCTCTCCGTGTGCAGGCCAAAGTAGGAATGCTCAAAGCCTTAAGAGAGGATGATATTGAGGAGCTACCTAGTGGTTCCAATGTGCAGTGTCTGTTGAGCAGGCTACCTCGCCATCAGCAGCAGCAGTTTAGAAGACACCACCTAAAGAACAACCCTGACAAGGCAAAATTGTCCCTTATTGAGTTTGCGGACTGGCTGCAATTGGAGGCCAACTGCATGGAATACGATCTGACAAGGGCTACAGGAGGGAAGGGAGAGGTGAAGGAGCAGAAGGCCATCTCTCGGCCTCAGAGGGCCACAACCTCACTGCAACAGAGCACTGTAGGTGAGACAGTCCAAGCTGCATCAGCCCAGCCCAAATCTCCCTTGAAGGTCAAGCCTACTTACCCACATTGTAACTCCACAGCATATTACCTGAGTCAGTGAGCTGCATTTGCAGCCCTCAACAAGGATCAGGCCATTACCTGGATAAGGGACAACAAACGCTGCTGGAGATGCACTCAATCCCACCTAGCAAAGGACTGCGATCTGAAGAAGCCCTGCCATCTTTGCTAGGGTAAGCATTTATTGGCCCTTCACGACATTAATAAACAAAGGAGTGAGGCCAGCAAAGAAAACAGTAGTCTGTACAATGCCGTTACAGAAACACAAGTATTCCTGAAGGTAATCAAGGTTATCCTGCACCACCAGCAGAGGGCCCTGGAAACATTTTCCATGCGTGATGATGGTTCAGAGCGCACTATTCTGCTTGCAGCCGCGGCACAACAGCTTGGATTAGGTGGGAGCCCTGAACTCCTGATGCTTTGAACTGTACATCAAGAAATTTAGACTTTGCATAGCTATTCTGTGCAGTTCAAAGTTTCACCCATGAGTAACCCACAGAGAAGGTTTCAGATTTATGAAGCCTTCAAAGCAGATCACCTAGATTTAGCAGAGTACACCTATCCAATGAAGGCCTTACAAGAAAGGTATGTGCACCTCAGAGGGATACCTATAGCTCCTCTCACAGGGCGCACCCCTTACTCCTCATTGGTTCAGATCACCCAGACCATATAACACCGGTGGAGCCAGTCTGCCTTGGCCCCCCCGGTGACCCAGCAGCAGTTAAAACCCATCTTGGTTGGACACTGCAGGGACTGTCCAAGTTAATACAGCGACCAAATCACTCAGCACAGTGTCTGTTCACCTGTAGCTGCTCCCCCTCCACAGAGCTCCATCATCAAGTGGAACGGCTTTGGCAGATGGATGTTCTGCCTTACCAGAGTGAAAGGGTTGTGTAAAGGCCATGCAAATGCTAGAGGCACAGACCAGGCGAGTGCGTGTGGATGGGGTGGGACCGTTATGCCTCCCCACTCCTTCGGGTTAGGGACATGCCACAGTTACATGCACCAAAGGAGGCAGTTGTCAGTCACCTCCGCAGCACTGAACGACGGCTAGCCAAAGACCTTCAGCTAGCTGCCCAATACCGAGAAGAAATCCATACGTTGGAGAGAGCTGGCTACATCATCAAGATTTCGACCCAGGAGGCTGAGCAATCAGAGGAATCATGGTACACTCCCCATCACATTGTATCTCATAAAGGAAAGTATAGAGTGGTATTCAAATGCTCCTTCACTTATCAGGAAGAGAATCTGAACAAGTTCCTGCTCCCAGGACCAACACTGGGCCCGTCTCTCCTTGGAGTGTTGATCCGTTTCAGAGAACATCTGGTGGCTATAAGTGGAGACATAAAGGGCATGTTCCACCAGGTCTGATTGCTTCCCAAAGACAAGGCCCTACTGAGATTCTTGTGGTGAGACATACAGCCAGAAGCACCACCTGGTGTGTACGAGTGGCAGGTCCTCCCATTCAGCACAACCTTCAGTCCATGTTGTGCGACATTTGCCTTAGAACGGCATGTATTCACCTGCTGCCCGCCAGGTGACAGCAAACAGCAGTCAGTTGTGCGGTGTTTTTATGTTGACAACTGCCTGCAAAGCTGTCTTTCTATGGACGAAGCGAAGGTGATCAACACACTACAGTCACCACTGGCCTCAAGTGGATTTAAGATCTGACAGTGGGCCAGCAATAAGGCATCTGTCATAAGGCACTTATCTGCAGAAGCGTGATCAAAGAATACTGAGCTCTGGATATCCCAATCTCACAGTGACCCTGAAGACTTAACCCTACATCTTAGCTGGCACTGCTTGCCAGACAGCCTACATTATCGACATTGCCCACTTCCCAGCAAAGCAGTGATAATGCGGAATATACACCGTACCCTCGCCAGCAAATATGATCCTTTAGGATACATATTGCCTTTCACTGCCAGGGCATCAGTTGTGGGTGAAGGAAAGGGAATGGGATGACCCACTCCTCCCTTCAGACCTCCTTCAAGCTTGGAAGACCTGGGAATCAGAGCTTCAGTATTTACCCCTGCTCGCTCTTCCTAGGTGTACATACCAGCTGACCTGGACAACACACAAGTGAGAAGAGAACTACATATCTTTTGTGATGCATCTGAAGCAGCCTACGGATCAGTTGCCTACCTCTGCTCTGAACACAAGGAAAGGGTGCATGTAGCCTTCTTTCTAGCTAGATCTTGGGTGGCTCCCAAATGGCAACAGTCCATGCCCAAACTAGAGCTCAGTGCTGCACATGCTGGTGCGCAGCACGCCAAACTTCTCCTCTGTGAGCTCTCAGTAGAGATCAGGAACACAATCTTATGGACAGACTCAACAACTGTACTTGCTTGGCTGAAGTCTGAGTCCTGTAGATTTAAAGTTTTTGTAGGAACAAGAGTTGCAAAAATTCAAGAGCTCACCAATATTAGGAGAGGATGGCTGAGAATATTATTTTCCATCAGGCCTCGTAACTATGACAAATCTGGGAGATTTTAAATGAGAGACATATGGACAATATAATTGAAAAGATAACATGAATTTGATTTAATGAGTAATGACATTTTACAGCAATGCCCTTTTTGTCTGCATTGAAGGAAATTAGCAGAGACAACTGTTAAAAGTAGCTGCCTGCACATGGGTCAGACGACTGTGTTTTATTTTGCAAGTGAGAATATCTTTACAAGCAAGATACCTGTCCCATCCCATTCATAAACAGAAATATATTGCACAGTGAGTTCAGTTAATTGCGGAGCCCTGTTACTGATAGCTCCACAGTTATTTGTAAGTTAATTAGCAAACCATGCGCGAACACATCTTGTAATATTAGCAGGTTAGCTGAATAATACTTGTGTATTCACTTCAGTGTGTGTTACATTTGTTGATTTCAGTGTTATACACACAGATGGTTACACGGTAAGTTGTGATCTCTGCGTTACAGGAAATTAGCAGAGACAACTGTTAAAAATAGCTGCCTGCACATGGGTCAGACAACTGTGTTTTATTTTGCAGTGTAACCACAAATAAATGAGTTGGAACATTCTCTGGAGAAACATCTCATTATTCAGCGTATGTAGCACAAACAGTTATTTTTTTCCTTGTGACATGAGATACCATAAATGTTTCTATATCCATAGGTGTGGTCTCTGCTGTGAAGTGGCCCAGTCTGCATGCTGTTTTATTAATATCCCACAAAACTGCCATTTATCCACATTTTCAAACATGTGGAAGCTAAAGTAGTCAGTGGGTTACTGTCTAGGGATGCTCTTCCTCCCAGTCTGGTACACTTCTGCCTGATCTGTTGTTCTTAAACCTGGTCTGCTGCTCTTCCGCTTGATGCCGGGGCTTTGTAGAGATTCGCTTTAGCCATGGGCCCTGCAGCATGAAGGCTGTGGCTGTGTGTGTAGGAGTGCCAGGCTGACCCCATCCATGACTCCCTTTCTGAGAAGGGCAGCCTGGTTACTGCTTAATGGGAGCATATGCCCAAGAAGGTGTCGCTCTACACCCCCGCCAAGGCAACGGCGTCACCCCACACCTTACCAGGGTCATGTGGGGCATCCTCAAGGACTGTCTCCGAGCAGCGGCACCCACTGGTGAGGCCAAACCAGATGCTTGGCTGGTTCATTTCAAATGCCAAGGAGACCATTAACTGTTCTAGTGACCAGCAAGGACCGACACACTGACACCCTGAGGGCCCAACTCATTAACTGTTTATCTTTTGAAAAAATAACCTTGAAAATCAAATAAGATGAGAAAATTGTTACCCATAGCAGGAACTGTTTAAATATTAATCCGTTTTCATGAAATGTTCCATCCATCCGTCCAAATCCAAGATTTGTGTCCTGTACACTCATACATTCAAAATCTGCTTTCTTACCAAAATAAGACTTTATATAAAAGGCCTTCAGTTTGGTTTTACCCCATAAAATATCAGGACTGCAAAACAAGTAGGCTAAGGAAATATCGCAACTACAAGCCAGACAACACATGGATATTTAAAATGTAACATCTTACATGATCTAGAGCATCAGCACGACACCTTTCACGACCGATCTCAGCTTCAAATGGCTACAGATGAGGATTTAAATATTCCTACCAAAAGAAGAGAGTCTATTCCTCGTTCTTTTCAAATGTAACCATCACAGTGTTTACGGTTATATCTACATTAGCGTGATGAGAGCACCGGGTTTACATTATTTGACATTAAAATGGAAATTATAGGTATAACTGGCCATTTGCTCTGGTGTTCTGGCCAGTTAACCCAGTGATCAAGTCAATTAAACCAGTGGCTGAAAGATTTTTCACCTCTAAACTGCTCACAGTCCATCAACTTCCTTGAAAATAATTTCTCAAAAATACGTGCATGTTTATGTCATTATTTGAAAGTATGCCATTCATTGCAGTAAAGTCGTCTACACAGATACAGTGCACATCACTCAGCACTGATGTTTGACATTTATCTCTTAAGACATAAAACAGCTACCAGGACATGTTGTTTAGCCTAAGTAAATGTTCATGGGTGCATTTTCATGCATTAATGTCTTCAGGAGATCATTAACCATTATTTTGCTGTGATATTCTTAGAGCGTCTCCTACTCACTGCATCCAGAATACAAGTCACTGTCACCTGGCCTTAAACGTGGCATTTTCTGCCATTAAAGAATGTTATCTGGTCTGCTGTTAATTAATGTTATTCTATTTTTGTCTCTGACCATGTTTACTGGGGCAATTTAGTTGTGTTCTTTTTTTTTTTTGCAATATCTTGGTTATAAATCCTACCCCTAATCTGCACTTTATAAACAACTGAACATACATCAAGGCTTGGCCCTCAAAAGCCCTGGCCTATACACTAATATGTCAGGATTAGTGCTCGATTGGCCCTGTCCCATGTGTCTTATCCCCATTTGGCCAGCAGGTATCGATGGCCATTCTGTTCCTCCCTGTCTTGTAGCCCTTAGTCCCTTGTGTGTTTGCCTGCTCCCTGGGCCACCATGTTGCCTAATGGGCTAAGTGGTTGGCTGCAGTTCCCAACTCACCTCTTTTGTTGTGGGCTCCGTACGCGACACACAGCCTACTGCTAGTTTGTTCCTGTGTTTAACTGTTGTCACCTGCTCCTTATTGTCCCTAGTACCTTACAGCCTATACCTGCCCTTATTTAGTCCTTGTTATCTGTGTATTTAACTGCTTGCCTTTGTTCTGTTCCTCAGTCAGTCATTGTAGTTTTTAGTGTGTGATTGTACAGTAGTTGTAGCTGTTTCCAGTCTTGCTCCCTGTGTTGGTCTGTCTCTAATTGTGGTTACTTTTACTTAGTTGTTATTTTTTCTGTTTTGTTCTTGACCCCTCGTGGTCCCTTTATTTTCTGGTTTCCGCCTTTTGTGTTATGTTTTGTTAATGAAACCTTTTTGTTGAGAGCCACTCTGCGGGTCGTCCCTCTGTTCCCTCCTTTGTCACGCTCCTCTGTAACATATCTGAATTTTGCCCATTGTAGTGTGTGTCCAATGGAGTTTTTCCTTCGATGTCCACTTTAAATTCACAGAAAATGAAGGCAGTGCAAGCAGGAGTGATGCTGCATATATCAGGAACACTGTCACAATGGGATGTGAGGAAGGAGTGTTGATCCATTCGCAGCTTAGGGTAAATGAAAGGGGACTTTGTTCTTATAATAAACACTGAAATAAAAGTACAAACCAAAGGACTATGAGAGGTCTAAACAGGAGGTAGGGAGGAGAAATCAGGAGGGACTAGGGCTGACCTGGACACAGGGAAGGATTGGGTAAAACTATAATGAATGACACTGAAACAAACTAAAAGCTAGAACCAACACAGAGCACTGCCAGAAACAAAACTATAATGACTGACAAAGGCACAGGGCATGCGTGTTTTTGAACCCGATCACTTGGGGCTATTGCCCTGAATATTTTAGCCCCAATGCCAATCCCCAAAAAACGTGACTTTTCAAGTTTCAAGCCACCGATCTTTTCAATAGCTAGAAACCCCCTTGTAACAGGGAAAGGGCAAGTACACACACACACACACACACAGAAAAAGTTGGTCTTCCTATCTAAATGGGGACTGTCCATTCATGGAAAAACCCTAATCCCAATCACGACACCCTTAACTCATACCCATCCCTAATCTTAACCATAAGTAACCAACCCAAGTACAAGACTTTCGGCATTTTTACTTTTTTGATTGCATTCATAGATGTTTATAAAACTGAGGTTATCCAAATGGGGACCTCAAAAGATGTCCCCAGAAGTTTCAGGTTTTATTACACTTTGGGAACAATTTGGTCCTCAAATATTATCTATGCAAACCCACACACACACACACAAATATTACCAAAGGTATTGGGACTCCCCTCCAAATCATTGAATTCAGGTGTTCCAATCACTTCCATAGTCACAGGTACATAAAATCAAGCACCTCGTCATGCAGACTGCTTCTACATACATTTGTGAGAGAATAGGCTGCTCTCAGGAACTCAGTGAAATCAAGTCTGGTACCATGATAGGATGCCACCTGTGCAATTAGTCCATTCATGAAATTTCCTCACTACTAAGTATTCCACAGTCAACTGTTAGTGGTAGTATAATAAAGTGGAAGCAATTGGGAACAACAGCAACTCAGCCACAAAGTGGTAGGCCACATAAAATCACAGAGCGGGGACAATGCAGTCTGAGGTGCACAGTGTGCAGAAGTCGCTAACGGTCTGCAGAGTCAATAGCTACAGACCTCCAAACTTCATGTGGCCTTTACATTAGCTCAAGAACAGTGTGTAGAGAACTTCATGGAATGGGTTTCCATGGCTGAGCAGTTGCATCCAAGCCTAACATCACCAAGTGTAATGCAAAGAATCAGATGCAGTGATGTAAAGCACACCGCCACTGGACTCTAGTGGAGTGTAGTGCAGTGGAGACATGCTCTCTGAAATGAGAAATTATGTTTCTCTGTCTGGCAATCCGATGGACAAGTCTGGGTTTAGCAGTGTCACACCCTGATCGTGCTGATCCTCCTGTGCCACGCCCCCCTCGTTAACCTCATGTGGATTCCCAGTGTTTATCAGCCGTTTCGAGTTGTCTTCGTTAGTTCGGTGTAAAGTCCATGTCAGAGTTTGTTTCCCTAGTTCTGTCTTTGTAGTGTTGTGCATTGTTACACTGTCTGTTCCTTATGCCACTACGGTTTCCCATTAAATCCCTTTATTTTACCTCAGTCCATATCGCCTTTGCCTGTTTCCCTGGTCCTTGCACCACATCACATGACAGACAGCCAGAAGAATGGTACTTGCCTGACTGCACTGTGCCAAGTGTAAACCTTGGTGGAAGGGGGATTATGGTGTGGGGTTGTTTTTCAGAGGTTGGTCTTGGAGCATTCAAAGTCATCTTGGCCAATTTCATGCTCCCAACTTTGTGGGAACAGTTTTGGGATGGCCCCTTCCTGTTCCAAAATGACTATGCACTAGTGCACAAAGCAAGATCTATAAGGGCATGGATGAGTGAGTCTGGTGTAGAGCAAATTAACTGGCCTGCACAAAGCCCTGACCTCAACCTGACAGATCACCTTTGGGGTGAATTAGAGTGGAGATTGTGAGCCAGGCCTTCTCGTTCAACATCAGTGCCTGACCTCACAAATGCTCTCCTGGAAGAATGATCAAAAATTCCCATAAACACACTCCTAAACCTTGTGGACAGCCTTCCCAGAAGAGCTGAAGCTGTTATAGCTGCAAAGGCTAGGTCAATTCCTTATTAAAACCTATATATTAAAAATGGGATTTCATTACAGTTCAGGTCTGTTTAAAGGCAGGTGTCCCAATAGTTTTGGCAATATAGTGTATATATTCCCAGTCTTAATGGGAAGGTCATTAATTCATTTGTTATCTGTGTGTGTGTGTGTGCGTGTGTGTGTGTGTGTGTGTGTGTGTGTGTATACTGATGACGAATGAATGAATTACCCACCCATTAAGACTGGGAATGTGGAAGGAATTAAATGGTTACCCACATCTGCCAGCCAAACAATAACAGGAGGGAACCTGCAAATAACGTAATGGTAAGAGGGAAAGTTATGTAATATCTTAAGTTAAATTTCATCCATGCAATTCAGAAAAACGAAAAGAACACGAAAGTTTTCAGAAAACCATACATAGACTGATTGACTGATTTACGACCTTCTTCGCATTTAAACTTTTTTGGTTATTTACCGCAATACTTAGGTGTGGCATTGCTTTGAATAATATAACAGAATTGTATTAGTATGTTTGCATATTTGCCTCGGGGGGCGGTAACGTGGCGCAGACTGAACCGTGACTCTTCACACGTAAATACGTAAAACTCGTCACACGTCGGCATGTGATATTTATGATGTCCACAGGGGGTCAGCATTGGATACTTTTAGACTTCATTGAATCGTACGGGCATAAACATAAACACTGACAGCTGTCAAATGTGTGACATCCCGTTTTGTTGAACTCTTGGTTTCGTAAAATATAAGCAGTGTAATACGCAATAATATATTGTTGTTATCGAGTACAAGCGAACAGAAATGTAACAACATCCATCCATTTTCTGAAACCGCTTAATCCCAACTGGGGTCGCGGGGGCCCCGGACCATATCATGAGAACAATGGGCACACGCAGGGCGCACATATTCACACAATTCCAGGGCCAATTTAGACTCACCAATCAACCTACCCTGCACGCTTTTGGACCGTGGGGGGAAACTGGAGCCCTCGGAGAAAACGGGGAGAGCGTGCGAACTCCACACAGAAAGGATCGGGGACCGAACCCAGGACCTCCTTACTGCGAGGAAGCAGCGCTAACCACTGCGCCACCATGAAACAATTTTTTGTTTTATATAGAAAAAAATTAAAATAGAATAATGTAGTCAAAGGTAATCAAAATAGATTTATATAGCTTGTGTATAAAAACAACTTGAATCTATATTTCAGTCTATACATAAGTCCGATGCATTATAAATTAATGGAATATGGATATTGCCACTGTTTCTGAAAATGGTTTCAATGTAACCTTGATATTTTTTTCTTTACCGTATTAGGTTTGATAAAGAAATATTTTGTGTAGCTAATCTTTACGGATTTTACACTTTTGATTATTCTTTATTGTTAAAGTTTCATTCATAATTTTAAAAATTACAGGGTTACGATTAAAAGACAGACATTTTTAAGAAAGTGTTTGGTTTACGTTCCGAAATCCGTCTGTTATGAACCATTCATACTCATAAGTGAATTTTCTAACAGTTTCTACTGGCCCCTTATTTACAGGGACTCAGCTCAGCTGACGAATTTAAAACTGTCAAAAGTGCGCGTCCCTCCCCGGCTAGTTATGTTAATCAGCCGATCTTCATTGGGTGAGGGTGAGGTTTTGGCCCGGCTTCATGCTGCGACGTCACCCAGAAGAGCCTTAACAGAAAAAGCGCCACTGGGAAGAGGCTGAGATCTGCGCGGCGCAGGACAGGCGGTGCCAGCACTCCGCAAATTCGCCTACACGTTCGTTTGCTTGGAAACCGGACCTAGAGATCAGATTGTTTGCGACGAAGGCTCGAATACATCAGGTTTTGTTGTGCTTAAAGGTATTGTGATTATACGCCTTTTTTCGCAGAAATAACTTGATTTTCAACTTTTTTGAATGGAAACAAATCTGCCACTTTACCGTTAGACTTTAATCACCTTTCATTTTCTTGACAGCTGAGGATCCTGATGTGATTTATTTGCATTTTCTATTTGCTTACTGTTCTTTATGCAGTCTTATTGCTGTTAGACTGCTTTTGAGCTTAAAAAACTTATTTTTAAAGGGTTGGCGCGCCGACAAGACTAATACAGTAAAGTGCATTAGAAAGAGGGCAAACTTCGCGAAGCAGAGGCGGCATGACGGCGGAGATCGGCATGAGCTCAGCACACATTTTGGACTATGTCAATGACTTTGATTTCGTCAAGTTCGACGTGAAGAAAGAAGCGTTAATCGGTCTGGACACTGTCTCCGTGCGGCAGTGCAACAGGATCCTGCCGCCGGGGTCTGTGTCCTCCACCCCGGTCAGCACTCCTTGCAGCTCCGTGCCCTCTTCTCCCAGTTTCAGTCCGACAGAACAGAGGAATTACGTGGACGAGCTTTGCTGGCTTCCCAACACCACCTATAACCAGCAGATAGATCCCCAGACGCTGGGCCTGACACCAGAGGATGCGGTCGAGGCCCTCATCGGCAACCACGGTCACTCTCCACTTACCAACATCCATCAACAGCTTCACCCAGGGGACTATGAGGGCTACAGGGCACTGCAGCACCAAGCTCACGTCCATGCGCAGAAACACCAGCAGCAGTACCTGGGCGTCAGCCATCCTCGTTCTGAGGAGCTGCCCCATCATCCAGGGCCACACACCCATGTACACGGCCAGAACCAGGACCACAGCCCATCTCCTGCCTCCTCGCTTCCCCACCCACAGTTTCATCATCGCCATAACCAGCACCCTCAGCAGGGCCACCATAGTGGCGGAGGGGGCATGAATGTGGAGGAGCGTTTCACTGATGAGCAGCTAGTGTCCATGTCAGTAAGGGAATTAAATCGGCACCTGCGGGGCTTCACCAAGGAGGACGTGGTCCGCCTGAAGCAGAAGCGCAGGACACTCAAGAATCGCGGCTATGCTCAGTCCTGCCGGTACAAGCGAGTCCAGCAGAAGCATGTGCTCGAACACGAAAAGACTCATCTAATAACCCAGGTGGAGCAACTCAAGCAAGAGATCAGCCGTCTGGCCCGGGAGAGAGACGCCTACAAGCTGCAGTGCGAGAAGCTGGCTGGCTCCTGCGGCTTCCGCGACGGTGAATCCGCCAGCGACAGCCCGTCCTCCCCGGAGTTCCTCTGTGATTTAATCTGACGGGAAGATGGCGATCAGCGCTACAGTGATCCCCCGGTTCACTGACAGCCGAAATATAGTGAAGATGGGAGTGTTTCTCAAAGTAGCAGCCCATTGCACGGCACTTCTGCAATTACACGAAGGTTACTCTACGCAAGGAAAGTTTTCTAGCACTGGCGAGCCTGGCCAAAATAATTCCCTGGAGAATTATGGAAATGCATCACGAAAGACCCGATGCACAGGTCCAAACTGTAATTTCGCTGTGGACCCAGTTTGTAGGCCTAATTGAGAGAAACTTCCGGGACGAGGGACACTTAAGCTAAAGTTATTTGCCTGCTTGGTTACATAGAAGCATTTTAAAATATGCATAAAATATTATTCCTGCATGCTGGACATGTATGGTGAAAATCTATTTTGTACATTTCGTTTTGTCTTTAATGCATATCCTTGATCTGAACCTTAAATTGCAACATTGCCTTTTCTGTAGTGCCGTTTCACATTTTAATGTTTTAATTTGTAATTACACGCTACACAAACATCAAACCAGTATTTTAGTGCTGGATGCAAATTTTGTATTTAATTTTTTTTTTAAAAACCTATGCCAAAATACATGTTTTTATTTTACCATTTCTTTCACAAAAAAAGTAACTAGTTCTGTTAATTTCACTTTTTGGTGTGTCATTGATGGTTTGGGAGGTTGTCGTTTGTGTTATTTTAATAGGGAGTTAAACAACCAGGAATTTGGTTAATTAGTTCCGTTTATGTTTAGAGCAGGGGACGTTCTAGCTACTGAAATGATCAGGGGCTAAGTCAGGTTTACCTGGGGCTTGACTTTTTTTTCCTTTTGAAGGAGGATAATTGGCATCGGGGCTAAAATACTCGGAGCTATAGCCCCGCGTGATCGGACCTAACGACGCCCATCCTGCAGAGATTTTATTAGTCGCCGATTAAGTCTTACTTGCCTACATATCAAACACATTTTAATATTCAGGCGCCGTTGAAGACCTATTTCAATTGAGATACCTCAATGAATATAACAGTATATGGCATTTCATTTATTTTAATCATTACGTTAAACGCTTATCATTATATAGGGCTACGTTTCCAGGAAAAACACACAACAGCGGCCCTGGTTATAAATATGGTATTTCTACTAATGCAATATGATACCAAACATTAAAGTGTCTATATGGGGCAAAGCAGCCCTGCGTCAGGAATGTTAATTAATCGTTTTTAAATACTCAGTAGAAAGTTCTGTGTGTTTCTGTGTTTTTTTCTGCCGGTCAGTTTAAAGAAAATGTTTAGAGAATGTTATGGGTATATCCTATGATCATGTAATTCCTTTCGTATTATCTTTATCATTGGATATTCTGGTTCTGCTGGCCAGATACATAGTTAATTAAAACGATCAAACAGATTGATCTTAATGGAGACAGCATGCTGTTTGCAATCGTATTTTGACGAGTCGCGGATATATTCAACCTCGTTACTGATTCAACGGTGTTGAAATCAGGTTTGAACTGCAGCTGCGGTTTCGCTTGGTAATTTCTTGTGTGTTGCCTTTTAATCCTGTTTATATATGAAAAAACGTTGATTTGGAGTACTATAGTTATGTTCAGGCTGGTTTCTGTTTTATCATATATTTCTTTGTTTTCAGAAGAAATTGTTCACTATTTTGCATAATAAAGTCATTTCAATGACGCGCTGTTCTTAGAAGTATTTACTTCTGTTTTTTTTTTTAAACGAATCGTAATATCTTGTTCCGAATATTAACTCGGGCCACGATTTAATAATTTTTCACCAAAGCAATAATAAATCAAAATGAAAATATTCTAAATCCTCACAAAGCGACCAAACTTTATTCTTTCCGGGGCCTGGAAGCAGGCTTTGACTGACTTAAAAAACTGCAGAATAAATATTAGTATTAAAGATAAGTTTTATTACATAATGTACACGTAATGTTTTTCCTAGATTTTTGGCAAATGGCTGTTCATGCGGCTTAGTAAAATTGCGGCCCCTTTGTGGCAATGGCGTTATCTCAGCGCTGCCCTGCTGACGAGCGCTTTAAGCGGCAGGCGGCACCGCAAGGGGATCTTTGACCTGAAAACACCGGGAGTGAGACTGTCTAATTGCTCAGGGAAGCTGCTGTTTAAAACACAGCTAGAATACCACATATTGTTGTATGTTCAACTGATTGGCTGCCAGGCAGCTGCTTAAGTTTAATCTTATGTGCCACTTTATAAGAATTGACAGTTATCAGAATGCTCTACTAACATCGGCACATCTTGGTAATCACTTTACGCAAGACGAATATATGCTGCAACTCCTATATTTAAGAACTATTTTCTCTAGCTTCCTTTCTATGAAAATATTATGGGCTGTAGCCGCACTTGGATGTCGCAAAGCAGATAGGGTGTGACTACCGGAAATATCTACTGATCGAGGAACAGCGACCCTCATGCGGCTTAGTTACAGACCAGTCGGGCTTGTTTCCCAGCGTGAATTATAGATGGGAGACGGCGGTCTTGCATGCTCAGAAATTTTCCTTTTTTTCCTTACATGATAGCTGCCATAGTAGACGTTATTGATAATAAAAATTATTTTAATTTTAGAAGTACAATTTCAGAATAAAGGGTACCGGTTTTGCATGTCATTGGGGCTGTACCCTTAAGGGTCTGTCAGTTTTACCCTTAGCTGTAAGTATTTGTACCATTTGAAGTACACACATGTATTCTGGGGAACATTTCTGTACCATTTATGGTCAATTAATGCTGTTTCTACCTTTACGATTTCTGTACCTTATAATGTCCAGTTTCAGGGGTACAGCATAAGTGAATAGCATTTTTACCATTTCTTCTGAAAGTGTAGTTAGTGTTTACAAATATGCTTATTCTTAAAACAACACTGTGATTTAACTCCATTGTGCTTTCTACTTATTCTTGTTGTTATGTTGCAGTTTGGTCTCACATAGACACACACACACACACACACACACACACACGGGTGGACTGGCAACAAGAAGCAGCATGGGGATTTGTTGTTAAGTGCCCCCCTTTTTGTTGCTGATGGGGGGGGGGGGTGATGGTCCCCCTTTGGTATAGTTTGGTGGCAACTGGCCCTCATTAGACTGACCCACCAGCACCTGAACTTCCCAATTGTCAGTGTGCGCATGCACTCACACATGCATGCACACATGCACTCACATTTGCACGCATGCATGCTCTCAGACATAGATGCACATATGCATGCACACATGCACTCACACATGCATGCACACATACACTTCCATGCATGCATGCACTCACACATACACTCACATATGCACGCACACACTCACACGTGTATAGACACACACACTCATATATGGACACACACATGCACTCACACATGCATGTACACATACACACGCACGTTTGCTCTTTGTATGAGTCCTCTGTGACTTCTTGTGGGTTTAGCCAATCCAGTGTGGGGACATTGGGGGGTGCTTGTCCTCAGAGACATGCTGTGGGGTCCCTGGCAGACACATCACCTTGAGTCCCGGCCTGGTTCTGAAATCTGGAAAGTTCTTCTCAGCGGTAGCTCCATAGTCGGATTGCAGCCAAGTCACCCACCTGGAGAGGATCCACGTTTCAGCTTGCAGGTCACCCTTCCCCTCCTTCCAGAAACGCTCATTAGCCATGATGCCTACTCTAGTGATGAACCTTCTGAAACATTTTAACGGACAGTGCCAAATGGCACTGCGATTCCAGCTTGGGCCAGCAGGTAGTGTGGTGGTTCAGAGCACTACTACAGGTTTGGGGAGTTTCCCTCAGCCTTGTGCCACAGCAGTTAAAATATTTAGCCGCTTTAATGTGGAAGAAAGTAATGGGTTTGGATAAAAGTGTTGAGGGTAAGTAAGTAAAACCAGTGCAGAGCCTGCAGATGGAGGAAGTGGAGCAAATGGGCAGGAGAGTGTGGCAGGGGGTTAGGATTAAGGAAAGAGAGTCACTCTGTGTGGCACTTTGGTGTGCAGAGCATCGTGTATGTGACCAGCTCTGAGCTTCACTAATAAACACACAGACACACTCATATATAATGCATACAGGCAATCCCCAGGTTAAGAGCGCCAGTCTTACAGACAGCTTGTACTTATGAATGCACTCCCATAAAGTCTATCATATTAAAAATTCAGGTTAAATGAACACGTACTACTTTGTGACGCTTGTGAAAACATTGCATGGCTTCAGCAATCTGTCGGCTCGACATACAGCACGGTACCTTATCTACCTACTTTAATTATTACTTTATAATAATCATAATTATTATTGTTATGTATTGTATTATTTTTTTTCCAACTTACTACTAATTGGACTTAAAGACACACTTAGGAATAGATTTTCTTCATAACTTAGGGACTGCCTGTACACTCAGTTTGTATGTGTCGTATGTTTGAAACAATCTGTGTATTTTTAAACGTATAAAAATACTGTGAACAGAACGCTGATATGAGCTGATACTCATGATAATCACACGTACACATTCATGCGCACACAGCTGGACAGAAACATATATACGAGCTCGTGTGTAAGTGTTTGCTCTTTGCGTCTTTTCGTGTCGGCCAAGGGGCCGTGTGAGATTGGACCTGCTTGGATGTTGCAGCACATTTTGATTTGCATTGCTCAGGTTATTCTCTGTGTGTGTCTGTGTGACAGCACGACTCGAGTCTGTGTTCTTTTTTATCCCAGATACCCTCCGCACAGCACATTTTCCTCAGACTGGAGTCAGATCCAATATCCAGCCTGTGGTTCCATTTCCTGTGTCTGTAATATTATCAGAGGTCCCACTGGTTTGTGACCTTGAATGCCAATAATGGTCGATCATCATGCGTGAAAGTCCAGACCTGTCAGTTTACCTTTCCTTCATTTATCCCCCATGAGACTGAGGCGCAAGTCATCTGATGGCTTCAGAGGCTTGACCAGCGTTGTGGAATATCTTAGCGTTCCAGTGTAATCTCGTGAGATTCTGGAATCACTCAACATTCCGCCACATGAAAACACAACGTGAGACGTGCTGTATACGCTGATGGGTAGGGTAAATCTCCAGCTATTACATTACATATGGGACTTACGGTCAGCAAGGCGTGCCACTGGAGTGCATGCAGGAGACAGGTCAGGAGTGAGACGTGGAATCTGACGCTTGGCTAAAGATCTAAATGTGTGTAACAGCGGGAGGCCCGAGTGCTGAGTGAAGGATCCTCCTGCGTGGTTCTGAAATGTCGCACACATGGCTTAAACATACTAATTTCCCCATGTTTAAGTGAGAATCTGTGCACTTGTGGTTGAAGTATTTGGCTCTAGGCTAGACTTTAGCACCGGGAGCAGACCTAAATGAGACCAGAGCCAGTAGCTTGTGACGTGGACCACCCAGGTTCTTTCTATGCCGCATGCTCCTGCGGTGACAGGCCTTGCGGCCTGCTTGGCCGTCCCCCAGCCTGGCTTAGGTGGTCGGTGTACTCTGCGGGCCGCGCAGGTCACCCGAGCGACGGTTCATAAAGCCTGGTTGGCTCCTGCTCCAGTAATTCCGGAATGAGCTGCCTTTGCCCTCCCGGCTGCCCACATCTGCTCGCGGTTTGAGGGAGGCAGCAGCTCTGTATCCCGCCTGCCGCCTTTGAAGTGCAGCCTGCTGGGTTTGGTTCAGCCCGTCTTACAATCATTCACTTTGGGCTCTTACATGCTATAAAAATAAGAAAACTCAATTGTTCAGGACAGTAAGGAAGGCAGGAGCCTTCATCCTGTCCCCTCGGTTGCGTCCTGAGTGCTTGCATGCCGAGTGCTTGCTGACACACACAAACCCCTCACCTCCACGCCTCAGGCCTGACTTAAAGTCACGCAGTTGTTGCGATCGCTTTCAAGGGGCAACGTGAGTGAAAAGCACATCTGTCTGCGTGTATGACAGGTCATCTGTTAGTTTGTCCGTCTCTCTGTCTGCCAGTCTGTTTGTACGTCTGTCTGTCTGTCTGTAGTGAGGACAGTCGTGTGCAGCCGGTGGTGGACCGCTTTGGCCGGGGGTGCACCCTGAACTGGAAAATACAGACATCCTGTAGGATTCCTGAAAGGAATTCCTTGCCAGGCATCAGCGGGGTCGTGATTTACAGCAACTCAATAGGCACAATCTCATATGGCACAGAAACGCCTGCAGCACTGTGAGTAAGGCGCCATTTTTCACAATAACATGCTTATTATTCAGCCCGAAAGTAGGCAGGCTCACCCGGCCATTGGTCACTATTTTCTCTCACCCTCTTTGCTCATTTACATTATTTAACAGACACTTTTATCCAAAGTGACGTGCAGCTGAAAAAGCAGGGACAGCCACTCAGCCAGTCCCTGGAGCAACTGGGGTTAAAGGTCATGCTTAAGGGGCCACCAGTGAAATCACTCTAGTAAGAATGGGATTTGATGCAGCCACCTTCTGATCACACTCTCAGTATCGTAACCCTATGAGCCGCACATCTTGCACCCCTTATGTTCTGGCACCACCGCTTTTGTTGTGTTAATAATTTATTACTTGGCAAAAGGCTGCTTAATAACATGGCAGAGTGTGCTGTCTGTCTCCTGAAGCTCCTCCCCAAACACTCCCCTGGTGTGCCACCCCCACTCTGTGCTGTAGAAGAATGCGTCCTCCCGTCCAGGGGTTCCTCAGGGCCGAGAGGCTGCCAGTCCACATGAAAGGGGCCCTGGCAGGGTGGCATGGAGCAGGGGCCCAGCCAGGCCGGACGGGTGGGCCCTCCTGCAGGAAGGGGGGGGGGGACTGCAGGGGCGTTCCTGCAGCTGGGAGGGGGAACCAGGTGCCAGCTGCTGCCAATGGAGATGCTTCAAGGTGGTTCAGTGAAACGGAGAGCCGAGTAAACAACACAAGCATCATTTTTATGGAAGCTTCAGTTCAAGAACTATATTTAAATATTTCTAGGAAATTTGACCTAAAATCCAAGACTAGGCAAAATGAAGATTCCTGGCTGATGCTGAAATGTCCCAATAGAGGCTTCGGAAAAAGGAGCCCACCCCCTTCCTTCACAGAGCCCCATCAGTCGAAGCCAACTTCAGAGCCCTGGACTCCACTGCCTCATTGGGAGCTGGTTCAGGGTCCTGGAGTTCAGCAGCCTGCCAGAAGGCAGCTTCAGGGCCCCGGACTCCTCTGCTCATCCAGGTGGCAGCTTCAGGGCTCCAGACTCCTCTGCTCACCCAGGAGGCAGCTTCAGGGCCCTGGACTCCTCTGCTCACCCAGGAGGCAGCTTCAGGGCTCCAGACTCCTCTGCTCACCCAGGAGGCAGCTTCAGGGCCCTGGACTCCTCTGCTCACCCAGGAGGCAGCTTCAGGGCTCCAGACTCCTCTGCTCACCCAGGAGGCAGCTTCAGGGCCCCGGACTCCTCTGCTCACCCAGGAGGCAGCTTCAGGGCTTCAGACTCCTCTGCTCACCCAGGAGGCAGCTTCAGGGCCCCGGACTCTTCTCCTCACCCAGGAGGCAGCTTCAGGGCTCCAAACTCCTCTGCTCACCCAGGAGGCAGCTTCAGGGCTCCAGACTCCTCTGCTCTCCCAGGAGGCAGCTTCAGGGCCCCAGACTTCTCCATTCACCTGGGAACAGACTTCAAGGGTCTCTTTATCACATTTTGGGGACTCTTCCGCCCAATTGGGAGCTGACTTCAAGATCCTGAATATCTATGCCTGGCTGGGAACCGGCTTCAGGGCTGCCCAGACTCTTCTGGCCTACAGGAAGCTGGTTTCAGTGGCTCTGACTCCTTCGCCCTACTGGGAGCTGGCTTCAGGGTCCCAGACTCCCCCTGCCTGGCCAAGAGCCAGCTTCAGGGTCCTGGACTCCACTTGGCCTGGAGCCAGCTTCAGGAGCCTCTTAACCTGGCCGGGAGCCTCAGTTATGGAGGCCACCTGTTTCACTCCAGCTTCCTCTTCCTGATCTCCTCCCATTCAGAGTCACACGGCTGATGATGCCCTTTTCTCTGACTGCCAGTTCCCAGCTTGCCACTGATCCCCAAATGTGGACACCAGTCCATTCTGGACTCTCTCTCTTCACCCGTGCTTCTGGAAACCTCCACATTTCTGGCAGCACTTTCACAGCAATTCTTCCTGTGACCATTATCTTGTCAGCAGGAATTGTTAAGCTGTGTTGGAAACGTTTCAAGTATTTATGCAAAATATATTTTTGAAATATAATGGAGTGTTTGGATTAAGAGTATGAAAAAAAAAGCCTTGGAAAAGCGGAGGGAATTTGAAAAACAGGACATAGCACAAGCAGGCATGTGTAAAAACACAGACCCAAGGCAGCAGGGATCTGATTGGCTGAACATCTGGGCCTGAAGCTTCTGTCATGAAAGAAAAAGCTGAGAATGACTGATGGCATTTTTTGGTAATCAGTGGAGGCAGCTTCAGACCCCCAACCCTGGAGGAGGTATATGTGGGGGGGATGAGCTGCCATGCCACCCATTAAGTTGTGACAATAATTTAACCCGGCCATAGCCTGACTCAATGATATACACACTCTATAAATCCTGCATAGACGCTCAGACTTCCTGGCAAGTCAGCGAGGGGAGGGAAAAAGACGAAGCCCCCTCCCCTCACTCTCTGCATCTCGATCTCACACCAACACCCCCCACTGGGCATTGCACACCCCATCACAGTATGCGGTACCCACACACACCATCCCAGCATGCAGTGCAGACATAAACATGTAAGACTATTGGGGAGACTGCACGCCCCGTCCCAGCATGCAGTGCAGACATAAACATGTAAGACTATTGGGGAGACTGCACGCCCCGTCCCAGCATGCAGTGCAGACATAAACATGTAAGACTATTGGGGAGACTGCACGCCCCGTCCCAGCATGCAGTGCAGA
>JABFEB020000124.1:9194777-9207198 GCA_019775895.2 Stomatorhinus ivindoensis | reverse complement strand
CCCCCCCCCCCCCACCATTGTGCCCCTGAGCAAGGCGCTTGACCCCAACTTGCTCCAGGGTGACAGTCCCTGTAGATACAGCACTTCACTGTGAGTAGCTTTGGATAAAAGTGTCTGCTAAATGAGTAACTGCAAATGTTTTACTGTGATATATGTTTCACTGTTCACTGTTTTTGCACAGATGACATCGTGTTGCCTTGCAAAAAGGAAAGGGACACTCCATGATCTCATTTGTATAGATGGTGTAGATGGTAACGAAACAGCAAACGAAAACAAAATTATGAAATTTCTGCTAAAAGCATAATTATAAAAATAAACATCTGAAAAATTGGCTGTGGTTGTACAAAGTTTTGCTGGTGGCGAACACAGACTGAGAGAAGTATGCATGTAATTTGGGGGGAGTAGCGATTGAATGCATATTGTGTCAAAGCAATGCAAAAGTAAACACGGTTTAGCTCACATGGTCCAATGGCATGGTGCCATTATTGTTGTGTTGTGACAAAGTGGACATGGCATTGAGACACGTTAAAATGATTGGGAAAAACTGTAAAACACTTTTTACAATGTCCACCCCATTGCCTCTTTTTAAGGGTGATGCTCACAGACGGGTCCATTTGCCATAGCTGCCTGTTCAGAGCAGGGCAGTAGGAATCCTGGGAAATGTCTGGGGGAGCACAGGGCAGGGGAGCAGGCTGCACACATACACCCACACAAACACACACACACACACATTTGTACTCATATCTTTGGGAGATTTTCCATTCATTTCTATGGGAAAAACCCTAATTCCAATTGCCCTAACCTTAACCATAAGCAACCAAACGAAATACAAGATTTTTAGTTTTTTGATTGCATTCACAGATTTTTATAAACTTGAGTGTCCCCTTGTGGGGACTGAAAATGTGGTCCCCACAATGTCAAAATAACAGATTTGTATTGCATTGTGGGCGGGGGCATGTGAGGGTGACAGGTCGCGGCCAGACTAACCCATCATGTGAGAGTGGGAAGGCAGGTGATGGATGGGTGCCACCTCATCTTCAGGGCTGAACACATTCTTGCTGTGTGGGAGGCCCTCCATATACTTCAGGCTCCGCCCACCAGCCTGCCGCTGCCTCCGATTGGCCAATCCGTCCTGACTCGACAGGGAGAACGTGCTCAACTGATTTTGCCAAGGTGTGTGAACAGAATACGGATGGCAAGGAAAGGAGGTGGGAGCAGACATGGAAACGAGTGAGGCTGCCAGGGCAGCGACACATCAGGCACTCTCCAGCAGGGGGCACTGTCACAGCTGCCCTGTTTCTGTGTTCACCCCCAGCAGCTGCAGAATGGGCAGGGTGGAGGAGGAGCAGTCCTGAGGCCTCACCTCTGCAGTCCTCCCACTGACACTGATGACCAAGGAAGGGTCCTCTTCTCCAGCTAGGAAGTGCAGGCTAACACCATGCTAGGAAAAGCCAGACACACACCCCCACCCCCTCCCCCTCCACACTCTATCACCGACCCGCTGGCATATTTACGAGGTGCAGCCTGTGGGCCGGCTGCCAAATGCCCAACTGAATGAGACTCAGTAAACCCTAACCCCCCCAGCCCCAAAAAGCAGCTTTACTGCCCCCCTAACAGTGCTGAGCCCTTAACGAAGCCCACGCTGGCGCCGCTGATATGGGGGGGGCGCTGCATGCCCTCTGGCCAGGGTTCGACTGGCAGTAATGAGCCTCTTTACAGTTCAGAATGATGCGACACAATTAATTACACACCAGCTGTGGATGTTGGTACACAAATCACCACGTTACAGGGGACACCCCCAACATACACTGCCAAAGCAGCGAAAATGATGCACCCACAACATGTCCGTCAAACGCAGGCTGAACGGGCCACAGCTGGTTCTCCCCCCACTGTCAGTAACGGTACATATGCACCTTTCAAAGGACTCGCTCCCTAAGACAACCACAGAAAAGGCCACGAGTGATCAAGTCCCTCAAGCCTTTCAGCCCTGTCTCTTTAGAGTTCATCTCCCTCTGTTTTTTAACTGGCTCCCCAAGAGACACATTCGCACCCCAGCTGCTTTCTTGCGGGTTTCATATTTCATTCATATATATGTTCAGCGAAGTGTGTACGTTATGCCTGTCGTATATGTGCATTTTCCACGCGGTGAGATCAGAAGCACAAAAATGTTTCTGAAATTATAAAAGTCTGTTAAAGAAGGAATATGATGAAAAGGGCGAGAAAGTCAGCGCCTACCACATATCTGCTGACTGGACCACGTTTGCTCTCTGAACAGGGAGGATCTTAGCCAGCCTTGCCTCCTGTTTCCGTAGCCAACTTCAGAGGAGACAGTGATTCTTTGCCTGGGAGACTGCTTCTGTTGCCCCCCCCGCCCCGAACCTGCCATGTCAAGGGGGGGGGGGGGGGAGGGGGTTGGCCTCATTCTGCAATTTCTTAAAGGGCAGTTTCCATTTCCTGCATGGGACCACAAGCGTTCCATTTCCTGCATGGGACCACAAGCGTTCGTGCCAGATATTAATATGAACTGCCCCCCCACTCCATGGTTCAAGCGGGGGGTTTGCTTGCAGACCCTCCAGGTCACGCCTCTCTTTCCATTTTTAATGGCAGCAAAGTGAAACTGGCAAGCAGCTGCTTGTGTAAAGATCTCGCCCCGTCGCACTGATAGGGGACGCAATCAAATGCTACTTATCCAGCATTTGAATTAGTGGAAACACATTCATTCAGAGCATGACTTCATATCTTCATACCATGATATGGTTTATACTGAAGAAACAAAATGGCTGGTTTACCCTGAGTAATACTGTGCTGCCTGGCAATTATCAGTCAGTACTCATACTACTCATTCAGTACTCATATGGTATTGGAAATATTATCAGTGTGCTTATAAAAAGAATGGGTTGACTGATCATGTAGATAGAGACCTCAGATGGCCTCACCTGATGGATGTAAAGCAGTACCAGAAACACCCCTTCTCTCTTTTCAGACAGACGTGGCAGTGTGCAGTGTGATAGTGTGCAGTGTGCAGTGTGACAGACGTGACAGTGTGCGTTGTCAGGGGGCAAAGCTGCCCCTACATTTCTTTTTAAGACTAGAAGACTCACCAATGGACACCATGGTACCTGCATTGATAGCTGGGTCGTCATGGAGGCATGATGAATAATTAGTTCTAACTCGGGTATATAAAGGTGATGGTCAGAAGCGAAGGTCCAGTTAAAAAGGCTGAGACTGTGTGTGTGGGTGTGTGTGGGCAGTCAGAGTCATGGAGAGCAGACAGCCTGTGTGGAGGTGACTCAGCGTAGCTGCAATGCTTCAAGGCTCAGTGGACTGGATGGCCTCCATGGCACAGCGGGGGGGCGGGCGCTGTGACTTAGCAGGTAGCGCCGTTAGCGCACACCCCCAGGGCTGAATGGAGATTGCATGTCCTTGCATGTTCTGTCTCCTGCGTGTAGGTTTCCCATGGGCACTCTTACTTTCTGCCTTAAGTGCCAAAATATGCAGATAAGCTCATTAGTGTCTCAAAATTGCTGGAAGTATAAGACCCTTTGTTTGTGTGTGTGTGTGTCTTGTGATGGACTGGCATCCCATCGAGAATGTCCCCAGTTTTATGCCTGGGATAGTCTGCAGGCCCCCCGTGAACATGACTATGATAACCAGTTAGAAGATGGATGGATGGATGGATGGATGGTCGGATGGATGGATTGATAGAGGAATGGATGGATGGATGGAGAAAAAAAGTTAATTCAAGTTTCCCCTCTGGTCTGTTTTTTGCACAGAATGCGGCTCTACCAGGGTGAGGAATCGGCTGGCCTCTGCCTTTCGTTCTGGTGGCTGCCCTCAGCCTGTCCTAGTCTGTCGGGACGCAGCTCCGCCGGCATGAGGAATCGGCCGCCCTCGGCCTGGTGGCTGATGTGGGATTTTTACCCATGATTCAGATGCTGATTCACGGGCTCCTAATTGATGACAGGCAGCACCTGTAACTGATATCACACATTTCCTCTTATAAATGGCACGTTTTTTTTCTTTATTAAGGCATCATCTTCAGCTTTTTTCCTCCTGCTGTTTGTAATGAGTGTATTCAGAGTTTGTGTCCAGCTCCCTGGCTGCTGGGGCGGGTCGCTGTTCATATCTGACAGCAAATTCCAAATTCGTCCTCTGGTCTGTTTAAATTCTTGAAGCCAGTGCCCCCTGGTGGGAAATCCCTAGCAGCTGGTTGGATGTGATATCGCCCCCCCCCCCACTCTGCACCCCATCTGAGTGGGGTAGATCCTCACATGGGAGTAGGTGCTGGTTGCTGTCAGCTCAGGCAGGATTTCTCAGGCCGGTTTATCCCGCGTCATTCAGCAGATTCCCCACAGAGCCGCCATACTCCCGTTCCCTGAAACAGCACCTTTACGTCTTTCCTTTCCGCGCTGACCCCACCCTGGGTTCTGGTAAATTCTGTTCTTCCTCAGCCGCTCGTTCCAGCTGGCCCCGTGTGGGTCTATTTGCTGCTTGTCTGCGAAGGTCCTGCCCTGAACAGCTCAGCAGCCGTCATGGTGCTCTGAGCCCTGCTGCTGAGCAGATGAGGTCAGCCAGGAGGTACCAGGAGTTCTGCTTCTGGTCTCCTGAAGGTGAAATGGGAGCCAGTCTTGCCTGCCAGACTGAGCTCCGGAGCCCCCACTACCGCAAAACAGCCCTTCCGGCCCAGGCCCCGGGCCCCAGCCACTTTCAGAACACTTCCACCTCTGTGTCCAGTATGTTACCTGCCACCCCTGCATCCAGATTCCATAGCAGGTCAACGGCGATCAGGTCCCTGAAGGCAATCAAACACATAATCATGAAAGCAGGATCCCAGCCTTTAATCAATAGACTAGAATCTATGCTCAATTTTGCTCTTGATGGCTGAGAGGAGTCAGTATGGATACAACAGGTATTTACAGAAGCTGTGAGCCTCTGATCAATACATGGGCTCCAGCAGGCTAAACAACAGCCCCTCCCTCCCCCTGTCATGTTTATCATACTACTCAGAAATCTTTGAAGTCAGGCAAGACTGCAGCCACCTTCTTGCGGCAGCTTTTTTACTTGCCGCTAAACTTGCTTTTAGGAAGTACTTGTCTTTTCTTCTAACTGCATTTTTAGACTTGATTTCCCAAGTAGAGAAAGCCAAATGCATAAGGAATTTGTAGATCTAGAATTTCCTCAAATGCCTCACGTGCTTGTTTCCAAAATTGACAAACTACTGGGCAACTCAGCGGGTGGAGTGTGACGCAGATGGGCTGGACACTGCCTGCTGGGCTTCTCCCCCTTATGCCCAGATCGAAACAGCTCCATCCATTAAAATCCTTTTGTTCCAATTCAAAATTACCTTTCAATGTTTGAAAGTTCTGCAAATTGTCATTAGCCATAATAGTGCAGTTGGCAGATGGCCCTTAACTAGGCCATAATCTACATCTATAGTCCAATGCAGTGGGTCTCAACCTTTTACCATGATTTTTTACCATGCCAGCTCACTATCTGTCCCTATCTCAAATATAGCTTTAAATTAATGCTATGATCAATCACGCAGTGCACTCTGCAATTTACGCCAATAAATGCCTATCACATAAATCTGATTGGATGTGCCAGTGAATTTTAAATTAAGCATCTGTGGTTTGGCTTCTTGGATTGGATGACTGTTCACTAGTCCTGTTTATATAGGCTAATTCCAGGAGTGGGACTGGAAAATCTGATCATGAATCAGCATAAAAGTCTGCTATTTTTAAAATGCTTACATGTCCGACTTGGCCCTTTCAGATCTTGCCACAATCCAAATTTTGGTTGTGACCCATGGCTTGAGAATCGCTGGTCTAATGAACTGGAATCAAAAGAGTACAATCTTAAAGCATAGGTGTTCCGCACTCCAGTCCTCGGGAACCCCCAGACGGTCCAAAACGTGTCTCATGCGGAGCTGGGAGGGAGCAGTAACCTGGACCATCTGAGGGTCTCGGAGGAACAGAATGGGGATCACTACTTTATACACTTTGACAACCTCCTCTTACATCTTTAAAGTTCAGCTCATTGTTAGGTTTCCACTGTCTACAACTGCACTTTCAATGCAGCAGAATGAGTGTCAGAAGTAGTGAAATGACCCCACTAGATACACCAGCAATGAACTAAGGCTCACAGAATTTGAACAAGCGGGATAAACCAGGAGGGTGTTTATCTCAGAAAGCAAACGATGATTTCAGCTGTAATTGACTGTATTGACACAACAGAGATTTACACCCCTGCGGGTGAGCGCAAGTCATTACTAGCGATTACCACAGTTACCATCGACTCCCACTGGCCAAAATAAAAGGTCGCTGCTGCCACCTTCTGGCACAGCTTAGGCAAGACACAAATATTACTTAGGACAGCAGTGTTTTCTCCCCCATTTAATTCAATGCTCCAAATAAGTATAATTACATGATCATGTGTTCTATGGGCATTACTTCTGTGTTTAACATAGTCTATCACCCACAAACATCCACCACACACCATGCTGAGGGTGTCTCCTCCACACACTCCAGTATGTGACACTTGCAGTTTGTGAATGGCCATCAGCCAACCAGGAATGTCTTTAAAGGTCACGTTAACTATATGTTAAATGAAATAACTCTTTTAAAATTAATTTTATCATTAGAATATTTCCATTGACTAGCTAAACACCACTGTCAACACATATAAACAAAATTAATCAGCCAAAACTACTACCCTACCCTAGATATATCACAGGCAGTTTAGCTAATACTGTTGTGCTAACAACAGTTTTGTCTATTTTGTCTGAATGATTTTTCTGTGAGTAATGGACCACGAGTCTGCAAATAAATAAAGAATAAAAGAATAAAGAATAGTGATTTTTGGCATGTTGATTCCTTGAAAAACACTGGAAAACGAAACCTTGTGCAGAACTCAGTCCAGTTTGGACTACTTATTCATCCCTGATCCATTCTTGCTTCTCAACCACAAGGTAATGGGGAGGGGGACAAGAACCTGTCCCTGGGGGTGTAAGGCCAGGGGACACTCTAGACAGGGTGCCAGCCCATTACAGGGCACAAATTCACCTAACGGCACTTCATTGGACTGTGGCAGGAAAGCAGAGGAGGCCAGGTAAACATGAACAGAATACTGGGCCTCATTCATCAATATCACCCTACGGTTTGTCTTAAATTTGTTCTTCAGAAAGGTCCTAAGAAAAAGCTAATTGTTAGCAAATGTGTTCTTATATTGATGAATCCCATTGTAGCTGTAAATTGAAAGCATGTGCCAGTTGTTCTTAACTGGCATAGGGAAACGCCCTGCCAATTCCCATAAAAGGGCATGAGACTGCTGGGCCGTGTGCTGACACAGAAACCAAATAAGAAAAGTTGAGAGAAGTCAGGAATGCCAAAAGAACATCTAAAGATGGAGGAGAGGAGAACCAGCCTCCAAGAGTAACAAAAACTTCAGGAAGTGGAGAGCAAATGAACTGTCATCTTTAGTAACGTCAGTAGGGCATATAAATTAACCTAAGAAAGAAGCATGGGATGGTGTTACTCATTTAGTAATAATTCTTTTAAAATATTTATTTATTAATAGGCCTAATTATTAATGATTACAAAGTTATTTTAATTATACTAATAATTGTGAAATTGTACATGCAGTAATTATTCATAACAATTATTACATATAATTGACAACCAGCTTCCTCCACTTTCTTCCGTCTTCGGTCTTTCTCGGTACATCGCTCAGCGTCATTCCTGTCCATTCTCTGATGTTGTCTTCCCACCTATTTCTCTGTATGCTTCTTCTTCTTCCCCCCTGAACAGTTCCTTGGAGAATTGTTTTGGCAAGGCCTGATGATCTGGAGATGTGCCCGTACCACTGCAGTTTTCGCTTCTTCACTGTGGTAATGAATTCTTCAGAAACACCTAATTTCTGTAGATTGTATTCTTCTTTCAAGTTCTGCTGTCAGAGTCCAAGACTCACAGGCATACAGGAAGATTGAGATAACCAGAGATTGCATCAATCTGATTTTTGAGCTGTATGTAATATTCCTATAGGTAATAGGAATTAATTACCTTTCCAGATAGGTTTCAGCTTTGCCAATGCTGCTGTTGTCTGTGTGATTCTGGCAAGTACTTAGGGTTTAGATCCTTCATTGGTGACCATTGCTCCAAGGTATTTGAAGCTGTTGACTGTTTCCAGCTTCTCGCCACCAATTCTGATGTCTAAGCTGATGCCTTTGGGGTTATTCGTCATCAGCTTGGTTTTCTCTGCATTTATTTCCATTCCATATGCGGCTGAGGTTTTGTCAAGGTGTTCCACTAGCTCTGCCAGTTCTTCTTCTGTACCTGATAGGCCATCAATATCGTCTGCAAAACTCAGGTTGGTGATGTTCCTACCTCCAATGCTGACTGTCCCTTGGTGTTTTTCCAGTGCGTCTGTCATGATTCTCTCAAGGAAGATGTTGAAGAGCGTGGGTGAGAGCAAGCATCCCTGTCTGACTCAATAGTGAGTTGGAACCATTTGCCTATGTTGCCATTGAAGAACACTGCACTGGATGCCTTGTTGTAAAGGTTTTCGATGACTTTGGTCAGGTTGGCGTTGATGTTGTACAGTTTCATGGTTGACCAAAGGGCTGCATGTCAGACTCTGTCGAATGCCTTTTTAAAATCCACAAAGACATGATAGAGGTCTTGTTGGTGTTGTAGATACTTCTCACACAGAATTCTGAGATTAAAGGTCTGTTCTGTTGTGCTGCACCCTGAACTGAAGCCTGCCTGTTCTTCCGCAATGATCTTCTCTGCTTGTCGCTGTAATCTGTTCAACAGGATCTTCAGTATGACTTTGCTAGGGTGACATAACAGGCTTATTGTGCAGTAGTTCTGACATAGTCGTAAGTTGCCTTTCTGGGAGAGGGTGAAAACTAGGGACTGTGTCCAGGGTGCAGACCATTCACCTGTCTGCCAGATCTTGTTGCAGATTGTTAGCAGAGTGTCGATCATGCTTTCTCCGCCTGCCTGGATCAGTTCTACTGGAATGTTGTCAACTCCTGTTGCTTTCCCCTTCTTAAGAGATTTTACAGCTGCCTTTACTTCTTCCTTGAGTATAGGGAAGCCGTCATTGTCAGTTGCAGGGGGTATGTTCAGTGTCTCTGGGTCTCCTGTGATTGTGTGGTTGTAGAGCCCCGAGCAGTACTCAGTCCACCTCTTCAGGACCTCTTTACCTTCTGTGTGCCCAGTACCTCTATGGCTATTTTCGTCATTGCTATGTTGAATTGTTCAGTAAGTGTCTCGAAGTCCGTGTTGTCTGCATCGAGCAGTGTGAGTGGTGGAACTTTTCGCCCTATCATTGCTTGGAAAGCTTCTGCTATTTTGGGATCTTTCAGTTTCTCAAGGTCAAACATGATTCGTGTGCCACCCTCTTTGTTGACCTTCTTCAGACAGAGACGGAAGGTCATCAACACCAGGTCATGGTCAGTTCCAACATCAGCTCCTGGACAGCTGTGTGCCCTAGTGGTGTTCACACTCGTGTGGAAGCGCCTCTTCATAATGTAGTCTATTTGACTGTGGTGGTGACCACCTGGGTGGTGCCATGTCCATCTTCTTGAGTTCTTATGTGATCCAAATGTGTTGGCCAGCTTCAGGTCGTAGTATCTAGCAAATTCCAGGAGTCTGAGACCTCAGTCATTCGTTTCTAGGTTGCAATAACATCCATGGGTGTCCTTCCAATGCACATACGAGTCCTCTCCTACCTTAGCATTCCAGTCCCCTTGTACAATTATGATGTCTTTCTTTGGGATCTGGTCCAGGACTTCTTGCATTTCATTGTAGAAGTCGTCTAACTCTTCATTAGTGTAGTCTGAGGTTGGGGCATAGGCCTGGTTGATCTGAGACGAATGGTGATGATTCTGCTGGATACTGGTCTACATCCCATGACAGTGTTCACAATGTCTTTGTGGACCAGGAACCCCACACCATGTTCGTGCTTGTCTTCTTTTTCACTAAAGTATAATTTGTGGTCTTCTAAAGTAGTTGTCTCTCCAAATCTTTTCCAGCGTACCTCACACAATCCTAGTACGTCCCACTCATATCTCTTCATCTCGTATGTCAGTTCTTCCAGCTTACCTGTCTCTTTCAAAGTTCTCAAGTTCCAAGTGCCAATGGTGATGTTCTTTCGGGCATGGATGTTTTTTCTTGGTGCACAAGTAGCATACTTATCGCCTTCACCTTGGTGTGAGCTGGCAACCTCAAGAAGCCTATCACACTGGAAAATACTGAAAAACGCGGTAAAGTGGATTTCAACATTTTCTGTTGTTACATTTATATTGGAAATGTCTTCATTAGTATGAAGTCATGTTGTATTTTGCAGGATGTTCTTCAACAGATTGGTTCTGTGGACTGTGGTGTGTTCATGCTGATGGTAAGAACCTTGAATTGTGCGATGTAACACATGCGGAAAGTATTGAAGTTTTTGCCCCCCCCCCCCTTTTATCAGTATACACACGACATGGTCTTGGGGGAGTCATTCCACTTTACTGCTGTAAGTACTTCACTAAGAGGATATTCCTTGCAGTGCTGTAGAATGCTGCATAGTCTTCTATACGATGCCTGCCCTGACCAAGGAGTAATACTTCGGTCTGGCTAATGAGAAAATCAACTGGCTCAAGCAGCCTGGGGTCAGGAACGACCCCATGGCGCTAGCCTTCGCCTTCCAGATTGTTAGCTTGGAGATGCCATTCCGTGGTCCCCCAAGTTCCCTAAAAAGGCCGCGCCCACTGCCGAGGTGCAAACCCCAGCCATGCCCCCTTGTGGATCCTGCTCCACCCCCTGTGGTTTCTGCTCCGCCCCCCATGGTTCCTGCTCCAGTTCCTGCCCCAGATTCCCTGGACCCTGCTCCCGTGCCCCAGGCTCCCATCTCCGAGGATATCCCTATTTCCCTGGTTCCTGCTCCCATGCCCCCCGGCCCCTATCTCCAAGGAGGTCCCCCCGACTGTCGGACCATCGCTCCTCCTCCCTTAGTGGGATCACCCTGATTTCCCCTGTGACTCCTTCTGGAGTGACGCCTCCCCCACCACTCTGAGGCAGATCCCGGCCGGGACCTCGCCTCTTGGTGTCCTGGAAAAGGAGAGGATACCTGCACCAGAGTCAGGTCCCGCCCATCTCGTCCCCTGGGTCGCATGCGGGTCCTCTGGCTCCGGCTCAGTGGTCGCCTGCGTTCCCCCTGGCTCCAGCTTGGCAATCACCTCAGGTCCCACTTGCAGTACCTTGTTAACCGGCTGCAGTCCCCATAATGTATCTCACGTCATTTTCAGGCCCTCAGTGGACTTCATGTCTTTCAGTGGATCTGGTAGTCACGGGCCAATGAAAGTTCCTGGGCTTTCAAAGCATTTGCCATAATGTGTCGAAACGTGCTCCGAGGAAAGGAACCTTTTTAAATCAAACATAAGGAGACCCATAGTGAGTTTTGGAAACACTTCGAACAATCTGAGAATGAGGTCTATGTGTGTTTGCTTTGAATGGATAATCTGGCTGGTATAACAACATGGGATGACTGTATTTATGTTAAATATAAACCAACAAAATCATGTTTCTTTCTTTACTTATATTTCAGTCATTATATATTTACATGAAAATATTGTGATAGATTTGGGATGAACTCATTATTTATACATTTGGCAGATGTTTTTTCCAAAGCGATTTACACGGGAATGGAAACTTAGCCCCCCCCCCCCGTGGCATGCGATAATTGACCCGTTGAAAAAGCAAAGTAATATTAATAATAACAATAATAATAGTGTCATAATTAATATCTAAATAGATTAGTTACTGATGGTAGTATGTTCTGATGGGTGAATTCAGGCTACCTGTGCTTTATGGCCAGTAAAGTGTTATAACTGATACCTAAAAAGGTTAAATACTTATATCGATATTCTTCCTATGATTTAAGAACTATGGAATATCATCATCCGCAGACAGGCTGTTTTTCAGTCCACAAATACTTGGGGCTATCTCCCCGGGAGATCGGACCTAGCAATACCAATGGATTAGTTCTAAAATGTAATATTCATTGGTCAGAGTTCTCAGGAAGTCATTACCATAGCATTTCAATTTTCTCTCATTTTTAACATTAGTTTGACAACAGACTCACATTATATTACTGCCCAAAATGTCGATTTTGTTGTAGTTAATTGGTTTAAAATTTAAAACAAAAGAGAGGAATGTATATCTATACTAATTGATTGTCTGTTGTGGGTTAGTTACAGTAAAGGTAAAAGATTAAAAAACATATTTTCCTCATTTGAGCCATGCAGTAAAAAATTTGGGGGTGACTTTAGACAGCAGTTTAAACTTTCAGACTCACAATGACTCTGTTGTCAGGACAGGATTTTTTCATCTTCGCCTCCTTGCAAAGGTCAAACCCTTTCTGAACCGGAGCGACC
>JABFEB020000124.1:9178067-9194677 GCA_019775895.2 Stomatorhinus ivindoensis | reverse complement strand
TCCAAATTGTGTTCATTGGGCTCCCGTTTCCTGTCCGCAAGATCATTTTTTTTTCTGCGCGACAATTCCGCCTAGTATGACTTCTGGCTGATACTCCCGCCGCGCAGCAGCGTAGCGTGCGTACTCCCAGCATCCTAGTTCTTTGTACTTGTGTATACCCTTAAATCATGTTAAACAATGACGAACATTTCTAGTTATGAACAGCCATTCGGAACATATCTCATTTGGGAGTAGAGGAGCGTCTGTACAAGCGTAGTAGGCTACTGCTATGCTTCCATTTTCCAAATAAAATGGTTTCTATGGATTTCAGTTCAGTTCACGATGGGTAAATCTCATTACTAAGAACGCAAATACCGTACTTGTGGTCTCCCCACAGCTGGTCTTGCAAGCTTGCCTTCAAAGAACATATCTTGATATTTGAGGGGAGCGAGACCAACATCCGGGGGGGATGTTTACCATACTCATGTACTTAGTATTGGAACTGGTCTTCGGCAATGGAAGAGAACATAAAACGGGTAAACAAGAACACAAGTGCCGTCAAGTACGCATATTGAGATTCACCCCTGGTGGAATACTACATTCCACAATTTGCTTGATGAAGTAATTATACTTCTTGCCGCACCTTCTTTTTCGGGTTAAGTGTGATGGGCGTATCCACAGCGATGACGGGAGAATACACAACTCAAATACGCATAACTTTTTAAGCACATTTATTGGCTTAATTAATCTATGGGAGAATCCCCTCTCCTGAGGAGAAAAAGAAAAACGCCAGTCCGAGCCCGTTCTGGTGTTTAATTACAACAGAAAGCAGTAGTGAACAATGAGGAAAGAGAGATTAGCTACCTCACTCTTAGTCCATTACAGCAGGTGGAGTGTATTGAGAGTGCTACAGAGGAAACACTTAGTGTCAAACGGTTTTTATTGTACTGTCATGCACCAGATAACGATGTTTCGGTCGTAACAACGGACCGCATGGGACGGTGGTCCCATACGTTTGCAGTATAATGGACTTGAATTATTCCAATTGCCTAGTGGTGTCTTGCCCATCGTAACGTCCTAGTGTAATGTATTAATCAGATGTGTGCAGAAATGCTCGTGTAAACAAACCTACTGCACTGCCAGTTGTATAAAAGTATAGCACATACAATTATGTACAGTACATAATACTTGATAATAAGGAACTGCTAGTGGTTTGTGCATTGTCTGTCTTTTTATCAAATTCTGAAAGGATAGTGAGGTAGAATTGACCTATATAAATGGATCTTGAGTCTGCAAATGCTTAGCGCAAAGCTAGTGAGCACTCAACCAATTCAAGAAGCCAAACCATAGTCACTGGGTAACAGGGGGAACACATAGACACTGGCACACCATACCATTAATTTAAACCTATACATGATATAGGGTTGCGACTCAGCTGACATGGTAAAAACTGCGTCGCAGTGCAAAAAAGGTCAAGAACCACTGGGCTATAACACCTAGGTTCGTGTAAGTACTCTATGACGTTTGCACAACAACAAAATCACCCAGTGACACATTTCTCAAAACATATCCCTGTCGTTAACGATGCATGACTGTACTTCTTACAGAATCACATTTTCACTTTACAGTGATTGCTCTTTCACTCATTAAATTCACTTTGCAAGCTTTCACACCTTTCTAACAACCCTAATATGACAATTAAAAAAAAACTCCCTAAAGTAAAGCACCCATTAGTATTATTGCACCTTAAAGTTATCAGCTGCATAACAGGCATACATTATTTGTTCTTGTATTCAGAAGCGATTCTGGCTGGAAGACAGTGAAAGTGCAGCATGCTGGGTGAATGTTTAGGGGACAGGGATGTAGGGTTTAGGAGACAGGGATGTAGGGTTTAGGGGACAGGGATGTAGGGTTTAGGGGACAGGGATGTAGGGTTTAGGGGACAAGGTTCAGCCAGCAGTAGAAACATACCCCAGCAGCCACACCGTTTGTCAGCAGGACAAGTCAGATGCCATGCAGGCAGGCAATACCCACGCTACTCCGTACCGTAGTTTAATAGTGGGAAGACAGTAGTTCAGTGCTTATAAACCCAGATCGATGTGAGCTAAGGTCCCTATATAGCAGCCAGGGTACTGTTACAGCCCTACTGGAGGCATCGGGCATTTGGCCAGGGGGACATGAGCAGACTGTCTGCCACTGGACCTCGAACTGGCTCTTTGCACACCCTCAGCAGGCCGGGACCCACATAAAGGTTGGTGAGGTCACCCAGCTCACGCCTCTGGGCCAAGAGTGCCACCATGTGGTCGAGCTTGGAGCGGATGGCTGAGTAGTGGTACTGCCGCTCCTTTGTGAGCTTGAGAAAGCAGTCCCTGAGGTGGCCACCAGGGGGGGAGCACCGGTGAATGGGGGGGCATATAGTGGGCCTATGGGGGGGTGAGCCTGGATGGGTCAAGGGGAGTGAGGTGGGTTCTGGGGCAGCCGGGTCTGGCTGAGCCTCCTGGGCTGTTTGTGAGCCTTGTTCCTCGGTGGAGAAGTCGGTCTGGGTGGAGACGTGGCAGGTGGGGGCAGCCAAGGCAAGCTCTACTCCCACAGCCAGCCCAGCACCACCTACCACGTCCCGCATATGTGCCTGCTCCATCCAGTCCTCCCCGATGGTGGAGATGTCAGATGCCGGGCTCTCTTGGCCGCTCCCTGGGCTGCTGGGAGGTGCCGCCCCAGCAGGTGGCGCTCGGCTGGGAGTGCTGGCTGCCCTTGCCAGCTGCAGTGCTGGCATCAGTGGGGAAGGCGGGGGCACGTTTTTCTGGATGAGGGAGTCAGACTTGATGCGGTTCTTGGTGTCAGGGAGCGTGTGTGGATACAAGGCCAGGGGCAGGGACTGTGCGTAGAGGATCCGAAACTCCTCATCGAATTTCTCCGATATCTGGCCCGACAGCTCGATGAGGTTGCTGCTGTTCAGCTTCCCATCGGTCCAAGTGAACCTAAGCACATTGGAAGATCCAGTAAACATACTAGTAACCTGTGCTAACCAGGAGATCACCTGTGTATCATTTCACCCTGCCATCAGGGGGTGCTGCTGCACCAGAGTTGGACCGCTATCATGCTGGTCATCGGAAGAGCTCTGCTGGCAGCCTACCCCCGTACCTGTAGGAACCGGTGGCCACTCGATTCCCATCGATCAGCATGAAGCGCTCGTGCACTTGCCCCGTGAGCTTGGCTCCAGACCGCAGGAAGTAGGTTGCCCCGGTTATAGTCCGCACGCGCATGAGCTTTGGGGAAGACAGCAACATTTAGGTCAATAGCGCAACTGCCATTGGCATAGCAACAACCAGCAAAAAAGCCTGCATGATTCTAGGATGTTCCGGTGAGAATGCTTTAAGGAAATTCTGCTCTAACTGTGAATCTATGGGATGCTTCAGGTAAAATACTGATCCTCATAACAACGATAACAGCACAGCAGGGGTCAGACAAGTACCTGCAGGTCATCCAGGCGGATGTCCAGGTTGCCACACATCTGCAGGAATGCCGGCACACAGGCCTGGTCCAGCAGTATGTACACAGGGACGCGCCGCTGCGTGCATGCCTCCTGCAGATCCCGGAAGATGTCCACATCCGTCAGGGAGTCGGTTACCACAGCGATAACCTGCAGCACACAGGGTGAGTCTTGGAGAGGTGCCTGATTATAAAGGATCTCTTTGAGGCTGGCTCTGGCGCTTTTAACACTTCTTGCAACACAAATCTTTCCTTGTTCATGAGATTTACATCACTTCCAGGTGCACTTAGGGTCATTATATAGCTATAAAAATAAATGATTTTCTGTTGGTGTGTCCTGACTATTGACTGGTATTGTTTGTGGAGGTTCTTACATACAGATCCTGGTTAACAGCTGAATATTTCATGGAAGCAGCTAAATCGGATTTATTAAGGCAGGGCATGGAGGGGCAGAGACCCCGGCATGTTGGTACACACACCAGCACAGGGCCTGTTCCCCAAGGGGGCAGTTTCCAGCATTTTTAACGTTCCTGGATGCCGCTTTAAGCGTTTATCGCACTTGACTACCAAAAATGATTACTCGATACAAGGAAACGAAAAATCAGCTACAGCTTTTTGTCTGGGAATGAAATTACTACTTGTAGCACATTTCGGGAAAACGGGTGGCAAACTCAAGTTGCCCATGGTAAAGCCTTACAATAAATGCTATGCAAACCATGAATTGAGTCCTCAACAAACGTATCCCCCTAAGCTGTTAAAAAATATTTACACACCGAGTGGTCCGTATGTCGGGTGGAGCCCCCATTAAGGGTGTGATCGGAAACGGAACCCCCCTGTTAGCGCAGTGCAGGCGTGTGTGCGTTTATTAAGGGTTTGAAATCCTAGTGTTTCTTTTCGATTCATTTAAATCTTTGAGACACGGCATTGTCCTCTGGTGGCCTTCGTTTTAATGGAGAAGTAGCAGTATTTGTGTAGTGTGCAGTACCGCTCAAAGAGCACACTTTTTAAGGAAATACTGGGGAGGGGCACGTCACATTTTCACCATGCGTGCCTGGGGACCTGATACCTTACGATTTGAAATACTGCAGTTTTTAGCTTAAATAGTGTTAGGAATTAATATCATGGGATTTTTTTTAATTTAAACTTGTTTTATCCATAACAATAGATACAGTTTTCACAAGAGTGAATCATTTTGGTGCACACGTGGCTGACATGTATAATGTTTACTTTATTAACAGTACCTCCTTGGCGCTTTTGATCATCTTCCTGGCAGCTTCCTTGCAGCTGTAGATACATTCTCCGTAACTAGGTTGGAAATGGGCGACCGCCCGGGTGACCCCTCGGAAGGAGCCGGTGGTGAAGCCCGGCCAGCCCAGCTCCAGCAGCGGGGGTTCCACATCCGACACATCAGGGAAGTAGGTGACAGAGGAGCAGTCCATGGAGCCGCTGACAGAATGCTCCGGACCCAAGTCCTCCAGGGACGCGCAGCGCGGGACCACGGCCGCGCTGCTAATGTACCGGATCTCGGCGTCGGAGAGAAAGTTGGGCATTTTCTCTTTCTCTAGAAAACACAAAAAGGGCTGCAAGCCGTCAGCGATCAACACCTCCAGAGCAAGCCGGTGCCTCTCATCGTACAGCTCCTGGACGTGCAGATCGCCGCCCCGCCGAAATATCCTGGGTCCTGGGGAATCGTCTAGACACTGTGACAGAGCCATTCCTATAATCGTAACACACTGCCCAGTTTCCCCGAATCGGTATCGTTTCAGAACTGACTGCACATCTAACCTGAAGTCTAAACTCTACCGCTCTGTCGCCATTGGCTGAGCTTGAGCTGTCTTACCGGAGCCTCTGGCCTGGTCCCGCCCGTGACCCCACCTCCTTCAGAATGCGCCTGCTGATTGGTTCAAATTGAATTGAATGAAAACAAGCTTATTACCCACACATGTACCTTGGAGCTGTAACGCAGCATCCCCGCCGTCATCCGCCATTGGTTAATTCCGCACTGTCAAACCGGAGCCATCAGCCTGACCCCACCCCCAACACAGCGCGTTCGCTGACTGGTTCAGTTTGAATTGAACGAAAACAAATTTGCCTGCATGTGTGCTGCGCATTCACAAGAAATGGGGTTACAGGCTTCAGGTTTCCTGTCAACAAAGCATGCCCCTGTTAAGCATTAATGGATATAAACATCTATTAATTGATGGACCTGTAAATCTTACTTTGAATTTCATCACCCCAAAATCATACACCCTTATTTCGGTACTTATATGTGATTGCATTCGTGTAATTAAAGTTTTAATAATAGAATCCTGCCTGTGTTTCAGGGTATTAATTCTAGTTGTGGGATTCATAAAGAGCACAGCATACAGAGTTCAGTAAAGAAGAATGCTTAATATGAATATTAGGAATCCACATAATACTATCCTGGCAGGGGAAATACAGTGATAAAGACGGTGGTTCACCACAGGCGCAGCTGTCATTGCACTCCAGTTGTGCTGATCCCTGCACATTCCCCAAATGTGGGAATCTCAACTTTTTGGTAGTGGGGGACTGCTTTGTGCTCAGTAACTCAGTGGGCTAAGCCTTGGTGCCGGCGATCAGGTCACTGGTTTAAGTCTGGCCTCAGCACAACAGGTCCTTGAGCAAAGCCCTTAACCCTGCAGCTCCTTGGAAGCCCTTCACAGCCAGGTTACTCTTACCTACATAGGGTAAATTGGCAGGGGCGTAAACAGAATTGAAAACTGAAAATCTACCAATAAGGATCAGCAATTTCAAAAATAAAACAAATGATCATTACCCAAGTTGCAATATAAAGAATTGGAAAAACAGGGTAATCAAAACCACATCAGGCATTAAAGAATTCACTGCAGTCTGCTCCAGAATATTTTCAGGTCAGTTTATTATATTACAACTCTCCAAATGGTTTATGAAGACAATTAGTCAAACATAAAATACTGAAAAATATACTTGGTCAAATGAGAACAGGAAACAGCTGTGTAATACATTCTGGATTTGATAAAAATTCAAAGTTGAACAGCTAATTTATACACTCACTTAAATTAATCTGTGCAGGCATCTCCAAGTTAAGTGTCTCTAACCTCCCATCATCAAAAAACATGTAATTAAAACGTGTTCCTGTTTTAATGCGATCTAAAAGACAAAAAGTCAAAACCCATGCCCACCTGGGGAGGATCAGAGGGTGTAGTTTTAGTGCCGACGATCTACAGGACAACCTCTGCCTGAGGTTACTTATCGTCAAGTACCCATAATGCTCTCCCTTCCAGACTGTTTGGTTGGTGACAATAAGAAAAAAGCAGGGAAAGACTTTGTACTTCGACGTCATCATCCTGGCATCTCAGACCAATAAGGATGTCCCGCCCTGCCTCCAATACGCGTCTTCAGTCGTAGTGCAGTGCCGTGTAAAATATGATCCAGACGACCTGAAACACAGGACACAGGGAAGTGAGACATCCTTGGAGACATGTCACAGTTCAGAAGATAAGCCAACACATTAAATATATACTGCAGTACTTACAGCTCCAAGTCATTTAAAAATACACAGCAAGAGCACAAGGCTCACAACCACCTGATGTTAGGCACAGCAACAAGTGAAAGTAGAAGAGGAGACCAAAGCCACAGTAGGGGTATGGATACCCTGGCAGATTCAAGGGGCCCAGAACCTTACAGGGGCCACAGTAGGGGTATGGATACCCTGGCAGATTCAAGGGGCCCAGCATTTTACAGGGGCCACAGTAGGGGTATGGATATCCTGGCAGATCCAAGGGGCCCAGAACCTTACAGGGGCCACAGTAGGGGTATGGATACCCTGGCAGATTCAAGGGGCCCAGAACCTTACAGGGGCCACAGTAGGGGTATGGATACCCTGGCAGATTCAAGGGGCCCAGCACTTTACAGGGGCCACAGTAGGGGTATGGATACCCTGGCAGATTCAAGGGGCCCAGCACCTTACAAGGGACCTTTAACAGGTAATGTTACAGAATTACATAAGTAAAAATGTCACCTTGCTCCCCACACAATGGTCCTGTCAGACAAGCCAAACAGACGGCTGAAAAAACCAGCCAGACATACAGGACCTTCCGGAGAACGTAATCAAACAGAAAACACAGCAAAAAGTCAGAGCAAGAGGGATGTTCGAACCAGGAAAAGGGCAAAGGAAGTCATGAAGCCCTCCTTAGTGAGCTCCCAGGTGCCCCCATACTCCTCCTCGTCCACCTGCTGGAAGCTGCTGAAGTAGATGTAGAGGAGGCCAGCGTTGATGATGCAGAATCTGAGAGAGGAGACGAGACTCATCAGAAGGGGTTAGAAAAGAGCAAAGAACAAAACCAAAAACATACCAATAAAGGGACGTTTCACATCACATACAATTACTAAGATACTCATTAGATTAGATAAGTCAGTGCAGACAAGTAAAAATTGTGCAAACAAATTTAAACAACAAGCAGAATATCTGGAAAAACTGAATATTAATGATTTTTAGGGAAAAAAAACACCAAGTTAGTAGATAGGAAAAAATGCATAATTTAAAAACAAAAGACAGCACAGGACTTTTTTTCTATTGCAGAAATAAATAATTGGATGAAGCCTCACCCACTCAGGTACTGAAGTAGTTTACTTACCCGCAATCCATCCATCCCACAGACACACTCAACTCAACCAACATGTTTTGTGTACACATAGGCACACACACGCACACAAAATTTAAACTTAAACTTGTTTGTGTGTGAATGAGATGCTTACATGGCAATCCCTAGAAATCCTTTGAGAGGCACAATTCCCCAGATTACGCCTAAAATAACAGCGATGATTTGCCGAAACCAGTAGATCACGTCTAAAAATTCATCCTGTAAAAAAGTGAAAATCTCTTTTAAACAAAGGACATTATTTTTTAAACAAACAAATATTTAAGAAAAAATACTACCAAAATCGTTCGAAACTCACAAACCTAAATTATGCTTAACGAAATTCATTTTGCATACAACTTTATAACATTTTAAAATTAAGGTTTCGGAAAGGTAAACGTTTATAAACGCACTTGGACGGTGCTTAATAAGATTAAATTAAAAGCAAACATTTGGAAACGTTACTAAAATTTTACACTCCAGCATGAAAACTTAGGACTAACTTCTTAGCTGCACTGGAGCAAATCTGAATAAATATATACTCTGTATTCAAAACAGTACTTCCCCCTGAGCTACTTCACAATTCACAGCGATTACTAAAATAAAGCAGGTTAAACGACTGGCTAGGGACCTCTTTGGTTTCCATGTTAATAAATCTAAAAGCACTGCAGAGCTTTTAAACGGGCTGCATGTGGATGACATGCGCGGCTGCCCGCGGCCCAAAGACACATCCGGGGACACCACGTGACCGCGCCGCCAATGACGGGAGGAGCAGCCCGGACAACTGTCTGCCGCCGCACCTTCTCTTCCCATACGGCGTTGCTGCTTAACGCTTTGCTCCATGTCGACTGCTTCACGCCGCCGTTTGCGAGATTCACTTCTTCTTTCCTCTTTGAACTGCTCTTCATTCTCCGCGACGACTCTCGAGTCCGAGTTTCTGGACTAATGCGCTCCTCCTCCTTCTTACTCTTTTCAAGTGGTTAAACGACGTTTGTGCGGGAAAGCTGCAAACCGGTCGGCCTCGATGCCTCTCGTCCTTCGCTGACTCTCTCACACACCGGATACCCTGAACGTATCGCAGCCTTTCGCTAATTCTGGCGAACACTGCTGACTCCACATATGCCACACGCCAGCTTTCGGCGCATGTACCGTGGAGATTGACCTCGTATCTCACAGCAAATCAGAAAGCACGACGTCTCAGTGCTCAGCCAATTGGAAGTGCGGCTCCCAGGCTCGTTGACCAAATTGTCACTCCTCTTAGTTTTAATCGGAAAGGCCCAAGAAAAAAAACAGTGCCCCCGACTGGAAGAACGTTAAACCTCTCGTTTTCGTCTTTCTAAATAGCGTGGCTTTCAATCTCCAATGATATTAAACACACTCAGTGTTAGACAAAGACATTGGGGCGAAATGATTGACGATATGTTAATGGAAAAACTTGGAAATAACTTTTAACCTGATGTGGTTTAAGACATTGTTTTTTTATAACGCACAATTCCCGAAAAATATATTGTTTTTCTTTTTAAAAGCTAAACGTATAACAATACATTAGAAGACAAATCCAGCATACCCCGTGCAATTTACTGAGCCGCACTATTGTGATTCATTAATTGCTGAAATATGACACATGCGCATTTGAAAACTATGTTAAAATGGAAAATCCATTCACCGTAAAAGGCAGTCCCCACCCCTGTCTTTAGGTGGCACTATAAGACTAGTCCCTGGCTGCCGTCACGCATAATGAGTGGTGGCGCGACTAGTCTCCGGTATGAGCAGGCGAACGTGCGCTGCTCGTCTGCACTGTCTCGTAAAATATTACGCAGCCTGCTACAAATATTATTTAAAACTAAACAAACAAAATAAATAAAATACAGGATTCACCTATAAACAAATAAATAAAACCCGTTAATCGGATTTCACAGATTTGGACCAGAGGAGCTGAATTCATTGTATTATATTTAACACGTTAATTAATTAACCCGTTTATCTTGTTTATGAATAAATAACTACGATATTGCAAATATACTTTTCCAAATAGCACCTGTCCTAAGTTATTCTGATAAGCAACATACATACGTAAGTGATAAAATTGCAAACATAAAAGCAGCCGTATTCTCTCGATAGGGATACGTCTAGGGGTATCATCATTACTACGAGGGCTGTTTTCTTTACAAACTAAAGTCGATTTACAAAAAGGAAAACGTCGTTTTCTTTAATTGTCTTGGCTTAACCGGTTAAGTCAGGACAAGGCAGAGTCCACCATTACAGCACCGATCCATGGGACCGAGCCGCGAAACCGGCTAACTTCCACGGACAGGGATGCACTGGATTCGGGGATACATGTCCCAGATCGGCTCACATGAGGCAGCTTTATGGTGCCTGACGACTCCGGTCACGTGTTTCTCGGGCACAGACGCCGTAAATTTCTAGACCCCCCCCCCCATCGGGGTACCACTAATGTTTCTCCAAAATGAACAGGAGTAAACGAGCCATTGAAATGTACCATTGCGTGGTCAGTGCCGGCGCTGTAGCCATACACCCGGTGCAACGGAGCAGATAGGTCCCACCCCCTCAATGCAATAGGCACCAACTGGAGCACAAATCTAATACTCTTTATTTACTATTTGCTGAAGAATTCTGTTTTGACTGAGATCAGCAATAAGGTAAGCGCACTGTTACCCTGTTATTTGCGGGCAGCCATAGCCGAGGAGTTGGAGCCGCTCTTAAACTTGCTTTACTATCCTAGACTATTTACCTATACGGCGCTTCCACCGGCCAGTTTACATGAAGTCGCCAATATATAAAATGGCGACAGTTGAAGGGCACCCAATTACGTTTTTTGGGAAGGAGCGCCTTGCCCCCTCGCAGATCCATTTTTCCGCCGTATTATGGTCACTTTGCGCCGCGGTCCCTAGGCGGGCAGCGATCCGTACTGCACGCCAGCTAGTTACTGTTACGGACTGTGGTGAAAGGGTTAACGCGCCACTTTGTTACAGTTTTCGGGATTTGCTCAGTGTTACATTTGCTTACTCATACTACATCACGGCGGCCCGTCGGCGCTCCGCTGCCATCAGCCCTCTTCGTTCTCCTTCTTCTCATTTTTCTTCTTATTCGTCATGCAAGTCTGGCGATCCACCTTAAAAAAGCTCCCCGCGAAAGTAGCATGTGAAACAAAATCTCAGCTATGCCGGGACTGGGATCATTCAACGCGCAACGCGCAACACGCAGCCAGCTCTCCATTTTAGTGTTTTTTTTTTAGCAGCGCGGCCCCAAACTTTAATATTTTAATCGTACTTAACGAGAGAACTCTGTCGGACGGTGTAACGCTGCATGTGCGCTTTCCAGAGGGATCATGTGGGGCGCTGGATGGGGATTTGGGGGAATCGCGTTAAACATCTGCCTCTGCGTTAGCTTGTAGAAGCCCAACAAGTCGGGAGAGACCCCAGTCCGATACGCAGTTGCGGGCTTTCATAGAATTAGGTAGTTTTTGGATGTATGATTACTGAAGATCATGTGTACTGGAGCACCTGTTTAGCAATATAAATATCGAGGTCTTTCGGTTGATATATGTAATGTCTTATTACGGGTAAAGTTCACCTCCCAAATTTCCCATTATACCTTATTGTTCCTTTTGCCTAAAAACTTGCGGCAGCTCCAAAGACAACATGCGGGTGCTGCATCCTCTGTTTGCCGTGATCAGTCACCTACGGACTGAGGGGCTCCCACAAGAAACGCTAAATCACCGACATTAATAAGCGGCATTGCCCCGATGTGGCATCGCGGCGCCAGCTTTCTTCGCCGATCATTGTGCCGCCGTGAACTCGGAGCCCACCGCACAAAATGGTAGCCCATGGTGAAGCAGTCAGATCAGGTAACGCCAAGCCAGGCTTCACAATGGTCAGATTATGCGGCTGGGAATAACGATTAGCTGAGAGGGACTCAACAAACGGTTGTCTTTTTAATGTCCTGGATTGTTAAAGGCGCAAAATAAAGTCCTGTTTTTATTGACATATCTAGATTCAACGATATTCAAGGCAATTTTATTTTTAAAAGACAGCAACACGTGAGAGCTTCACCTTCCAGGGTGATATCGCTCTGTTTACTTGAGCTACATTAACATTTGGTTGTTTAACCGATGCTTTTTATCGATTACAATGATTATGCACCTATGCATCTAGAATTTTTGGGGAAGTGTCAGGTTTGGTGACTTGCTGAATGGTGCCACACCAAGACTCCTGTTGGGATGCGACCCCACAGCCTTCAGGTTGCTTGTCCCTGTTCTTAATCAGTACTATTGCTCGCATGCAAATTATAGTGACCAGTTTTATTAAGCAGCTTGCCAGGCCTCTGTTTTTACCCAGGATATATATCAAGTAGGTGGAAATGCAGGGACTGGCTTAGGGAAGACAGGGGTGCAAACCATATGTTAGCACCTTGATGTAAAACAAGAAACAGCAGTGAAAACACGGTGGTGTGCTTCTCACTTTGCCACTGTCTGCACAACCTGTTAACAGTTCAGCTGCTTCCGGACCAGCCACTCTGAGGCAAGATCTGATCTGTAGTGACCTTTATCAAACAGCGATATCAACATCCAGGTGAATATGGATGTTTTTTAAAAAAAAATAAATTTTATATACATATAAACACTCGCGCTTTACAGCTGCAGTCTGGAAGGGGGGGGAAAGTCCTGGGAACTTAAGCAGATAAGCTGTCCAGGCAGCTAAAACAGCAGTCTGAGTACCTATATAGAATAAAAATATCCAGCAAATAAAGAATCATGCTGGATGGGCAGTGTGGCCTGGCCTGAGTGGGTTCAAGGGGACCAGGCTGCTGCTGGATCTGCACCAGGGAGCACTGGTTCCCATTGTGAGCCTCAAAGAATGCTCCTGCCCTCAGATTTTTTTCCCAAGCTGTAGCAATGAGGCCAAACCTATTGGCTTTCATTTGGATTCGCTGCCATTTGGAACAAGGCGCAGTTTGGTTTATGACCATAACAAAGCGTGTTTGTGTGTGCTGAAACCCAAAGGAACAAGGGCAAGTTTATAAAAAAAAATTACTTCACAGGGCAATCTCTCTCTCTGTCCCTCCCGCAGGGGATAAAAGAGCTGCTTCTTAGCACCCATACACTAAGCCCCCCTGCAGTTTCCAGCCATGCTTGTGGGTGAATCTCCTGGGTTATTCCTGACTCGTGCCGGTGTTTCACCACATCTCCTGCCCCCTTAGACACTTGGAGATGGATGGTCCTCACACATCTGGTGTTCCTAAAGCTGTTCTCCGGGATATGTGGGGTGGGGGTCCTACAGGACATGGACCTGCGCACCGGCATTTCTCACGCCAGGTTGTCTTGCCCAGAGGCAGGCTGACTACTTGATAAATACCAGTCTGACATTTTGCCTTTAAAAAAAAAATGCCCATTTTGTGACGCCAGCACGAATGTCACGCCATGGGCGTGGTCGGCATTGCCATGTTCACTGACGCCATGCTTGAATCTCCATTTGTCCCATGTCCCTGATACACCATGAAACTGACGGCTCACTGTCTGAGCCAGCCGGTGTCACATCGAAGCTGCATGGGGTTTAGTGTATGGTCATGGGCACCTCCAACCCTCGAGGACTCATTGAGCCGAGCTGAAGAGAGTGTGGCGTGGCGCACGGTGCCATGTATTGCAGGAAGGGACCTTTTCCTGGAGCAAGGGGGTTTATTTAATTTTGGGAATCTCTCGTGATCATAGCTTAATTTCAGAGGCTGCCAATGGTTCAGCGGTTGCTCAGATCGTGGCAGAACATTCTGGAGACTTTGGCGTTATCCGGGGCAGAGGAGGGGGTGCGAGGCACCGTGTGCATTCGTGCATGTGTGAATGAAAGGACAGGGAGGCCCGGGGCGCCTCGCAGGCTCCCTGGCGGCTCTTCACACCTCCTCGCTCCCTGTTGCCCCACCCCCCGTCGAATCTCACTCCCAACCCCCACACACTTCCTCTCCCCACCCCCACAGCCCTCGGTGCCGGTGTGACGTGCGGCTGACCCCCCAAAAGTCCTGCTGCTGCCTTTTGTGTCTCTCGCAGAGTTGGGGGGGGTATGGGCGGCAGTACGGCTTCCCAGTGGGGCAGCTTCTCTGCCTTATTGCGTAACACCGTGTTCCCTCTGAAACGGGAACGCTGTGACCCCTTCTTCTCGCCTATGCTCAGCTGTTAGCCCATCATAGGCAGAACTCTGTACTTTCGTCCATCTCCATCTTTCTGATGCTTCTTGGGGGGGGGGGGGGAAGCTGAGGCTGTTTTTGGGAAGCTCTCCAGACAGCATGATAAAGGCCCCCACAGTATGTCATTTCCAGTGTGCTCATCTTTTTCCGACGTGTCTATCAGAAAAGCCCAGGATGTTGGGAACTCCCTCTCAGTGCGTGGAAACTTCCGGTGCCACTGCCAGTGCTCACTTGCCTGCTACACCCCGCAGCTCCCACTTGCAAATAAAGAGTCTTCTTGATACGTGACCCCGTTTCGCTCCCCAACCCCCCACCGTAGGCCTCGGCGCTTGTCATGCAAAACGGGACCTTCAGGCAGGAGGGCCTCCCAGGGCAGCCATTGTCTGCGCTGGGGAGGCCTCAAAGCCGGGCCGACCCGGCGCCGGCCACTCCGGGCCCGCCTGCCCAGGTACGCACCCTTTCTCTGAGAAAAGACCCTGAGTGCGACGTGCCACGGGCGAGTGGCATGTTTACCTGAATGTCACACCATTGTGGTGGTCCTGGGGTGGGGTCTAGCAATCAAAAGCAGAAGGACCATAGTAAAGAGGTGTTGTGACCCCCCCCCCCAAAAAAAAACTCCAAAAGAAAATACCAAAAAGATAAAAGATGTGTTAAGGGGCCTCTGATTCTGAGTGATGGAATTCCAGGTGACGCACTCGCATGCATATCCATCCCACACACCCAGGCTGCGTTTGGGAACACCCTGTACTCTGCTTCCCACATGTCCCCGCCCTCTGCATCCAGAGCTACCACCAGAAGGCCTGCATCTGGATGCGGTGGCAGCGTGAGACGGATTAGAGCGAGACATCACGCTGACCTAGATTCCCCATCAGCTGCGAGGCGGTTTGGGACGGCACCGTAGCCCTGCCGGGTTGTTATTTTTGGGGCAGCTTCATTTTTTATTCATGGCCGGGGGGGGGGCATGGTGGGAACATTTACGTGGAAGCTGAGACCTGGAGTAGGCAGTGGTCCCTGAGCCCACTGCACCACGGAGACGTGCGAAAAGCCAAACACTAACACACCACAATCTGGTATAATGACTCCTTGCAGAATCCTCCAATTTGGCCCCTGGATTGTATCAAGCTGGGGGTTGTGGGGAGGGGAGACAGGGGGGCAGGGGTAGTTTTTCATTTCTAAAGGTACCAGATTTGTCACTAATAGGTTGCAGGTTCAGTGTTCGGTAGTGCAGACTGTTGTAACCTTGAGCATGTTAACTTAATATGAATTGCTGTAATAAAACCTCCTCTTGTCTAAACTGTACAAATTGTAAGATATGCAAGTTGCTATGGATAAGGGCATTTGTTAATCAGCTTGTAATGAAATAATGTGGGGTGGGGGCAGGAGCACTGCAGTCAGGGGGAGGGGAGGAGGTGACTTTGACATTCTTCCGCCTTTGGGCACATGCTGTTATGTGGAAATTCAGCAGTTTGGAAAAAAGGGGGGGTCATCGCTTTAAAGTGTACTCCTTACATCTGTGCTACATGTGGTAGAGTGCCCAGAGTAACAATCACCACGAGAGGGAGGGTTTACATAGTTGCTAAGTAAAACAAGCGGAAAAACTTGAACCAGAGATGAACCTTGTCCTGAAAGGACCTCAAGCTGGCAGGGATGGTCTGTCCGATCACTTGCTTGTGTAAAATGTGGAGGGTGGTCATCTGTGTGTGCTGCTCAAGAGTATGTGAGATGGTGCCTCTGTCCATGCTTGTCTGCATGAAAATGAATAATTAAATATGTGGATAAATAGTATTAGCCAATTAAGTGCACTGAGCTAAATTTAACAGGTTGTACAACACCATGTGTATGTGTCTGTCTGTGAGAGAGAAAGAGAGAGAAACAGACAGAGCTGGAAAGAGAAAATAGGCTTCCCATGGTCTGCCCACTAGACATGCACTGGAGACACGGCCTGTTTATGTGTGCGGCATGTTGAAGCATCATGCTTGCATCCTCGGCCAACACGCTACCTGCTGCCATCGCGTTGGGCTGTCTGTTTACGAGCCTGATAGTCCAGGAGAATCTTATGTTAAATTATGATTTTGTTTCAAATTGGGCCTAATTCTTTCAAGAAGAGTAATGACTTAATTGCCATTTGGTATTTCTCCTATTTTTTCTCTTCCCTTAAAGCACAGGATTCTGGTTGGTGCTAAAAGCACGTGTCTCGGAAGACGTCTCGAAATCCACACAAGACTATGAGGCGCCGTGGTCTCTCCTACGGTGACGGCGACTGGCAGTGAGTGGCTCAGACTTGGTCCTCGTGGGAGTAACTGTTCC
>JABFEB020000124.1:9160656-9171480 GCA_019775895.2 Stomatorhinus ivindoensis | reverse complement strand
GGGGGGTCATCCCTATGTATAGAATCAGCATCTGCATGACGTGGCAGCCTATCACGCCACCCACCCGTCTGAGGGCCAGAGGCCACTCGTGGGGGGGGGGGGGGAGGGGGTGCTTGGGCTGCCCCAAAGCTGACAACTAGCCAGGTTTAGATTTGGTCCCTCTCCTGTTGTACCCTCTCCCACTTTCTAGAGCTTCTACCCCAAAATGATACTGAAGTGAACCAGCCACCTGGACCTTGCATCCCTCCTGTGGAAAACTAGAAATTATAACTTTAAAGAGACAGTATTTCTAAAGCAATCACAGAAAATCAGATCTTATATTCAGATAAAAACAGACGGGCCATTGAGGACATCCGTGTCCGCTGGTGCCACATGAACGATACGAGACAAAAGAGAGGATAAACAAAGCAGAATAACAGCCCATCTGCAGACGCTTCAGCACACATGCCGTGGCGGCCTGCCTTCGGGTCGGCGTACTGCTCATCCGAGGACGATTTCACTCGCGCCTCTTTCGGCTTCCAGATCTTGACATGTCGCACCCACAGCGATCGCTCGAGCTCCGTTTCCGAGGAGACGGGAAGACACAGCTGCCCAGAAGGTGGGCTCGGTCGCTGGCGTTTCCCTAGAAACGGGCACTCGCAGCAGAGGACGGCGACAGCATTGGGGCTCTGCGCTCCCCCATGCACTCCCGCCGCCGCCTGGGTGGGGTGACATCACACGACGTCGTCCTCGTCGCCAGCAGGACACACTGCTTCTCGCAGAAATGACCCCCCTGATCTTGTGTGGCTGATTATTCTAATTTATACTTTATTCAATTAGGCCAGGTTTGCGCTGTTAATTTAATGTGACCCCATTCATATTTTCTGGTACAAATCAAATTCTCCATCCCTCTAAAGCATAAAGAGGTCTGCGGTGGTAAGACTGCCATCCGATCCAGGCCACGCCTCCCTCTCTGACAGTAGCAGATCGTTTTTTAAAAACACCATGTTCTCTGTCTTCACACCGCCTGTCGCTAAGCCCTCATGCATTAACACAGAGGAAATGCGCGGAATCTCACTGCAGCGTGAACGTGGCATCAAACAGCCCACAGACACATCCTGGTGAGAGTTTATGCAGCACAGGTCAGGAATGTGACTGCACACTCCAGATTAGCGTTTGAAAAGCACAGTTGACCTTATGCTTATATGTGAACAGATGTTACTGACCCAGTGACTTTTCATTCATTGTCACTCACACAGGTAAACTGAAGGCAATATAAAGCAGATTTTATTGAAAAATTAACAACAGTTCCACAGAGAAACATGTAATAAAACTGTTATTATTCTCTCTAACAGGATTAATTTGATCTGCAGTTCCTGTGGGTCACAATCCTTCGCTCAAATGCAAATCAGCGCGTCAGAAGTGATCATCCTGTTTTGTGTTCTAGATCCACACAGACAGAGTCTCAGGCACATTTACACAGACACACACAGAGCGCCCCCCCTGGACACAGCCCCCTCAGCCAGCTGGACTCTTCCTACCTCCCCCTCTCTCAATGACGCACGGAGCTCTCCCGGCCGTGGTACCGCGAGGCCTGGGCCACCAGGCCGGGCAGTGGTGGGAGGGAGGCGATGCCAGCACTGGGAGCGGGAGGCCCCAGGTAGGAGCCGCTCACATCACCATTATCGTTCTGCAAGGGAGGAAGGAGCATTTAAGAAACATCTTTACTGGTATCATTAAGTTTACACCTCTAAAATACCTGCGTGGCTTAAGGTTTAGTGTTAATCTTGGAGGTTAGTGTTAAAAGGGTTAGTGTTGAGGGTTCAGTGTTAGGGAGGCTCTCCAGCGCCCCCTGTGTGCTACACCCTCTTCCCGTGCCCCCTTCCCCGCTCGCCGCCAGCCGTATGTTTGGACGGCGCCTGCCATCTGTTTGAGTCCCCGGGTTTCCGATGTATGTAAATAAGCAACACAGTGCTGCCTAATCTCCCAGCTGTCCGCCACGCGCACACAAGCCTCTTGGGGGCGCTGCCAGTGCTTCTATCAACAACACGGTATGTCCTACAGCCAGCTCGCCTCCTGACCACCAAGGATCTACAAGTCAGCAAAGCGTGGATCATTTCCCGCCCTGGAACGCACATCCATCTATATTCAGTGGCTGAAGTCCCGTATGCACATCTGAGTCCACCTGGACGGGATGTCCAACATACAGACCCGTCTCAGCACACTGAGACCGGAGATCTGCACTCCTGTGCAGGTTAACATGCAGTTAAGAGGAAGTCCTGAGTGCATGTAACCTTGTTGCAGGAAGGGCTGGTGGGGGGACTGCCAGCCAGGAATCAAATTCTGCTTCTTTCTCCTGAGCAGATTATCTTGCATTATTCATATAGTGTAATAACCAGAGCGAGGGCATCACACAGAGAGGATGTGTGAGGGACGGCAGTGGCAGCATAGCTTGATGGGCAGCACCGCCAGGGTCATGGGGGCCATTACAGCCGCTATGTGTGGAGCTTGCATGTTCTTCCCACGTTTCCCCCTGCAGTCCAAACACATGTAGGCAAGGATCTCTACCCAGCGTATATGCCTCTTACCCTGGGCCTTCTGAGCGCTCACCATGACCTTGTACTGGATAGGTGGTTATCAAGGATGGATGAATCGAAAGATTACAGGGAAATTTGGCCTCCTTGGGTATTGGTACCAGTCTCCAGGTGTTTAGGGTATAAGGTTCGGATTTATAGCTACAAGGCTACAAGGTTAAGTTGAATGTACACGGTTTAGGGTATAGGGTTTAGGGTAATAATTGTTCTTACTCTGCCGCTCAGGATGTTTATGTGAACAAGCAGAGCTGCCAGCTCTAGGTCCTCACTGTAGCTGTTCTTTAGGGGCACAGACCTGTAGCCTGTATGAATGCAGACACACACAGACATTGTAGTTAGAGTCAGTCCTGCACCAAACAACACGCTCACAGCACCACCTCCTCACAACAGGCATAATTATTAAGCATCAGCTGTGCTACAGTCGCAGAGAAAAGGGTTCAGTGTAAAGTCTCAAAAAATCCCAATTGCTGAGTATTTAGCTGCAAACAGTGATGGTTCTGGTCCAGACGGGACGACAGTAAGAGGAAGCCGTACCCACCGGTTCTGAGCCTGGTGATTGGGAAGGTGGCGTGGGCCAGGAAGTTCTGGTCGTTGAACAGGTCAATCTCGTAGATAACGAAGCGCAGGAAGGCAAATGCTGTGTTATGGACGGTGAAACGAAACAGCCTGCTGGGCCAGGTGGGGTTTAGGCCATTATCTTCTGCAAGGCGGGGGTGTATAAAGATACAAAGACAAAGAAACAGAGGATGGGGGTCAGGGTGCAGGCAAACCAAGAACTCCTCTTCTGACCTCCATTTACAGAAGAAGGGGTTTGATTTGATGACATTCCTACTCAGAGTTGTTAAATCCAATTAATATGCAGGTTAGAACTACAATCATTGAATTAGAAGTAAAAGCTGTATACCTGTGATCTGCTATTAACTGTTATTAGTGTTTAATTGTAATAAAGTACTTTTTAAGCCTGCCGGAGAAGATTCTTAAAAGGCAAACCGGCGTGGCCTCCCCAGTCACAGGCCAGCTGCGCACAGAGCGCGCTCCATGAATTTTCATACTTATCTGAATATTCATAGCCAATGGTGAATATTCAAGAACACGCATGAATATTAATTCTGGAGCGAGACTTCGATGCGTTCAAGTTTCGTAAACATGGCACTGTTGTTGTCCTTCTGGATCCGGGGGGGAGGAGGGTGGGGCGAGCGTCTCACCTGCAGAGTCCGACTTCAGCTTGCTGCAGTCATACTCGGCCCCGCATACCTCAACCTCGACCAGTGGACACACAATGCCCCGGCCATGTTTGGGTAAATGCCTTGCTCCCAGTACCTGTTGTATGGGGGGCAAAGGGGGCCTGTCACATTGAACATCGCGAGAAGGTTCCTCAGAAGACTGTTATACCTCTTGTAGATATGAATGGTCATCCCGGTTGGCGTTGCCATGCGGACACGGGCCCCACCTCAATCTGCAGAGTGATTGGTTGCATGCCGCGGAGGGAGTAGCGGTCGAAGGGGTCATAGGCCTCTTCCCTCATGACGGATGGCTGCAATATGTAGCCACACCGTCCATTCAGCATGAACAGGGCCTGGTTCATTTGCATGGGCTTATCTGCCAACAAAGAGAAGCAAGAAGTGAAGATAAGGTTATAACCACTGGATGGGCAACTAAGCTTGATGCTGATGGTGACTTTGAATTGTGGTGCTGCAGAAGACTTCTAAGAACACTGTAGTAGACAGGTGAATCGGGTCAGCAACGAAGTGTATGGACCCATTAATCACAATAATGAACCTGCTATTTGGACACCTGAAAGTCAACACAGAAGACAGAACATTTTGGAGAAATGCTATCTAAACTTGCCAGTAGTCAGTATGAATTATATGGCATCTACAAGTAATAGCAAGGTTCCTCTAAGCAAACAGAATATGTTGTGTTGACTGGGAACATGTGAACCATGTTGCAGCAAAATCCCACTAGAGGAGAATGAGGTCCTGAGTCCATAAAGAACTAGACTTTCTTGCATCCCATGAAAGTAATTTCTGCTGAGCTAAGAATTTTCTTTGAGCTTCCAGACTTGTTCAGAAAATATTTAGTTACACTGATTTGATAACAGTAAGTTCTGCAGTCTGTCTCGCTGGACCTCCCAGAATCTGTCACGGTCCATCAAGCTCAAGGAGAAAAAAAACAAAACGTCGTTACTGACACAGCAGCAGTGCTAATGAGCCGCGGTATTTCTCCGGTTCCTACCGGCGGTCTGGAAGTTGAGCGCCACCAGCTGGCTCCCGCACAGCCACATGGGCAGGGGGTCGTAGTTCGACGAGTCCAGTCGCTGCCCCTTGGGGTAGATGCGTGACAGCTGCCGTCGGTTGTACTGCAGGAACTTTCTGCCCTTGGCCCTGCTAACATACTTCTCTGCCTTGGTCTCAGGAAAGGAGGACATATCGCGGTAGGAGGCGCGCTCGGTGCCGATCTCTGAGGGCGAGGGGGGTTGGGGCGAGAAAGGTTAGTGTTAGGAAGAACAGCCATCGTGGTGCAGTCAGTAAACTCATGGTGTTCAAGCCTGATCCCGGACAGCTCACATTCAGCCGGATGCTAATCCAACTCAAAATCCAAAATGAACTGCTTTTCTTTCCAAATTCAACCAGTTCATCTTTTTTTTTCCAATACTGAGGCTGTTAGTGGCTGAAAGAGAAACTCTAGTACTGGAACAGGCCAGAATTCAGCTGGACTAAATGTAGGATCAGCAAGGGCCGGATTTTGGGTGACTGCAAGCCAATGACTGTGACACCAAGAGCAGCCAATCCTGCAGGACAGCTCCAAGGCCCAAGGACCAATCACAGTGTGGCTCCAGTGGCAGAATCCAAGATGGGATCTTACTGTCTTCATCAAAAGGCACTGGTCGGCAGTAGACAACAAGGTCTGACAGCTCCAGTGCAATCTTCTTCCTCCTCTCCATCATCTTCCCTTCTTCAAGCTTGAAGGAAAAGGTGGTCAAAATGCATGCTTTTAATGCCCGATTCCTGATCCACCCCTCAGTGTAGACATCCATACTGAAAAGTCTGGCACCTTAGCCTCTGATGTCATGGCAACCTCGTTGATCTTCTGGATCCAATCATCAATCTCTTCCTGGCTATTTCCCGCAATGTCCAGGGTTGTGCTAGGCTGCGGCATCTCCATGGTGACCAGGGAGAATACGTAAGGCTGCTTGCCCTTCCCTTCAGGCCTGGCCACTAGGGGCGTGGGTGTTCGGAAAAAAGAGATGCATGATGTTTTGGCTGAATGCCAGCTCATCTTGGCCTGATGTGTGAAAATCCCAGAAGGGAATACGGTCTGGTGCCCTTAAGATTTAAAATGGCTAAACGCAGCTGCTCTGCTGGCTTATAGTAATGAAAACAAAAAAAGCATATTTATGAATAAAAATTAAGCACACATATCACTGAAATTTAGCAAGGAGAAAAGCAGCCCAGGCTGTGATAGCCTGGGACACTCACAGATCCGACAGGAGGACACGTCAACACTTCCTCTCAGCAGATTTCCCAGAGGGCTGTTATCTGGCAGAGGCTGTTGGGTGGATGGGGCACTGTTCACATGTGGCATTCTCGATTGCTACATAATCAGACACTTATACCACCTGAATGTCACCAAATTGACTACTTTCAGCTATAGCATACTACACTGCAACCTAAAAATCAAGGTGCAGGATGAGGAATGCCCACAGAGATACTGGAGCTTAACAACTTTCATGGATAGAGCTCCATTTAAGAAATAATGCTAAGCGGAGTGATGCCATGGTTACTGTGAGGGGGGAGTGGTAGTTCGGGTGGCTTACAGACATCTCCATCTCTGCAGACAGGGACCCGATCTCCTCTACGTAATTGGCTGGAAACCAGAGCTGCTTCTTCCCCATGCAGTCCCCCTTCCACCTGTGAGAGTGGTTATAACGTGAGCCAGCTCATACTCCACAGGCCTACATTATATACACATTCTACAGCCCTACACTCCGAAAGCACATACTCCACAGGCCCACGAGCTAAAGGCCTATACTCCACAGGCCCACACACTAAAGGCCCATACTCCACAGGCCCACGCACTAAATGCCCATACTCCATGGGCTCACGCAATAAAGGCCCATACTCCTCGGGCCCACGCACTAAAGGCCCATACTCCACAGGCCCACACACTAAAGGCCCATACTCCACAGGCCCACGCACTAAATGCCCATACTCCATGGGCTCACGCAATAAAGGCCCATACTCCTCGGGCCCACGCACTAAAGGCCCATACTCCACAGGCCCAAGCACTAAAGGCCCATACTCCACAGGCCCACGCGCTAAAGGCCCATACTCCATGGGCTCATGCAATAAATGCTCATACTCCACGGTCTCACACGCTAAAGGCCCAAACTCCTCGGGCCCACACACTAAAGGCCCATACTCCACGGGCCCACACACTAAAGGCCCATACTCCACGGTCTCACATGCTAAAGGCCCATACTCCACGGGCCCACACGCTACAAGACCATACTCCACGGGCCCACGCGCTACAGGCCCATACTCTGTCTGCCCATAATCACATACACACACCATCATTCAAACACCTATATAAGACAGTTTCCAACCTGAAGAGGTATAACTTACCACAAGGCTTCTGGCTTCTCCACGTTGTAGATGATGATGTTCTTGGTGAAGGAGAGCTCATCGAGTTGTTGGGCCGTGTAGTTGTACAGGGCTCTCACAGCACACTGTGTACACGGGGGTCAGAGGTCAGCACAGAGATGCCAAGACAATAACTATGTGACACTCAAAGGGCTCTGTGATGGCAAGAACAATCACCAGACACATGAGCACAAAGCCTGCCTATTTTCCCATATATTCAGGCATGTTCTTGGTAGCTTCAGATGTACAAACCTTAAATGCAGGCATCTGGTTTGCTTCTACATAGAATCCCGGGTTGCGTCCTTCATACAAAGAGCTGTAGTCAGGTTTCTATATTGAGAAGAACAGAACACCAAACAGCTGAGGGATGAGGGATGCACTGACCCTGTTCTCCCTGCTAACAGAGATAAGCAACAAAGCCTCTTCTGGATTTTTACTGGACCTGAAATGGGATGCTAGCCTATCATGGACTAGAAGGACTGACAGATCTACCTACACATGGCTGGGGGGGTAGGGCTACTCACAGCAGTGCCGATCTTCTCAAGGGTCTCCTGGTTGATCGGGTAACGCAGCACCATCTTCCTGTAGAGGGGGTGCTTCTTGTAGTAGCTAACCATGTCCACCAGGCTGTCAAACTCAGATGTGCCCAGCATTATCAGCTGGCCCTCCTGCTGCACCCGGCAGTGTTTGATCTTACCCTCCGCCCTTCGAGGGAGAGCATGCATATAAAGTGCTGTTACCCAACATTCAATTCCACAGTACTGGCAGATCAGGATTACCCAGCACACCCTCCACAGCGCTGACAGTGCAGGATTACCCAGCACACCCTCCACAGCGCTGACAGTGCAGGATTACCCAGCACACCCTCCACAGCGCTGATAGTGCAAGAATACCAAGATTACCCAGCATTCCTTCACCACATGTTTATTTAACATAAATCAAGTGGAGTTTCTTCCCCAGTATGTCTCAGCAGGCTGCTAGCCAGGACACGCAAGATGTGCCACAACTGTGGCTGTTACAGGTCAGCTGAGGAGCCAGGCACATGTTCCCAAGGTTTCAGTCACATGGGGGAAGCAGCACAGATGGCACGGCGATGATGTATGACGTGGGGGGTACACCTGAAGGAGATGGCGAACGAGTACGGCTCCGTCCTCTTCCTCACGAGGAAGGCGCCGTCACGAGGCACCCTCATCAGCATGTCTTCCGCGTGTTCCCTGGACAGGCTGGCGTGGTACCATCTGACACAGAGAGACACACACAGCAGCATTAGGTGGGGCAGCCCTTCCTGGAGTCACTCATGCATGACCTGCACCAAGTCATTGGGAGTCTAATCAGCACAGAGGACTCCCTGGTCCTTATGGTACAGCGTCCCCCCCCACACAGTCACAGGCATCGTAAGAATTCTCTGCAGGAGGTCACAGCTTTACTCAGATGTTCTGGGAGTTTCTGAAGTGGGAGGGGCTAACGCAATTCTCGGGGATCACTAAGGAATGCCAGTGGTGTGATGGGCAGGGCGGTGTATCCATACTGAAACCTGAGTCACCTCGTTAAATATCACAGACGTGAGAGTGAACGTAAGTGTGAACTATTAGGCTGCTTTACATAAAAGCATCTGCTTAGAAATCCGCTAATGCTAAGCTACGTGATGACAAGGTGAAGTGTGGGACTGCTGGAGTCTGTCCCAAATGGAGAAAGAAGCTGTCGGGGGAGGGGGGAGGGGGTGGGGGGAGATGGGGGCTCGCAGACAAAGGCACTCACTCCTTGCCCTCGTGGGAGTTGGTCTGGGGGATGGGTTCGGTCAGCTTGATTTCAAACTCGTTGCTGCGCAGCGCCACCTTCTGGTAGTGGGTGATGAGAGCGAAGAGGCTGGGGAATGTCACCATGTCCGTCAGGTAGAACTTGCGGCTGCTTCCCTCCTGGTGCGAATGGATACGGCAGTGCTGGACCTCGCCGGATCGCCTAGTGGACGGGAGGAGCATCGCAGCCCCGGATCAGCATGTCAAGCCTCCAACTAGACTGGCAGCATGCAGCCACAGGGAATGGGGTGCAGGTTGAGGGATTAAACCCGAATGCTTACGGGTTAATAGTCGAGAGCAGGACACACCGGCCTCAGTCACATGACCTTCACTGTTCACTTGTTACTGTAGATAGAGCCCTCTCTAAAATTGAACAGGGATCACCTTACGCCTTTAAGGCTGCTTATTCAAATGGGGGGGGGAAAAAACTCCAAAATCAACATTGTATGAGCCATAAATGCCATGGTGATCAGTATTTTGACGCACCGCCTGTGTACGGTTCCCAAGGTACTTTCATTTGTTTTGAAAGCACCCACTGTCCATGATTGGCTGACATTAATGTGATACCATGAAGTTGGTCAGCAGGATTAATTACACAGTTACCAGCATGCTTTGCATCGAACGATGCATATCTGTGAATAGTGTAAATGAGCATTTATGTTAATAGATGTCATGACCGTGTAAAGTCATGGAATGCGTGTTTCTCGTTAGCGTGTTACCATGAGTGCCATGTAAATTGTACTTTCCTGTCTGTGCCTCTGCCAGTACTAAACCAATAGCACCTATAATTAAAGAGAGCAACCATCATTTTAAAAGAGCCGTTATCTCCTTTATTACAACGACTCGCGCAGTCGCCACAATACGTCCATTTGTGCTCTGTATGTGAGGCTGCTGCATCAAACACATTCTGTGCCCTCTAAGATGGTGCTGAGAATACAGTGGCGGCATCGTTTTAAGCATGTGACAGATTGAAATCAAATACGTCAACAAGAACATTTTGTCTAGATGTTGTTTGAAGTATAGGGCCACTTTAAAGGGAGTAAAGAGTAGCGCATGGTTAACAGTAGAACAAATCTTTGAGGAAGAATCCACAAGATGGTGGAGGAGAAGAAAAGATTTAAGCATTTCTGCTGGACTGAGGGATGGTCACGTGCTGTAGAGAGGAGGTAAAGAGGAGGTAGAGAGGAGGTTACCAGAACGACAGGCTGTAGTTTCCCAAGGATGTATCGCTCTCGCGCACCAGGAACGAGCCATTGGGCGCGCCAGTATCCAGGCAGTACTCCGACACGAGACGCCGAGCGATAATCCGGCCTTCCCGGCCCGAGCCCAGCCTCCCGTGGAACCATCTCTCACTCAGGTGACACTCTCTGTCACTGGTCACCTGTCATGGACGCAGCTTGTTTAGATGTGATGGAAGATGTGTCGACTTGGGATGGTGCCTTGTCACTTTCTCCCTACTTTTAATGCTTGTTTAATGTATTTACATTACTGCTGTTTTTCATTGATTACCATCAAACTGCTGAACATTCGGCATAATGCTCCAGCAGACCTTTACAGTCTCATACTAGATCTGCACCATCCTGTCCTGTGTCACACTGCTGTCTACCCTGTACCGTCCTGTCCTGTCCTGTGTCACACTGCTGTCTACCCTGTACCGTCCTGTCCTGTGTCACACTGCTGTCTGTCCTGCACCATCCTGTCCTGTGTCACACTGCTGTCTGTCCTGCACCGTCCTGTCCTGTCCTGTGTCACACTGCTGTCTGTCCTGCACCATCCTGTCCTGTCCTGTGTCACACTGCTGTCTACCCTGTA
>JABFEB020000124.1:9133726-9152169 GCA_019775895.2 Stomatorhinus ivindoensis | reverse complement strand
TATATATTTTTCATTCTTTTTTTGCCACTGTTATTTTATTGTTTTTATAGTGCTGTGAAGCACTTTGGTGCAACCTAGGTTACTGTAAAGTGCTATACAAATAAATGCTGATTGATTGATTGATTGATTGAATCAGGCCTATTTGTGAGGCCGTGCTGCCTAAGGGCCCGAAGGTCATGGACATCCAGAATACATGTCCCTCACACAGAGTTTTCTCCAGATTCTCTGAATCTTTTGATTATACTATGTATTGTAGATGATGATATTCTTGGCCTCTTTGCAATTTTACACTGAGGAACTTTTTTCCTGAGATTGGTCCAATATTTGTCGATTAGGGGGATTGATGATCCTCTGTCCATCTTTACTTCTGAAAGACACTGTAACTTTAAGACGCTCTTTTTACACCCAGTCATGTTACTGGCCTGTTGCCAATTGACCTATTTATTTACAAATTGTTCCTCCAGCTGTTGGGTTTTTGTACCACTAACTTTTCCAGCCTCCTATTGCCCCTGTCTCAACTTTTTTGAGATGAAATTCAAAATGAGCCAATATTTTTCACTAAATAGCAAAATGTCTCACCTTAAACATTTTACATGTTGTGTTGTGAATAAAATATCAGTTTATGAGATTTCCATTTCATTGCATTCTGTTTTTATTAAAAACTTGCGCAATGTTCTGACTTTTTTGGAATTGGGGCTGTAAATTCCATGTTCATGACATCCCTGCAGTTTTCCCAAGTAAGATTTTCAGTTTCATTAAGAAAAATGCAAGATGTTAGTAAACTTGCTAGCAGAGTACAGCATGACAGAGTTTCTCCGTCTCCATGCCCTTCAGTCACCTGTGCTGGGGCAAGCAGGGAGATGGCAGAGATAACTGAACTGGGAATTGCACCCGTGTGTGTGTGTGTGTGCAAACATCCCTGTGGCAGGATGTGTGGCACACCTACGCTGTTCCGGCGCCGGGCTGCTTGCTCGCTGCACCACAGAAACCAGTGCCGCTGATTGCAGCAAGCATCCCCAAGTCCCACCCACCTCCCTGCACCACTGCACAGCCTCATCTTCACACCAATAGCCCCAATCTGGTGGTTCTCCCTGCAGCTCCGCGGCATTGCCAAAGTGACTGGAGAACCTCGGAAGGTTCTAGGCCATCTGCCTGCTCCCTCTGTATGGCATTTTCAAGCCCCAGATATAGGTCCCTTCTAATGTAAACCATTCTGCAGTGCCCGAGTGACAGCAGCTGTGACGTGTGACCGGTCTGCTGGCCAGTTCAGCCCAAAACCCAAAGCCACAAAACCATGTTTCATAAGAGCATCAGAGCACGGGCTGAAGAGATCAAAGGCAGTTCCGCGTGAGAACCAAGGCTGCAGCTCAACACAGATGCAGTCATCCCACTTCCTGCAAGGCATCAGCCAATCACTTCACTGCCTGTGAGAACAGCCAGTGCAGAGGCGTCCCAGACACCAAGCTCTCGGAAGGAAGCCATCCGACCACCTTGACCATGACTCGTATTAGATTCGCTGCTGTTTAACCTCAAAATCAACTGCGAGTCAGCTATACTGCTGGATGTTACAGATGCATGGAAATGCTGGACATTTCACAGTGTTCCATCGGCAGCAGCTAAGCAGGCCGTGGTTTAGGGGCCGTGCGATAGCATCACCCAGCAGTTGGAGGTGTGAACCCCACCTGCACTCTGTGTGACGTTTGTAATGCTCCCTGTGTTGGGAAAGATTTCTCACAGGGTTCTTCTCACTGCTGAAAAACGACATACAGCTTAGTGTCTCAAAATTTCTCTCAATGCGAGCGAGTTTGCTTGAATTTGGTCTGGAATTTCACCCAGGTGTTCCTTGCCTTGTGCCCTCCAGGAAAGATAAACTCTTTGACCTATATTGTATATTATTGGAGAAGGATGGATGACTAGTATGAAAACCAGTCAAATTAATAAACAACTGAAATTTTAACATTTTCAAAAAAGCGCAGATACCTCCAAATTTAGTTACAAGCTGATAAAATCCCCGAATAGTAAATGTGACATAATAAATTGTAGGGTGAAACAGCCTGACTTAGCCAGCAAGGTATGCAAGTGGCTGGTCCTGGTCGCGTCACGGAAAGGAAACGTCAGAGGCCTCCTACATCCCTCGGAGAGAAGCAGCACACGGAGCGACTGCCGTTTCACTCTGATGTTAAAACGAGCCACTTTTTGGAGAAAAGGGTGAGAACTGAATAAATCCGGCTGGGGAGTTTAGCTTGTGCATCATGTGACAAATTAACATCTAAGTCAGCATTTTATCTAATATCACGCTTTGGGCTGCAGAATTACAACTTGTTCGTTAAGAAAAAACAAAAATGAAACATAGTGGCCATTTACACAATAACCAGGATGGCTACAGACTCTGCTGCTTTATAAATATACATATACAGGTGGCCGCATATTGAAGATGTTGAGACGCTTTGCGCCTCTATGAACCTCTTAAATGGATCATCAAAGAGACCGATGAGAGGAAGCAGCATTTCAGACACAGCAGCATGTCAAATCTGATCAGAAACGGCACATCATCATGGGCCCTCCTTCATTTTAGTTAGTTTGTAAGCGAAAATTACACTTCACCATGAATGCATTACCAGGAATCATGATGTGTGTCCATTGCAAGACTTGTCTATGTCTGTGGTAAAATATTTTGACTGATAAATGGGGGGAGACTATATAGGTAATGTTTTCAATACCATATCTGTAGTAAAAAAATGCAGTTTGATCGAAATATCCATCAGAATTCACCATGGTGTTGCCGACATCCCACCTTTGGCACACTGATTTCGGACAACCAGGGGCGACTAACTTGGCTTGGTTGGAATTATGATAAGACCATCGATATGTCAACTGTAGGGTGCTGGCGATTAAATTTGCCGACTGGGACTAGAGGGGACAGAAAGGTGGGGCTGGATGGCAGCGGTTAAACATCTCGCTGGCTTATTTTACTGGCGCTGAATAACTGAACAACATTTTTGGATGTGTGGAGTTGACCATAGTGCATTACAGTTCATCATGGAGTATTTATGTCTGTGACCCTGACCAAGGATGAAGACTAAGAAAATAGATGAATAAGTGGATAAATGTTTATTCATAAACAAAAGGAAAAAAACAGGCCTTCATACTGTACGTTTGGGACTACCCAAAGTTACCCTAGTTGTATGCCTGCACTGTTCTTTGACAGATGAAAGACAGCTTGGATGTCTCATACTTTAAATACACTAGTGACCTTATTGTATTCAGCAGACTTCTCCAGAACAATATACAATCATGAAAGCAGTTTCAGGAAGATCCTGGAGCAAGTGGGGATTCAAGACGTTGCTAAGGGTTCAGCTAGGGGTTTTGGGCCCTTTAAGCTTATTATTTTGGCCTCCTAACTCCAATTATGTTCCAAATGTTTTAGGGGGCCTGTCACTCAGGGCTAATGGGCCTTGCTCATGGTCCCAAAATGGTAACATCACTCGGCTGACCACGGAATTTGATCCAGCACCAATGTGATCAGGGACAGTCACACATGAAAATGCCAATGTATATTTCTAAGTTCAAAATACATATATACTTAACTTGCACTCGGTATTATTATATTTACAATTCAAAACAAATAAACGTGACAAAATGAATAAGTTCACTACTTACTTTCGCCCTCGATTTTATCCGTGCCTCTACTCCATATGACCTGCCTGGTCTCCAATTTGACCTGAAACGTCCTTCTCTCTGGTCGCTGTGACTTTTTGGGGTTGAGTAAAGTCAAGACCGTCCCGACCTCCAGGTCCCGCAACATGTTGTTGATCTCGGTGTAGCTCTGGACCCGGGGCAAAAAGCCGGCAGTCCCTGCCATGGTGCGCTGCAAGTCTTGGGAGAGGAGACACGCCGCTTACTCTCCGGATTTACATTTTTAGCAGTATGTATAATACAGTCCATGTGTCTTAACTCTCGTACATGGTTCCTCGTATTTTTAGGAACTTTTCCTTTTCCTAGTTTTCATCTGACATAACGGTATAATTGGTCACTAAGAGTTTAAGCATCTGCGTTTATTAAACTCGTCATAATTTTGATTGCATATTCACCCTATCGCGGAAAATGTTTCAGAAACCGTACTGGTTACTCACACAAATGAACCCATTGTAAGAGGTCTCTTTTTTAATTAAAGTGAATTATTTCAAACACACAAAACACATAACCGATGTTAATATAAACGGCAAAAATGAGAGCTACATTAATCTCTATGGATAATAACTAAATTTGATAGGTTTCCTCACCCGAACAACGAGATATATATGCACTTATTTCTCCCTCCACTTACCACCTCACAAGCGGCTGTCAAACGGGGACGCGCTAACAGCGGGATCGCGCATCTCTCCGCGAATCCGCTTAATGGGCGGCTGAGAAGAGCCGTGAGTGTCACCGCTCTTACCGGGTAGACGCGGTATAAATCGGCGCAGCTGAGCTTTCACTGCCTTTGAGACGCTCCAACATGCGAAACCACGCAAACAAGAAATGAGTCGTGGCGACAGAAGTCCTGCAGCAACACAAAAGTGAGACACTCTTAAAGACACAGGACAACCTGCCTGTACATTCACTTGATAAAATACACGATAAAACTTGCAAAACCACCACGTCGGATGCTCACCAACGCATCTGTCAGTTTCATATTGATTCGCCAAGGATCGTGCGTATAACCAGTATACGGCCCTTCCTTTTATTTCCGCCTTACATTCAACCCACTCATCAAAGTTAAGATTTTTTTTTGTTTTACAGCCCATAGTACCATATACAACCTAGTAAAAGTGACATTTAGTGATTACTGACTGAATCAGACTTTTTTTTCCCCACAATAAATAAGGGCCCCAACGCGTTTTGAGTTTGTTGCTGTACATGCTGCAAAGAATCACCTGTTAAGCTGTGAATAGGTAAGTGGCAGAAATTTTGTATCATCAGTTATGTTTAGATGTTATAGAACACGTACACCTAGGTTCTGGATGCTTTGAAACTTTTCTGGCAACTGTGATGATGATGTTCCATGTGCTCAACATCAGCCTCAGACAAAAACAGATTTAAGACAGGTGGTGCACCAGACCTTGCAACCCACCACAGGCAAACTTTCTGTGTAGTGCCCCTTTTCATAGGTCTGTTCACGTGACCTGTTTCTTGATGGGTTGGCATGTTTGAAGCATGTGTTTTATTGCCAGCACATGGTGAATGATGAGAAGGAAAACTCGATGAATGCATTTTGAAAATGAGAATGTTGCAAAGATTTGGTTTTTCCTTCTGTTCTGTCCTAGTTTCATAGGGGAAGTTGGAACAGCATGAACAGTCCAGCGTGTCGTTTGTGGCACATTTCATAACATGGACTGGGAAAGGGTTATTTTTACAAAACACTTCTTTTTGAGTTCGCTGGGTCTGTATAATCATTTTAGCTAATGGACATATTTTTCCTATAATGGTAAGGTGGCCTGTGTTCCCCAGGATTAAGTCTAACCGCTAGTCCTAAACAGGGTGATAGAGAAGCAGGAATCTATCCCAGGGACTACAGGACAGAAGGTCAGGGTACTCCCTGCATCTGAGAGCAGCCCATTGTAGCACACATTAGATGTACTGACTGACTGACTCTGGGTAACTTAGTAACATCAGCTGTACTAACTGCTACCAACATGCTAACAAAGAGGAATATGCAAATTCCACAGAGAATTGGATGGGATTGAAACCCCACCCCTGAAGGCACCCACCGAGCCACTGATGCTTCCCCCCAGGGAAATAAACTTTAAAGTGGTTAATGAAGCTTTTCTCCAAAACAAAAGGAAACCTGCGATTTGAGCGTTTAACCCGAATCGCTTCAGAACCTGGATGAACAACTTGAACAGGAGATTCACTTCACAGCTTCGACTGCAGACAGGAACGTGCCTCCCTATTCACCGAGTGCATCCCAACAATCGTTTCTGACTAATGACCTGTATACATATACATACATGTTTTTAATACAACTTGCAGGTTACCATGGCTAAAGCAAACAAAGCAGAGGCGGAAATTCGACTGGCTGATTTCCGCTCTAACGGCGCTATGTTACGGAGCAACAGATACTATCTGACACTCGCGTGGCAGGATGTGCCTAGAAGCACGAGAGATGCAAAGGTTGCGCAGAAATAAAACCAAGCTGCTCTGCTTTAATAGTGTTAGTGCTAAGACCCCAAACACCACCAAAGCGCAACGCTTATATAGCAGCAAAATCTACATCTTTATATCAAACCATGTCCTTCGCCCGAATAAAGATGATAGTATGTCTCTGAAAATAGTGGAACAAAATATATTTAACCAATTTTATAAGATCAATCTATCAAAACACATCAAGAAAACCAGGTCTTTGCTCATTACAGCACCCCCTAGTGCTCAAATAACAAATTGAGGTTCATCTTCAGGAAGAGGTCTTGAATCAAAATGGCAAAGAATTTTTACATCTTCGCATCAATGGTTGATACAGTCATGCATCCTTATAGGTGGCCTGGTGCCAGTTTGGTTTCAGTGCGACGGGAAATCATGAGGAGCATGCAGGGTGGGCAATGTCTGTTGCTGGCAAATCGGGGTCATAAGGGGACTGGCAGACAGACATAACCACATCTAAAAGGCCAGTACATCAAAATGCATCAGGAAAAGCTTTTTTGTTCATCGCTGGGCCCCCCCCCCCCCCAAGTGATCAAATGACAAAAAATTCTGTGCACATCCCCAGTCAGTTGCCTCAAGTCAAAATGCCAAGTTTGGTTTCTAAATATCGAAGCATTTCTGAGATGGTCACAAATTTCATTTAGTGTCCCTTAACACCACTGTAGTCCCCCCAGTCGGATGCATTGAGATTTTCATGTTCACCTAATTGATGCAGCCACCATATTAGATTTTAATTAAAATGAGAATTTTGCACGGGCCCTAAATATTGTTGAATCCTCACATTTGACAGAGATGACTATACTTAGCCTTACTAGATTTGTTGGAGGGATTTTTTTTAAATTTATTGTAAAAGCCATTTGTCATTTGCAAAACATCGCCTGATCTGAATATGTGCACCTAATTTTGTCATTCAAATCACTGGAGGGCACTGCAATATGTAAAAGTGCATTTTGGCTAACCATTGAACAGTGTGCCACAAAAAATGAAATAAATCACCCGTTTTCCCTACAGTAACTCCAACAGTTATGTGAAATGGATTTTTGCTTGTTGCAGTGCCCCCTTGTGGTGGAATGACATTTTTGTTGGGCTTCCTCATGATTGGGTCCAAACTTGGTTTTGAATTTTGAAAGTGTTGCCAAGTTATGACCTCATCTCCCATTTGTTAGCTTTCACATCAAACTTACTGAACAACAGCAGCCGTATTTGACTTAGCATAACTGCAAACAACTTTTGGATCCAATTCTTGATGATACATGCCTAATTTGGTGGCAAAAAAATTAATGCCTAGAACGTGTGCACAAAATTTTGAACAACTGGCAGCATATCCAATATGGAAGACTACAACACCAAATGCGTGCACTGAAATTGGGAAGACCCAAGGATTCAAGAAGAGATCAACCGTAGGACAAAGGTCAGTTATAAGCAAAACTGTACCTTGAAATACGGTGCTATGATGGATGGACCAAGTGGGTGAGTTGAATGGGATGTCCTGTATCAAAGTGCCAAGTTTAAATAAAAAAGGTTCCATTAAAACAGTTCTATGGACTCCAAGAATTTTTAAGGATTACACAAGGTACATCACACCTGCGATGCTAGAACCTTAATAAACCACACAAGGACCAGAGAAATTGCAGGGTTTTTAGCTTAATTATTTAAATAACCTACAATAAGCAAAGGAAAATGATATAAAATAAAAGCCATTACACAGAACAAAAAACTGGTAAGTGGTAAAAACTTGTAGAGATGGATTAACAAGCCATCCCCCACATCTTAAAACCAGAGAGTGAAGCTCATGGAGATTTCACATTGATGTACCCAACTCCAAAATAAAAAGCAAGTAAAACCATTAAACACAGGATTCTCATTTTTTTGGCAAAGTTCATATCCCTCATGCTGGTTTCCACAGAAACCCTTTGAGGAAAGATTTCACAACAGCATATTAAAATAATTTCAAGTAACAGCGATAGGATTTCATCCCCCCCAAAGTTGTTAAAAGTTAAAAACCGAAAGGTCTTTCTCCATAGCAACGGCTGAATCCTATAACACAGGCAATGCACATAAAACCCATCCATTCAAATCTTACACTCAAGTCCCTGATAGTAACTGTAAGACCAAAAATGTAATGCAGTTCACATTGTCTCCGAGAAGCTTATAAAACATCACGCTCACACTTGCTGCTCATTCCTTCCATCCTGGCAACAAACTGGTTCTTCTTACAGTCCAGATAGTTAAGTTAAAACATCACACACACAGCCGAGTGCCCAGCCTGGGGTCAGGCATGACCCCGACTGGCAAACAAGCCCTTCCTTACCTCAGGCTTATTGTTCTCTGTTAAAATACAAAATAGATCAATAAATCAAAAAGATAAAAGCGGGAGTTAAAAAAAACAGCAAGGTTTTTGAAATACAGTAGGTAGACGACTAGAGAGGTCGAAGGTCACAAGGGTAGCAGAAGGTCCTTGCCAGGGAGGGGGTGAGGCAGAGCCAGTTTTGGTCAAATAGAGTTTACATCTGCTCCCGGTTTCACACTGGACACTTTACGTGGCCATCAGGGAGCCCCCCCCGCCCCCCTCCAGAAGATTGGCAGCCAGCTCCAGTTTCAAATGGACACGCTTCCCGTTATCCCAGCAAGAGCCCTACGGTCGCCTCCCAGCCAGTCACCCGGGAGATTGCATGATGCCACAAAGAAAGTGAATTCCATTAAAACGAAGATCCGAAAGTCAAGCTAAAACTCGTAGTCCTCGTCGGCCATGTCGAGGGCCCAGGCGAACTTCTCCCGCTGCGTCTTGTTGTAGATCTTCTCGACGGGCACGCCCCACTTCTTACACCTGGGGGGGGGGGGGGGGGGGGTACAAACACGGCAGCACTAACAAGGCACGGTTACATACCCCACCCCACCCCAACACAAGTGGCAACAGCACGCGAGAACAAAGCAGCCAACTGGATGTCTCAGGCTGACCTGGCAGTGGAGGCTGCAGTGACACCAGCGGCCTGAAGAATGTCAGCAGCCCACCCAGGGATATAAACACAACTGGGCACACTGAAGGCTGTCAGTGGCAGCAAGCACTACAGAGTTGATAAGCAGAGCCCCACACTGATGGGAATAGCACCCCCCACTGGAAGGCACACCGCAATACAGGGCCGCCCAGCATCCATCTTACCATGCCACTGAGATGCGCGGGTCTAGGTAGTTCAGCTTGGAGGTGCCCAGAGCAATCTGCTTGTTCTCCTCACGGTCCGTCGCCTGGACCTCCAGTTTCATCAGCTGTTCCTCTATCCTGTGAACAGCTTTCTTCTTGGACTCAACAGCTCTGATGAGGGAGGGGAGGTCAGAGCTGTGGAACCAGAGGCGGTGACCCCCCCCCCCTCCCCCCACGACAGACACTTACTTCCTAGCCTTATCGTCCTGCCGCACCTTAGCATCCGCCTTGGCGCTCTTCAGCTCCCGCTTCGCATCTGACAGCTGCTGCTTCTTCGCATCAATCTGTGGGCCGTCATGGACAAGAGCTCAGATTCACCCTCAAGACGGCTCACTTTGATCACTTCATTCCAAATGACTCCCATTTGTCAGCAAACACCTTTATCCAAAAGCACTTGGAACTCTCCTAGATCCATCACTTAATTACTGCACCAGTTCCAGCTCACAGCAGGGCTTATTGGGGTTTTAACTGATGGTGCCACCTGCCATCACAACCAACTGTTACACTTTTCACACTCAATTTACCTTGGTCTGCAGGTTTTGCATGGACTTCTCAAAGGTCTTTGGTGGAGCCCTCTGGTGGTTGCACAGGATTGCTACAGCCCGGTTGGCCCGATTGTAGGACAAGATCTTGGCAGCAAGATTCTCCGCTGAAGGTCAAAGTTCATTCAGTTAATCCCAACATCGTGTACGCGCACTAGCAAGATTTGATGGACCAGATGTTCACACCAGTGTAAAGCCCCTCCATTAAGATCTATCGGTATTTCTGCCCCCCCACCTCCAAGAATCGAGGCAAACTCACGATTAGTGAGCTGCTCCAGTTGCTGTTGCAGGGTGATGGAGGCGTTGTAGGTACGGAAGACTTTGGCCGTCAGTCCGTCCATCAACTCCTGGAGGTGCTTGTTCAGGATGGCGGTCTAGCAGAAAGGAAGATTCAAAGAGGCCAGTCAGTTGTCTTACTCAGTTTATGCCATTCTTTCCTCGGGTAATCGTATACCCAGGAGGTATGCGGCTCCGCTTACATTGAGGCGGTCAAAGAGGTCATCTTCTGGTTGCTTGTTCTCCTTGAACAGTTGAAGATTCTTGAAGACCTGGTGAACGAGCAAAAGCGGGGCTTCCCATCAGAAACCAGAACTCTGGCTGATGCTAGTGAGCCACTCCTTTGCCCCAAATCCTAAGGGCTCCCCCTACCACCGGTCACTCCTCACCCTCTTCTCCACGGGGACCTGGTTGTAATAGCGGATAGAGTCCTTTCCCAGGAAGTCAAACTCCACCAAGTACTCCTGGCCGTCCAGCTCTGGGTGCAGATTGATGTGCTCCACCCGCAGCGAGCAGCAGCCCACTGTGTCAGCCGTCTCGCCTTCCTCCTTCTCATTCCCCGCCCTCAAGGCCAGCTAGGGCAGCAAAAATGGCAGAAATCAGCCTGACAGTTCTTGGAGGTTGAGGAAGCATCATCTCCAGGGGCCGGACTCACCTTGTCAATGAAGTACAGTGCCACGGAGCGCTGCCGGATCCGCATCTCCTTGGACTTCCAGTCCTCACGGTACTGGTTTCGGATGCGCTCCACACATAACTTGAGCCTCCGTGCCGTCTCGTACTTCTGCCAGTCCTTCTCTCCCTGCGGAAGCAATGGTGATGTTTACAAAGCATGCATCTGCACAGGGCCCCTGAGGCCTGGGGAACACCTAATGGCCACTAAACTAAATGCTAAAACAAAACACATTCCTTATTTATGAGATGCCAAAGCAACATAACTAATCGGCTAGTTAGATATGACCTTCTGACTCTACCCACTCACTAACCATTTAGCTTTAAAATCATCTTCAAGTGACCAAAAATGACTGAGTGGGTCCCAAGAAACTACAAACAAACAGATGCACACGAACCTTGATGCGTGAGCTGGGGTTCAGCATGATGTACTTGATGGAGCCCTGGATGTTCTCCGTCCATGACACCAGCCACGTCACCTTGTTGTCATGACGCACCTCCTTCCACTTGGTTCCGGGGGGGGGTTTAGGGATGGCGGAGTCCCTGGAAGAGGTGGGGATGGTGAAGGCAAAGACGCTGATGGGTAACACCCCCTGAGGAGACCCAAGAGAATAGGAGGCCAGCACCAAACATCAAGGATGACAACCATGCTCCCCACACTGCTCACTTGCTACAGTTGATGATGACATCCTCGGGCCGAACCCGACGCTTCAGCATGCCCATCTTGGGGTGGTCACCGCGACCGCGGAACAGGCCGGGCGGCTCGATGCGGAAGTTGGCGATGCGCTCTTTGTGCTTGTCCATGACGCAGAAGCCATACTCTTGGAGGACCCGCTCATTCTCCTCCTTGATTTTCTGCAGGAAAATGTCAGAGGAAGAAGAGGGGATCAGTGAGGCCATAGGTGGGCAGTCATGTCCTTGCAGGTAGGGATCCTGTTCCTTCAGACCCACCTGCTTCTCCTCTTTGGACATCTGCTTCTTGGCCTCCGATTGAGCCTTGAAGTACTCGCTCATCTCCGTGAAGTCACACTTCTTCAGGTCTGTGAGTTTCGACTTCTCCTCCGAGGTCATTTCCTGAATGCGGTCAAAGAACACGGATGCTGGCCCTCACTTTCCGGCCTACGCCTTCCGGCACATCATACGACGGCTGTAGCCTGACCAACATTCATGCACAGATTCCTCACCTTCCTCCAGTCCTTGAAGAAGTTCTTCCGAAATACCTCTTTGGTAGTGTACTCGTGATCCAGCATCTTGGCAAAGAACGTGGCCACCTCCTCAGTGTCGGGGCTCAGCTTCATACGTTTTCCTTGGAGATGGAACCAAGGGAAGGTCAAAGGTCAGCAGAGACTCGGGCATTTACGTGGCAAATTATCACTCAGACGGCCCTGCTAAGGATTCCCACACATACAGAAACTACGTCACCCGGACAAACACTTAAAGGGGCAACTCACACCAAAACTGAAAAAGATGTTTTAGAGGGGCTTTTATTGCCAAACTAACCATATCACTGCTCAGTAGATACAAGAACCCTGGCAATATCTTCTGAACAGTGATATGACTGGAGTGTGGAGTTCGGTAGAAGAAAACACTTCCTATATTAAACTGCTCACTACAAAGTCTATGGAATATCTTCAATAACCGGGTAATGATTTCTTGTAAGACACTGCTATTGAATTTTTGTAATGTATTTGTGGCACTTTGATAACCAGAGACGGAATGTCATTAAGTCCTATAATATTTAAAGAGAAGTCTGAAGATTCTACAGCCCATCTCTCCAAAACTAAGCAACTCCTAGCTAAACAACCTAGGTGGACAGAGTGCAATAAAGCCCTTTAAAGTCACGTCAAAATGTCTGGGTGTGTGCCGGTGCAAAACGCCCAGGAAGTGAAAGAAAGATCACTACCATCATAATAAAACTTGACGTGGTCAGGGAGGGGCTCGTATAGTGGTGCGAACACGGGGCCCTTATGTTCCAGAAACTTCCACTTCATGCCGTCTGTGTACCTCTCCTCTTCCCACCTGGCCAGGAAAAAGGAGGTCAGGGGAGCGTCATGGTGCGTGTGAAAGCAGCATGTGCAGCTGTGCACCATGGCATGGTGTGAACACGGCAGGTGAGGGGTGGGCGGTGGGGCAGGCGGCCTCTCCTCCTGGCGCACCATTTCCATTTCTCCTCTGGCTCCTTCTTTGCCTTTTTCTTGCCATCACCCACCGCATTCTTATCTTTGGATTTCTTCTTGGGTTTGACATCCTACAAAATCCAAGATACACAGTGATCAGGCTTTGATCATCTGCACAAGACAGACAGAGCTAAAAGATCTCACACAGACGCACGCTCACCTCGTCCTCCTCCTCCCGCTTCCTCTTCAACTTCTTGTCATTTTCAACTTTGACCTTTTTGGGCTTGAACTCCGAGCTATGAAAAGAAAAGCCAACAGCTCCAGTCCACATGTTAACCGAACACACGTGTGTGTGTGTGTGGTGTCCAACAGAGTCGCCTCACATGAAAGCGTCCATCTGCTAGTGGCTACCCAACATCTGGCCAAAGAGAACTAGCAGAAAAGCTATGAAAATACCACAAGTGATGGCAGAAGCCACATTATGCCCAAGAGCTAGACACCTTTCAGAAAACGTAACATTCAACTGAAACCGTGAAGTTCAGCTACTTAGCAGGGAGCAGAAACCAAACTTTCGGCACATAGTCCAGACATGCCTAGGACTCATTATAAAGAAACACCATCCGATTAATAAATGCACTTAACGAGAAGCGCAACGCTGTTGGCAAGACAGCAGAGATGCACCCAGTGGATTATTTAAGCAATAAGGGGATTCAAGCAGCAAGGATCCAGCTGCAATGGACGACAAAATACTTTACACGTTACAGTATGCATTTCACTTTTTAAATACTATTTAGCTAAAGAAATCAGTTTCTCTTCCCTCCTTAGATATTGTTTGAGGAAACAAGCATAGTGCATTTGATTAGCATTAATAATACTTGGAACTTGTTTTGCCCATTTGAGGATATTAATATATGATATGCAATGTAAATTCAAATGATTCTCTACAAATCAACTGCAACTTATCTAAAAGTAATTTCTATATAGTTTTATACATCTTAATAAAAATTAAAAACACTGAAAACTAAAGCAATTGTATTTCAAATAAACCACAGGAATCTGAGCTACACTGAGCCGCAGCACTCACTCAGTGTCGCTCCTTTCCCGCTTCACAGCAGGCTTCTCTCGTTTGGGCGAGGAGTAGAAGCAGTCATCCAGCTCCTCTTTGACATGAGGGGGACTGGGAGGGGTCAAAGGACAGTGATGATGACTACAGGGATGGGCGGGGGGGGATTGCCACAAACACTGCTGGAGGCGGCACGTGGATACGGCTCATCGCAAACGGGCCGCACGTCAGACCCACGCCAAACACCCACCTGGCAAAACCGTTCTCCTTCGGGGGCTTCACATCAAGGTCAGATGCCTTCAGCTGCAGAGACGGGGGCACAGCGACATGAGCAGGCCACACTCAGAGCCCCAAGCTTCAGACACACCCCAGCGTGGTGGATAACTCCGGGCACCCTGCCCCCCATACCCAGACTTTTAATTAGCACGCGCTCCAGGGTAAACTCCCAGGGCGTGCCTCCTCCACGGAGCTCACCTTCTCCTCCTTCCTCCTCTCTTTGTCCTTGTGTTTTACTCTGTCTTTATCTCTGTGTTTCTTGTCAGACGCTTCCCTGTGCTCACTGGAAGGCAAAGGCCAGGTTTTAGCTGTGGAAGGAGCCAAATCGAGGCACCAGAGGGAAGATCTATGGGCCTGAGAGCTGGGCCACCACCCTACCCACATGCAGATCCAGGAGCATGTACACGCTCACGCAGGCCAGGATGACACAGTAACACTAGGTAAGTGTGTGCGCGCGTGTGTGTGTGTGTGTGTGTGTGTACACTCAAAGATGGCAGCCACTGCATTCATACACTGGCAGATGTGGCCCAGTCTGGGCTCAAGTGTATAAAAGGGGGTGAGCACTAAACACTGAAGCAACATCAAATCCCTCCCAGTTCCAGACAGGGAGCTGCATTATACAGCCCCACATAACATGGTCCTAATAGCCCGGAGCCCCTGGGGACATAAAGAGGCAGATCAAAGAAAAAATATAAAAGACACCGTCCAGACGGCACCTGTTGGCGTGCTTGGACTTCATCCGCTCCTTGTCTTTCTTGTGGTCCTTGTGCCTGCGCTCCTTGTCTTTCTGTTTCGGTCTGTGGGAGTCTGCGGAGAGAGTGTGAGGTCAAGAAGCGGGGAATTGGCTCCGCATCGGTCCATCAGTATGCGATCGGCTCAACTTGGAGCCATACAGCTCGGCCATTTTTAAAACCCCATAAAACTGAAATAAATGACAACGTGTCTAACTACGCCGCTCCCTGCCACAGTAGGACGCGGCGTTCACGGCAAACGGAAGGAGTTATTAGTGATTAATTTAAAACAACAACAACAACAACCTTAATAAAGTGTCTAAGGAGCTCAAAGAGACACGGTCGAATCTCTTTAAGCCCCTTAGACACTTCAACTCTTATTATTAAATTTTATCACCCCTTGGAACCGGAGCCGGCGAAGCAAAGCCGGCAGAAAATGGCGCAGAGACTAAGTCCCGACGCCCAAAAGGCGACTTTGAGCAACGACATACGGGCCCGGGGTTCCGATCGGCGGTCGTCGGAGGCCGCGCCGGGAGAAACCGCTTGTGGTCCGACTGGGACCCATACGCGTGGAGAAGCTACAGACGACCCGTGTCGGATTTAAAGGCTCGCGATCCGAACAATAGCGGCCGCTGAGACGGGAGTTAGACTCCGGGACGCCATATATGTGGCCGGCATCGAGCCCGGCGGCCGGTGACTCGCCAAACTCACCAGCGTTCGCCCAGGATCCGGACTCCACCTGGAAGACATAACAGACGGAGGAGGTTAGCGGGTCGGACCCGAACAGAGCCAAAAACCCCGTTACCTGGAGCAGTAAACTTTTTCCCCGGCTTCCCAGTAACCCACAGAAAGGCATTTTTTACACGGATCTCTGCTATGGAACCGCTGTTAAGCGAGTGGTGCCGTTACCGATTCGCGTGGCGTGAGCGGCACTGCAGGCGGTACCTATCCGAACCGTCTCCATACACTGTACACGTTACTTTTTAAAGCCACGCCGGGCTCCGAAACGCCGGCTGGAATACCGGGCCATTTGGGACATTTACCCGGGCATTGCTGTGCAGGTGATCGCCGCTCATTTCACAGGCTGCCTATCCGATAAAAGTGAAGCGTGGACCGGAACACAGCTCAGCCGAGCCGATTCTACCGGCAGATCGAACGGACCAGGAAGCGTCGGGACAGCAGGAGACCCAGTCCCGCTTTTTGGATACTGCGCATGTGCGCGCTCTTTAAAAAGGGGCGAGCCGGCGCCCCCCAGCGACGGTTGGGTACTTACAGCTTGCAGCCACGCGAGTTCGAAGAACATCGGCCCTGACTCGCACACCCTGTACCTGGAATTTTAAACATTTGATTGTTACAGGTTTTTGTTTATCTTTTCCGGGCTCCGTAGGTTTCTAACTGCCGTGTTAAATAAAACGAAACACCTTTAACCGTTTGATATTTGTCCTATATATCTATTGAGAAATCGTATCCTATAATGACACTAAAAGGAAAACATACGTCACTGTCATACCTTATGCTTCCAGCTGCTTGTCAAATAAGCTACACGCACTCACAGTAAACGCGCCAGTTAATTGTAATGTGCAGTTATATTAATTTCGTATATACTACATTAATGTATTTTTTCATTTTATCTCATGTACATTGGCTGGTCATGGTCCAATCTATAAATTGTTAGTAGTTGCCTAAACGGTCCTCTTGCTGTACGTACCGATCGTTTTGGGTTTGAATCTGATGACGGGGCTGGGTCCCATAGGTGTCATAATGAGTGGAGCAGTGGGAGGGGCGTAGGAACCGGGGGGCTTCTTTAACTCCCGATCCCCCAATAAGCGGACCTTTGTATTAGAATTAAGTTGCGTCCTGCCCCCAATATCAAACTGTCTCCTACGCATCTTGTACCCACACTCGATCCTAACAAAAAGATCCACGCACCATCTATTCTTCTTTCATTCATCTTCGGTATTATCTTATCCAGTAGAGGGCAGCAGTGAGCCAAGGCTCTATCCCAGGAAGCGTAAGGTAGCAGATGGGGGAAACGCTTCCTTGGATGCTTTCAGTTTAGTCTTCCATAATTTCAGATACCATATAAATAGCGTATCTTGGGAATTAAATAGCTTATAATTAGTCATGAAGACCATAATTTTCTGTACTATAACGTGACAGAACTACCCGTCTTTGGAAACAGCACATTCAGTATTACCTCAGCTCCCCCAAAATGAATCTGACTCAGTGGGACAGCATTCCAGCTGGATGGAGACTGCTGACAGCACACGGCCTACTGCTCTGGACAGACAACGTGCCTAGCAGGTGAAATGTGAGCAAACTTCTGCTGCGTTTCAACACTTGCATGATTGCCTGTCTGTCCTGACTAAATTAGCCAGGGAGCCGCATAGCTGGTGATTTTTACTGTTTCAGAAGGTGGAGGTATGATGCGTAGTGTGTATCTTTATGAAATGAATGGGATATTAGTTGTACAAGGTGGCAAGATGTTTCATAATGCCTCTCTCACTTGTGTGTGTGACCATTGCCCTCTACAGGGAGCATTACAATGACAGAAAGGACAAAGCTTTCCCCTGAGACATAACAGACATGACACAGCCTTTCGTTTGAGGAAGCTGGAGTCCCAGTGAAGCGTGTACTGTGAAGACATGCAAATTGCTGTCACAGGTGCCATCTTCATAGTCCAACAACAGGCAGCTCAGCAGAAACTTTCAGATGCTGTCACTTTAGGCTTTTGTGAGTTTTCACCTAGAACTTCTTCGTTCATCGTAGCTAAGGTGAGGTGGTACTCCACGCCAGTGGTTCTCAACCTTTTTTCGCACCATGACCCAAATTTTACCAGGCCATCTCAGTCATGACCCTATTTCAAGCATAGCTTTAAAGTAATGCTATGAACAAGCACACAGTGCACAGAACCAATCAATGCCTATCCCGTAAATGTAATTGGATAAACCAGTGGATTTTAAATTAAGCATCTGTGGTTTGGCAGGGTGTCTGAGAGCACTTTGGGTGGCTTAAAAATAAAACTATTTTCCAAGGCCAAAGATAAGTGATTGGGTGATCTGCAGACCAATCACCTGGCCAAGGTCAGCGAGGCCTAAGGGCTGTACAGTGTGAGGGGTAAATTTGCTCAACGAGTCTCATAAGTGGTGAAAGCAAATATACATTAACGAGCAGAATTCGCCGGTGGATCTCCCATTTCTGAGGATCTGTGGTCCAACTCCAGTGACCTGGTGGCCCTCTAGTTCCTGGTGACGACCCAGAGGGGCTGCTTTGTCGTCCTCTTCCTTCTTACTTCTACAGGTGATCTTCTCCAATGCACTGGGGTCTTTTCACTGTCCAAAATATTTTTCTTTCATTATCTATACCCACTTGTCATTCAGGGTCCTCAGG
>JABFEB020000124.1:9102141-9115630 GCA_019775895.2 Stomatorhinus ivindoensis | reverse complement strand
AGCTGGTTCTGCTGTTGCTGCTGTAGCTGGTTCTGCTGTTGCTGCTGTAGCTGGTTCTGCTGTTGCTGCTGTAGCTGGTTCTGCTGTTGCTGCTGTAGCTGCTGTAGCTGGTTTTGCTGCTGTTGCAGCTGGTTCTGCTGCTGTAGTTGCTGTAGTTGGTTCTGTTGTTGTTGCAGTTGGTTCTGCTGCTGTAGTTGTTGAAGCTGGTTCTGTTGCATCTGGTTCTGTTGTTGCTGTAGCTGTTGCATTGGGTTCTGCTGCTGCTGTTGCATCTGATTCTGCTGCTGTTGTAGCTGTTGCAGTTGGTTCTGCTGCTGTTGCTGTAGTAGTTGGTTCTGTTGTTGCAGCTGGTTCTGCTGCTGTAGCTGCTGTAGTTGGTTCTGCTGCTGTAGCTGCTGTAATTGGTTCTGCTGCTGTATCTGCTGTAACTGGTTCTGCTGCTGCTGTTGTTGAAGCTGATTTTGCTGCTGCAGCTGGTTCTGTTGTTGCTGTTGTAACTGATTTTGTGGTGGCTGTTGTTGATGGTGTTGGTGTGGTTGCATTTGCTGCTGTGGTAGTTGTTGGTGTTGCTGCAGATGCTGCTGGTGTTGCTGTTGGTGGTGGTGTTGTTGCTGCTGCTGCTGCTGAAGCTGGTGAAGATGTAGCTGTTGCTGGGATTGTGGTATCATCCCTGCCTGGCCTGGGGTTGGTCTCTGCATCTGTTGCTGCTGCTGCTGTTGCATTTGTTGCTGTTGCTGCATGAACTGAAGTTGCTGTATTGCCCTTTGGTCTCCTGGTTGTGTGGGAAATCCTACAAGTCATAAATTAAGCATTACGATAACACTGGTTAACATTAATAAGAAATGCCTGAAAATAACAGGATGCAATAAACATCCATCTATATGATGTCTGAGTTACCTTGAGGCCTGCCTCCAAATTCCATGTGTTTGGAGCCAGTGGGGTCCAGACTGGGCCCCTGCTCAGTGCCACCACTTTGGCCCTCAAGCTCCTCCATTCCCTGGGACCGAATCTCAGGCATACCCCTTTACACAAGAGCAAGACAGTGAAAGAAAAGATTCAGGGGGTAGATTCAGTAATTGCATGTTTAGCTCAATAGAGTTGCCATCTCTCTTCTAGGCACTTGCCTAAGAAGACGCAGACCTCCCACTAATTTTCACAGGAAGATTACCTGCCTTAATTTAAACAATCTAAACAAATCCCAATGAGTTTAGGGAAGCATAAAATCCAAGCCAAACCTTCCTGCTCATGTACACATGGTCGCTGAGACCATCCTTACCCAGGAGCTTCCTCGGCCAACTGTCCTGCCGCTCCTCCAACGGTACTGCCCTTCTTCTTACGCGGGGGTTTCTTCTTCTTGGGTTTAGCTGGGGTGGCACCACCCTGCTTCCCACCAGGCCCAAACTGACTGGCAGAGATATCGCTCTGAAGTAGGTTGACCAGCAAGGGGCTGGTGAGTGTCACATCTTTGTTTCCAGGGAAGCCGGCAGCTTGCGAACACTGGCCACCCATCGTCATCTGGCCGGCAAACTGAGGGTTGAAGGGTAGCCCGTGGGTCGCAGGGAAGTGGCTGCTGCCAGGGGGCATGCCCACAGCTATGCCAGCCTGCTGTGGAGGCGGCGGTGGCGGTTGCTGCGCTTGGGCTTGCATCTCTGGCACCATCTGCTGCAGAGGCATGTCACTTGCACTGCCACTGGCATCCCCGTGCTGCGGCTGCTGCGGGGTCATCAGCTGTGGCTGCTGCTGTTTTTGCTGCTGTAGCTGTTGAAGTTGCTGTAGCTGATGAAGCTGCTGCTGCTGTTGCTGCACCATATGGTGGCCTCCTGGAAGTCGCATCTGTGGCCCGTGCAGGGCCATGGTCTGGGCAGGCCCGCCATTGGACGGGACCTGCTGAGACTGCGGCTGCTGGACAATCTGCCCCTGGAACATGGCTGGGTTGGCCTGCATGTTGGGTGCTGGGCCGCGCATTATTTGACCTTGCATGGCCCCCGGCTGCCCCTTAACCCCGAAGCTTTGCTTGTTTCCTTGCATCTGCCCAGATGCTATCTGCTCAATCATGGAATTCGCATTCTGCTGCAGCAAGATTACCTGGCCACTGACCACTTGGCCCTGCTGCGGTGCCACCTGCCTGGGGGGAGTCATGCCCCTGTGCGGACCCATGCCGGGGGACTGAGCTCCCAGTACCATCTGTGCCTGGCCCCCAAGCTGGGGCCTGGGGGTCACTGCCGGTCCTCCAGTCTGGCCCTGAACCACCTGCCCCAGCGAGGAGCCGGCAGAGGAGGAGGCGGAGGAAACAGGCTGATGTTGCATGCCCATGCCCTGAGCCTGGGTGGCCTGTGGGGGCTGGAGAGCCATCATATTGCCCTGGGGACCTGCTTGCATGTGGCTCACAGCTGGCGAAGTCATCTGTGTTCCTGGGGGCAAAGTGCAGAAACATAATCAAATCACCACTGATCAATGCCCCCTCTGGAGATCTTCCACATTGACATGCCTCGGCTCAGCAGTACGTACCCACGTGCGGCATGCTGTGGCTGGCTTGCACCTGCGGGCTGCTGCTGGGCACAGGCGTGCCTGTCACACCAGCCGTCGGCTGTCCCTGGATGAAGTTCTGAGCACCTTGCGCATTTGGGAAGTTTCCTGGCATCCGTTTCGGCATGCCTGGGATGACACATCACTGTGAAGTAGGCCAGGCCATCGCTGGTGCATTGAATAAACAGCTGACAAGTACGGAAACAGGTGCACTACACGACTCGTGGATAAAAACTGAGGAGGTCCTACTCATGCTGAGAGCATGTACGTGTGCTTTTGGGTTACCATTTTATAGTTTTTATGGTAATGAGGTTTGAGCTATTTAATCAGACAGTTCAGACAAACTAGCTTACCGATACGTTTTAGGACTGGAATAAGAAAAGAAAGTGATCATCAAATTAATGGCCAGTGAGAAGTGCAGAGGGCCCCTACCTCCCATGCCGGGCTGGGCCCCCTGCGGAGTCATGCCCATAAAACCAGGCTGCATCTTCCCTTGTTGCCCCAGTGCAGCTCTGCCAGGAGAGCCGACCGCTTGAGGGAAGCCACCCTGCGGGGTGGGTGGGCGTGGGCCCATCTGGGCCTGGTTCTGGCCCGGGGTCGGAGGGGTTCCAGGGGAGCCGTGCTGGAATGGCGAGGGTGAGGACCCCGGGGACCGGCCTGCAAGGTGGACCTGTGGAGCAGAGGAGGGCGGCAAAGGGGACGGCGGTGGGCCTCTTGGCACAGCCATGCCCGGGGTTCCTCCTGGTGGGGGCTTAGGCTGAGGAGCTGCAAACTGGCCCGGGGGCTGGGCCTGCTGCTGCCCCGGTGGGCCAAAGGCCTGGACGGTTTGCTGGCTCCCAAAGGGGTATGGTGGTGGCGGATGGCTGGGCATCTGCGGCAAGGACGGGCGTGTCACCCCTCCCATGGGGCCTTTACGCCAGGCATGTCCTTGGGTGGGCGGAGCCTGCAGGATGCCTGATGGGAGCTGGTTCCAGCCAGTGGGGACAGGAGTTTGGCTGGAGCCATGAAAAGGAGCATGAGAAGCTGCCAGCTGGGCCTGGTGGTGCTGCTGCTGCTGCAGGGCTGCGGGGTTCAGCTGACGGGCAGCCTGCATGGGGTGGCCCTGGGGAGGCATGGGCACTGGGCCGTGGGGCGTCTGCTGGGTTGGCACTGGAGGCTGCTGGTGCTGCTGTAGACCTGACAGCATTGGGTCCATAGAATCTGAAGAGTGGGAAAAAGCCAAGTATACAGAGTACTGCGTAGCATCTAAGGACATGGGGTTATGTGAGGTTATGTAGGATTATTCTTATATAATTATTCTTACGTAGGATTTATTATATAAAAGGGGCCACATACCTGCGTGGGAAGGGGCTCGAGGGGGTCTGGTATGCATCTGACCACTAACCCCAGGTACCATGCCTTGGGGAGGCATACCTGGGCCAGAAGCACCCATCATCATGGAGGGGTTGTTCATCCGTAAGCCTCCTGCGGTAAGAGGGGGGGTAGATACATTGTGAATACACATATAGATATAGTGGAGGGTCGATTGCCACTGGTACAGTGAATAAGCCACTTCTCCTGACCAGCACCACACAACAGGATAGCAGCTGTTGTGGGAGAACTGCTTCACAGGAAAAGTGCATCTGCCACAGGCTGACCCCGCAATCGACAAGGAAGACAAACCCCCCCCCCCCCGGTCTCTGCCTCCTGTGTACACCAGGGGAAAACTTTTAGAGAATGCTCCTCTTGGGTGATTTAATTTTGTTTGTTGCCCAGCACCTGTGGCATTTTTTATGCTGTGTGTTGCTTTTATTTTTGTCAACTGTTCAGTCCTTCCATCCCACCCTACATGCAGCCAATAGATGCAAACTACAGTTCTCCTATTTCAACAATGGAGGCTTCCTCCCAAGATGCTTCAGGTCACCTTACACTGGGACTAGGAAATCATGGCCAGCCGGGGGCGGCATTTCATAGCAACTACGAGTGCCACCAACTCCACCAGGGAGCCCAGGTTCAGTGCCCACTAACTTCTCACTAACCTGATGCCCTCAGATGATATGAAGGCAGTGGTGGCTTCACAGGAAGTGAGCAGGGAGACTAGCCCCCTTGCAGTCCGTTGAGGCACAAACTGCCTACCGAACCCTGCCTTGGCTGGTGTTCAAAGACCACAAGAGCATCAGGACAGAGACACAGAATAGGACCAGTCTGCCCCCAGTGGCCGCAGCCTAGAGGTTCCATGACTAGACATTCTACCCTGACCACCCGGCAGTGGGCCCAGAAGTGGCTCCAGTCAGAAAGTCGACCCCCTCAGCTGGTACTCTCTTTGGGCCTTACCAGGATAAGGCTAAGGTTGGAAGCTCTGTGCAATGCTACCATTCAGAGCTAGAAGGACAGCTGGCCTGACTGGCCACCTGGGACATCATACACCAGGGCCTGAATGAGGGACTAGCTGTACTGACCTGGGGTGAGTGCCTAAGACTAGAATTACTGTCAACTATGCCTCACCTGCCAGTGAACCTCACTACGACTGTCACTGCCCAACTTCAGCTGAGGTTCCCCTTGAATAGGTAAATTTAAAAAATCAATGCTTCCATGGTTCGCTCACAGCCATTAGAACTTTTTTTTTTATCAAAGCATGGTACGATGTTTTAATTTTTATTTGATAAATTAAGACCAACAAGGGATAAAACCACACAACAGTACCGCCAGAACAAACCACAGGAGTAAGGGATGAGAGATTAAAACAAACTAGAGATGCACCGATTGTATCAGTCATCGGCTGTGTCACGCTCCGTCCATTCCAGCCTCATGTGCCACGCCCCCCTGATACCTCGTGTCTCTCTCCTGATGGATTCCAGCTGTTGTCAATCGTGATCACCTGTTTTTGGTTTCGTTTCGTCCGCTGTCAGTATTTAGTCGGTGTCCTTGTACTCAGTGTGAGATCCGTCATTGTGATGTTTAGTGGCGTCTACCCCGTGTGTCTTGGAATAAACCCCATTTTCCCTGGATATTCCTGCCTCTTCACCTTGTTTACCCGACGCCACTCGCATCCAGGCACGCTTGCACCCGCGATCGTGACAGGCTGATACAGAAACAACAGGCCATTGGCCAGTGGTTAAAAAAGAGCCAATATTTACCACTGACAATTCCCTTTAAAATAGTGACCCATATGGCTTTGCACACCAGTATACTAAACGGTTAGCAGAATGTCAGCTGTGTGGAATTAGTTTAATATTGTTCGAAAAGCATTTCGCAAACATTGCTCTGCTAAAATTTCACAAGGAGAATCTACTACTAATCATTTCAACACAGCAAATTTAACTGTCTATAAGGGGAGATAGTCAACAGTATTCCTGTGTATCTGAAAAACAAATCTGTTCCAGTAAAGGAGGCTGCAGTACTGCCGAATAATGTCAGTAACGTACGTGTTTCATTGCAAAACAAAATTCAGTGCAGACAGTGCCAGATCAAAAGATGTTACTCAGAAAATTACAGTTGATCATACTTGATGATCAGCCCTTCGCTGTTAAAAATGTTATGAATATATAAGATTTATGTGCGACACAAACCTGCTCAAAAGGAGGCTTGACCTGCATGCCCTCCTTAGAGTGGAGGTCCATCAACATCGCTAGCCAGTACCTGAACCTGACTGTCATGCTGCAAAGGAGGGAATCCAAAAGAGGCTACAGCGGAGCATCATGCAGTCCTCTCAGAGTCTGTGGTTAAGCCAAATGATCACAGGCCCCAAGCCAGATGGCACTTCAGAAGTTTGGCCTGAACGACGTGCCTAAGTTTGACAGCTAGCTGAGTATCTGGGTAAACCACAATTAGGTTCAACCCTGGACCTAACATACACCCTATTGACAAGTGCTTATGAACCTTGAAGCCAAAGAAAAAGAAAAAACAGCCTTTAGTGCCCATGGAGAACACAGGCTGTACTTGATGCTCCCCTTCGTCATCACTGAGCACCTGCCACCTTTGCTGCGGCCCAGAGAAAATAATATCAAGCCTGCATTAAAACTACTCACAACGCAATTTCAAAAAACAGATACAAATCTTCTTGGGCTAGCAAGCTATCATTAAAGGTTTGTGCCTCATGGTTGTTCCCTAACGGCTACTCTTTCAGGCCTGACCTGAAACGCGACACCCGACAGGATGCAGTGGATCAAGTGGCGGAAATCTCGTTTGCAGCCCTCGAGTGCACCAGTGCTCCAAACCCAACTATCCATCTGCAGTCTGACACTCCAGAACGAGACCTAGGAGCTCTTCAGAGCCAGCATCATGGAGACCAGGTACACCCTGTTCTGCATCTCTCCCACGAGCTAATGCCCATCAAACAGAGACAAGAAATCACAAAGACATGTGGCCTACAGGGAACTGTGGTAGGTTAATCACCGCAGGACCGACAAACAACCCGATTCACCCAATCAGCACCAGACACCGTGACAGCACTCACAATGGGAGAACTACCTCAAGAACGACAGAACAGAAAACTGTATAGACTGCAACAGCTATCCAGGCAGGAATATAAAATCCAAAACCCTCCAGATGACAATGTTCAGAGACAAACTACTTGTACGGAAAAAAGGAAAAATGCTCATTATCCTGTAAACACCATTAATATGATGAAGCATAGTGGTGGCAGAATCATGTGATGGGAATGCAAACAGGGCAACTCAACAGACTAACAGACCTAAGGATTGGGCAGAGGTTCACGACCCTAAGCACACAGCCAGTGCTACACTGGAGTGGTATGAATGACCCAGTCATAGCCCAGATCCCAATCCGACTCTGCATCTGTGCACAGACTTCCAAATGCTTGTTCACCAAGGATCCCTATTCAAGTCTATAGTTTTTTAAATACGATGATCAAATATTGCAGGATCCAGATGTTCAAAGCTGGAAAAGACTAAACCCAAAAAATCTGTAAAATCTGTATAAAAAAACCTAAAAAAAAACTAACTGCAGCTAAAGATAGTGTGGGGGGAAATGCGGCTAACAGATGTCTGCCTTTTTGTTTCACCTTTGTGTCACGTTTGGCACCTTCAAAAATTCCAGTTAAATCGACTCCAAGTTGGAAGAATACAAAAGTCCACAGGAGGTGAATCACTGCATATAATCACACACATACAATTTCCTCAGAATAATATACTATATGGTGTATATATAAAACCATGAAACAATACCAATAATTCGATTACATCTCAGATGTAAAACAGACAGACAGAGACAGATAGAGTAATAATACAAGCCCTTACCAGGACCCTGCTGCATGGGAAAACCAGCCTCCATTCGCATCTGACCGCCAGCCCCAACTGGGCCATTGGGCCGCACCTCCTGACCTCTGTTCACTGCAACGTTTATAGCGCCCTCCCCTACGTGGAAGGGGTGACAAAATCTTTGTTAATTATACTGTTTAAAACAGCAGCTGTTAGACAGCAGTGTAAATAACTACCACCACAGCCTTTTCATGGGATTGTCAAGTGACAAAACAATGAATTTTTCAGTACGACCCCCATGCTGATGCTCATCCCCAACTCCATGCTCACCCTCATTTCTATGCCCAGTCCCATGCCAACCCCCATTTTCATACCCAGCCCTTACCCTCTATTTGCACAGACAGGATGCCCAGGTCGCGTAGCTGTTGGTGGTTGTTCTGTGCCAGGAGGCGCAGGCGGTCAGCGGCGTCGCGTGGGATGTTGAATGTGATACGGACGCTGTTCCAGGGCTCCACACGTCGAGGCTGCAGTCTCTCCAGGCCTGGGGGAAACATTCAAAACTTTTACAAAAAATAGTAACAGCAATCTCGAACTTTCACAACACATCAATTAAGTGCACAATCAGTGCATACAATATTTTTCTTTCCTTACAGAATGATACAACAGTCAATATTCGCTCTGTCAGCTACTCAAAGTAACATGGGATGAAAGTGACGCCCAGTCTTCAGCCGCTTACAGAACACAAAGTTAGCATCCAGCTATGCTTACCCAGTTGCAGGAGGCCTGGCATGCTGTGTAGTATGCCGTCCAGTTTTTCCTGGAAGTCCTCATCGTCCATGTTCCCCTTGAAGGCGATGAAGATGGTGGAGTCTTCCTTCTGACTCCAAGCCTTGGGTGGGGTTTCATGATGACCACCACCCTCGTCACCGTCATCCTCCTCAACTCCCGAGTCCAGATCCGCGGCTGGGTGGCCACTGAATTCCAGGGTGTGTCGCCGGCTGGGCCTGTGTGCCATCGCAGGGTCTCGCAGGGAAGTGGCCGTCGTCTTTACACACTTTGGTCCTATTGGAAGCATTAGCAGTTAGTGCCACACAGCTGTGTAACACATCATAGCCTGTACCGCAGGATCGCTATGTCACACTTACGCAAGACAGCCTGAAATTTCATCTGTTTTTCCATTTTTCTAAGACCAGACATAGCTACGTAATCATCAGGACCCCCACAGTCCCCAAAAAGTTCAGTATTCATAATTTCAGCAATTCAAATACTGCTTATTTGTATATTCTAAATTGTATTTTTAAGGTTCTCATAACTCTCATAACATCTATTATGCTGATAACACATCTGATTCAAGTAATTACTTCAAAAAATAATGCCAGCGCGTTTTTTTGGCTAAATGGATGTCCATAGTGTCCGATAACATGTTCGTTAGATTACAGGTACAATAGGTTATAATGATTCGATAGATACGTAACATGTGAAAGAATGGTGCTCATTTTGGTCAATTAATTCGCCACATAAATTAATTTAAAAAATCAATTCATCAACAGACGCCCATTATGTGTTTTAACTACCTCTTGCATTGGTTGGCAAAGCGAAATGAGACACAACATAGTGTATATACGAATACCTTAAACGAATCAAGGAAATCGTAAACCGCGAAAATCATTACTTTCTAAAATCACATCTGCTTCAGTTTAGACGTTCGGTTTCGACATTGCTTATCTATTGCAAATTTCGCTGGTTTTGTTTACAACTTCATAATAAATAGTTCGGTTTACTGTATATACACCATATCGATATTCACAACAATCATTTATTTTATTGCGCAGGAATAAATAACTATGTGTCTGCAGTACTTCTTGTTTCACAGACAAAACGAAACAGCAAACTAATAATTCACTTGCTGTCTATCTAGGTATCAAAATTACAGGCCAAGAAAAAACATGGCAACATTTCGAAGTGTTTGTTTGGAAAGCAATTTTGCAAACTATATGATTAGTTTAATAATCTGTGCATTTTATCGATTACAAAAAATATATAGTCTGATTGAAAACCAACCTTTATTCGTCCACTCAGTCCATCTGGATACAAATCCCACTATTCAGTAACGAAAGACAGAACGAGCGGCCGTCACAACACAGGGAATGGATAGAAGAGCTTCTCTTTCTTATATCGTGCTATAGGCTACCTAAGTATTTCGTTTATTCGCATGATTTACAAATAAAAGCACAAATAGCGCCTAATTTTACAATATTTTTTAAAAATCAACTACAAGTCACGATAGTCATCTTCCGTATTTTACGCAAAAAATGCGGCTTTATTTTTGTATGACCGAAGTGAGAACGGAAACATCGAAGAATTTGATTGGTTACGGGTTTTCGTTTAATTCAGTAAACGCTGATTTGTTTGGAGGAGATCTCAACCAATAGCCGCGCAGAACCTTCAAGCTAGGGTTCGTGTAAAAGGTTGTAAATTTTCTGTTCCCTCTGAACTTGGTTTTCATCAAACTGTATGTTACGCTCAATTTTATTGTAACTCTAATTAATATATTTAAATTAATATAACGCGGAGAATATTTTTCATGTAGCATTTGTCGTTACATGACATTCACCTAGTCATGGGTGAGTCCGTTTCCAAAAACGTGATTTCTATTATTTTTGTTTTCCATTATTTAACACAATGATACAAGATTACAGTTCCGGTAATCTAGTCATTGGCTTCTGAGTACCTAGAAGACCCCACCCCTTCACGTACCCTGGACGGGATGTCGGTCTGCAATAGCTTGCACATACACTCTGGACCGCCGAAATAAGTTGCAGAACCCAGAAGAAACCCGTATGACACGCAAACTCTACATACATGCAGAACAAACAGGATCAAATTCCCAACCCTTGGAGGTGGCAGGCAAGAGCGCTACACCCTCAGCCACTCTTCCATCAACAAGAATAATATGTAAAACGTGGATATGGATACAGCGGAACAAAAACATAAAGGTTAAAATCAAAGGGATTGGCAGTTGGAAATAAAACAACTACACTGAATTCTTATTATTTTTGAAATTATATTTTGACGTTTTCTCAAGCAGAATATTAATATGACACAGTAAGTAGCTAATACTTTAACTCTTAAGAATGCATTACAGTACATCTAAAATTACATACATTTTTCATACAATTTACAGATACAATGTACATGAATACACTCAAGCACCTTTGCTGCACTTTTATTACTACAATGAATGCAGGACATTTTTAATTTTTGACAGAGGGAATGGATCTGTTTGCGCACACTGGAATCAAGTCACGTTACATTTCCTCACAATGGAAAATCTATGAAAGGTCAATTAGAATGCGATATTGAGGTCAGATCACCCAGTCAGTCACTGGGGCACAATCAAAAACAAGAGGACAACTGCAGCCAGTGCTGCTGGGTTAGTGAGCATTGAATCCCAGCTCACCCCTTGCTATGTGCTCTGTGGTTATCATGGCAAACCCAGTATGCTGTTATAATCTCAAAACGATGCTACAGTAAATGCAGTGAAGTTTGCTGCCATTTTTCTAGCTACATAGAAATTGACACGATTTAATGCCGCAAATTACAAGCCACTGAGGAATGTAGGAATTTTTTGATGTCGAGAATAAAATGAGAATCCCTATTTGCCCTCTTCTTTTTGTATTTTGCATATTTAAAAATGAAGTTGGATGTACTTTGTAGGCATAAGAAAACAAAGTTAAAATGGTCAAAAGTGAAAGGAAGACAGCCTTTCACATTAGAGCGTGCCGCCCAACATACAAGCTGGCAGAAGCTTCTGAACATAAGTGGGGCTCTCAGCTACACTTTGGAAGAGATTGGAAATGTTCACGACGTCACTCAAATATGGCTCTGCACCGATTATCTGTGCGTTATACCCTATACTGCAGTGTGTGTTTGCTGTTCCATTACTGTGTGATGTTTATGTGATGCTTAATATAGCTGAATTCACAGCTTTCCTATCATGATAAGCGTAGAGAGTAAATTTCCTGCTCAATTAAACCCCAGCAGTGTTTGAGGATTTATTACTTTGTTGTTGCTGTATAGTATTAAAAAAGTGAGTGTAACCGATCTCCCATTGTCATTTCATGTCATTTCTTTCCCTTCCTTTCTGGCTCTCCCTTCCATCATGTGCATCTGCTCCTGTGATTTTGAGATACCTTCATGGAAGGTAACAGACTCCCAGGCCAACACAGGACCAGAGGGGAAGCACGGGTCCAGGTAGGAAAGGCACAGAGGGCAGATTCATATGACGTTTAGTGAAAAGCCCTTATACACAGTCAGAGAGCATATACAGTACAGAGCTGTTTTCCAGCAAAAAGGAATTCTCTGCATTGCGGAGACATTCACACCTGAGCACGTACACGAGTGTTAGCATGAGACCTGTGAAGTTTGGTTGGAATTGGTGGGAAGCCTGACCTCTCCATTTGACCATGACCAAGTTCTGTATGTCCATGGCCAAGTTTAAGGAGAACACCCTTCAATTTAAAAGGCAAAACAAAAGGAGAGGGATGGGTCATGACATCTGAGAGAATAATTTCCCTCAGATGAGCAAGCGAAATGAAAAAGATTTGGAAAAACCTTAGAGACAAGAAGAGGAAATAATCACACTGCAAATGATGCGATCACTGTGATGATCATTCGATTTGATGCTAAAAGCAGCAGACTACAGCACTGATGGAGGTATAGAATATGGGGCTCGCTGGGAAACAGCAGAGCAGGTTGCAGCGTGGATGGGAACGGCATGTCTCCTCCCGCTGGCACGTTGCGTCTTAGTGGCTGAGGTTGCGTGGGCAGGGCTGCTGCAGGGCACTGCTGCGGGTGTGAGTGGCGTGCCAGCGGCCCCGCTGGCAGACGTAGTTATGACGGTGAAGCCGGCTACGACCCAGGCTGCCCCAGCTGCCTCGTGCCTGTGCCCGCTGGACCTGGTCAGCTAGGGTCACTTTGGTCAGGGCACCTGGTCGAGGTGCCACGCCCTGTGTTGCCCGAGCCCGTGTGCCAATCTGGCCACCAGAGGATGCTGTTGCTGGCATCCTGCAAGAGGGAAAAGACACTGGGCACAAGCACTAGGGCAACAGCAAGAACAGCTGAAATATCAGAGGCATGTGAAAAATCCTGGGCTGCTAATTACCCCCACCTTCATCTTCTGCAGTACATTCTGAGATCAAAACCTACAGAGAACATATACCAACAAATGCAGAGGTTGGCTGAGGGTGTGTCTGAGTATAGAGGGCAGCTACTTATCATTACGCAAGCCCCACTAACATGGGAGTAAGGGCAGTAAAATCTGCTTGTGGTGAATAGTATAGTGGATCTGCAGTTTGACTGTCCTTGGCTAAAATGAATTTTGGTACAAGACCAACACTAAGGTAAACTATGCATAACAACACTTTATTAATCCCTGTGGGGAAATTGTTTTTTTGTCTACCCCATCTTGCTCTCTGTGAGATATACGTAGAATTGAGGGCTTGCTTGGGGGTCACAGTGCAGAGTGAGCTACTGTGAGCTACTTCTGGAGCTGGGGGGGGTTACTCAAGGGTCCACAACATGTTTTGTTGAAGCTTGAACCAGCAACCTTCCGATCACAGCCCCTGAGCCTCTCACCACCCCCTTGTCTTTGTGGGCGTATCATTACGCATACGAGTGTCTGCTGGGAATACAGTAATCCCTCACTTATCACGGGAGATAGGTTCCAAGGCCGACCGCGATAACTGAATTTCCGCGAAGTAGGG
>JABFEB020000124.1:9083476-9094872 GCA_019775895.2 Stomatorhinus ivindoensis | reverse complement strand
TGCTACACCACCCACCTTGGTGTCGTCTGCAAATTTAACCAGTTTACTGTATGTATTGGTGTCAATATCATTAATGTCAATTAGGAACAGTAGTGATCCTAAAATTGAACCCTGTGGTACCCCACTATGAACGCAGGCCCACTGTGACATTGTGCCTCTAATAACTACCCCCTGCTTCCTGTCTGTTACCCAGTCTGTTTCAAATTAGTCTTTATTGCTGGTTCAACCCATCTCATTACAGCTCCCTGCCTTAAAACAGTTACTGTCTTTAAAATGTTCCAAAACAGTCTGGGGACATTTTTCTTACAGTTGCAGCTCCTGTTTTTGTTCCACATAGCAGTAAACATTTAAACTGGTTTTGTCACGCGGGACAACCTGTTCACACACCACCAGGAAAAGAGGAGGCTGTGTTTGAGAAGTAGGACAGTTAAGCCCCTCGCCCCACAATGGTTACTCAGACTCAGGATGCTTGCTGTCTTATGTATGCCTCCCCCCACAGAGAGCCTGTTCTGCTGCTGACCCCATTTTCAAGGGACCAAAATAATCCCGACCCCCCCCCCCCCGGGCAGGCTGCTCAGGCAGGTGCTGCTGGAGATCGAAACGGTGTAGCTCACTCACGCTGCTCCAGTCGCTGTTTATTTTAGCATGTCATTGCATCTGCTTGTGTGCCATTATAATTAGCATGGCCTGCAGCTCGCTGAGTGTCTCAGACCAACATTAATCCATCCGGTCAGCAGACCTACATGTCTGTCAGAGATGAGGCTCTTCATTATTTTGTGGATGGGTGATCTCCTGTACCGAAATAAAGCAGCATCTCCCTCTCTCCCTCCATCTCTGAGTCTTATGGCGCCTCCTGTTGGTATGCTGTGTTAATTACTCCTCATGCCTGTACCTGGCTTGGTTTTCCTAAACGCATTTTCCATTTCACACCCAATCTCTTATCCCAAAGTGCAAATGCCACAGCAACATGTAGGACAGCAGAGTTGCTAGAAAGGAGGCAAGCAACACTGTTTAGGTCAGAATGACGACTATTTGTTATATTATATGTTACAAACAGCAAAAATCACACCTCAGGTGACCAATGGTGAGTCTGCCTTGAGCTCCATGTTTAGGTTAGCCGGGTGTTTGCAGTGCCAACCTTTCCATGCTCTGATCTCTAATGATGATCTTCATCTTATCACACACGGGTGCTTTAGGAGTTTAGCCCTTAAGTGAGCACCTTCCGGGCACTGAGTAGAGGGACGCTGTGCTTTGATGAGGCCTGACCAGCACGGTGCACCCATATATAATGTCAGGCCTGTATTGCAAGGCCTACATCTAGGAGAAGCAGGTCATGTTCACAGGAAGCAAAGGATCCCACGAGGGACAGTGAGTTACAGGCCCAGAAATTCAGCAACTGAGCAAAACATCTTAACAGCAGAAGATCATACCTACAAGAATTGCGGCACAGATGGAACTGGGAAAACGCTGGGACTGGTGGTTATTGGGGGAAAGGCCATTTGTACAAGTACAGGTACACTGGAATCTGTGCAAGTTTTTGCATATCCTATCTTGCTCGAGTCACTCATAAATTGACTTCCATCTTCACTTGCAACCAGGGCTGAACTGTCCACCTGGTTCACCGGGCAACGGCGGGTGGGCCGACGCACATTATTGGGCAGGCCCAGGGCTGTCATAATTTACCCAAGAAAGTATATTATAAATAATTTTTTATCGACAGCGTTACTTAAACTGTGTCATAAATTATATATACATTGTTTTGTTGACACAGATCGACATAGAAAGCCATAAATCTGATAATTTTGCAAATTTGACCCCAAACACCTTTTCGTTTCTGACATACACTTCCAAGTCAATCTGTATTTTCTTACAATAATCAACTGCTCGTACCTCCTCATTGTACCCCACGTAGGGCGTGTGGTGTCACGCCTTAAATTATCTGGCATTCCATCACGTGAATGTAATGTAATGAAGTAAAAACACAGTGGCAGCAAATAAATCGACTGAACAATATTATCTGACCGCTTATCCATAACTAAAAAAGCAGTACAACTGCACACATTATTTTAACTTTTTAACATGGATGTTGCAGTGTTACTTGCATAATCATTTATTTAATTGCACACACAAGCACTGAGAGACCAAATATCTTTACTTCAGCAGCATGACAAACAGGGTCTGGGTTATACTCATTCATGAGCCAATCACATCACTTTAACATAGTTGAGGGCGGAGCCTGGCATGATTTGGTCTGGCTCCAGATCAGAGCCAGTCTGACATGCTTTCAACACTGCAATATGTGTATATACGAACAACACTCAGGAATTTATGCCAAAATTTCCTGCAAGACATGTTTACATTATAATGTTATTTTTTGAGAAATTATTAGTTTTAAAATCTATACTAAAAATGCTAATGTCCTTACATTTGTTTTGCTTCAAAGGCATTTGAAATAGCAGTTACTTTGTATATAAGCCCAGGAAATATGCCATTCTTGAACTGTTCATGTGGTGATTCCCATTTAATCACATCGGTTATTAATTGAAAAAACAAATAAGCAGTTACATTTTTGATAAATAGTAATGTGAAACTCGAACCACAAGAGAGACTTGAGACTTGACTCTGACTCTAATATTGAGACTGTGAACATCTCTGGCTCTGGGGCATTTCTGCCGAACACGAGATCTCTGATGTGTACCGAGTTACACATCACCCCCCAAAAGCTGATGTTTGGCACTAAAGGTGGTTGAGCTTCTTTTATTACTAACCCCAAATTCAAAATGCAACCAGAGTAAGTGACTGGAAGATGCATGGATCAAATACTGCAGTCAGGCTGTCTTCCCTGGGCTCAGGATGACAGCTGTGCCAGACAATGCATTAACACTTCTCATCTAAAATATTAATTAAAGCAGGACCACAGCAGTGGCTCAGTGGACAGTGGTGTGTGTGTGTGGGGGGGGGGTGTCAGGTGTGAGGTTGGTTCTACCCACATTGGGATGGGTTTCCTCCATCTGTTCTCCTCCGATGCTCCATGGAGACACAGATAAGCTGGACTGGCCTCTCTAAACTGCCCCTGATGTGCATGGGCCTTATATGCTCAGGCTGTGCAGTTACAGATGTGACCTGTAGGGGGTGTCCAACTCTCTTCAGATCTGCCATACTGTATCTGTTGCCACTTTGGCTCCGTCTGAGGTTCCTGCCCACCTGCTCTCACACACCACAACCACTCACATGCACACGGTATGTTGTGGGCAGTGGAGACAACACCTATAGATGTCTTGGGCCGTAAAGGGGGACCAAAATGAAATGTTTGTGGAGGGGGGCCTATTTTGGTTCGACAGCTCTCCTCCCCCTTCCCTCAGGTTGCCGAAAGCCTTACACAACCATACGCACAACACATGTGTAGGTTTCATACTATGTTATTGTTAATTCAGGTTGGCTTTTCTAAAAGCATTCTATCCCAGACTGGAGCTCTCTCATTTACTGTTGAATGTGAGCAAGTTCACATCTCTTCAGTGTAAAACTTCTGTATTGTTACTCAGGCAGAGCATGACGCAATATTTTCACTTTCTTTCTGGCTGATATGAAAATACCTCCCGTGCCAATATGCCCTTTTAACTCACAGTGTGTGTCCTACATGTAATGTCAGCTCAGATATAACAATTACTACATGTGTCAGGACAGTGAATGCTTTAAAGGCTGTACACCTGGCAGCCAATGCCACCTTTAATACCCATAAAGGAGTTAAAGCCACATTTATCTGACCATGACACATCACTCATTGCGAGAGAAGGGAAGTAGGACGAATGCCTGACCGACAAGATCAGTAGAGTAAGCATTGAAAACTGACACGTTCCCTCAAAATAAACCATGTAATTATAGAAATGAATGGGGAAGGTGTGACAAGTCCCACCAGCTAACCAAGCTCGGAAGGCCTCCTTCTTCAGCCAATCAGCTCTCTTTATTCCTGGTGTCCACCAGTGGGCTCAGGGATCGCCAGGACGACAGGCACCACCGACCTTACGGCCACAGCTCCACACAGCTGCCTCAGCAATGGTGTCCTGGAATGTGGCCCATTCAGACTCGCTATCCCCCTGCCTCCCTGGGGATGCAAAGAAAAGTTCTGCTGGAGGTGCAAGTAGAAGTTCTCCAAGACAAGGGCCAGATGCTCCAAGCACACCCTCATTATGAGTCTGGGTCTACCGGGGTCTAGATCTACCAGGGTCTGGGTCTACCAGGGTCAGGGTTTACCCTTTTCCCCTGCCATCTGATCCAACTCACCACCAGATGGTGATCAGTTGACAGCTCAGCTCCTATTTTCACCCGAGTTCCCAAGACATACAGCTGCAGATCCAACTATATGATTACAAAATCAATCAATGAACTGAGGCCAAGTGCACTGATGGACACCCTTATGTTTAAATATGGTGTTTGTTATGGACCGACTGTCATTAGCACAGGAGTCCAATAAGAGAACACCACTCAGGTTCATAACGGGCAGACCGTTCCATCCAATCACACACTTCAAGATTTCACTATCGCTACCTGGGTGACTGTTAAAGTCCCCCAGCAGAACAATGGAGTCCCCAGAGGAGGGCCTTCTATCACCCAACCCAAGGCATCCAAGAAAGTCAAATACTCTAAACTGGTGTTAATTACTGGTGTTAAGTAATTAATGCCAAAGGGAGCCTAAATCAGGTATTGTGCTAGAAGCTGATCCAAACCAAATTACTTAAAATATTTTTCTGCTATGTTTGTTTTATTAAAGCACTTCAAGATGAGGTGGGACTTGTCACACCTTCAAGATAAGGGCTATAATAACTAAAATAAAGGCTAAAATAATGTAGGTCTTTGCAAAAAAAATTTTAATGGTGTAATAAATTGGAGCTTCAAGATCCAAGTGTTACCCTGTACCTCACTGTACCTTTAGTAACAGTTGTGTGGAATCAGGTCACAGAAGGGAAATAAACAAGAAACAACGGAGAAGACATCATGCTGAACGTCCTTAACACAAACTTCATTTAGCCTAAATGAAAGAGGAGAGTTTTTCTCCGAACACATGGGGAAAAAATAACAAATGCCTTAGTAAATCAATAACACTGGAATGTATGAGCAGTCTGCCTGCCTACTTCTGTGCCAAAAAGAACACTGCCTCACCTGACAGACGGGTCCTTTTAATTCCACGATTAAATTTCATATAGCAAAGATTACATTTTAGCAGACGATTTCATTCAAAGCAGCAGACATTTGAGAAAGCATGGTCAGACGATCTTCCTGACATAAGTTTTTTTTTAATTGCACCACAGGTTTCATACTCTTTATTTGTTGGCAGAACGTGTCATGTGTAATAGAAATGTGCAAACAGCTTCACACTCATTGTCCTGTTGTTTGTTTGTAACATTTTAGTTTTCTTTGTTTTCGTCAACAGTTAAATAAAAATGCGTCTTAGTTTTCGTCATTAAATGCGCCTTTTATTTTCTTTCCATTTTCGTTACAGAAAAAAATTCGTTGAGTATTTTTCGTCTTCGTTTTATCAACAAAATTAATACAACCTGGGGGTATTCCATGAAGCAAGATTAAGGGAAAGTCTGACTTATTTAATAAGTCTGACTCATTGGGAGTGGCTCTTGCTCTAGTGAGAGTTCCGTTCCATCAAAATGAATCCCCGCTGAGTTACCATGGTAACTTACGCGAGTGAAAGTCTGCTGCGGACCAGGATATTATCTCGCTTAGTTAAGCGTTGTTTCAAAGAACGTCCGACGTGTGGGAACAGATTCCCAAAAGATCGTACCGTCGTTACTCATTACTACTACTCACTACTCATGTCATGTAATAAATATAATAAACCCTATAAACATCATTCCAATTTATTCCAAAATAAGTAGCATAAAAGCGTACCTATATTACAATGGTCAAACATGAAATGTAATACATACATATTTTAATATTTTGTTTAGTCACAATCTACTTTGAAAGAAAAAGCAAAATACAAGATATCATTATTGAAAAATAAAATAATATGAATACATCTAAGCACATTTAACAAAACAGTAATTTGTAAAGTAAGAAAATAAATGTGTAAAATGTGTAAAACAATGTGTAAAATAAAAAAACAATGTGTCCTGCCCCGATCGTCCGCTCCTTCCGTGTGCCACGCCCCCTCGTTAACCCCGTATGGAATCCCTGAATGATCAGCTGTTTATGGTTGTTTTCCTTTATTTCGTCTGCGTTTCAGTTTGTTTTCCCAGTCCGGTCATTGTACTATCCGTCTGCGTTTTGCCTGCCTTACCTGTAATTAAACCCCGTATTCCATGATACCCTGACGTCTGCGCCTTTGTCTCTGTTCCGTCCCCGCTCAGCAGGACAGTATTATTATAATTAAATGTATTAATGGTTTATTATTGATATTAAAATAATGAATAAGAAATCTAGTGTAAACATGCACGATGCTATCAAACCGAATGCGAAGCTGAGACTGAAGCTTTACCCTTTGTTTCCGCAGAGACAAATGCCGCCTGACTCATTTCCCCGCGCGTACAAGTTATCTTAGGTCGGCGTTCACGGTTTGCCTTCTGAGATTCATATCGAGCTCTAGATAACTTTTTTTCGAACTGGTTGGTTCGACTTCTAAGAAATTCGCGTTCTAATGAGTTCGAGTATTGAGGTACCACTGGAATACAGAATAGCGTCATACAATAAGTATGACATGTGAACTCAACCCAGAAGGTTCCCCGTTAGTTATGGGGATCGAACCAAGAACTTTCGCGGTGTAAGGCGACAGCATAAACCACTATACCACCGTACTGGGCACTTAAAATTGCTAAAAATGCAACACTGTGGCCATAAACCCAGGGAGTTAGTTTGGCAAAGAACTGCAGACAGAGTAAATGCGTACAATACCTTTAACAACGCCACCGGGAGTAGACTTCTAGAATGCCCTTTTAATTCATAAATTTCACAGAAAATGGATGTGTAACTCGGTAAATATTACACTTCAAGCAGTGGCAGTTGAAACGGTGAAATATTACACCTGGCTAAACAATAGAGTTCCCCCACCCAAGCTGTCGCTGAAGTTTTCTACCAAAGGGGGTGGGAGGGCAGCGGATAGACATCGACAAGCCTCAGAGCGAGGCCGTATATCAGGAGACGAAGCTGAGAAAGCAATTGAAAAACGCACATCTTCACAGGTACCGAAAAAGAGATAGGCGTTATCTGATTATTGTGACTTTTATTTTGCGCAGACATGATTTAGGCTACTCACTGGCGAAAACACACGGAGCCAGCATCTCGTCTTTTTTAAGCCCGCATTCTCCTGATGGGAGTATAACACTGCCAAAACCGTTTTAACTGGAAATTAAGCTTACCTAAACTTGAACCGTGAACAGCGTAGGCTGCTGCATGCTTTCACACCAACACGGCACTATGTCATAGCTTCTTCACCAGCACGGAGGCACGATGCTGACCTCCAGTGGTACATGGACGGCACTGCACGGAGCCTGGCAGAGAAACATAGCCAAGCCTCAAAGGATGACCTCTTTTAGATAGGCCTACACTGTGGTCAAAGCACAACCACTACCACTTTTAATGTATTTATTAGGAGCCAAACAGTGCAGTTTTGTCCATCACCAGTATAAGCTAATTGTGATGACTTTTAATGTCATACATGGTCTTAATCCCCAGTATATCACAGAGCTCTCCCTCCCTTGTAATCAAGTAGAGCTTTATTGTCATCCCAACAATACACAATAAGTATACAACGAGACGAAATATCGTTCTCCATGACCATATGTACATCATAAAACACAACAGCCCACAAGTCAGATCACAATGAGGGCGAGAGGTGTAATAATTTACAGTACACCTATATGCATGTATTTATCTAAATGAAAATACATAAGAATGGAATATATATATCCTCCTGAGACCCAAAGAAAAAAGTGTCCTTTCATTTTAGGTTATTTGTCTTTGGAGGAAATAAGACATCTTACAATTTAGATTTTTTTCAAATTTATTTTTATTTTTAATTTCACAGCATGTCCTCTTTAGTGTACAATAGGAATAAATATGTTTCCTTACGTCAGTGAAAAGATATACAGCGGGGAAAATAAGTATTGAACATGTCAACATTTTTATCAGTAAGGGGATTTCTAAGTGGGCTATTGATACAAAACTTCCACCAGATGTTGCCATCAAGCCAAATATTGAATTCATACAATTCATACATACAGCGTTCTGTTCAGGTGCCGGACTGTTTGGGGGAAGAAGCTGTTGCACAGTCGTTTAGACCTGCTTCTGATGCTGCAGAATCTTCTTCCGGATCGAAGAGGGGTAAACAGTGTGTGGATGGGATAGTTCTGGTCAGTCACAATGCTGGTGGCCTTATGGATGCAGTGGGAAGTGTAAGTGTCCTGCAGGCTGGAGAGAGAGCTGCTGATGATGCACAATTGTCTGCACAATTCTCTGAAGGGCTCTGCGGTCGGAGGCATGGCAGTTTCCATACCAGACTGTAATAGAACTGGATAGAATGCTCTCGACAGTGCCCCTGTAGAAGGAGTTGAGGATGGGTTTGGGGAGGTGCACCTTCTTCAGTCTCAGAAAGTGTAGGCGCTGCTGGGCTCTTTTGGTGAGGGATCTGGTGTTGCTGGTCCAGGAGAGGTTGTCTGTGATGTGAACACCAAGGAATTTGGTGCTCTTCACTCTCTCCACTGCGGCACTGTTGATGTTCAGCGGGGGATGGTCAGTCTTGGTCTTTCTGAAGTTGATAATCAGCTCTTTTGTTTTGTTAATGTTAAGGGACAGATTATTGTCCTTGCACCAGACTGCCAGCTGTTGCACCTCTTCCCTGAATGCTGTCTCATCTCAAGTCCCACAATAGTGGTGTTGTCCGCCAACTTAATGATGTGATTCGTGCTGGAGCTGGAGGTGCCGTTGTCTGTCAGCAGCATGAAGAGGAGTGGACTTAGCACACGTCCCTGGGGGGTGCCTGTGTTCAGTGTGATGGTGTTGGAGCTGATGTTGCCCATCTGGACTACCTGGGGCCTTCCAGTGAGGAAGTCCAGAATCCAGTTGCAGGTGGAAGTGTTTAGTCCAAGCTGGTCCAGCTTGGTGATCAGCTGCTGAGGGATGATGGTGTTGAATGCTGAGCTGAAGTTGATGAACAGCATCCTCACGTGGGTGTTTCGGTGTTCTAGGTGTGACAGGGACAGGTGAAGTGCAAAAGAGAGCATCATCTGTTGATTTGTTTGTGTGGTATGCGAACTGCAGTGGGTCTGGCGTGGAGGGAGCTGGTTCTTGATGCTCAAAGCACTTCATGGCAATTGAAGTAAGTGCTACTGGGAGGTAGACGTTGAGCTTGGAGACGGTGGTCTTCTTTGAGACAGGTCTGATGGTGATGGCCTTGAAACGCTGCAGGACGACAGCTTGCCTCAGGGAGGTGATGAAGATGTCCACAAGGATGCTGGCTAGCTGGTCAGAGCAGGCTCTGAGTACACATCCGGGTACGTTGTCAGGTCCAGCGGCCTCTAGTGAGAGTCGTTCTTATGCTGGCTGCAGATAGGAACAGCACTCGGTCTTCTGGCAGGAGTGTGGTCTTCCATGCTGGTTTGGTATTCTGGGTCTCAAACCTGGTGTAGAAGTATTTCAGTGCATCTGGAAGAGACACAAACGTGTCAGGGCCTTGAAGTCAGCGATGGCTTGGATACCCTGCCACATGCATCGTATCCAAGTTATCACTGACTTCATGACCCCACCACGTGTGTGTACACCAGCCCATTCCCACAGATCTGCAGGTACTGGTCTCCTACTGGTGCTCTGCTTGGCTTCTGTGGGTGTCAGGGCCTTCGGTTCAAAGCTCCAAAGCTCTGGAACTCTCTACTACAAAGCAGAACCTAACCTCTATCCACATGCGATTCTAGAGACTCTGGGGACCACAGACGAAAAACTCCTAAGGCCCTCCAACTGCCCCTCCCCAGGCATGGTAAAATATATCTTTTAATTTTTGTAATCTTTATTTTATAATATCATCAAAGAGAATTTAATAAACACAAGACCTTTATTTTCACTGTTGAAAAACAACACAAATAAAGCAGATTTGTTGTTGCAAGGTACCATGTAATCGGCCGCCCTCAGGGGCCCCCTCCCAGCTCGGGGCCCCTTCCCAACTCGGGGCCCCTTCCCAACTCGGGGCCCCCTCCCAGCTCGGGGCCCCTTCCCAACTCGGGGTCCAGGCCATTGCCCGCTTTGCCTGTCCTGGTGCTACACCTCTGCTTCTATTTCCCTTTTTAGGCAGAATTTAAAAACACATCTTTTCCCTCAGTGATTCACTTCCAATACTCGTTCCTGATCTGTTGGCATTGCAGTTTTTCTTGAGGTTTTCCTTTGTTGTGTTAGTTCACGGTATATGTTCTGTGGGCCCCATTGTCATCGGTAGCCATTTCCATGACAGAATGACATGTAATAGTTTCCATGGTGGCATGCTTGGTCCCTTTATTGCAGTTACTGTATATTTATTAATGTATTTGAAATGAGAGCACAGGTTTAATGGTGCCCAGAGGAATGAGACCAATCCCTGCAGGTCAGAAACAAAGATTTCTGCTCTTTTGTCCCTGCAACCCCTGATTCTGTTTTGCTTATTAAATTGCTTATTTATCCATACAGATGTTTAGTTTTGCCAGAGCCATCCAGGTCCCTTCAGGGTTCCTACAGCAGGGCCTGTCCAAGGAGTTCAATTCAATTCTATTTATTTCCATATAGCGCTGTTCTAAAACAGAATTTCTCCAGGGTGCTTTACCTGGGTGTGTGGTGATACATTATGACATCATTTATACTGAATGATGCATAAAGCAGGGAAAGGGGACAGCAGAAAGAGAAGGAAAGGCAGATGATAATGGTGGAGAGGAACCAAAAACTCCCATGTAGGGAGAAAAAACATCTGAGGCCCCAAGGTCAAGTGGCTGTCCAGGCCGTCAGGGAGTCGGGTCTCTGGAGGCTGCACCACCATTCACAGCTGGTAAGTCACATTCACCGGGTCACGTTTCGGTGGGAAGTTGAAGCGTCAGGTTAAGAGTCTGTTGTCCAGTATTCTATGAGCGACTGACTGCGCGCTTGAGCCAAATAGAAAGTGTGTCTAAATCACAGCATGGTGAGTTCAAAGAGAGGGGCATCACACACACTCCCTGCCCTGTGCTGGACACCCCCCAAGCAAAACACATTTTTCCTTCTTTGGAATTGACAGCAGCCAGAGTGCCTGCCCAGGATAAACAGTCATGAGATGGATGGATGGATGGATGTAGAATGGCCTGCACTCCCCTCTGGAGGAGGGATTTTGCTGCTGTATAAACTGTGTTTCAGTGTTTCTCTTCCTTTGGGTGTTCCCTCATTTTCTGGTCGTATATATA
>JABFEB020000124.1:9038898-9059648 GCA_019775895.2 Stomatorhinus ivindoensis | reverse complement strand
GGGAGGGGGGAGGGGGGTCAATTGGCTTAGCATGCTTTTCAGAAGGGTGATGCGTAAAGTAATAAGAATAAAATCATACAGGTGTTAAAACACAATCTACAAAACCACACCTGGAACACTGATGGTCTTTTAGTCTGGGCAATAGTGCAAAATATTTCTGAGGACAGAAATTTAGGATGAAAATTTCAGCTATAATGTAATGTTTTGAAATAAAGTTCCAGGTCTGGATTTTCCCAGAAAGCAGAAGAGCCCCGTAATCATGGCAGGACATGCATGGCTGTATGTTTTGGGCAGAGAGGGCACGCCACGGCTCTTAAGTGCGTTAATGGTGCCCTGCAGGTGTTCTTCAAGGCCGGCCTGCTGGGCCAGCTGGAGGAGATGTGGGACAAGCAGCTGGCCAAGGTGCTCACCATGATGCAGGCAGTCAGCAGGGGCAAGCTTGTGAGGATGGAGCTGCAGAAGATGATGGAGAGGAGGTCAGAGCAGCGTTCTTCCTCATTGTCTTAGTTCTCTGTGAGACACATTAGCCGCTATGAAACGGTCAGTACCGAATGGACCTTTCCGGCCCCTTAAACGTAAGCCCTTGTGGTGAAATATGTGATGGCAGCCGCTCTGAACCCCCTTAAAAATAGCTGCCCATAGGCCCCCTTTGTTCCAGCAGGATCTTGCAAGTGATCGCATCGGCAGAGCATCTGCCCTGTTACAGAGGATTAGATTAGGGCCTCCTATTTCAGACGGGCCCCACCTCGCCATTGTGGGGCATGTGCTGATGCTGGGGGTGCAATGAGCCCCCAGACCTTATTAGGTCATGGAGACATGGGGTTCTTTTTTAGAACAATGGTGGAGCAGGTGGCTCAGGTTACAGACTGACCTACACTCTTCAATCTCCACAGAAAGGGCAGCCAGACAGGGCTGAGATTGATACCGCTTATTTAGGGTGGTGCAGTGCCTCACACCTCCAAGATTGGGGGTTCAAATCTTACCTCTGCTCTGCATGTATGGACTTTGCTGGTGTCTCACAGGTATTCGGCTTTTCTCCTGCAGACATACATTCGGGCTGCACTGCCTATCGGGAGCCTCGGGTTGTGATGGGTACCTGAAAATTTATAGACCATGTTTAGCAAGATACGCAGCTGTCCTCCGCTCTGAAACTGCCACACATTCACTATACGGTCAAATGTATCTGGTCACTCCTGTTAATTAGAGGGATTAGCTAGTTAAAAGCAGAATGCCTTTACTGAAATCATAACAAGTTACAACAAAGCTAAATGAGTATAATTCCCCAGTGATGCTTTGAGGTGCGTGTAAATATTCAAATAATGAAGATAAACCAGATTAAGTTAAACAAATAAAAAAACAAGAATGTGAAGTATTTAAAATATCAAATATTAAAATACAAGGACATGAAAGAGGTAGACAAAGTGGCTGTGGTATACAGCAGCTTGGTTTGTAAACATGTATTTAACTATATATTTACATTATACGAATAAATGTATTGGGACACACCTCTCAACCACTGAATTGAGGCCCATTGCCACAGGTGAATAAAATTAAGCACCTAGGCATGCAATCAGGATTACAAACATTTGTGAAGGGATGGGACTACATTGCACCAACTGTAAAGTTTGCTGGAGGAGAGATAATGATATGAGGTTGTTTTTGGCACATTAGTTCCAGTAAAGGGAACTCTTAATGCTTCAGCATCCCAGGACAATTCTATGTTTCCAGCTTTGTGGGAACGGTTTGAGGGAGACCCTTTCCTGTTCCAGCATGACTGTGCCCCAGTGCACAAAACAAGGTCCATAAAGATATGGCTGGGTGAGTTTGCTGTAGAATAACTTGACTGGCCCACACAGAGCCCTGACCTCAACCCCATCAAACAGCTTTGGGATGAACTAGAACAGAGATTGCGTGCCAGACCTTCATGTCCAACATCAGTGCTGTTATAACTGCAAGAGGGGGACCAACTCCATATTGATGCCTATGAATTTAGAATGGGATGTCATAAAATTCTCTGTAAGTGTTATGGTCAAGTGTCCCAATACTTTTGTCCATATAGTGTATATGTTATAAATTCCAATTCTTTAACCTTTCCTGCTGTTGCATCTCTACCTCTGCACTCTTGTTCTCTCAAACATATTCAAATAGTTACTGTTTAACTGATTCACACCATTAGTGCTTTCTGGTGCGTATTAGATAGATTCTTCACACAGAACCATGGTTTGCCCCCCACAGAGATGCCCTGCTGATTATCCAGTGGAACATTCGGACTTTCCATGGTGTGAAAAACTGGCCCTAGATGAAGCTCTTCTTCAAGATTAAGCCACTGCTGCATAGCACAGCTATGGAGAAGGAGATGGCCAACCTCAAGGAAGAGTTCCTCAAGCTGAAGGAGGCCCTCGAGAAGTCTGAAGCCAAGCGCAAGGAGTTCAAGGAGAAGCAAGTCAGCCTGATCCAGGAGAAGAATGACCTCGCGCTGCAGCTCCGAGCTGTGAGTGTTCTACCATGCACATCTATTTATGCAGCACATGCTTTTATCTGAAGTGACGTACATTTCAGAAGGCAGGGTCAGCCAGCCCTACAGCTATTGGGGATTAAGGTCCTTGCTTAGGGGTCCAGTAGTGAAATCACTCTACCAATCACAAGATTTGAACCAGTGACCTTCCAATCATAGGCACGTTATTAAAATTAGTTAAAAATTTGTTTGAACCATATAATTTTATTATATCTCTATATATTGAAAGCCCCAGTCTCGTCCATGAATTAGCCATGAATCTGTCAACATTAGCCTAATAAAAGTTAATTATTTGAATGAATGTTTCGCCGAGTGGCAGCCTCAACGAAAACTGAATTTGAAACCTTCCAATCTAGCTGGTAAAAACTGCACATTAACTTTGTACAAGCCTGTTGGTAGTTTTCTCCACCATTTTGGCGTGTTACTTTGCGGATCTCAGTGACTGCACACCCTTCATTCTCATCAGGATGATAGGGAGTGTGCCCTCACCATCTCTGGTCTACCCCTATCCACAGGAGCAGGATAACCTGGCAGATGCAGAGGAGCGTTGCGACCTACTCACCAAGACCAAAATCCAGCTGGAGGCCAAGGTGAAGGAGCTGACCGAGCGCCTGGAAGACGAGGAAGAGCTGGAAACAAATGATTATGAAATGTAAGGGGGACACGACCCCCTCAGATTTAATGGTGCTGATGCCCGTGAGGATTAATTATAAGTAAAAAGCAGGATTTAGCTCTCATTGAGGTCCACTGATACTGCTCTTTGTTGGCTATATAATGCAGTACCTGATATTCTGAACACCTGCACCTCTACTGTGATCGTCTGGCTAGGCCAACTCCGACAAGATGTGCAGGGTATACGAAGATCAGTTGAGTGAATCAAATGCCAAGGTGGAAGAGCTCCAGAGTCAGCTCAACGATGCTGCTTCTGCTCAAACAAGAGCACAGACAGAGAGTGGTGGCTGGGGTTTGGGAGCAGGGCTGGGGTTTGGGTGCGGAATTTACAGATCTTGCAGGTGGGTTTGTGCAGCTTTAGCAATCATCTAATGCTTACAGTACTTTGTCAATTTTGTTTACCGTCCTTCATGCAGGGGAGCTAAGCAGACGACTGGAAGAGCGTGAAGCCGTCATTTTCCAGCTGCAGCGCGCCAGGAACTCCATTTCCCAGAACTCAGAGGAGCTCAAAAGGCAGCTGGAGGATGAAAACAAGGTACATTGACAGTTGAATTGACAGATTCACCTGGCTTTAGAGATTACAATGCGTGATCCACTTAGTACGATCTAGCTTGTGGCTGATGTTGCTACAGGTTAAGAATGCTAAGTTTGTGTGTATATAAACAGGAGGAAACTGGCAACCCGCCGTCAGGAGTCTCAAGAGGCGATGGAGGCCTCCAATGCAAAGTGCTCCTCACTAGAGAAGACCAAGCACCGTCTACAGACAGAGATTGAGGACCTGATGGTGGACCTTGAGATCCAACTCTGCAGCTGCTGTTCTGTACAAGAAGCAGCATAACATTGACAAGGTGCTGTCCGAGTGGCACCAGAAGTATGAGGAGTGCCAGACTGAGCTGGAAGCCTCGCAGAAGGAGTCTTGCAGCCTGAGAACTGACATCTTCAAGCTCATGAACTCTTATGAAGACGTGCTCAACCACTTGGAAACCTTAAAGCGTGACAACAAGAACCTCTGAGGTATTAAAAGATATACATCCCCTTGGATGAGCAAGGAAGGGTAGGATTAGTAGGTGCAAGCAATTGGATCCATATTTTGATTCCTGAATTTCATTTGATTTGATAATGAAATTAGACCTATTATAACACTGTAACCTATAGTCAAATCTGCCTCTACCTCCTACACATTGATATTTTTACTTCTCTACCTACAGGGGAGATTGCTGACCTAACTGACCAAATCAGTCAGGAGGGAAAGATCATCCATGAACTTGAGAAGATAAAGAAGGGTTTGGATTATGAGAAGAGTGAAATTCAGGTTGCCCTAGAGGAAGCTGAGGTAAGCTGCTCTTATGAACAAAATATATGTAGTTATAAGTGAAGCTTGTGATAGGAGCACAAAGATATGCAAAGAAGGGACCACTGCAGACAGGTCAGACAGCACAGCTGCTCCTTCTCAGGGTACTCTGGAGCATGAGGAGAGCAAGACCCTGCACATTCAGCTGGTGCTCAACCAGGTCAAAGCTGAGATTGATAGGAAGTTTACAGAGAAAGATTAAAAACTGATAACCTTCTGTGAGCCTTCAGGGGTCCTACAGGCCAACTTTTAAAACTTTGTTATTATTTAACTGGCTGTTCTGGGGTTTTCATCATGCCAAATTTTTTGCCTTACAATTTCTGGATGAGTGTTATGGCTCTTCTCACCACTCAGCCGAAACCACCAACGAGCCCTGGAGTCCAAGCAGGCCACCCTGGATGCAGAGTTCAAGTCCCGCATTGAGGCTCTCCGACTCAAGAAGAAAATCGAGGGGGATCTCAATGAGATGGAGATACAGCTAAGCCACACCAACTGTCAGGTTGCTGATGCACTGAATCTGGTGCACCACCTGCAAACCCAGGTCAAGGTTAGGATCACTGATGCGCAAATACTCAGATATAAATCAATAGAAGATCCCACAGCACTTGCTTAGGACTTTTCAGTAAGTCCACGAGATGTACACTCTGAATGGGGAAAACTAAGATCAGCTGTGAGGTGCCATATGCTGGGTAACCCCAGGACCTACAGATCGAGCTGGATGAGACAGTCCACTAGAATGAGGAACTGAAAGATCAGTCGGCTGTGATGGAGCGTCGCAACCAGCTGCTGTTGGCCGAGGTACATGAGCTCTGCCATGTGGTGGAGCAGAGTGACCGTGGTCGCAAACTGGTGGAGCATGACCTGCTGGAGGCTATGGAGAGAGTCAACCTGCTACATGCCCAGGTAGGTGAGGCCTTAACCACACAGGAGCAAAACAGGATCTTTGTGGGGTAAATGGATGCAGAAACAAGAAACGTAACAGATAACAATTGCCTGAAGGTTTCCTAAACTTTCTTGAATGTCTTACAAAACGTCAGAATAACACAGGATATCATGGGCAATAAGCTCAACACCAAATGAACCACTTCCCACAACTCTGGCTACCTGCTCTTTGATTAGATACCGGTCCTTTCTGTGGCAGAACATGGGAATGATCAACCAAAAGAAGAAGCTGGATGCTGACCTCTCCATGCTTTCAGGTGAAGTGGAAGAGGCCATGCAAGTGTGCCACAACGCTGAGGAGAAAGCCAAGAAGGCCATCACCGATGTGAGAGCACCACTAGCCTGCAGGCGTGACATGGCGTTCCTCTAAAGTGCGCAGACAGCCTATATATCCTGGAGTGTTTTCCAGATGATATTACCAATTTCGAGCTCTGAAAAACTTGGAAGACAGTACTGAGACAGTTCATGGAGAGTTCATGGAGCTCATGGAGAAAATGTTTGAGTAGAATTACATACTGAAAGAACAGTAGGTTAGGTTTAAGATTAAACACTGTAACCCAAGACACTCTGAGTGTCCCATTTCTAGGGATCGCCAGATCTAAAAAAATGTGCCTAAGGAGACAGCTTGCAGAAAGACTATTCAGATTTTAATGGTTGTTGTTTTTGACATCAAGAAGTCCTGCTTCTTGATGTCATTCTTCCAGGCTGCCATGATGGCAGAGGAGCTAATGAAGGAGCAGGACACCAGCACCCACCTGGAGAGGATGAAGAAGAACATGGAGCAGACCATCAAGGACCTGCAGCGCTGTCTGGATAAGGTTGAGCAGGTTGCCCTCTAAGGGGGCAAGAAATACATCCAGAAGCTGGAATCCAGGGTGAGAAATGAAGGAAGGAGTGAATCACACACTTTTTTGCTTTGTAATTCATACTTGGGTTCAAAGTCTGGCACCAAATCTAAATTGGGATGGCAAGACCTGCAGCATTTGTCATTGTGGAGCACTTGGCAATTCCAATGTCTGGTATAAATGTGGTGAAGCTTGTTTGGCTGACCAAATTGTCTCAATGGTACATCGCTTTGGATAAAAGCATCTGCCCAATAAATTAAATATTTACACACAACCTGCAACTGTGCTCTTGGTGACACTTACCACCCTGACTCTCAGTGCCCAAGACAGCCATTAGCTCTTCACAGCCACATAGTCCTTGTAGAAGCAAGAACATGACCTGGCACTTCATTAGGTGAGAGAGTAGGGCAGTGAGCTGGAGAGTGAGCAGAAAAAAAGCAATGAGGTCCAGAAGGGGGTGTGCAAATATGAGAGAAGGATCAAAGAGCTCACATACCAGGTACCCCCTTCCGGAAAGTGATGGGGGCTCGTGGGTATGGATTTCTCAGAAAGAGACCCTGCTGGCCATATGAGTTGGGCATAGCTGGTACTGCACTAACAGGATGGTTCTGGTTGCAGACTGAGGAGGAGCGTAAGAACCTGGCACGTCTGCAGGACCTCATCGACAAACTGCAGTCTAAGGTGAAGAGCTACAAACGCCAAGCGGAAGCAGTAAGTGTCTGAAGGTGACATCCTGGACCAAATCCATTATCATCTGCTAATTAAAAAATGCTCAGATCAGGAACAATCATATGCAAGTACAGACGCAGTAAGCTCATGTAGTGTTCCCACTAAACTGGCAACCCAGCTTACATTTTCTGCACATATTTTGCTATATTTGCATGCTTATACTGTACATACAGTCCCATTTGAATGTATGATTATATCCATTTTCCAGCTGCTTATCCTGGTCAGGGACACAGTGTTTGCATAGAGCTTATCCCAGGAAGGGTAGAGCACAAGCATGGGATTACCCTGGATGGGATGCCAGTCCTTCTCAGCACCAGACACACACACACACAGTAATGTACTGAGAGCAGTATACAGGTTCCAATCTGACTAATCACATCTTTTGACAACATGGGAAGAACCTGCCAACTCCACAAATGCAGAGCTGGGTGCAGGGATTGACGTAGCATCTTTGGAAATGTGAGGTCAAAGTCAAAAACCTTGATTTATGGTTGTTCGCAGGCTCTACACAGTTTACAAGGTGGCCAATGCCGTTGTGAGCATTTATACTTGTGCGCAGTCTGCAGCCCCCGGACTCGTAGTGACATTTCTGGGCAGGTGCATGTCAGGCTACACGCTACACAGTACCCATGGCGTCCATTTTACGCACAACCATAGGTCAAGCTTTACTCACGCCATTAGATTCAAACATATTAGTAATTACTGCGGTTGTCCATTGATCACCCCCCTCCCCGTTCCTCAGGAGGAGCAGGCTAACTCCAACTTGGCCAAGTTCAAGAAGGTGCAGCACGGGCTGGACCAAGCGGAGGAGCGGGCAGAGATGGCAGAGATGCTGGTCAACAAGCTACGCCTCCGCACCCGGGACCAGGGAGGGAGGGTGAGCTGCATGCCCACTATGGCAATGAGCAGACTGCACAAGATGTATTAGGCATGCCAGTGAGGCCAGCTCGCAGCCTACAGCCACCTGGAATAACCTGACGCCTTTCCCTGCATTTTCAGGCAGCAAATTGAAGTGCCCCCAACCTCTGGAAAAATGTGTGGAACCACAAAACAGCTACAGTAACTGTGTGGGGTAGAGAAAAAGAATTACACACTGTAATGACCCATGAAGCATGAAACATGTATGCTATCCACTGGCAGAAGGGGACAGGATATGAACCTGCAGTTTGCCAGTATTCCCAGAAGGTGGTGTGTGGGTTGTACCTCTCAGCTATGCATCAGATTCCACCCTGCCGTATGAATAGGTAACAGTCTGGATAAATGAAAGTAAACCAACAAAATATGGAAAATAAATAAAAGCAGTGAATCGTTTCACATCCTGTCCTCATCACAAGATGCAACAGATATATTAGGTTGCCCATTTCAAGTTAGTGTTAATTCATGAGCCAAAAACAAGGTGAAATTCAGAACCATGTTTTATTCATTTAAATTTCCATTTAGGGGAAACTCTCTAAAGTGCTTCGCCAAGGCAAATATCTACTATACCTAGAAAACTCTGACAATGTCAAGGGTCACAAAACGGACAGTATCAGATTTCAAGTTGATATTGTTACCATTTTATTTCCCACCCCCCCCCCATAAATTTACAAATAAAGTTAAATAATCTAAATCCAAAATCATTTCAGGAGAAAAGAGACATTAGCATGATGCAAAATAGCATTTCTGCGGGGAGGGTTTTATGAATTAATAGGTGAATCAATCAGCTAAAAAAAAAAAAAAAAAAAGTCATTCAATGTGGTTTCCCTGTGGACGGGCTGCTGGCCGACTGACTTCCTGTCCCATTAGCGCCGCAGCAGTTTGCTGCGAGCTCATCTAACCATCGTGCAGCAGACTCTGAGCACTGCTGCAGTTTCTGGCATCTGTTAAACCAGAGTGCAAGAGAAAGCAAACAAACAAGCTACACGTTGAGCACCAGGACTGTGTCCTTCAAGAGTGACGTATAGCATTAGGAGAACCCAAGCCATTACCATTAGAACAAGAGCCCGGTGCCATAGGGCTTGTTAGAGATAAGGCAGACTTTACAAACGCCCACTGCACCATCTGTTAACATGCTGGTGATCTGAAACACAAGGGGCACCAGCTGAAACAGATCAGAGGCACAGGTCGGGGGAGGGGGGGGGGGGAGGACCAGGCCAAAATTCATACCCATTCAGTCTGCTATACTCAAATACACCTGCTACTGCAACTTAAACTGGACATTTTTATGGCAACAAGATCTTACTCTAACATGCCTGTAAGAGATACTAAATGTTTTGTTTAGTATCCAGATACTTTAGGTTTCCATGTAAAAAGAAGGAAAAATGAAGAGATCATTAAGAGCCCATTCAAGCAGAATGGGAAACGGGCAGACTGTAATGACATTTTGACAATACACTGACCAATAACACCCTTTAGGAGATTACTGCCTTGTGACGCCCCCCATAGAATGGGACAGCATTGAAATGAGAATGCTTCACTCCACAGATATGACTTAACCAGGGATGCAGAGAGTGAATTACCTTTGCTGTACAGGTAGAAAATGAAGGGGGAGGAACATGACAACAACCAATGGGGTCTATATGGAGTCGCCTGGCTAGGACCTGATAGGCTGCAGCGAACGCGGATTAACTGTGAGAAGGCCAGGTGTGGGTGGTAGACCACACTTGGGTCAGGTGCATGCTGGGATTAAACAATCTCCACCGAAAAGGAGCTTAACATCCGAAGTTCATGATGTCAGGAACAAGCAGGAGGTCATATAAAGTTACATGGTGCAGAGTTGAGGTAGCTGAATTCCAAACACGAAGTTTTCCAAGTCAGTCCGGTGGCCCAGAGCAAATGCACACTCAGCCCCGCCTCTGTGCCCCCCCCCCAGTGTGTGTGTGTATGTTGGGGGGGGGGGGGGCACATTTCCATTGGTAACATAGAACATGGATAGCATTCATACCCTCCTCACAAGCAGTGACAACCCAAGGATAAAAGTTATAAAAACCGACTCACACGCTAGGATGCGACTCGCACTGCGATTTCATACACATATATACTGTATATATTTACACATGAAGGATTAATTGCTAATTGATTAAACCAAAGAAACTAAATAATAAAAAATAAAAAAGGAGCCACACTGTGAGGGAGGCCAGGGAATCTTCTGATGCAGAGACTGGGCAGGGTTGGCTGGGGGGGGGCAGAGGACAGCAGCACCACAGCTACGGCACACACCTCGGGCAGCCCCCCGTCTACTTGCCTGGGGCTCGCGCAGGACGCCTGTGCTCTCCAATGGACTGTCAGTGTGGGAGGCAGCTAGAGCCACACTGCAGCAAGCGTGTCCATTTGACATCCACACAGACTGTTTTTGAAGCGTCCATAAGAATCTGTGATGGCCCACTTGAGGCGCACAGGACAGTCCAGGAGACCCTCGGCTGTCTGGTCCTAATCCTGCCTCCTTAGCACCCCCTAGTGGCGAGGGAAACATTTGGCAGCAGACCTTACAAGCTTGTGTGGGTCCTTGTTTCCTGGGAGACAGATGTCTGTAGCCACCTTCCAGCAGACTGGGGGTGGGAGGTGTGTGTGAAAGGAGGTTAACCCTGGGCCCCCACAGGGCACACAAGCACATACTTACAGACACCCCTCAACAGGATATCCTGACCCACAAGGCCCTAACAAGCCTAGTCCTCCAGAAAGTGCTGTTCCAGTTCCATGTAGGCCTGGTCGATGTAGCTGACGATGGCGTAGGGCGACGTCCTGTCCTCATCCAGCAGCACCGACACAGTCTCCTTCCAGTAGCTGAAGGGGATGCAGGAGCTCTGGGGGGAGATTCAGCGGGGGGGAGGATCAAGCACTGTGGTAAGGTGATGGCATCGGCACAACCACCATCATGGCTGACAGCAGGAGTCTGGCTGTCGCTGCACCAGCATTCAGAAACCAGCAGGTGGGGATCAAGAGTTACATTACGCCGGCTGGATACTAGAGCTTCTCCATGCCTTGAATCTCTTTTTCCTGACCTGAAAATCAGTGCAATACACTTAACATGAGAAGCAACTATGCAGCAGCCAAGAAGCCTGAAAATTCTTTCTAAATACCAGATTCCTCAAAATAGCCATGGTCTGACCTAGATAACATCTACACCAACGTGAGGTATTGTGTTCAGATAAGAATATGCTGGCAAAATTGAAGAACTTCATGAAAAAATTTGGCCATCCTGTCCTGGGGACTTACTTCTGTAACACCCTTAGCCATCTGCAGCTACCAGGCACTGCCCCACGTCCAGCCATATCACAGGCTGGGGCAGCCTTTAAACACCACTATTTCACCATGACTATGCACACACCACTTGCTATCCATTCATCCTGCCAGCTCCTCATCCACAGCTGCTGCGGCCGTGGGAGACGGGGCAGGCCAGCTCACAGTTTGAACTGTCCTTCAATAATGCTCCTTTTCCAGGCAGTTCCTGCTCACAGGTGCGCTTTGGCTCATTATCTTACCCTATCAGCGGCGAATAACGTCTACTTGTCAGAGCGAGCGTGAATGTGGTCTGTAGAGCAGGATCGCTCACACCTCAGGCCGGTAGTGTATATTATCACGGAGGGGGAACGGCGCCCAGCACAGCCACCTGAGAGTGCATGGTGCTGGCAGCCTGGGTCCTCGCACTCACATTCTCCAGGCAGGTGCTGTCCTTGTCCTTGTTGAGATAATGCCGCTGCCAGAAGCAGAGCAGCTGGTGGAAGTTGTTCAGCAGACAGCCTGGGTACCTCTCAGTGTACTCCTTCTCCCGCAGGGCGCCCAGGTACCAAGCCACGCGGCCATGACGGCGTGCCAGCATCAGGATCACCAGGCTGGTGTTCAGGCAGCTCACATTCTCCTGGGGGGGGGGGGGAAATCACATGACACAGCTTGAATGAGTGCACATACTTCACATGCATGTTTGTAGTTCGGACCCAAACACACCAGGACAGACAGACACCAGCATCCAAGAGAGGATGCAGACGGTCAGATGTGTGTCATGTGCAGCCCTGGCCCAGATAAGAGGATGGAGGGATAGAGGGAGATAGGAGGGCAGCGGAGGCCTTGCCTGCGTCAGCGTCTGCACATTGATGATGTTGATGAGCCTGAAGAGGAAGGCCAGCCGGTTGTCCACACGAGCCAGGTGGGACAGCAGGTGACACTGAGAGAGTGTCTCCACCACTGAGGACAGAGTGAGGGACCTATCAGTGCAAAGGGCATCAGGCAGAACACACCAGCCCCCCCCACTTGCGGGGTAAGGACAGGTCAGGGTCCAGTAAGATCCCTGCATCTGGAGCAGGAGCGAGCTTGTCTGTCCTTTCCTTAAAATCAAGACTGGCACACTTACGGAAAGCACGGAAGATAAAAACTACACACAGAGCATCACCGATCTCCCACCATCACTGTCTCATGCTGGTTCATTACAAATCCTGCACTATCCCGTGTGGGCTGCATGATTTTCACCTGCATTGTCACGCCACCCCCCCCGCTCCAGGCCGCCCCGTACCTTTGACATCCTCCGACTGACTCTCAAACCGGTCCAGCGACAGAACGATGCATCGCACTAACATGTTTGAGTCCACCAAGGAGCTGTTAATCTGCGTCAGAAAGATCTGAAACTGCAAACAGGTAGGGTGGGATGGGGGTGAGCCAGCAGGGCGGGGTCAACGTGCAGGCCGAGCAGGCGGGGACGAGGGCCCACCTTCTCCTCTGTGTTGACGTATCGGTTGAATCTCTGGAAGGCATCGATGTTGAACTTCATCAGCTCGCCCAAAAGGTCGAAGTAGCTCTGCAGTACGTCGCGGGACTTGCACCCGCTGTCAATGATGCAGAACAGGATGTGCTGCCACGGAAATGGCTTGTGAGGAAGGGAGCAGCAGTACAAGTGATGGCACATCGCCATGGCGACGGTGGCATTGAGGGCGCCCTCACCTCCAGCAGACCCCTCTTCAGCAGGAACACCTGGTCGGCGTAGGACGTGGCCCCCCGGAGGAAGCTCTCCACGGCTCGGGCCTGCCAGAACCTGTAGGGGATCAACACGTGCGGCTCCAGGAATCACATGGGCTGGTCACGTCTCGCCATCAGTTATTTATACCACTCAAACCACAAATTCGCATGGGGCCTCCTATTGGGCATAGACACTTCACTGTGGAGAGCGGTGGGGGCCCCAAAGTGATTTTTGAGTGGGGCCCCATAAATAACCTGCCAGGCCTCCAATTTGGGACTGCATCCCCATCTACCCCCCCCCAGTTGCTCCAAGGAGCAAACAGATGCACGGCCAGCACCTGAAGGAGGAGTCTGGAGGCTCCCGCTTCATGACCGTGAGGAGCCGCGTCAGGAGACCCTTCTTCCCGTCACACACCAGGCTCCTGCAGGAGGTGACAAGACACAGTGAGCGCTATGCTGACCCTGATGGTCATGCTAATGCTAACGCTAACCCAGACACAAAACCTCCTGGAGCAGGGGGACTCATGGTACCTGTCTGTGTTGACCAAAGCCTCCACCTCCGGGATATTGGCCTTCAAAGAAATGGCACTTAGCTCATTCAACTCCTGGGTGTTCAGCAGCAGGTATTTGTTTCTAGAACAAGGACAGTATTCCTCATGAACACATCTGCAAGTAGAATGATAAAGGGCCAAGACCCTACAGAGCGGGGAGGTGGGGCACTCACTCGTGGTGGTCACTGAAGCTCTGAAGGAGCCTCAAGAACTGTATCTTGAAGGAAATTTCCTGAAGAGAGAAGGAGACGGAGGACAGTAGTCAAGACACAGGGGCCTCAGAGGAGCAGCACAGCATACAGCCAGCAGGGGGCACTCTCACCGGGCTGCAGTCACAGTGCTGGTTCTGAGCGTGCAGCACGTGGCTGGATGATGTGTACTTCCGCCAGATGAGCTTGTCGAACAGGTTGTTGAGGCCTGGGATGAGTCGGTACTCCGCCAGCATCCTGTGCACCTGCCGGGGCAAACCGATGTGAGAGCATGTGACCCGTGAAAACATACACATGTGCGCGCGCGCGCACACACACACACACACACACACACACACACACACACACAATACAGCAAAGAGAGCATGGCGTTGGGCACTATGCAGTAAGCTGGTCACACACCAAGGCAGATGCTTAAGGCTGATGTCAGACGGCATTTACAGTTATAAAACACACAACATTGAGGAGACAGAGTCCCGCGAAAGCAGCCTGGCGAAGGGGGGCGGTTCTTGAGGCCCACCTGGTTGCGCTGGCGGCCCATGAGCATGACGCAGAGCACGTAGAGGACCTCCACCTTGTACATGATCTCATGCACCACTTTCATGGAGCGTGGCAGCCGGTGCCTCAGGGGGCTGGCGGCCAGCGCACTCTCATCCGACGACTCTGGGACGCAATATAAACAGATGATATTACACATCACACACATCTGTGCGCCTGGGCTAAGCTGGTTAAATAGAAACCGGCCGAACCATCAAATAAACCCATAGATGCTTTTAACTGGAATTAAGCCGTCAAAAACAAAAAGGATTACCACAAAATACTGGGTCATAATTCTGGTACATTTGGGATTTTGGTCAATTACACACCTCAATTACCCCCTCTGCCCAAACATGGGGATTTCACTGTCCTTCATCGCGCTGATCAGAGCTGAATGACTCACAAAGGGCCTGTGCGCAGCCCGTATTGCACCCACATTTATTTAAATTGCCAGATACTTTTGTCCAAGCGACACTCGAGTGAGGATTAGGATTTGAGAAAGCAACCTTCCATATGAGTACACATGCTGAGCCCCGTGACCTACATACTGCCATAAACAGCTAGTATGAGAGCAGAGGACCATTCACCTTCACCAAGGCTGCGTATTTGCACAGGTTAAATACATGAAATACCTACAGCTTATATAATGTGGGAATGCGGCTGAGTGAAATACAGCCACACCTTAGACCGTCTAGTCTTAGGCATTCTAACCGTGTTAAGTTACTAGCTAACATTAGGCACCTGCTGTCATCAGGGCAAGTGGAACGTTAACTAGCGAGGGCACGTGAGGTGCAGTGATGGTTCTGTTGCCTGGGCACCAGAGGTCAAATATTTCAAAGACAGATTGGGCTATTAAGCAGCACTGACATCTGCAATATGCTCCAGTAAAACCCTATGATTATGCATTGCGGAAATTAACCAAAAAAAAAAATGGCGAAAAAAATATTACACAGCTTTAATGTTCAATCCATAAATTTTACAGATAAATATTGAAATCGGACAAAAACAATTTAAACAATTATTGCAAAAAGCAATATTTTTGCACACTCCTAACCTTCTCATTTCTATATCAGGATTCTTTACCCACCAGTGTGGATTAAATACCTGACTCAAGATACCGGGTCTCCAACTGAACTTCTTGGTCACAAACCCATCCACAATCTTAAAGTAGTTTTATAAGTATTGCAGTCAATTGCAAATCAATCAGATTCTGTGGTCTGTAAATTATATGTACACCTCTAGTGTCCTGCCTCCACTGCACATGTGCACACCTTCCACATACTAGAAATTTATGCTGAGCTCCCTTTTCACTCTATAAAAATCCCTATATGCATTATAACAAAATCACACATCACCATATTGGAATTTTTCAAATATCGTGCAGCCATATTATATTACAGGAAATAGTTTGTGTCATGTCATCCTGATCTTCTGGTTCTTCTGACCAGGTCGCAATTAAAGTTGGGGTCTCTTCATTTATCCACACATACATTATCATAACTTTTTTTTTATTACTTCATTTAATATTAGTTTCTGAGTTTGTAAATTTTTCCCAAGACACAACTTGTATTGTGTTTCAGAAACTGGCTATTTCCATAACTAATGAACAAAAAACACCCCAAAATACTTAAATACCAAATATGTACTCCAGCTGATTTGGTACTGGTACCTGACCGGAAGTCAGTGCAAAAGGGAAAGTACTGAAAATGCAATGGAAAAGTGCCCAGACACAGACCTGCACATGCACACAAAGATCAGGACCATGCAGTTTGACCACTCTGCTTTTAAGCGGGGCTACCTGTGCTGCTCTGCTCCGCCTCTGAGCCGTTGATCTGGATGAGTGCATCCAGCACCAGCGCATTGTCCAGCCAGGCGTACCAGTCTTCCAGTTCCTGCAGGAAGTTGGAGGTGTCCGTGGCCTCCGACACCTTCCGGGTGGCCAGCTTGCAGAGACGCTCGATGAACCCAGGTATTCCCAGCAGAGTTACTGTCCAGGGATGGGGTGAGGATTGAGGACAGAGGAGTGAGATATAACCCTTTGGTCTTACTTTGCTCACTCATGCCACCCATGCCTGGACCCTAGAAAGATGCACTGGGGCAGAGCGTGTCCAACCTTGGTTGATCTCTGCCTGGGACGGGCCAGAGTTCTTCCTCTGCAGGGCGTTCTTGGCTAATAGGGTGTGCTTGTCATCGTGACCGAGGTCAGGCTCGGAGATGGTGACGGACAGGATGCGGCAGAAATTGGCCAGTTGCTGCTGGTCGAAGCTTTGCACCAGGCTGGCCAGGTTGGGGATGCCCTCCAGTTGGATCATGTCCTGGGGAGCGAGAAGGGCAACATGATTATGGTCACACGTCCACACCCTCACACTTAACCATACTCAATCACTTACAACTTTATACTCAACACGTTTGCTTGCTTCAGGCTTAACCGCCATGGCCAGATTTTAACAGGCACTTCACTTGAGGCCTTGACATCCTACCTTAGAGTTCTTACTAACTTTAATCTTATTGGCAGATACATTCCTCACATCAAAGTCAACAGGAGATCCATCAGTGAACTGTGTAGTAAGACTACATGAAAAGAAGACATCACAATAAACAGAAAAGGAATTAGAGAAAATGAATTTAATGGCTGGGAACGCCAGACCTTTTTAACACCCAAGATGTCCTCGATGAGTGTGGCGGTCTGCAGGAAGGTCTTCTTATTCGTCATCAACGTGAAGAGGAAGAGGACAAAGTCATCTCTGGCCGCAAGACTTTTTGTGACACCTTCCGTCTGAGAGGAGGAAAAATGGACACAGAGTTTCCATATCCTGCGGAACCATCATCTCTCTGGAAAAGCACCTGGGTCTAAATGTGCCTCCTAAGAGAAGCGCGGCCGACTCAGTCCAACCCCAACTAAGCCATGATTGCTTGGACTTACACATATGCAGCAGTTGTAGAGAACACTTAGACAGTCCTTGATGAGGTCATCGTTCACTGTAAGGGGAGAGAAAACAAATAAGGCTACTGCTGGTTACAAAGCATCCATCCTCATGGCCAGCTCAATGACTCCAGACAAAAATGTCACCGGTGTAACTGCTCTGCACCATAAGAAAGGGGATTTCACAGAGCCTTCTATACATCCATCATTTCGACCATAAGGGGGCAACAGGAGGAGAGTGAGCCCATCCCCAAATTCCAGAGCTGCATCTAGCTTACTCTTCGGTTTCTTCTTCTGCGTCGACAGTGTGGGCCTCATAAGCATTTCAAGCAGGAGCTGTGTAAAAAGAAAGTGCAGCTATGAAAGGTACAAACACAGGGCGTAGTACCCAGCCCCTAGATCACAGAGCAACTGTGAAAGGATGTAAACACAGGGTGTAGTACACAACTGCTGAATCACACAACGTCCTTTAAAGCACATAAATATGGGGTGCAGTAACTAACCCCCGACTCACACTCTCAGCACTATTCAGTCACACTCCCATCACACTTCTAAAAACACTGTCTAAAAACTCACATCAACACCCCCAAAGAGGTCGAAGGTGTACGTGTTGGGGAAAGTGGCTTCCTGGGCAAATTTCCTGTCTTCAGTCACGAGGGACATGGCCTCCATGGAGAGCAATGGCGACATTTCCTGAAAAACAGTAACAAAAGAATTTATGTAAGTCACCCTCTACTAGGGACCAGAGACATCCATGCAAATGCTGATGGGCGGGAATCAAACTCACAACCTATGGGATGAGAGGCCACAGGGTTAGCCACATTGAACGCATTTCCCTTACATTCCCAGAGAAACCCATAAAGCACATTCCCCCCAAACCCCCCCAAACATCCAGAAAGGGCAAAGGGCCCCCATGGGTGTCGGGCGACTCACCTTGAGCACAGCGTGGGCCCGGCTAAGGTCGCTGTTAGGGTGGCTGGCCTCGTGCAGCTTCCGCAGCAGGATGGGGATACCATGCCAGCGTGCCCGGTGGTCCCGCTCGTGGAGCAAGGCTTCTGGCACCTGGGGAAGGGCAGAGGTGTAGTCTTAAAAGAAGAAGAAAAAAAGAAGAAACAAGCTGTTTTGTTCAGGTTCTGCCCACCATAAGCGGGTTATTAAAGGAGAGCACTTACGATAAAAACCGAAGGTCCTGTGCCAAAATAAATCCTCTCCTGACAATCTAACCCCACCATTCGGCCGCTTTATGTGCAACGCGACTTGTAAATTAAGTCCACGAGCGGGGGATACAGAGGCTCCAGCATCCACTCCGACCGCAGACCGAGCCGAGGTCACCGCTAACACCCTCAACAGACACTCTCCCCAGCACAGCTCACCCCGATAAAGCTCCTCCCCGACATATTACACGTAAATTCGGAGACAGACCCGGGATCTCACTGGGGTATGTACCGCAGACCATGTCTGCGTACGCCGAGAACCGGCCAGGACAGCGAACCGGCTACCGGCAGGGCCCCCAGTCTCTCGGGATCCAGGCTGGGGCATTTGGGGGTCCCGGGGGATTAAGGGAAACTGGACGCTGCCATCTAGATGCTATCAGCCAGGTGGCTGTAAAACTGCTTAATAAATCCTGGAAATGGTGTAGAGGTGCCGGCCAGAGGCTCTAAGTGGCTCTCGAGGGCCGGCCATCCACCGCGAAACGGCGAGCCGAAGCACCACAGGGACGCCGCCTTCCCGGCTCTGCAGCCCTGCTTAAGTTCCGCTTTTTTGGCATTCTGCTCCCGGCCGTTCAGCCCGGATGACTTATTAATGTTGTTGTTGTTGCATCTGCTTGACTGCACCCAGCGAGCGTGTCCGTCGTCGCTGAGTCTCAACGACAAAGTGGCTCGCACCGCGGCGACCTCCCGTACGTTAGTCCCAGGCTGTGAGCGGCCTTCCCCATATGAGCGTACCTGGACTGGGCTTAGCGCTGCCGGCCGCTTCAGGCGCGACCTACCTGCGTCCCTCGACAAATCCCGCGGCCGGTAATCTGGCTCCGGCTGATCGTCGTCACTATGTTCCCGCCGCGGTCGCTTCGCGTCGCCCCCGTCCGAGGGGACTCGGGCCCCGCAAGCGTCGCCATCATTCTTTCTTCCGTAAGTGTCGCGAGCAGGAGAACGTGAGCGCGCGGACGGACAACGGCGTCTCCAGCGCCATCTGCGGAGCGGCCGGCCCAATCCCCACTATAACGTCATTCAGGACCCGCTGCTGGTCACTCGTCCTGCTTTTGGTTTTTTCTCGCGCGTAATACTAATGCTGAGCACCTTTTTTTATTGTGCATTTTTATACATTCTTTCAAGGGCTGGAAAATACTATAAGGACTAGTGGTTTTGTAGATGAGGTTATCTGCCTGAAATTGGCTATGTACGTAAGACTAATCCCGCTTGACTGTAATATAGCTGAATCCAATTTTAAATAAGTCTGAAACGGGAAACCTGCCTTAATTGAATCATCATTCCTGCGATTAAATTATGGAGGACTCATACCTCAGCTTTCACAGATATATTACAGTTTTAATCTCAGTGTCCATGAAGTAACACGCTTGGTGATGGAGATGCACATTAAACATGCGCATGGCGTCTGACGCCCTTTTAACTAGATTCTGCCAAGCTTGTGAGATAGTTCTTGAAATCTATCATTTGCTTTTTATCCTGGGAGGCATCGACATGTATCAAGAATTAACCAGGAGGGGGCAGTAGTGCGCTTACATAGAGGGGAGAACGTGACGACCATTTTAGTTGTAGCATGACGAATTTGCAGAGTACAATTGATTTGAACAAAAGTTTAAAAGGGCATAACAAAACTTCAGAGGATTTTTTCAACAAAACATTTTTTCAAAAAAATTTTCATACAAGACAATACCATTACATTGCACTTTGTATATATTCCGTATATACATAAGTAAACATTCCATAAGGTTTAATCATTCTTCGTTCAATGAAACAATCCATGCAAATTATGAATGATTGGGCTTGTTTCTCGTATATTCCGAGGAGCAGAGTGCATGGTGGCCCCAGTAACTACTTTCTACAAATTCTGGACGTAAAAATCCTGCTTCCATGCAGGTTATTGGTTGTTGAACAAGTGAGGTACCCTTTGTAGGCATATCTGCCCATTCTTTTTTGATGACCTCATATCCAATTCGGATCACGGTGGTCCAGAACCTGTTCCAGTCTGGAACAGCAGAGTCCATTTTGAGACATTCACAAACATACAAACTCAAGTGCACCAACAGGGGCGATTCTAGGTTCAGAGTTTTGGGGGTGCTGAGCACCCAGAGAGCTACCCAGCAAGGCAAGATACACTTTACTCATCACAATGAGACTTTTTCCCTGCCTCTTTCAGTCCCCACATCCTTAAATGTCTTCAGTTGTCCCGAGTTCTATCTTACTGTCTCCTTTGTGCATTTAAACCCCTGTTCCTCCCTGTCCTTTTCGTCTGTAGTCTTCGTCTCCGTCATCAGTCATCATTTTACCATCTCTGTGCAAGTCTGCAAATTTCTTTATTAAATCCTAAGA
>JABFEB020000124.1:9028186-9038798 GCA_019775895.2 Stomatorhinus ivindoensis | reverse complement strand
CATGAACTGTCAAAAAAGTTAGAAATCTTTGGGGGTGCTTTTATTCATTTTGGGGGTGCTGAAGCACCCCCAAAAATAGGCTAAAATCGCCCCTGTGCACCAACTATTACATATGAAGGGAGAGTCACCGTTTAACCAAACGTAATGCATCCTAGGTATGTGGAATATTCGTTTATTATATCATAGGTAAATTGTACTTAAATACAAACTTGAAAATACAGAATGACTACATAAGCAAAATATTGCTTACTTGATTTTGTGACACTCATCCAATATAATGTCGAGTATAATTTGTATAATCAATTTTTTTATAATTTTAAGGATGGAACCACATTGCTAGTTCAGGGATTTGAACCAATGCTCTTCAAGTTATAATTCTGAAATCTTAACCTTTATTGTACAGCATCTGAACATATAATACTGTATATGCACACAAATAAATATATACTATAATTTATGACCTCTTGAAAGTGGAGTGTATAACAAGATCCTATATACAGTAGTTTGCAGGTAGTGATTAAATACCTCAGATTGTGTCAAAGGCCTCTCAAACAGCCCAAGTGTTCTATGCGTGATTAACAGAGTTATGTGTGCTTGAATGTGTAAAATAGGAACCTTCTCAGGCCGTGCATTTACTGAAATCCGCTTTCTCATGATGCAGCTTTTATCCGTCCGTCACTATAATCTGATCATAACACACTGGATTTCTGTAAGGGGAGGGGCTCACAGTGCAGTGCTTGAAAAGCTTAACTGTCATGGTGGATGTGACAGCTGTATTCAGCGTGATCTTAACAAATTATCCCATGTAAGGATCTGTTTAAGCATTTGAAAATGAAAAGTAGCATAATGGCTGATGAACATGAAGACCCATCATTGCTGGAGATCACAGTCTGTTCATAATCCAGGTTCAGGTTCCTTTATTTGTACCCATAGGTAGGTTTGGGGCGCAGTCATGAGTCATACATCCTACATACACACTTCAACACAGGAACAACTGACAACAAATACAACTTAAATACAACTTATGCTAACGCTATGATCTGTTTATCAGTGTGATGGCTGCTGGAACAAAGCTGCCTTTAAACCTGTTCGTTCTACATTTTGGGACCATTACCCTTCGTCCAGAGGGAAGAAACTGAAACTCACTGTGCAGAGGGTGTGAAACGTCAAGAAGGATTTAATCATCCAACCGCTGTAATGGTGCCAGAACCGTGTCCACAGAGCAGGTTTCACTCTGCAGTTGGACTTTGCTGCATAATGATCAGTGTCCTGTTTGCCCCTTATATTGCCCATTGATTTTCAACTACCATTTTCTTAATTTAGTCTATCCCAGAGGCTACAGCATAAGGCAGGGAATAACCCAGGATGGGGCAGCAACCCATCACAGTTGCCCATGCACCATTCACACCTATGGGCAATTTGACATATTTTTGGACTGTGGGGGGAAACCCCACAATAACATGCACGAACATGTAAACTCCACACGTATAGATCATGCCATCCCCATTGAAATGTGTGCGTGTCCAGTTCCAGGCACTGAAAATGAATAGAGCTCAGCAGTGATAACAACCAGATGAACCATCAAGATCTTGCTTAATATACAGCAAAAATAAAACATTATGCATTTAAATATGTATTAATCTGAATTTGGTGATTATTTAACAGTTGTGAAAACATTTAGGTGTCCTGCTGCTTCGCTCTGCTTTGTGGATACATTTCATTTTGTGGGATTTTTCACTGAAACAAATGTGGTTAGACTCACCATTCAGGTTAACGGTCTTCCGCTATCGGCCTTTTGGCCCCTGAGGCTGAAAAATTTGTCCTGATCACCACCCCCCCACACGCATACACACACAGACACATAAAGCGGTATCCCGGAAATGCCTCATCGTGTTTTCTGTTTATTTCCATTTTAGGTGTTGCTTTGCCGTCACATTTTCCTTTAACACTATTAGCAACTAGAAATTTCTCCATGGTTCAGTATGTCAGCATCGACTCAGCAACTTTTCTGACGTAAACTTTTGTTACATTATTAGTCATAACAGCTTGATGCATTCACTTTGTAGTGCTTGTCTGTTGTACACATTTTAATTATTTTAAGTTGTTCGTGCCATATGATGTGTACAGGCATATAATGTATTTGCATTATTTTTAATAATTCTGAAGCTTACAATTGGAGCGAGCCATTTTGCCTCCCATAGAATTAGGGTTACCATATTTGGTAAGACGAAAAAGAGGATGTATCTGGGGACCAGAATATTAATGACTTTCACATTCACCAACCAATCAGGTAGTATTTTTCTCATGAATATTAATGAGCTATCTACCCTGTAAAATGAATAGTAACGTATAGTAACGCTACCCAGAATGAACATTTGAAAAACTAGGTTTTGCGTCACCCTTTGTGTCCCATTAACGCCTATTAATAGAGCTCTTTTCTCCTGAAAATTATGTCTCGCCAAAGTCTTCCTGCAAATCTTCCCTTAACGGGTGGTTTGCTATTGATGTGGTGACGGTTCGGTGGGTTGATGTGTTGCCATGGAAAGTCCACACTGGCTGAAAGGTTTAGTAAGAAATGGAAAGAAACCGCATCAGCATCAGCCTCCGTGCCATTGTACCTTCTGAGAAGACAGGGAGCCTGCAAGCGATGCTATATCGTCTCGCCCTCCACATTAGCCACAAGCTTAACACCTGCGTGCTAAATTCACAGCGCACTTCCGTGCAAAGATGCAGTGGCATCATGTATGGGATTCACAGGGTTTGCAAAACCAAAACGGCATCACGGTTACGCTGGATCAGAAAAAAGGATCTTTCTTTTTCAATGCTTTCAGTGAGTGAAAATGCGGGGTGGTGCATTCAAATCAATTTCAGGAAAGTTCTGGGAAATGAATTTAGAAGTTGCTTTATTTTTTTGCAATTGAGCAAAAATCCGTTGAAATAACAGTTAAAATAAGCATGACAATATAATGCTCCCTACTGGAATGGTTTAAGTCCACAGTAAGCTGTGTGCAAATGTAACCTACCAGTCAAAAGTTTTCACACATAAGTTAGATTTTCTGCATTTGCATGTTACTCACTAAATGCAAAAAATAATCTTCTAACAAATACATTTACAGCATGTTCACCACTCGAGTACCTTTATTAACAAGAAAATGACACATTTTTTGATTAATCAAAGTAACCCCTATAACAGCAGAGAAAATTCAAGGCAGTCTTTCTACAAGGGACATAATTTTTTGCTCTGTTTCATGGGATGAACCAGTAGACTTGTGCATTTAAAGTTAAAGGGGAGTCTAGGATTTGACTATGCCATCAACACACAATCAATTAATAGGATGTCAGACCTGCATTGTAATGTACTTCCATGTTATGAAGGAAACGTTTAATTTGACTTATATTTTCATTTATAGTTGTTTGGTCAACTTTCCAATGTTTAACAAGAATAAAAAATCAGCAGTTTATGAAATAAATAGAAAAGTGGTAAAAGCCTGTGGTGTGCTAAAACTTTTGACTGGCATTGTACATGTTTTACATGAAGTGTTGGCTTGTTCTTTTTTAAACACGGCGCCACATCTGCCGGCTCAGCTGCGGTTCGGGGTGAAGCAGCAGTCTTTGTGTCCGAGATCAGACCCCGCAGCAGCCTTCTTGGTGCTGCCTTCGACACAGAACCCACAGAATCCTCCTGCCATTGTGCAGCTGGACTGTTTCCGCGCCCGTCCTTGCTGGGGCGCTCTAGCCGTAGTCTGAGCTCCAGTAGCTGGCCTCATGTGATCTCAGTCTTTGTATCGAGACCCTATATAGCATTGGAGGGCATTCTGGCCCTGAAAGACCCTTCTCCTGCAGTCCCGAACAGGAAGGGGCAGCAAAATAGTCACAGCAACCCCCTCCCCCCCCCCAGACACATATGCGCCCCCCCGGTGGGGATCGATGGTGGCGCAGCACAGTCTTTCTGGCACATGGAGCTGGTGTGGCTGCTCGGTCCCTCAGGTATCCCAGCCATTGCAGGTTTCACACCTGGCCTCCTCCGTCAGCAGCAGGTAGGAGGTGATGGCCTCTCGCAGTCCCTCGCTCATCGGGTTCTCTCCAGGGTCTCCTTCGTTCTGACCGAAGATCATGGTGCTGAGGACAGAGGTGGCGCGTGAACGGCGGCCCTTGGCTGAGCAGATAACGGAGCAGCGACGCACCCACTTACAGTCACATGCCCACACGGCGTGGGAGACACAGAAAAACAGGAAAAGTCAAGTAAGAAGAAAACCCCCGAATGTCACATGGAAGGCGAGAGACGCTGGCACCCCACATCACCATGAAAGGTCAAAGATGAAAGGGGTTCTCTACCCAAACGAGACAGGGGCCCCTAGGCAGGATCTTACCTATCCACCTCGTTCCAGTTGAGTGGGGGTTTCCTGACAGGTGGGGGTGGAGCTCCTCTTATCACAGGGACGTTGTTGTAGCCCCGTATAAAGCAGGGCTCCCGAAGGGGCCAGCAGAGAGACCCGCTGACCTCTGTGGGGGCATGTATTTGGTTAGGAAGGACGGTCCATTTCTGTGATTGGCTGTAGGTAACCGATACTCGTGAAATTGTCTAGGAATCAATGGGATCGGCGTGGTTTAGAGATTAGGGAATGCTTTTCACCAGCCCCTTTGGAGGTATGCTACTAAAGGGGTAAAATGTGCTGTGCTGTGCTGTGCCACATGTGTGGCATTAAGGCTGATTTCTCAGTACAATCAACAAACAGCCAGAGCTCTCATGGCGGGAGAGTCCGCAGGCTCAGGGCTTCAAAGGCTCTGTCTCTGTGCTTCTCCCTCTGCAGTGAAAAAGCTGCACTGCAGATTGGGCGTGGGTGGCGGCCTGCCCTGTTTTTGTAGTTGTGTTCTTTTTGTGCTTTCCCCTGGGGAGAGTGGAGGCCATACCCACCTGAGTAATGTTCAACCAGCTGGGACAGCGAGGGGAAGGTGGTCCCTGGCGAGATGTAGAACCAGCCATTCGGCAGACAGTGGATGCGGTAGTGCTTCACCGATCTGCCAGAGGGGTTTGTGTCACGGCGCACGGAGAGGGAGTAGTTTCCTGCCGGGGGGGACAGTGATCAGATTCACCGTGTGTCATATAAGCGTGTAGCCTTTCTGTAGGGATTTGTACTGAGTAATGGACCTTAAGCTAAGATAAGATGACGCTTATTGATCCCATGTGGAAAATTCTGGGATCAATAAAGTTTGGCATGAATCCTTTCAACCAACTGGACAATCAGTGTAAGAGTCCAATTAATGAGTTTGTTCTGATCCACTGCACCGGCTGTTGACTGATCTTTACTCAGTTTTCCTGTTTGTGTTTTTAATCATTGTTGAAAGAGGCACCTGTATGTCAGTCATTTAGCTCTGCTCACTTTAGCCACTTTGAATGCAGTTAAACATGATTGCATTTCAGTGACATCAGATCCACAAGCGGGATAATAATTGTGTGGCACATTAAATCTTGACTGCAGATTTAACTCCTGAATGCTGTCGCAGTGCTGGGGCCTCACCGATGTGGGTTGGGCTCGTTCGGACCATGAAGGAGCCAGGCTGGTTGTGGGGCTGAAGCAGCAGCTGCTCAGCTTTTTCCCGAGTGATGCCGTCAAAAAGCCACCTGTAGGGAAACAGAGCAGCCAATAGGGGGCGTCAGTGCAGGAGCGGCCTTGGTAGCGCTAACTTTCGATAACCTTGAGCTGTGACTCACCCATGGAAGACCTTAGCAGTGTAGCTGCTGGGGATGTAACACTGCCTGCCCGTCGCTGTTGAGCTCACCTTCCACCAATCACCTTCGCTGTGACAGACGGGCCAATCAGAAACCAGGATCCACAAACCTCTAAATGAATCTCAGCACCCACATCAAGGCTTTAAAAGTCAAGGCACAGACCTTTTGTTTGCAAAACACTGACATAAATCAAAGACATAATGGAGGAAAAGAGAGAAACACAGAGGGAACTGGAGCTTCTCTGGGCTGACGTCATGGAGTCATATAACTGTTATGGTTCCTCTGCCAGATCATAAATGAACTGATTCTTCTGTGGAGCAAATGCTTGAATGAGAATTTCCATGAGCAAATGAAAGCTTCAGCCTGTCACACATGACCCAAGTGGGCGGGCGAGTTCAGCCTCCGAAAAGTACAGGGGCCCGGCCTGGCATTGCCCCAGTCCTGCAGGTGGCAGAAGAGCTCATTGTCTCAAGCCCACATGTTCAAACAATGGCTGCTGTGTCTGTAAGGGAAATCATGTGGCTGTAGATGGATGTTGTGTATAAGGTGTGCTCCTCTAACAAGTCTGCAGACCAAGAGGGTCATGCTTATAGTTTATATTAAGACTGTGCTGGATGAGGCCACAACAGTTTTAGTGGTTAAAAACCGCTCTCATTGCCTGGGGGATTGACTTTTGGATGGCGTCACTTCTTACTCTGACAGGATGTCGAGTCTCTCCCCCAGCGTGATGCCACCCTCCGCCGTCCCTTCCAAGGAGGGGTAGTTATACAGGGATACCACCACGGGCCGGTACAGGTCTGTAGCAGGCGGGACAAGAGACCACTGTAGAACGCCTATTTGGATGGACTGGATGAAATGTACTGCGACGGTGTGATCAATGCTGGCTTGTGCTGCATAAACATCCCAGTCTGGCAAAGTAAATGTTTTCCCCGAGTTCTACCTTCAGTGCCGTTTACATCTGGATCTACACGGTAACTACTATTCCAGTAAGGTGCACCAGAATGACCCTAGAGCCATGTGCTCATTGACATCGTGAACATGACAGCTGTGGGCCTGGTTCCCATGTTTAAATACAGGTGTGTGTGTGTGTGTGTGTGTGTGAAACCATTAGGCGTTCACCCTGCAACAAACGTCTGTGCGATACCAGGAAGTTCTGAGGAGACGACCCTGCTTTTTACCAGATCTGTGACACAGGGTTGCCAACTTTGGTCAGCTGTCTGGAATGAGATTTCAATTCAAGTAATAAAATTATTACATGTATTACAGTTTTATTACCTTATAAATAGCCTGTAGGGTTTGCAAAATACCCCAATGCTTTTGATGTAGCTAATTTTAGGTTTATAATGGAATAATAACAGCAGATGGAATAATATAGATTTTGTGTTTGTGGTGCGTGTTTCGTGTCAGATGCATCAGAGTTGGCTACTAGCAAAACCAAGCAAGAGAGGAACTGAAGCTGAAATTCAGCAGGAATTTGGCACGTTGTGTGAACTTGAGGAGAAATTGCCCAATGAAGCAGGATGCTACTGATTTATGAAGAATCAGCAGTGACGGCTGTACCAGCTGAACCTGATAACCTACTTCCTGTACTTCAATAACCACAAGTCAGAGTCACACATGTTGTGCACCTCCTCATTCAGGGAGCGCCTTGAGAGCCTCCCCATATAGGTGCTGGAGCCAACTTGCTTTTGAATATACTGTATATTTCTAGCAAACAGGAAGAGGAGTTAACATGATAATCCGAATTCCTTCTTTACATATGTTCAGTTCTGCTTTTGGTGTGCATCCCTGCAGCAGATTCAACAAGCCACCCTCGTTTGAGTGGCATAAGTCAGTCTGACTTCAGAGCAGCGGTCAGACAGGGCTGCCAACTCTCACACATCTGGCGTGACACTCACGTTTTCTGACTCTCACGCTCACGCAAGCAAACAATCTTAAATTTATATTGTTTCATTATAAAGCTAAAATTAGCTACATTGAAAGATTTGGGGCTGTTTGCAAATGCTACAGACTATTTATAAGGTAATAAAACTGTAATACCTGTAATAATTTTATTATTTGAATTGAAAATCTCGTTCCAGACAGCTGACCAAAATTGGCAACCCTGTGTCACAGAGCTGGTAAAAAGCAGGGTTGTCTCCTCAGACCTTCCTGGTATCGCACAGATGTTTGTTGTGGGGTGAACGCCTAATGGTTTCACACACACACACACACACACAAACACACGGTGTCAAGATAGAGACTGGTCACCCACCTTGTGCCGTGGAATTTGCTGTGTCTGGGCCTGAGTTTGACTTTCGTTTTCTTTTGGCAACACAACTGCCCATGATGTCTGAAGGTCTCCTACTCCAGGACAAGAGTGGCGGATCTGGGAAAAGAGGCAGGCCAAGGTCATCAGGTCATCCTCCGAAGCCTGCACTTCTAAGCCACTGGTGCATCGTGCTGCCACCACAGAGAACTTATGAGACCAACACGGGCTTTTCTGTAAATCTGTCGAATCTGTTTCACTGCAACGTGTCACACTTAGCTTCTGTGTTCTGTACCTGTGGGGTCCCCTGGTGGCTGGAGGTGCAGCACGGTGCGTTTACACTGGATGCAGATTGTCTGCCCTTAAGTTTCCGTGCGGTAAAGTGTGTTGTCCGTAGGCTTTGCTGTGCCCGTGGCATGAGAAGCCGGGCAGGAAAGCAGCCGGAGATGTGAGCTCACACTCTCCCACATATCGTTACCCAGCATCATCCACCATTACCAGAATCGCATGTGCTCTCGCTGAACAGCTACTGTGTTAAACTAGCGGGCTGGAAGGATTCTACAGTGAAGCAAAATCAGAAGTAAAAAATCCCCTCAGAATAAAGAAAAGCAGCACCAGATGTGTATAACACTTAGTGCCCCCTGTCCCGTCACCTGTCCCCTGTCCCTCTTTAATGCATGGCAGCTCAGTGTCCAGATATTTAACATCAAATGCGAATTTCATAAGGAGGAAAATCATAACCAAAGGAAAATAAAATCTATTTTAGGGAATCCAGTTTTGACTGGTTTATCCTACAAAAGCAGCATTAGCTGACTGAAACTTGAAACTTGAATTAGCTAATGACGGTAATAGTCACCTTTTTTTTTTACCAACATAAAGTAAGCAGAAAAATAAGTCCCCCCTCCACCCCACCCCGTGTTTCTGAAGGCTGCTGCTTCTCAGTATTTATCATAGTGCTGAGGAGGATGTAGAGAGAGAGAAACAAGCGGCGTCTGAAAACCACGCTTTCCAACCGCATAGCTTATTATGAACGGGGGCAGAGAGGAGCCAATGCGGCAGAAGCTCGACAGCACTGCCTGCTCCTCCGCATTCCTGGCCTAGAAGAGGAGCTGAATCTGATACTGTCCTCTTCTCGGTCACCTTTGCATAGAAGCAGAGCATTCTGGAAACACGCCTCGGGCCTTGACACGGTCATCTTATACATGTGGAGCGTCCTGCAGCTGGCGGTGTGAAACATCGTATGGCACACTGAGTGCGATTCAGACTCGGACTCTGTCCCGAAGCCACCCCCTCCTGGTCTGCCATTGGTACTTTTGGAGTATCTCATGTAACATCAAGCTTACAGCATCCACCCAGACTGTTCTCATGGCACTTCATGCTGCATGGAGCCCAGCTCTCCCTCTCCCGCACATATGTACAGCTGGGCTTCAGCAACAAGGGTTTGGCTCCAACAACCCGTCCAGGAGAGGAACCTTCAACTCTGATCTCGAGCCCTTAACCGCATCGAGATCAAGATGACATTTGCAGCCAACCTGCTCTGGATGCTCCCTGAGTTCACAGTCACAGCAGTGATCGGCCTTGGCTTCCTGTTAGAAAGCACGTTTAACCCTAAATACAGCACGTTGTTATACCTGGAATTGAAAATGACAAGTGTGCACATGAGGTATTTTAATAATGTATCTCACCAGTGACAGGTTTACATACGAAGGCGCAGGCCGTGCTCCTTCACGCGCTGTCCACTGAAAGATATTCTCAACGTCCGTCCTGTAGGATAACTGTGCAGGGACTCTGAAATGTGTCGGGTTTAAGTTTTCGGGTGTAAGAGGTCCATCCAGCCCCAGACAGGCTGATTAGCTAGAATTTCTGCAGTGACCATCTATCAAAAATGACGCCAGAACAGACCGTCAAAAAGACAAGTCAAACGGAGAATGTGAAACATGAAGAGGGAGCTGGACGGGGTCCTCAGTCAGCTCTCGCTCTGCTCACGCCCGTAGAGTCACAGACCACGACAAATTTACATCAGACTGACCCTTTAAGAAAATGGAATATAATTACTAGGAAATATATGATGATTGTATACATTTAGCTTGTGGTTAATACAGGATGGGTTAAAAAGCAAATACACTGCTGCCGTATGACTTTTATGTAAGTGATGTCACTTGGGTCCCTGACCAAGACCCTTAACCCTTAATTGCTCCATGGCCTGGCTGACTCTGCTTTTACAAGAAAATGTATGTCACTTTGTGTAAAAGCATCTGCTTTATAAATTAAGATAAATGCACTTTGACATTAGCTGTTTATATAACCTCTATTGGCTGCAGTACTCATTTTACGTTGGTATTTGTCGCAATCCCGTTGCTTGCATCGTTCACTATCGCCGCCGCCGACACACTGCGTTGTTTTCCTTTGTTTATTTTCTCTTTTCTCTGAGACGCGACCACAAGACAACAACAGAAGGTAACACACATCCGCAGGCACGTCGGCTGCAGCCTCAGCCAGCACACAGAGTCGTACCTCCAAAACAAGGGTTCACGAGTGAGCAGAGAGCTCCTGAGTATCTGTGTAAACCCTGAGGAATTAAAGTCAGGAAAATCACCTGACTAAAGCAGTAATTTGGATCAGAGCAGTGCTCT
>JABFEB020000124.1:8940595-8969548 GCA_019775895.2 Stomatorhinus ivindoensis | reverse complement strand
GTGGCAGAGGCGCACCAATAGGTTGACAGGAAAAAAATCAGAGCCGGTTAGTGTCATAAAGCTTAAGAGGACAGACGATGAAGCAGCAGGCGCACAATTGGGGGGTGGAAGATTTATGGGGTCACTTGATCACAAATGGAGGAGCCAAGAGGCATGATGGGAGTGGAGTGCAAAGGAAACCATGAGCAAGCAGCAAGAAATATGAGCGTCTGTCACCCCTGAACTTACCTGCAGCCACAAAGAGAATTCCGGCACCCAGAACAATGTTCCTCTTGCTCTTGTAAAAGCGACTGGCAGCGATGCAAACTCCGCCCGTTAGCAGGAGAATAGCGCTAAGGATGGGGAAGATGCTGGATGCTCGGACCACGCCTGCGTGAGAAAATAAGGCATGAGAAATTCCACAATTTTTTCATAATTCCACAACCCTAAGCTAACATCCTATTGACCAGCTATTGACCTCTGTCCCTTACGTAAAAGGTACTCCGCCCCATCGTGGTCATAGTCAGCATCTTCAGGGAAATGATTGATCTGTGAGCACACTCCTCTCTTCAGCCCTAGGAAGGAGAGGTGGAGGAGAAGATAAAATTAACAACAGCTAGAAATTATTTACTATTGGGGTCCCTACGAGACGAACAAGAGCAAACGTCACAGGACATTTTGAGTGAGAGGGAAGATTAGTCTACGTAAGGGTGCATTAACTAACTCACCTATCAGTAAGTATGAGCGATCGGTTTACAGAGTCTGGCTGTCCGTTTTATCTGAAATGCGTCGTTCTACAGTCCATATTGTGACACGTGAAGGCATATGGTGACTCAGCATGAGACTGCAAGGTTAAATTTGCCGAGGTCATGCTTGGTCCAGATCAGACATTCTCAAAATATTTACGATGCAATGAAGGTACAATTACAAAGTCGCCTAGGCAGCAGTGTTGCTGTCATATGCACAGACACAGGACTAGAGCTTTGATTCCCTGAATTAGCTGTGTGTTTTTAGTTTTTACATGTTTGTCTCTGCCTAGGCTTTCCTCACACAGTCCAAAAAAGTGCTGTTAGGTGATTTGTCTTCTCATAATTAACCACTGTGTGTGGTCCTGCGCCTGAGCGTCTGCTCTGTCGGACTGGCACTCTTTCCTGGATGTCCCATACCTTGTGTCCTGTGAAGCATCGAAGATGCCCTGAGATAGACTCCAGACCAGACACAGTTCTGAACCACATACTGAATTTCAGATGGACTGTGACGTGTGCAGTCAAAAAACTAAGGATGCTTATGTGGGAAAATGTAAGACTAGGTGCGAAAAACAGTGGCATTTGTCTTTTATTTCAAAGACAGTTATCGAATGTGAGAAGTGCACTTACGGTGTAGCAGGAGCGAGCAGACATGTTCAACAAAGAAACACTGGAGTCAACCACTGACAGGCAGCTAAAACTGCCACAGAAACTTGCATCTGTTGTCTTGCCACATGCGCATCCCTAGAGAAGACAGCGCAGACAGCCCTGTTCCCATTTTATGGGTGTGCTTGAAAATGAGATGCAGCGCTCTGTGTGACATGCTGAAGTCTCCATCCGTTCCCTCACTCTCTGTAGCTTGAAAAACCAACTGAAAGTCACCGCGTGCAAAACCACGGCCCTTCAGTTTCCCTCACATACACAGGGGCCTGGACACGCAAGACGGGAGGATCATTAACCCACTGAGCCTTGAGGATTTACTGCTGACAGACAGAGGGACCGTGACGAAGACGGGTGCTGATGGACACATGAGCGACATGAGGAGCGGTGACGTGCAGCGGGAGGATGGGATGGGCATGTGTTAAGCTCTTGTTTTCTCACAGCTCTCCATAACATAATCTGAAAGAAGAGACAGGAGGCAAGAGGGGTGTCACGTCATCACAGTCCGCTGTGGCTTCACATCATGGCTGCTGCCTTCTTGTGGCAACACAACATGAAACACAATCCCTTCATATTCTCACAAAGAACTTCGCTCCCCTAACTGAAGGACACCAGCCTTGCATTTAACACATTCACCATTCATAAACACCAAAGCCCCTCATTCAGGTAAAACTGCGCCTCATTACAAACTCTCACACTTGCGTAAATTTGCATTAATAAAGCCACTGTACCATATTTTTCTAAGTGAAAATTTGCTGCTAAATAAATCCATATTAATACAGCAACATTTAAAAAAAATATCTGATTAAAAAGGCTCTATATAAAAAGTAATGTTTAGTTTTCCCTGATGCTTTGCAGAAGCAAGAGGATGCCTTTGTTACAGATAGGCACCATAAATCACCAAAATCAGGTTCATTCAGTCAGCCAATCACACACCATTATGTTCATATACACTGGTCAAATGAAAATGGACCTTAAAATGGATTTTATTGGTTCACAAAAATGACCAGCTTGTTCCATTTAATACCACTGGCACAAGCAATTATCAAAATTTACATAATCTGGGGAAAATTCATGGCCCATGAAAAACCTTCTCATACACCCTAAACATCAGGAGCTCCAATAAAAAAATAACAACAAGAATTATGGTTAACAGCTCCGGTTAAATACAACCACACTTATCCCAGCAGACTCCAGTGCAAAGAACGGCCACATCCACCCAAACATCCAAATGCAATGACTAAACCTGAACTGAATCAAGAGTAAAGCTGCACCTGAATGACAAAGAGCACAGCAGTTCCAAAAGCAAGCTAAGGTCACCCCTTACTGGGTGATCTTACCAAAGGCAGCTGTTGAACAAGCTAACCTATTTGTTTCTTTACTCACTAACAAATGTCGTATATTCTCCCAGTAACCCTTTCCCTCTCCTAGCTCACATTACTGTGAAAGCCAACTCCAACAAAGGCATTACACATGGGTCTGGATCCTGCTATGGCTCTTGATTCCCCTGGCAGCCATCTTGGCTCAATTTCCCTACCAAAGCCCAACTGAGCTCGCGGTCCCAAACCAGCCCTCTCCTGGGAAACGACCTCTGACCTTCGAGGCAGCAGATTCTCCAGAGGCCGGAGTGGGTGAGCGCTCCAGGGTCCTTCTTGTCTTTGTTCTGGGACTCATCCTGTGAGGAGTTGGCAGTGCTGTTGCAGATAAAAGCCCTGGCATAGAGCCAGTAGTCAGTGCCGATGGCCACAGTCATCAGGCCAAACGCGGCGAAGGCCCCGACGATGGTGAGTAGGATCTGGATCCCCTTCTCACACCACACCATGCCTGACCAAGCAAGCGACAGCAAGGCAGAGTGAGGTGATGCAGAACCAACAGAAGCTAAATAAAAACACCGCGGGATTATGAACGATAACCATAAACAAGGGAAGTGACCAGTCCATCTGATAATTGATGCACAACAATGAAATCCATCATATTAAATAAGTAACACAGTCCTACGAATATCTCAGACAGGGACCTGATAACACTTCAAACATTGTTAAGCATGCAAAATAATACCAACCACGATGATGAAAAAACAAACAGCAGGTGGCGCAACGTGACATTACTAAATTGATAATCACGATTACATACAAACATTTTAAATGACTATTTTTGTTAAATTTTGCAAATCAGGTTCCTTAATGTCATTACCTCCAGGTGAATCTCTCCCTTTCCCCTCAATTTTGAATCCGTTTCCTGCTTCGTCAGTGAAGAATGTGCCGTCCCCTCAGCCCAGGCAACATCCATCGACTGGTCTCCCCCTCTGGATCTCGCCTTTATTCCGTCTCGCTCACAAACGCTCAGTCAGGACCTGTGTGAACACGCAGCCCACTCTGCTCGCTTGCGCTCTCTATTCAAATGGATTTTTCCCTGCTAGGATCATAACTGCTTTCCTGAAATGAAACAAAGGATAACAGACGACAAGATTGCAAAATGTTTGATGCCGAAGGTGGCTGATTGTGGGAGACTTCCCCATAATGTCAAATGGCTGTCCTTTGTTATTGTGGCGAGACAAGGGACATATTTTACCATCTAATATCCACTAGAAAAGAAATGCACTGTGCTACAGATATAAAGGAATACAGACAGAGAGCGCAAGAGAGAGAGAGGGAGAGAGAGAGAGAGAGAGAGAATTAGAGAAGGGGAGAGAGTTCTTATTTGTTACTATGGCAACCCTGAATTGCAAAGCCTAGATCAGAATAGGGAGACTGATTGAGAACGAAATATGACTGGGACAAATTTTGCCTAGATTACATAGAATAGGGAAGGCTGACAGATCTTAGTGAAGAAAACAATAAAAATGATCACATTGTGCTTGCTTGCTTTATATGGAATTGCTGAGTATTTTACAATTATAGGAATTATGATAAAACGTTGATTGAACAGATCTCGTATCATTTTAGGTTAATCTGTTGTTCTTTTTCAGTGCTAAGAGAGCCATACTGCATTTTAATCATTTATGCAATTCTCCTCTAGTAAACTAAGAGGAATTATGCACTCGAATACTGTCTTTGATATTAATAATGTATAATGCAATATGTTTTTTGGGGGTAGGGGGATTGGGTTACATCAATTTTGCCTGGCAAAAGTACAGAAAAGCAAAGCAGGCTTGAAAACCATGGAAATGACCTCACAGCGGGTTTCATCTGTCTCACTCTTTTCAGCCACCCCAGGGTCAGAGAGTCACTATGTGTGTCTGGCACTCTGAGAAAAAAGCATGGAGAAGTGCAATGAGCAGTGAGATGAAAAGATCCAGAAGAGCAGCGGGATCTCTCAGTCACCTCCTCACCACTTCATTTGCTCCAGTGTATTTCTGCAAAGAAACATCCCTTTACTACTGTGAGAAAGCTTTCATGTTCCCCAACATCTTGGCCTTGGGGCAGGATCAGAATGACCAGGATGGCTGCATTCAACCACCTTAAAAAACAGACCCCTGTATTTCAGTTATTAACCTGTCCCCCCCATCCCCCCATGTGATCTGGCATGTTTCCTAGCTTCGTCTTCATCAAGGCGCCGCTTTAGCAGTTCTTCTTTTGCAGGTTTGGAAATCCATTCCATTCATTTCCCTTTAACACAACACAGAATTGCGCCGACGAGATAAAATGAACATAAACAATTCTCCTTTAGTGCGCACGTCCAGTTAATCCTTCTACGTCTTCAGGTTGGCATGTTATATTTCCCAATAGTTTAAAAAGCATCAGCACCACAGATACTTCAAACGGACGTGCTCGACACATGGCGCTGAGTGAACGCCGTTCGGTTCCCTGGATTTTAGACATATATTGCTGATAGATACACAATCATGTTCCAATAAGCTATTTGTATTCCGCACTTTTACTTCACAATACCTAAGGAAAGTAGTAAAAAGCCTTTAAAAAGTTAATGCTTCGACGCTAAGGAATTCGTACAGTACATAATCTTTGTGATTATGGATCTGAGACAAAACGACAGTAGCCTGTTTGCCAGTTAACAGCACAACATTGCATACAACACTGATACTACATTTTACCCCCGCTGACGTGTAACGGAAATATGCTACGCTACAGGTCTGCAAACGGACAACACTGAAGCGGCGAAGTATCGAAAATGACCGTGAAACTAAAATGAACATGAGGAGGCGTATGTCCCCTTTTTAAACGCATAAGCGATTTTGCATGAAGTACAAGGATGCCCTAGGGATACAGCTGAGATCTGAATTCAGAGTCTTTATTTATTACCGTAGGCTACTTTTTTTGCTCTAGAGATGCTAAAGCCAATACAGGTTAACTGCGACAACAAGTGGAAGCGTTGAATAAATGTACGCGTACTGCAATGCATGCACATGGTACACAGCAAAAAGCACATATGCCATAATGCATGGATGGAAACGATATGTATTTGCTTGTACGGGCAGTTTGCTTCAAAATGCAAACAAAACACTTTCGGCGCACGAAAACATACCGGGATATTTCCACCACTGCATTGTTCAAATGATAGACTGTATTTGGTATAATCCGCATTAATGAATTGCCTCCGACACCTTTGCTCCTACGCACAAGCGATGTAGGCTATATGTTCGTATTTGCATATTAATATACATTTCAGCCTATGATGATTTGTCAGTAGATAAATTATGTCCAAAACAGTTATATTTCCCTCTCTACCTAATAACAAACCGGCCTACTTCTGCCTTTATATTAACGTTACGTGAATATATCATTTGGAATGCATATTGTAGGGAGAGTTACTTTGTATACATTTGTTATTTTTTGTATAGCGGCCGTATACACCTGAGAATGTGCAATAAACCAGCGTTCATTCATGCGGTGGATCCATCACCTCTGTCACAACAACGCGTAAAATAGTATTTTTTTTATGAATTATGATTCTTACCTCCCCAGTTTGTATTGCTGTAGCCTTCACGAAGAGCGGCGGACTTCGGCGGAGGAGAGCAAAAGAGACGGGGGTGGGCAAAAAAGGACGGCAAGATCGAGGCAAGAAATGGGGGAATGAGGCGATATCTGATGGAAAAATCAAGTATGTGGAAAGCATATAGTCATTTAACAAGCAACGGAAAACGGCTAACAGGAAGTAATATGTAACCTATGCATGCACGAATGCATGCGCATCAGCACGGATTTCTCATGTGGCACTATGTGTACTCTCAGTCAAAATGTGTCCCTCTATGCTTTTCTTGTTTGCTTGCCTGTCTGCCTGTCCGTCCCCTTTCCTTCGCACAAAACAAACCCCGACGTAAGCAACTCCGATTGCATTCGATCCTTGAAATAATGAAGACGAATCGAAACAAAATCACCTTGTGATTTGTGCACGTTATGAAATATTTATTAAACGCTCAGTTATATATACAGCTATATTAATTAATTACTGTTTCATCATTGCACCGGGATATTGATACGCCTATTTGTCTTGACATTTACGTGCCTGTTACTAACCAATTGTTACTATTATCATTGAATTGGAAGATTCAATAAGAAGCAGACTAAAAGGTTCTTCCCATTGAACCTAACACATCTCCACTATCTTTTACTTTCCACTGACATGCGGCTCTATTTTGGCTGTCGGCGTTAACACCTTATTGACCACAGTCTACAGAAAGAGAGATGTGGGGGCAGGGGGGCAGCACTGAGAGATCGTGGGTGGAATGGGAGATAATAGGGACAAAAACCTCAAAGGTGATGAGTACGACGAACGAAAATGGAGTCAGCATGGTCACAGTTAGTCCATTATCATCCTTTCTCGCACATGCAAACGCAAATTGGGACTTCGGGGTTAAAAAAGAAAAAATCGCAGCTTCTGGAATTTTGCAAAAATAAATAAAATAATCCTATTTGAGAACGAGAACGTTAGAATCGATCGCCGATTAACCAGCCTGTCCAGCATTTTCAAGTCGTATAAAATATGCTCCGCAAGAAATCCCTTGGAAATGTTGAGCTGACAGGTGCGCTAATCATATGCGTAGGGCTGCGTCAAAGTGAACCGTATTTATGGACTCTGGATTCAGTGTGATTTGCGTAATAAGAGTTTGTATTTTTATAACGGAATAGACTGTACAACCTTAATTTGAACTGTAACCTTCATAATTTTTTATTTCACTTAGTTTCAGCATCTTTCCCTCTGCACGCCCGCTCTCTTGTGTTCTCTCTCGTTCTCTTTCACTCTCGCTCTCTCACACACACATATACAGAGAGAGAGAGCAACAGCATAAAAGGAAACTGCAGCCAATTTAATATGCATGGAGAAAAGAAGCGTGAAAGACGAACAAGGAGTAAAAGGTCTGTCGCGCCGCAGTAAGGACACAACTGCATCGGCAGGCGCATTTTACGCCTGTGCGCAGATAAATCATTTATGGCACTGGCTAGCTACACGTAGGCCTAAATGTGAATATTAACCCAGCACGGCTTCTTAATAAATTCTTTTAATTCACATTTTTAATAACGCGGAATTCATAGCAAACAGATCTATACGCTACATGCGCAAGTTTGGGCTGTGATTGGCAGCACAGATACACGGGCCGCATTTATATTAATTCATCCGCAAGGTACCCTGGGGCTTTGGAAGTGAGCAAAGTTTGTGTCAAGTGCGAGCTTTAGTCCAACACACCACTGCATTGCAGTATGGCGATGAACACTATTAATTCGGTCTCTTTGTGGTGTAGACTATAGGCTACCAAGCATATATTTTTAAAAAATATCTGCCTCATAGAGGTACTTTAATGCGTTATACGTGTAACTATGATAACAGTTGACCGTTGTGCAGAACATCCGTACATCCATCCATATTCCAGCTCCAGTACCAGGTCACAGGAAATCACCTTGGGGCAGATGTCAGGTCTTTATAGGATGCACATGGACGTGTGAGGTAATATTATATTAACTTCTAGAACCTTGTAACTGTTTCCAGGCATTGTTCTTTTTCGCCAAAAGCATTAAAAATAAAACATATCTAGCAGCAGAGTTAAGCTGAGAAATGTCTTTTATCACCCAGATGTTTTTATCGACAGTCCACTCCAGTCCCCCGTCCAATGGAACTTCCATATCACTGATAACCGTAACATAAAGAATCATCGCCTATAAGTCTCTCTGCTTGTGCCAGTGATTACAATAAATGCCAAATAAAAGACGGTAATTGAAAAATAGGCACAGGTGTCAAAAACTACACTCCGTTGTGAACCAAATTTACAGCGTCAATGATGTGAGTATCAGTCTTGGAGACTGAAGTGGACGACGAAAATTAAAGTTAAACAAAAAATAATACATTTTACATAAAATTCTCCGAAAGGAAACAAGAGGCCAACGACTAAAATAGCAGTGACGACGTGTGACAGGTGCAACCTCGCGTTCATTACAAGCAGCGTAAGAAACTCTAGAGTCACAGAATACGGTGGTCACCGAATTTAGCGTTACCGGTAAAATCACGACGCAAACAGCCCCTTAACGTAGTGCATATATCTTTGCACATTTAAAGTAATTTAAAACGAAATTCACACATTCACTGTCTTCCGTTTCTCTGCCATATTGTTGTCATGCTGCCATAATGTATCTAATGTACTGTACGCAGCAGAGTCTTGATTTTACAATAATAGTAATACGTATCAGTATATAGGCTACCTTACATTGTAATTTTTTGATCACCATAGAAATGTAATATCTCTGTAATATACATGAACACGCATCTATAAAGCGCTTTATATCTGAGGGCATTAAACCAAAAGCTGCAATATGTTTTTCTTTATTTTAGTGTCGTCCATCATTACAGTGAATGTTTCGAGACAAAATGGCATCTTGATGTGAATCATTTCAGGATTCAAAGATATGGGGCACACTGAGAACTGTCCTGTATCATGCACGCAGCATGCAGGCCTATAGTTATATGGAAATCATTTTCTCTGGATCAGTAAAGTCCTACTATTGTCACAACGAATATCCCTCCTTCTGCATGTCTATGATATCCAGGCCCTGGTAGATGACTTCATACTGAGGATAGAAATGACTGCAGTCAATGTCACACTGCCTCCACCAGAGGACAGTAGAGATATATGTATCCTTTCAATGGGCGCATGGGTCATTGATTCAGCGAATGAATGAAATGGAAAGCTGCCTTCCTGGCAGTGACCTCTCAGGGCTTGATATAAAGTACTTATGGGTCCATGAAATTGGCATTTCCAAATGAAATTGGACAGCTTGTCTTAAACCATCAGTAAATGGGGTCAGATGTGCTGTAGCACAATATGAATGAACACAACGTGAAGTCACCTGTGAGGCAGGCTGAACCCTGACTGAAAGCTGTATTCTTAAAAAGAACAATCTGGAGAAGAAAACATAGTAGTGAAATAGTGGCCGCCAAATGCACTGGAACTGTATCACTGAGTCAGGGAGCCTGTTCTGTGCTGGATTGGAAATGACCTTGAGATACCGCCGCTCTAGACAGATTGGGCTCGATGTTCTATGCTGACATCATCTGATTTTCAAACGCTGCACGTCCTTCATTAGTGCCTCAGGGCACAACATTGCACACAGACATATCTAAGAGGCCATGTAACGTTTCTGTTCATCTCAGGGCAGTCAGATGATATGTTTTCAATCTCACTCCATGTAAAGTATACAGTATGTTAGGATTTATTTAATATGTACATCATCATCATCATCCTTGTAGACAGATCCTCACTATGAACAGTAAATTTACTCATTGGTTTATAAGGATATATAAACTAGTACAATAATTACAATGTAAAATGAATGTTGTTAACTTTTACATTCCCATGACATCTTCCTTTCAATAAATTAAGTAAGCAGTTATGGATCTTTGAACCATCTAACCATCATTGTCGGTGTGAATATTATGACAAGAGACAGAGGATTATTGATTAATGTTGTGAGTGGGTGAATGAATGTACATGACACAGTGCTGCCTTTCATTTCTATGAAAATGGTGTTTGACAATAGTTACGGTGGCCCAGAAGTGCAAAACAGAACCAGTTAAGGAAGCACTTAAGTAACAAAAGCAAAAATATTTATGAAAATGCAAATAAATAAAGGAATAATGAAATAAAATACAAAACAAGGAGAAAATATGAAAATATCAATTAAACAATTTTCTTAATCTGTGTGTTTTCTCAGTGTTTTTTAAATTTTTAGCATTTTCTTTTATGTTTTTGTGTTTTCTCATGATTTTTAGCACTTAATTTCTCACTGTAGTGTTCTGAACTGCAGGGGCACCGTAGTGAAGTGTCACATCACTTGTCAATAAGAAAAGCATCATTAAAAGGATTTGCCGTCATGGAACATAAACATTAATGTGTTGGAATGAAGGGGTGTTTGCCAGGCGGAAGAACAATGAAGGTCCTGCATCTCATAATATCATAATGAAAATTTTTTAAATGATATCATTGTCATTAAAGAAAAAATGGAAACAAATGAAATATACACCTGAAAAGGAATAAATTTATAATACGAAATAAAAACACTGCATCTACAGTCAGTTCATGTGCTGTATGTACAGATTGGTATGCATATTTTTCATTTCTGCCTGTGTATGTGTTCTGCAGAGTGATTCCCATGCGAGGCCGTTCTCTCTACTTTCACTTTTCATCTCTTACTGCGGAATATTTCTGCAAATTTATTCCTAAATGCCGAAGCCTCCCCCCCCCAGCCTCTCACCAGTTCTTCAAGCTGTCCCGAGCCTCCAGCTGCGCTCCCACCTCAAATGTTATCCCTCGCCGGTTGGGGGGAGTCTTGCTCATGGTGCCCACATTCACGGCCTGCGAGGGATGATCACGCACAGGATCTACCCAGTGCCTGGACCTGGGGAGGGGTCATGGATCACTGTGTGAGAACCCACGCCATAGAAATGCACAACTGACCAGAGGGCAAAAGTTAGGAAGTGCCACACCAAGTCACATGACAAAATGATCACATGACCATGAACCAAACTGGGTAGCTTTTCAGTTTACGACTGCATCCAGACCAGTATATTAACCACACATAACTTGGAATTTCAGACTCTGCTAGGTAACAAGATAGTTGCACCTTTAATTAATGTGTCAAAAACACACATGTACAGGTGCAAGCTTACCTTATAAATAACCAATGTCAAATGTGTCTGTAAAAAGTCCAGACGCCACACTGAAGGGTATAAAACCAGCCCCCACCCCAGAGAGGCTCTGGACCCCAGGCCATTAATGAGATAAACTGAAAAGGTTATGGTAAATCTTAAGGGCATACTTCACTTTTCCGTGTGCGCTTTCGGGTTGCAGACCCACGCGGCAGCTTGTGTTCATACTACATTTGCGGATGTGCTTGTCCACGCATGCATAAAGCAGTAATGTTCCACCAGGAGAGGGCAGATGTATTGCAACAAACACAAATTCAACCAGTGTGGTGAAACTGGCAAACTTTTATGAACTTTTAGCAGCTTACTCACTTTAACCCAAATGCGGTCTAATTATGTATATTAACTCCTTTTTAATTATTTGTTTTTACTGTTTGTCTATATGTGCTATGTAAGGTGACCTTGGGTTTTAGAAAGGCGCCCACAAAAAAAATTATTATTATTATTACTATTAACAGTTTATAGTTTTTAAAGTTGTTAATCTAAAATCGGGCAATGCTACAGTAATATAGCATACTGAGGTATAATGAAATCTTTACGACAAAATTAACAGGAGTGCTGCTGTTTAAATGACCGTATACCTCGGTATATCTGAACAGTATGAAAAATTAGATACGCAGGTAACTCCTCACACAACTGCTCATCATAACTATTAAAACAACAAGAACAATAACTATTCTTGCTCTACTCTTTCGTCGTTGACCGCTGATCTGTTAATCTCCACGTTGCCACTTACTGGAAATGCCTAATTAATTATCTTGCACGTGCAGTCAAAGCGCATGGACCTACATAGTCTCCGCTAGACATAGAAATCGGGCCAACACGCGCACCGACCGCAGAAAACCCCCGATGACGAAATTCACGTCATGTCGCCTCGTCCACAACCTAAAGCGCACTAGTAAAATTGAAGTATGAATTGGCCTTTAAGGGGCTGACTATGAGTACAGATCTAGCGGATGCGTGTCCTTTAGAATGGCTTTAGCAGAACAGATGCATCAATTAGACTAATGAATAGGCAGCTGCCCCGTAGCAGAGAAAGCGCGCTTTCAGAACACCCGCGAGTTGAAATGTCAGTGAAGGTCAGCCAGGGGTATTTAACAACATCCATTAAGACCTCCACCGTGTTCTCTCTCGTCTTAAAGATAAAATATCGTGCTATGACTGGAAGCAAACACAAAGGTCACGTTACACTGAGTACAGCAGCAATATTTTCCCCCAGTTGTGATTACAAGTTAGAAAGGAGCAAAAATAAAATTAGAGCGGCAATAAGAATATTCTGAGATCAGTGTTTGCGAAAAGACTCAAAAGACAAAAAATGTATTAAGACTGTTAGTCTTGTGGCAGTAGAGTCTGCATGAGCATGACATGCAGTTTTAATTAATGTGGGAACTGATGGTTTTTACGTTATTCACGGCTGAGATCTCAAAATTTCAAATACAGTTGTTTAATACTTTACCACCGACTTTGAACATATCACATACATTAACCAACTTATAAACAAGAATTAATTTAGGATTCTCAGAATTAATGACAGACAACCAATGTCAGCCATTATTTCTGACCATGTATCCAGTTAAGCCCAGTAAGTCTTAAGTTATATTGAGACAGGAGAGCGGAGTTTCCGGCCCATCGTGAACAGGAAGAAACCAGATCGTTCAGATTGCACCGCGTAAACAAGCGGCCGGCCGGCTTTGGACACGCGGTCAGGATGCTTAAAGCGTCCAGGAGCAAAAGCAGGCCGGTCAGGGCAGGGCACTCATCGTCCGCAGCGGGTAACTGCATACGCCTGATCCTCGGAAACTCGCGCAATTCTTGTGCAGATGCCAAACAATTTTCACTTTAATTTTAAACAAGTAACACGATAAGCATTCGTAACCGATTACATCCATACGAAAAAGATATATACTGGCAGCTCCCAGTGACAATCATGTCGAATAATAAAGGAGAGGACATTCCGAATTAATATTTGCGTGCATAAACACAAACGGGCTCCTTTAAAAAGGCCACGCTAGCAGATCAGTGAGTTCACTTCAGTATAAACGATCATTGGCGCAGACGTACTGGAATCCGCATTGTCCCGTCTTTCCTGCTAAGGGCGACCGGCCACGTGTTTTCACTATTCGCCGCACAATAGTTAAGTGTCCCACCGAATCGCTAAAATCCGCCTGTTCACGTACCCCGTATCCAAATCTACAATGCATCGACGGTTTCTAATAGAAACAACAATATTTAAAGTGCTACAGTAGGGTAATGCGGCGTCTGGACTGAAAATGACGCAAATGGCGCGCAATCTGCTTCAATGCCACTGTCTGTACCCCAGGGAGCTGCTTTACTGATACTACACATCAGACACAGTGATTCGCAATACAAATGAACGATGATTTCGAACACGCTGATTGGCCCGACGCGCTGGCTAAATCGAATTCGAGGCGTCGTATTGGTTAGTTGGGCTGTCAACCATAGAATTAGCCGGGGCCTTTTCCCGGCCTGTACACATAAAAGCGGCCCATCGTTTTGTTACGGAACGAAAATGCGAGCCCTTCAACTTCCTCAGAAAACTCCCGAAAATTGCCGGAGGCCGCTATAATTTGGGAATGTGCGCGCAGCAGCGCATATAATTCTTCCAAGCCCTAATAAGTAAATCAGGTAGAGAAAGGCACTCTGAAAAGGATCGCGTCGGCGAGAAACACATGCGGTAACTTTCATTTCTGGCATTACTGATGCATCATCGCCATCGCCCCCATCTTTATCTCACATGCTTGGAAATTCAGGTTCCGAGCGAAACGCCCAGTCAGACACGAAAATAGGCGGTGCATTCCTAAAGAAGCTGTTTTAAAGTCGATTACCTGCACTGTCCGTACACCACACTCGCACCGGGATGCACGGTGCTGCTCCCAGCGTGCGGTGTGCAGCAGCCCTTTCTCCGGCTCCGGAGCCCACGCACTTTTATTTTCCCAGGCTGTTCGCGGAGAATAGCGCCGGTGTCAGGAAACGGCGCCCATCCGCGCATGCGCCCGCTCACAGGCACCCCCGCCGTGATGCCCTTAAACCTGGCAGGAAACCTGCTTTTCTTTCTTTAACTATGTAAGAACCACAAGTTCTTTAGCGTCAACATTACGATAGAATATTTCTACATTTGTATTTTCGACATTTCTCACAATTGATAGCGCTGCATCTTTAGCCTTTTTGGCATTGCGTTGATTTTTTTTTTACTTTAAACTGTCTAAAACGATTAAAACATTGAACAAATATAATGACATACAGAGAAGTGCAATAATTTTGTATCAGGAATGGGACAGCTTTGAAGCACTGGAATACCTCAGTATAAGTGTACAACAAACGAGACAATTGATCCAAGTAAAATCCTAATTTCACAGTTTTTAATATGATTAATGTAAAGAATCTACAACCTTCTTTCATAAACATCTCTACTTACTGATACGCTTCATCTTTCTCAACGCCGCAATCACTGCAGAAACCGGGCTATATGTGTATGTAAGCAAAATTTAACTCGTCAGTGAACTATCGTATGAACCTCCAGATGGCAGTATAGACTGAAAAGGGGACTAATTTTATCACTACGATGGCTAATTTCGTTCATTTAAGTATGTTGTACTTCGACGTGACTTTTTTTTATACACGTACAAGTATTAGCACTGAAACAAAGTTTTAGCATGCCTGCGGTACTGAACAGCAAGCTTCAGAGTTCGTGTAAGCGGACCTCATTGTCCTAGTTAGTGATGTAACGAGAATGATACATACAGTACCTTCCATAATTATTGGCACCCCTTGTAAAGATTTGTAAAAAAGGGTTATAAAATATCCACCTCTTGGTGAAGCAGCTCCATGTCACACTGAAAAAAATAAAACCTTTTGTTGAAATAAAGTTATTCCATGGTTTTTGGCAGCCCTGCTTTTAATACTCTGTACAACCTCCCTTTGCCAGTATAATAGCATTGAGTCTTCTATAACATTTTACAAGGTTGAAGAATACCAAGCATTGCAATTGCGTCCATTCCTCTGTACAGAATCTCTCCAGATCATCCAGGGTTCGAGGTCCTCTCTTGTACACTCTCCTCTCCAGCTCAGCCCACAGGTTTTCAGTGGGGTTCAGGTCAGGGGACTGAGACGGCCATGGTAGAAGCTGGATTCTGTGGTCAGCTGACCATTTTAATGTTGATTTGGACATGTGCTTAGGATCACTGTCCAGCTGGAAGATGCAATGACGGCCCAGTTTTAATTTCCTGGCAGAGGCAGCCAAATTTTGATTTGAAATGTCCTGCTATTTCATTTAGTCCATAATGCCATGTACCCTAAGGAGGTTTCCAGGGCCCCACAGCATCACAGAACCTCCACTATATTTTGCATTTGGGACGAGGTTCATTTCATTAGAGCCATCCTTCTTTTTTGCCAAACCCACCTTATGTTTATTGCCAAAAACCTCCATTTTTATTTCATCAGACTATTGAATTTGGTTCCAGTAAAAGTAGCGTTTTAACTCCAGGTGCTTACGTTTGTGGTTCACTGACAAAACATTTGCTACAGCCTCAAACTGGGACCCGAGTGCTGCCATGCAGTGGCTGACGCCTCAGCACCATGCACACCAGCCCCCATCCCAACAGGCCTGTCACTATTTGCTCTTCATTGATTTCAGACGAGTTGAAATTATTTGAAATTGTACCTGGGGGCAGAAACAGGATTTCTGAGTTACATATGTTAAATTAAGATAGAAGTTATGATTGTCCCATAAGTCTTTAGGTAAGGAGCATTCCTATTGGACAATCATGACTTCTAGTTTAAGATAATCCATGTAATTGAGAAATCTTGCTTTGTGGAACATCCCCCAGGTCTTTTGAATTATTATGCCTATAAACTGTCTTAGTTCAAATATAAATCAAGCTGGAGAATCTCTGTCACCATAACAAAAATATTTTTATAATATGAATATGCAGTGCAGAGTTCTTTTTGGATAAGTAATGTGTAAAATTGATCTAAATTGATGTAATATTTGGGTCCCTCCCACAGACCGTGTGTTTTAAGTTCGCATGTTTTCGCCGTGTTGCGCGGCTTTATCCTGCAATCGAAAGGTCAGGCAGTAAATAGGGTAAACTGATTTCCAAATTGCCCTCAGTGAAGCTGTACATGTACCCTGCAATTGACTGGCATCCTTTCACGGGTGTATCCAGCCTTGTACCACGTGCTACGCCAGGCAGATAGATCCCCCTGCAACCCAAAACCAGGATAAGCGGTTCTAAAATGAGATTAGAAATACGATTTTCGTCCAGAAAATATTTTGTCCTAGCCGCCCTAACTTTGGAATTTAAGGAATTCAGACAATCGAGGCAAGAATATCAAAAGTCCGATGTACTTATACCTAAAAATACACACCTGAAAGAAAAAAATGACTCGCCGGCTCCCGAAAACAACATTTTACCATAATTCAGTTTCAAAGGTTTATTCTTTCAACTTTTATGAAACTGTAGTGAACAGGGTGCACCGAAATAACGATTGACTTTTACATGCGTGCGAGTTCCTCACATACCCAGCGGACAGCTAAGCGGCGCATTTACAGAGAGCAGGCGGTGCTGGTTCATTCCGATTAAACATTATAAACAGCCATTTCATACAAGCACGACAAGTACAAAAGAGTGATTACATCCTTTTTGTAACAATTATTAAAATAAGAGAAAGACGAGAAGACACACCACGTCTGTGAAACTTTTCACCAGTAGGAATCCATGTCAGCATGACCGCCCCCGACTTATCCGCAAAATATTCATTACGACTGTGATTACGTTGCTACGACGTCCCTTAGGTGTCATGATACAAAAAAAATATTTTCTCGTGCTTTCGAGTTCGCAATTCGTTCCCTCGAATTAATCACTATTCGCAGACCAACAATCATTAATAATAATTAACTCAAGCGCACGAATTACAAATTCGAGAACACAAATTACTACGAGATATTTTCCTACCATGACACCTAAGGGGCTCGGTACGTTCACACCAGCTGCTTTTTTGGGTAAAACATTAGCATGCCTCTTATGGAGAAAAAGATGGTTAACATGTTTGTCAGGAGATGATTGCGGAGTGCGAGGTCTTTAAAAACCAGGTTCACATGCAGCTTTAAAATATATTTGAAAGCCGCGTCGCAAGTTTTTGAGGGGGGTTGGTTTCAGTACGAAAGAGCGGCGGATAGGTTCATTCCAATATCTTCACACGTAAAAGTACCCTTGACACTTGTACTTGTTATATGGAATATTTACCATGCTAACAATATGGGATTGTTTAGCAAAGCCAAAAATCTAAACGCATTCACAACCATTCATGTGAAATACAAGTTCCGTCCAAACCGGAAATTATGGTTTAATTAGCAAGCGAGAAATTTGTTTTTTTTCTTCTTTGGAATACGTTAGATTGTACTAAAATGGTTATCACTTCAATTCGTTTTTGTTTTGTCCGATGCTGTGTTTAAGTACTTTCTCAGTTAAAACATCAGACAGACAGACATTATCCTAGATGGGAAGACAAACTAATTAAGAAATGTAATCTGGTTGAGCAGCATGACAGACGTGGTAAGAGGCTCTCATTGCAGTAGACTTGCGTTTAATATACATTTCAAAACGTGAATTCAACAGACTTTTCCCCATATAGAAATTAATATGCAAGATATTGTATAATGCCACTTTTACATATGTATGGATATCTATTGAGTTCTGAAGTAACAAACATAAGAACATTCTGGAAAAGGGGCGGGGCTCTCCAGCCCACCCTGGAGCGGCAGAGATGCCCCTCTGAGACCCACTGGATCTTCAACGCTGAATGTTGAACCGTTTGCGTGGTGCTGAACATAGAATGAGCTATAAGCAAAATACAATTGGGAGAAGGGGTGTCACGGCAACGGTAAACAGGAGCAGTCACACCACACCCTTGATGAAGTTGGTGTCCAGGTGGACAATAAGCAGCCTCAGAAAGGCCATCTCCTTGCGCGTGTTCTCGAAGATGACCCGCGGGTCCTCGGACTGACACCGCAGACAGTTGGGCGCCATCACCATGGCCAGGTTGTTGACGTCCATTTTGGTCTTGCTTACATTGGCTGGCTGGGCAAAAATCTGGAGGAGAATGGGATGCGGAGAAAGGTGAATGGGAAGGTGATCCCACCACGCTGGAGTGCAAGCATGGTGTTCAGAACACAGGCTGGCGGGTCGGGAGAAGGGATCATCAAAGGACATGGAAGTGCAGCCCGTCCACTGGGAGCACCACTGACACAACAGGTAGCTAAATGTTTATTCATGATGAAATATGCATATTGGCACTAGTCGGCCATTTTTTTTTCTTCCTTATGGTTGCATTTAAATAACTATAGATTAACCACTAAGGTCCCGTCAGGTAAACTATATGGACAGAAGTATTGGGTCACCTGGACATTACACTTATAGGAACTTTTGTCATCCCGTTCTAAATCTACAGGCATCAATATGGAGAAATTACAGCCATAACAGCTGCTGATCTTCTGGGAAGGCTGTCCACAAGGTTTACGGAGTGTTCTTGCCCAGTCATCCAGAAGAGCACCTGTGAGGTCAGTCACTACTGTTGGATGTGAAGGCCTGCCTCCTTGCAGTGCTAGGTGCTTGAATTTACGTACCTGTGGCAGTGGGCCTAATCCTGAATTAAATCTTTGAGTGGTGTGTCCCAATACTCTTATCCATAAAGTGTGTATAAACAGCGCCCCCGTCAGGTACACAGACGCACCTCCCAGAGGTCCCGTCAGGTATATACCCCGCAGTGTCATATCCCAGCGTGTCACCATGTGTCCCTAAGGCTGCCATCAGTGCTGGCTCTGCGATATATCCCAGACGCCTTAGGGGGTGCTGAAGGCCGTCACCCACCTGCAGGAAGTGGATGAAGTAGCAGAGAACCAGGCGGTTGAGCTCAGGCAGTGCCTGCACCACACCGACGGCCACTTCGGCATCCTCGCAGTTAGCGACGCACTGCCGGTAGAAGGCGGGCGGAATGAGCGGCTCCTCCAACTCGCGGTACCACAGCTTCAGCAGGGAGGCTGCGTGTGGGCCAGAGGAGGGGAAGAGGTGCTATCACACGCAGCGGAACAAGGAGACACGGGCCCGCCACTGTGGGAACGCAAATTAGGGAAGCGGGCTAAAGAGCTGCAGTACTGAGCTGGAGACTGGTGTCACACCATGTTGTAACAGTGTGGTGCCTTGCATTACCAACTTTTCCCTCAAGAGGGCGCCAACACACTGCACAGGCTGTCTGCACATGGTTATTAGTAGTTGCCCGTTTCTTCAACAACATTCCTCTTCTCTACAGGTATCTAGCCTGACCCTCCCTTCCCGCTTGTGTGCTGTCACACACTTGCGTTTTTTGGGTATCAAGGTGGACGTCCCTACCTGGGACATTGGGGTCTGAGAGGTTTTCTGGTGTCCTCCACTGGTCCACCTGGATCTTCAGGGCGTTCACCTCATCAATGTCACCAGGGATCCTGGTACAAAAAATGGGGTCCAAGCACTGGTCAGCCAGCAGGTGGCGTACTGGTTAAGGAGTGACCCGACGGACGAAGGCTCAAATTCCAGATCAGCACCTGGTATACCCTTAACCTGAGTTTCTCTAGTTAATAACCTGCAGTCTACCCTGCTGCACATGTCTCCTAAACAGGTAACAAAATGTTACATCACTCGGGATTCCACAATTACATCCTTATACAATAATACACCACACACACACACGACAGTGAAACTTGGGGACCAGGTGTAGTATCAGGCCATTTATCTGGTGCCACTGGAACATTTCAGGGGGCTAAGGGCCCTGCTCAAGGACCGACAGACATGCGACTATCCTGCAGAGGATGGGACTCAATCCAGCAACCTTCAGATCACAGGCACAGTGGTTTAACCATGGAGCCACTGTTTGTTAAACACTGTAGTGTCAGGGGATGGCACTTATTTAAAAACCATCTCAGGAGGTATCTAGGTAAATAGTGTGGTGGAGAAGGATGCGAGGTCAAGGAGTTTCCAGCCCCTGCGGACAGCTGTCAGATGCTCAAAGCAGGTCTGTCTGCACCTGTCGACTGACCAGCACACTTGGGGGTCACAGATGACCCCAGGTGGGGAGAATACTACCTTTAGAGACAGCCCCCATCAAAGTGCTTTACACCACAAATTCTCAAGTGACTTTTATGAGGTTTACAAAAGCATTTTTCATTAATGAACACTTCGCTATAGGTTTATGCAGATGCAGATCACTCCCAAACTGAAATTGCTCAACCTGTATGGCAAAAACGATACGGCCTGTAGCCTGTGTGTCAACCATGACCGCCACCTCTGAATGCGTCATCGGGGAAACTAATCTACCCCGGTAAGAAAAACAGAAGCTGAGACTGACACAGCCCCAGACAGTGAACTGAAAATAAAGCTGTATTTACCATTTCTATATTGCAATGTGCCAGTTTTTGTATATATAATTCTGATCTCTAACACATGGGAGGGTGAAGTATGCTATTTTTTAAATTTAGATTTTATTCAAAAATTTACATAATGGCAAAAAAACATGTTCAAATTGTTTAAAAATTATGTAGGTTACTGTAAGTCATCTAACACACACTTCCTCATTTTGGTTTTGCCCAATGGCTCATTACTTGACCTGCCACTAGGGGCAGACTTCCTGAAATTTATTCAGCTGTCCAGAATGGCTGAAAGTAGCCAACAAGAAACCAGTGAAATCATCTGTGAATCGCGAGAAGAATGCTATGACAGTGTCCATTTATCTAATGATTATTTTTCCAGTTAGTCAACTAATCTAAAAACTAATCTGTCAAACAATCTAATAAAAAAATCAATTACTCCATTAAAAAAAACCCTTACCACAAAGTAAACAAACATTTACAGGTGATACCGATTTACCACCAGATATATTGTGCATCAGTCAATAATAGTTAATAAAAATTCACTGGTACAAGTCCAATGTGTAATATAATTGTACAATTAATACTTCAATTTCTTCAAATGGAAATTCTGTCACAAAAATTTTAATGCCTTTTTGAATGAGTTTCCTAGGCCTAATACGCGCACAGAGTGCAGCCTGGGGTCAGAGCTCAGGTCATCGCGGCCGATCTGTACCGGGGGTGTACGCCCCCAGTACCCGTGATTAACATGCCCTCCCCTCCTACCCCGATGCCCCACACCGCTCTCTCATCCTTTCGTCCACACCCACCTGAAGATGCCCTCCGTGTGAGTGCCCCCCAGCGCCAGCACGTACTGGGAGAGCTGCACCTGCACCCAGGGCAGCCGCCGGTCAGGGAAGAGCTCTCGCTGGCGCTCCATGACCTCCTCCAGGGAACTACCAAACAGCGAGGGCGTCACGATGGCCTTCCTGCTGTGCTCGATCTCCTCCAGCGTGGGCTTGCGCAGACCCTGCGGGTGGTAGCGCAAGGACCCCAGTGGTGGGGACTCGAGTTTGCGACTTGGATTCGAATCGCTCTTAAAATTGACTTCCACCTAAGCTTAACTCGTTTTTTCCCACTCAGACTTGAGTCCGACTCGTTGATAGCGACTCGTGAACAATAAGTAAATAAGGCACGGTTGGAATTTTTACACATGCGAAGCACTGAATGTACAACTCTCCCCGAACCATAAAGGCGTTAAGTTACGCACCACGACTGTGCATAGGACACGGAGCCGGAGAAGCGTGACGTCAGGCTATATCAACAATCTCTCACACGCCTTTTCTGTTTCACCACCATTTCAAATTGCGGACCCGACAGTGTTATTCCGAGTTTCGCTTTACATTAGAAGGCACCACTCAAATAGGCATCGCCTAACCTGTGTCATGAATTATACATACATTGTGTTTTTACCGTGACACAGATTGACATAGACCGCCATAAATCTGTTAATTTAGCATGTAAGCCGAAAAGCATATTTTAGCAGGTATATCCAAAAAACATTTGACATATAGCTTGACTTGGAAGGGTATTTTCTTTAAACTCAAAAGGTGCCCACACATTCTCATTGTGCCCCACGTACGGCACGTTGTGCTGTCTTAAATTATTCAGATTTCCATCACGGATTCAAATGTAAAGTTTTTTAATCAATTAAAAACATAAATAATAATCCGAAATAGCAAATAATTCCATTGAACAGTAACAGCACAGACCGCACTCCTATAATTAAAAAAGCCGCACGACCGCTCACATTCAGTAAACATTGTTGCCTGAAGTTTGCAGTGTTACCTGCATAGTCATTTATTTGATTTCACACACACGAGCTGAGAGGCCAGTTGTCAAACTGGAACCACAACGGAGACGTCAGACTTGACTTGGACTCGGGAACATCTCTGGAGGACCCAGGCTCGCCACCCGCTTCCCACACACACCATGCACCGCACTGGCCAGTCACTTCAGAGGGTAACTATGGCTCACGCACTAACAATGGACTGGAACAAATCCAAGACCTATCTTACATCTGCAGACTAACTGGGAATGGGGGTTTTGTCTGGCCATTTTGGGATCTTTGAAAATATTTGAGCCCGCACACCCGGATGTGCAGACCTCTGTACACAATGGCCGCTGTTTGTTTACTCTTACCTTTTTGCCCCCAGTGATGACGACTTTCTGCAGCTTGCGGTAACAATACTTTGCGTAAGTGCTGATGGGCAGGCCTGCAGTGGGGGAGGGGGTAGTGGGGGAGGAGACACACAGTCACCTGCTGATCCCAGAACAGGAGACTGCAACACGGCAGCTTGAGACTGACCAATAAGACATCCTGTCTCGACCTGGTTGCAGCAGATTCATAAAAACAAGCAATTCATGGAGCAGTTTTGCAGTATCTTACAGCTATTTGTCCTTATGCAGAAGTCAAAACTGTCTTTGTGTAATGAACCAAGTTTACTGGCATATCCTATAGAGTCTGTGACTAAAACCAAATCCCACGTGGTCAGTGTGAACAGAGGCCACTGCAGCCTCCCTGATTAATACTCACCATTCAAGCTCTAAATCCCTAATCCTCCTAGTCATACATCTTTGTAATGAGACATTATTTCTAATTTCTCATACAATGAGACAAGGTGACCTTTGATCCCGTGTCAGGGAGGACATCCTGGGATTGGACGGCATGTAAAATCTAATTCCCAACAGCAGAACAATGATACTTTTACACACTGCAAGCACGCACTTCAATCTTAGCAGGCTTTTGCTGCGTTGTGTACTTGTTAATGTCTTTACAGAACTATTATTAGGATTTAAAATGTCCAAGCTGACATAGGAGGAGACAGTAATAAATCTACTTGCATTTGCAACTTCATTCTCTGATATCAATCCCCAGCTCTGTGCTCCCTGCACTGCTGAAACTGCATCGTTATTAAATGGATGAGGTCAGCCACAGTCCCCTTGGGCCGGTGCAGAACTTAGAGGGCAGCTCCATTCCGGAAGGTTTTCAGAGCAAAGCCCAGAGACTGACATCTAACTGGTGATGGCGCTGAGGCCACTGTTAATGACATGCTGACTGCAGATTAGGCGTGACCAGTCAGTCAGGAAAACTAGAGGATTCTGACCGTTTGGCCAATGCGGGCAGAACGTTCCAGACTGCTATGAGGTTTCAATGTCCAGCATTAATGACAGGAAATTACACCTCATTTCAGGATGGCAAGAATGCGTCCGAGAGACTCCCTTGATGTGACCCGACAGAACAAGGTACCAGTGCAGGGCAGATCCAAAAGGGGATGTGACTGCCCTAGGTGCGTGCTGAGACTGCAAGTCTGGTCTAAGCGTCCCCAGCACTTTGGGGTGAGGCAAGCAGGGGCTGGGGAATGACGACGACGCACCACACTTTAATGTTGCCCTACATAAACGAGCCGTCTCTGCTGTCACTGAAGGTCAACGTGCTTCATGGTCAGAACAGAGCAGGGACTGCGCCGGTCACATGACAGCCTCTATGCACGCATGCACACCCCTCCACAAATACACATGGAAGGACAGACAGAAAGTCACGCATGCACGGGCACACACACACAGACACACTAACACACGCACGCACACACACACACGTGCTCCCTCATTCCTGTACTCCATGCTGGCCACTGCTACGGGGCTCCATCTTGCCAAAGCCGTGATCAGCAGCAGACTGCCAGCTCCACTGAGTGTGGGGAGTCGGGGGCAGTGCCCATGCATGACTGATCCGGGATCAGAGAGCTGCTCTCGGCATGGCACTTGGCATGGATTCCCTGCCCGGGCACCGGGGACAGTACAGTGACTTCATCTTGGCTCCACTAGAAGGTTAAGAACAGTCCTGTGCTCAGCAAAATGACAGTGTTTGGGTGCTGCTCTGCTCAAGCCGTCATGGGACAGAGCTCTTCCCTCCAGCGCCCCCATGAGGAACTCGTCGCCATGCCAGCCAAAGCCCCAGGCCTGCCCCCCCACCCCCCATTCCCTATGTTGCTCACAGGTCCCTCCCGCTTTACCAGCAATGATCCTGATGAATCTATTATTTTATTCCGGTACTCACATGACACAGGTACGCCCCCCCCTCCCCAGCTCCTAACGGGCCCGGCTTCAGCTCCTAAGAATTTAGTAAGAAAATAGCATGACATGGAGGTTCGCTGTCTACTGATTGATGTCTGCTAACCTGAGTGGGATATGCTGTGTGATCAGAGACCCTATGGGAGAGATGACAATGCTTAAAGGAATACCCCCTTATGGGGGGGGCACACTTACTCTCCTCCCCCTCTTCTACATTCTGTCTCCTCTTCTTCCTGGACTTTGAATTCTTTTTGTTTTTCATGTCCTGCTGCTCGACTGCGTAATCGGCGCCTCCTAAAGGACGAGGGTGGACACAGGTGTCATTCGCACAGGATGCACAGTCCTGCTTTTATTTCATTTAATGCTGGAAACCACAATATACATCTGGCAAAACATGACAGTGTCACGTCAGAATGGTTGGTTCAGCAGAACTAATCTTATAACTTGCGTGAGCAGAATACGCTTTACAGTAGAGGGCAAGCAGGAGGCGGCTGGATCCCATTAACACTGATGCTACTCTGGGGTGTCACACAGGGGCAGTGTGGTGGCTATGGGTGTAACCATGGGCGTTTCATTTGTGGGGGGTGAGATCTGTACACATACACATCCATGCATGCTGTAACCTCTCTCAGGTCCCCAAGCCACAAAGGAACAAGCAGACCTGTGTATCATGGCAACGCACCCTCTGATTCTGGCTCTAGGTGGCGCTGGATGTAGCCCTCCAAGTAGCGGCGGAATTTGGGTGAAGGTGCGAAGAAGCCCAGGCTGATGGCCATGAGCTCCCAGCCCGCCGCGAGGCTGCTCGGCCGCTGGTTGTGGGTGGTCTGGCGCACCAGCTGCACGTAGAGCTCGTCCCGCAGGCCGGGCAGCGCCCAGCACTTGGAGACCACCAGCAAGGCGGCATGGCGGCGGTCCAGCCGGCCGGGCCGGTCACCCATGTAGGCCTGTACCAGGCGGAAGATGTCGCAGGCCTCGCGCTTGACGGTGCGGTCGCTGGTGATGAGCATGGGGGCTCGCAGAGGAGCCCCGCTCCACGACAGCAGGCTGCCCAGGGAGACGCGCCTCCGGAACAGCCCGCGCTTCTGCATGTTTAGGTGCTTGGTGGCCCAGTCGGTCATGCTGGGGTCGGGGGGCGGGGGCAGAGCCGGACCGGCTGGGGGGTACGTCCCCGGGCCAGCACACGCCCCTCCCCGCCTGCCGCTTTTGAGGGGCTCTGTCCTGCTGGAGCTCACGCACGCCCTTCCTGTTGTCTCCGAGGGTCCCGAAGACACTGCAGCAGCCTAGGCAGCCGGGGGAGGGGGGGGGTATTAGACCTTGTGCTTTACTCCAAGCGAAAATTACTGTCCCAACATGACCATGATTCCCAACATGCATGACCAGGATTCCAGGGACCGGACAGTAACCTGTGATCTGTTACCAGTAATCTGCCCTGAAATCAGGTTACTCTTACCGTTGTGTTACAGGTACTGCTTAAAAACATTAAAGGTTCTGGCTGGATGTGTGTGGGCCATTACACATATCTAATGTAAACACACCATTTTTATGTAGGATAAGGTAAGTTATTAGTACCACTCCACACTCTGCAGTGCGACTGTACCCATCTGAACATACATACAAATACAAATCCAGTGAACAGATTATCAGGATTTCCACATCGGGATTCTTCACCCACCCAGTTTGGTCCGAGTGCCTTGCTCAAGATAACAGATCCCCTGCTGAATGTGAGCCAGCAGTGTCTCGGTCACAAACACAGCTCCTTAACTGCCACTGCACCCACGCCCCCACCGCCAGCCACACCCCCAGCTTCTAGCCACAAGTCCGTGCCCATCCCCATGCCATATGGGTCCCAGTGCCCCGTCTTCCTGCCCAGCAGTCTCCACATTCCACAGCTTGGCTGCAGCCTGGTGCCCAGACTCGGGGCCCTAAGGCTTCTCCTCGGGCACGTTTGCGGCAGCCTGTTCATGCGGTAGGAGGCTTGGCCGCCCTCCTCGGCCCAGCCCTGGGAGACCTGAAGCTCCTTCACCCTGCCTCCTGAAATATGTCCTCTCCGTACGGCCGATTCATTCGCTTGCTCTGTGGGCTGCCTTTCTCACAGCCACAGCGGACCCCACATCCTCCTGGACATGCAAGCCAGCCACTGTTCCTCCTATGCTTCTGCCCGACGTGACCATATTCAATATTCAGAAATGTTCCCTTAGTCATTTCTCTGAAAAGGCTCACAATGAGGCTCATTGAGGCTGCCGGAATCTGGGAACCACGAGCCTGGGTTGTTTCGTAATGGTGCCGACACCACAGTCTGGCAAATCGGGGCCCTACTGACGGCATCACAGAGGTCCAGAGAACGTCTTAGCGTGACCCAACAAAAACGACATATTAGAGGTATAACAATGCTTGCTCACCCACTACATCTAACATGATGACAGGTACCATACTGTAACAAAAGTGAGGCTAGCTAACCCGTGACTGTTAAAATGAACGTTTGAAGGAATTTTACAAAATGACTGACAAGAAACAGTCGTAAATGAATAATCAAAACAAGAGGAACACTAAAGAGCAAGAAGAACACTAAAGAACAAGAGGAACACAAGGAGACCAAGTCAAAGTGGTGATACCTCTGCACTGCACACGGGGCAGGATGTTCCCTGCCATTTTACCCCTAGGAGCCCAGAAGCTCAATGCAAGAAAGATCTGAGAAAAATCAACTAATCCCTGTGATGGTCTCATTAGCCTAGCACAACATCAGCTACACTACATCTATTTATGCGATTCATGTTCAGGCTGTCCATTTTCCCTTTTGGGAAATTTTGTGGAATTAGTTTAACAATAAAAAACAACAAATTAATGTTTTTTTTTTTCCCCTGAGAAAGTGTTAAAGCAGGAAGTGTCAACTAGGACTTGTTAGCCAAAGATCGCCAGTAACAATCTGGAAAATCTGGAGCTTCTTTGAGGATAAGCCAAGCAGAAGAAAGCTTCAGGAGACCTACACCTGCACATGCACACACATGGCTGCCATTAACAACTGTTTTTCTATAGAATAATCGATCAACTATTTTAGTGATGGTCTGATTGATCTGAATTATTTCCCCACCAGAAAATCAAACTGACCATCTCATTTAAGTTACAGTATGTTGTCAAAATAAAATTACAGTAAGTCATATTAAGGCTTTAGATTTTGGACGCCGGATTTTAGGCACTACACAAACATTTACTTATGCCTGCAATTTGATAAAAAGTATAATTTTAATGACAGACATATTGTGATGCTCATACGTAAATTTCTAGAAATTCGGTGTATCCTTATGCTTATGAAACTTGGTTAGCAGAGCACAGCACATGGAAGCGATAAGCGCTGAAGTCCCGGTCAAGAATTGGCCAGCTCAGCTGCCACAAATTTTTTTTTTTTTAAAGAGGACATATTTTGGATAAAAAAAAAAAAAAAAAAACTGGTGTAGCGGAACTTCCTGCAGATTAAAGTATGACTTTTTTCCCCAGGTAAATATACTTTAAATTTTATTTCAGTTCACAAATTCTTTTGTTTAGTGTTCATAATCATTTCAGTTTGTGCTTACGATAACACTGGTCCCAGCAGTCACACTGGCACCGTCAATTAAGGTAGAAATTCCCGTATTCTAGCCTAAACGTTTTCTCAAACACCTACGCTATGGAGATTCTAAGGTAACGGGCAAACGACTTCACAGCTTTAATGACGAGTGTATTTAGCAACTATCAGAACAAAGGATTTTTTAAAAGCTCCCCATGCAAATGGAAGCAGTAACATACAGCATTTCAGGTGCTTTTTCTGGCGCCCAATCATCCACAATAGTGCCTGTGTGTTTTCTCTCTTCAGGTGCTTGTGCATAGTGCATAGCGTATGCGCAGACGAGCACACAC
>JABFEB020000124.1:8922072-8939053 GCA_019775895.2 Stomatorhinus ivindoensis | reverse complement strand
CCCCCCCCCCCCCCCCCCCCCCCCCCCCCCCCCCCCCCCGCAAACTTTCAAATAAAAATGAACGCTACTAGTGCAGCAGCCACAGGGAGGCTGGGCAAACCCGAATGGCAGACAGAACTAGCCAGCTGTGTGGGAGCCAGCGTCTAACATGCCAAATGATCTCACGACACATTTGGCAAGAGTTTGGCCACAGGAAGTGACCTCATATGTCACATTCATGCTGCCCTCGGGGACTGACATTCAACTGTGCGTGGGGGCTGCTCTCCCCGCAGCGCAGGGGTTTCCTCCCCCAGCCTGAAGAGACAGAGTCAGCCTGACTACAGCTCAGAATTTCCCCTATTGTATGTCAGTGTGCCCTGCGACGGGCTGGCATCCCGTTCCGAGAGCCCCCCAGCTCTGCGCCCTATGCTGCTTGGGACCCAGCGCCCAGTGACCATGACAAGTGATTAGAAGATGGATGCATAGAAATATGAAGGTGCACTATCCCACCCTGTAACCCTGGACTCCTCCCCGCTTCTCACAGTTAGCATTAGCGATTCTGCACCTCGTACATCATTGCCCTTGGCCTCAGTCCCTCATCTCTCCACCCTCAGCGATTTTCTGCACTTTATACCTTGACATCCTAAGTCCTCCTCCTCCCTTCTCAGTCCTGCATAGTCCTGTGTAGGCTGACAGACAGCTGCAGTTAAATGTTGAATTATCCAGGAGGGGGCTCTATTCAACAGCCCCTTTATCTCACTCTGCGCATATCATCTAATTGCTTTGCGTCTGCACATTAATGCTGATGCTCCGTGACACACACTGGGAAAACTGAACACCACTGTAGACACTGCAAACTGAACAGCACATCGTGCCTCAGGGTGGGGAAAGCGTGGCGTTCTAGCAGAAACAGCCATCGGACCTGTAGAATGCCACACGGGCCCTGGGGAGGCTCATGCTGCTGCACATGTGACCAAAACAAACAGGCTGGACAAAAGTATTTAAATAGTCCATCCCGCAGGACCACAAACAGAATGGAGGATCTTTTGATTGCAGGTCATTCAGGGCCAACTGTCTGTACAGTGTCTGCACGTACCACCTGCCCCGCCTATCCATACCCTGTCTGCACGTACCACCTGCCCCGCCTATCCATACCCTGTCTGCACGTACCACCTGCCCCGTCTATCCATACCCTGTCTGCACGTACCACCTGCCCCGCCTATCCATACCCTGTCTGCACGTACCACCTGCCCCGCCTATCCATACCCTGTCTGCACGTACCACCTGCCCCGTCTATCCATACCCTGTCTGCATGCACCCTATTTGCGCATAGAGACTGTATGCAGCCTGTCTGCTCCAACTGCACCAGCACATGCCTGTCTGCGTCCTCAGCAGCCATCCCCATGCCTGCTGTATGAAAACCTTAAAGCCCCGTCTGTGTGCTCGTCTGCGCACGCTGCTCCTGCATCCTCAGCAGCCAGCCCTACACATGCTGTATGGCAACCTTAAAACCCATATAAATTAAGGCCGCCGTGGCCAGAATTGCTGCCCTAGATATTAAACTGTGTTACGGTTCTAAATTAGTTTAATGACGACAAGAGTTTAGTGTACAAATGGGGGAAATGCAAAGGGAGGATGACATCGAACAGAAGGGAAAGGCGGAACATGGCTGCAGGAGATGTGGAAGGTCATCCCTGACCCTGACCCGCGGCTCGGCTCTCACTGCATAGACCCAACTCGATACACTTTGACCCCCAAATAATGAATGAGTCATAAGCAGTTTAGGAATTTGCCATCTCTATGACACACAGTACGCCTTCATCACCAAGTTTCTATTATACAGTGTTTCAGCTCCTCACCACTGTCCCACAGTATGTTTGCTTATAGAAACCACATCGATGAAAAAAAAAATACCCGTATCAAGTCCAGCCACTGAAAGCACTGCTATTTAAAAGTCGATCCCGCCCATAAAACCCTAGATCAATGAGCCGTCGTCGGCCCTCAGATTGCTTGCTACTCTGATTGAGGGAGCGAGTCTGGGGTAATTAATTAAGCTTCAAAAGTCCTTATTACACTCTCACCTTTCACAGACACCCCTCCTCCCCCCCATGTCCCCCAACTCTGCTCACCTGTCAGAAGATAATCCTCCCCCCGCGAACGATTAGGATTCCAGTGACGGTTTCGCTTACTAATGGACACCAGCCTGCTTGATGGTGAATAAATACATGTGCTGGGCATATAGGAAATCCCCCAGAAAAGAACCTGCGATTCCTCTCTCCGAGCGTCCGCTAGCCACCCCCTCAGCTGCTCCCTTTCACTTCCTTCTTGGCCGAAAACAGTAGTTCACCTCAAAGCCATCGCCCGCAACCCTCTGCACGCGCTCACTCTGATCACAGCCTAGCCCAAATTGTCAAAAGAAATTACATTTCTCATGACCCCTGCTTACTCTCCTCAGTCTGCTTCTGCCTCCCCCCCACCATCCCAAACTCCTTGACAATTCCTACTTGCCTCCAAGGCAAACAAGCAACAGGGGCTGAAGGAAGCCTCTCCACAGGACAGGTTAAGCCCTGCCTTACATGCCTCCCGTATCACATGGCCCAGGCCATGGGGAATTCAGCGCCTGGCTCAGCCACAGTGGCACATTTTTGCTGAAATGCATTTTTTTTTTTCACTTCTCATGTGAAAGTACAAGCTATTACACAAACATTTAATCTAACTTCATCTGCATTCTTTCACTTTCACACACATGCTGCCCTGTCTTGAGAGTTTTAGAGTTTGAGGTACTTTTCTCATGACAGGCTCAATCCCCAAATCAGAACGTTCAGCCATCGCTGTCATCATCATGTGACCATCATCATGTGACATTACACCAGGCCCAGTAGCTCAAAAATGCACTTTCCTTGACAAACGGTTTCTGTTCCTATGTTCATGATAAACATGGAAAGCTGAAACCAAACCAAGTGAAACACAGGCACACAACATGCTTTTCAACTCGGGGGCCTGTGGGGATGGGGGGGGGGGTATTTACGGTACCTCAGGGTGTCTTTCCTGCTGCCCGTCCCATCTGCTGGGCCCCCGGTGGGGGGCTCCCTCCCCCGGTTGCTGTCGAGGTCTTGAAGGGGGGGCACAGCGTAAGGTCCATTTCCAGGCAGGGACTTGCGCCGTCCTTCCACGGCCATGCCGGCGACCCCGGCCCCACCCCCCGCAAAGCCCCGCCCGTGCAGCCCAACCTCGGAGCTGCGCTTGGCGGCCTGCAGGCGCGCAAGGGGCACGACGTCGGAGCCGCGTGGCCGGTGCCACACGGTGCGCCGGCTTGCTGGGTTGTGGTAGTAAAAGCGGCCGCTCCCACCGTCGAACAACTCCCACCACTGGTGGCCGTCGGCGGGCCGAGGGGTGGCACCACTGGGGGGCTCCCAGCCGCACTCACCCGTCGCCAGGTTGACGTACATGCGGCGCCGGGACCGTGGCTCCAGGATCTCCACCCAGTCGGAGCTGCAGGACACAGGGGCAGAGAGTCAGCAATGGGATATCACCCAGGGAACCGTCCCCGCGGCAACCCCGCCCCGCTTTCCTCAACGGCTACCCAGCCATCCTACAACTGGCATGTCACCTGGGACGGACAGAGAGAGAGGGCATAGGCAGTTTAGAGATCAGCTTATCTGCCTGTCCTTGGACTGTCGCCTTCCGATTTTTAAGGAGACATGGCTGAATCTCAGGATACCGGATGCAGCAGTTGAACTAGCAGGCCACACGCGCCGCCGTCCCGACAGAAAGCCCGACTCCGATTTGAAAACATGAGGACAGTTCTGTGACTACATTAATAATGCTTGGTGCACCAATACAACTACAATCAATAAGATATGCACTTCTATCTATTGCTAAGGCGGCAACCATTTTACTTGTCCAGGGAGCATACAGTTGTCACCACAGTACAGTGATCCCCTGCCTATCACGGGAGTTACGTTCCCGAACCATCAGCATTAGATGAAAATCCACATATAAACAAACATTCTATTTATAGTTTAAGCCTTAAAATACCCCTCCCACCCAAACACATGTAAACTTATTAAAACACTTTGTAAACATATATTATGTGATATGATATTGTGTATGTGATACACACACACACACACACACACACACACACACACACACCTCGCTGCATACATAATGGAATATGTAAAAATAAAAACATTTTAAGCTCAGTAAGGGTTCACAAACAGTTCACAACAATCGGACCACGAGCATGGTAAGCGATAGGCAGTGAACTGTGATGCACTGTGATATTGCGGGGGCGCTGAACCATGATATAGCGGAGGATCACTGCAATACTTACCACCACAGGCTAATATTAAAGTTAGCGCTCGAGCAACTATATGCCAATATTAGTCAAAATAATCAATGACGACACTGAAAATGCAGCGTAAATATTTTAAAATAAAATTTACCTTTTTGATTTCCGAAACACTTAAATTTATTATAATAAATGTTTCCCTTCAATATCACTATGTAATTATGGGAGCAATTTAAATTCTCAAAACAAGGTGGTTTTACATTGTACAGTTTCGATGGCATACCATAGTGACGACAGCGCCGTGCACGAGCGCCTTCAAAAACTGCCACCACGCCCCCGTCTTTTCTAGCTTCACCACAAGATCTCCTCTTTTAAAAGCTGTTGTGGCTGCTGAGCTGTCCCTCTCTTCACCGCTACTTCAGTATTTTTTGTTTCCATGGTGCACCAAAAAAGTCAATTAATAAAACATAAGGATACACTGAATTTATACAAATTACTAACTTTTGGCCATGACATCTCTCTCATTAATATTTTAGGCTTATTAAATCGTGAGCATAAATAAACATCCGTATGGGGCTGGAAATTTGGTGCCTGTTATCAGGGGGCCTACAATGATATACAGTATGACGCTGTCAAAGTTAAATGAGACTGTCACCGTTTGATTCTCTGGAGAAAAATAATTCTGGTTAATCAAACCATCAATGAAATGGTTAGATTAACAGGGTCCCCCCCAATTCTGGCAGAATAAATTTCCATGAATTTCCCAAAACTTTTGCAGTACCATAAGAATAGTTTTATAAACTTGTGGGTTTTGTAAAATTAAGTAGATAGAACACTATTTGTATAACTCTGTTTCTTATCCCTGCAAACAAAGGCCTTGTCACCAGTGTCAATACAGCTAGCAGGACTGCCATCTCCCAACTACAGGACTGTTTGTAACACAGAGACTGTACTATATCTTTCCATTAGACTGTGTTCGATACATGTATATACACTTCATCTGTGCCGTCACATCTTAATTACCGTGTGGATAACATCACCGTTAACAAAAGGATCAGAGTGTACTAGGGCTGCCGTGATTAGCTTCCGTAGTCGACGACGTCGACACTGAAAATGGGTCAACATCACTATTTTAAATCAACGCATCTTTTTGTTAATTATTCCAATAAAATTGCTTTTATGGTTTCTAAAATGCTTCAGTTCATTACAACAAATATTTTCCTTTAATATCACTCCATAATTATTTAAGAAGTTCAAATCACCACTAAACAAAAAAGGTGATTTTGTACACTGTGCAGTTTCAACTGCACACCACAGCGGCACTATGGAGGGGCATGTGAAGGGGAGCTATTCTGCATGATGGGCTGTTAGAATAGGCAGAAGCACCCAAGTGCTGTCTATTAATGATTATTAAATTAGCGTTAGAATGGAGAGCTTTAACACCTTCTGTCCCTGTAGAGTAAGTACACTCATTATTAAAGCCATAAAGTTGTCCGACTGCTACATTGGAATCTCCATTAGAATCTCCACTGAATAATTGTGAAAATGTTTAGGCTAAAATCTGGGCTTATTCGCCATTTAAAAACATTTAGTGCCGTTATCGTAAACTAAAACAAACAAAGGACACGAAAAAAATAATTTGTAAACGGAAATAAAAATGAAAACCATATTTACAAAAAAAATGTCAGACTAATCTGCAAAAGTACAGTGGTACCTTGGTTCTCGAACTCACTAGAACTTGAATTTCTTTAAAGTGGAACAAACCAGTTTGACCTACAACTCGATCAGAATATCAAAAGTTGAACCATGAACGTTGACCTAATATAAATTGTACGCGCCAGGAAATGAGTCATACAATGCAATTCTTACTTGAATGCCTTCTTCACAGACTGGACGATTAACCAAATAAAGCAGCGCAACATACAGTAACTAATAAGAAATAAACCACTAACTTACATGGTAAATCCTCAGGGTAAATACCAGGAGCAGGTGTGGCTCATCAGAAGCCAGGTAGGATAGAGAACCTACTGGATAGTAGCTCTACAGGACCGGAGTTGGAGACCCCTGGTGTAGACAGTTATCAAGAAGTGGAGAGAATATGGGACAACAGTGACTGAGACTGCACAGCCCTCCAACTTTGATGAAAAGACAAGAGAAAAACTGATCAGGGAGGCTGCCAAGGGGCCTACAGCAACACTGAAGGAGCTGCAGGAATTTCTGGCAAGTACTAGTTGAGAACTACATATGACGATCTCCCATATTCTCCACGTCTGGACTATGGAGGAGGATCGCAAGATGGAAGCCTTTTCTTACAAAAGAAAAACATCTAGGCCCAGCTAAATTTGCAACAAAATAAATACAAATACATATCCTAAAAGCATGTGGGAAAATATGTTATGATTTAATGAAATTGAGGTTGAACTTTTTGGCCACAAGTCCAAAAGGCATGTTTGGTGCCAAAACAACACTGTGCATCATCAAAAGAACGCCATACCCACGAATATGCACGGTGGAGGAAGCATCAGGCTTTGGGCTGTTATTCTTCAGCTGGAACTGGGGCTTTACTCAACATGGAGGGAATTATGAACAGTTCCAAATACCAGTCAATGTTGGCCCAAAACCTTCAGGGGTCTGCTGGAAAGCTGAAGATGAGGAGGAATTTCACATTTCAGCATGACAATGACCCCAAGCCTCCATCAAAATCAACCAAAGGAAGGCTTACGCAGAAAAAAATTAAAGCTTTGGAACGACCCAGCCAGAGCCCAGACCTGAAGATCCAACTGAAAATCTGTGGGGCGACCTGAAGGTGGCTGTGCACAGGAGATGCCCTCGCAATCTGACAGATCTGGAGCGCTTTTGCATGGAAGAGTGGGCAAATATTACCAAGTCAAGATGTGGCAGGCTGACAGACTCCAACCCAAAAAGACTGAATGCTGGAATTAAATCAAAAGATGCTCCAACAGAGCATTAGTTTAAGCGTGTGACACTTACACATTTTTAATTTTTTCCAACTGAATTGTACAGGTTAAAGGTCACATTAAAGGTGGGAAACGTTTTGAAATTATTTCCTGGACTAATTTTTTTAAAAACCTGTAATTTTAACAGAGGTGTGTACATTTTATATCCACTGTTCACATGTGCAAATAATCTGTTACTGTACACTGGTGCAATAGTTTGTTCAGGTTATTTGAACACTTAACATTGCATATGACATTTTTGCAAATACTTTGAACATAATTTGTAAGATTATTTTATCTTTAGCGTATATTTACTAATTGTATTCTTTAAATGCATCTTTGGGGTTAATAATATTGTTGTGTCACATAATGACAAAGTGCTTGAACTTAAGGAAACAGGAGAAACCCTCATGACACAAGCAGAATCTGCAGACCCCATGTACACTGAGCGGCTTCAAATAACACCAAGCGTCAAACAGCAGCGGCACGATCGACACACTCACTGCGTGGCAGCGGAGAGACCAATGCAACGCACAGGTGCAGTGCACGCTAACCCACCACCAGGCCTTTGGCTCTGACCGACGGAACTCAGAGTCGCCTTTCCCACTGCGGTGTCAGGACATCTGCAGAGTGGCTCCCACATTCACGGAATCTGGATCTTCGATGACATGACCCATCACAACCACACGATGTTTGTATGTCGCGCCTGACACGGATGCAGCTGCACATGGCGTCAAGCCAAAGCGGAGAACTCTGACCCCCCCCAGTCACAAGAGACAGCCCCTTAATCACTGCCCACCTGCTGCACCAACCGGTGACCAAGGCTACAGCCCAGAGACCATCCTCCTACCACAACCTCTGACTTCTCAACGTGCATAGAGATATGTCCACTTCAAGGAAACAGATGGTGCCGCGACCAACCAACAGAAGCAAGTGTACGGTCCCCGTGGTGCTTTGGTGCATCACCTAGCGGTAGTTATAGCAACAAAAATATCAATAGTAAATAAAAATGCTACGGAATCTCACACTTCAAAAGGTTTTAGCTATCGAGCCTGACCGCTACCTCTCGATGGCCCCTCCCAGCCCCTGCTGCTGGCTGTCTGTTACCCCGAAAGCCGGATCCATCTCCCCCTGCACACGCCACCCAGGTCCTGGCGAGCTCCAGCCCATAGACCGAGCCGAGGCCTTCCTGGATGATGTCACCATGAGGTCACCTACCCTGACTCAGGAATCGACAGGCATGCCAGACCCATGTGAACACGCAGGGTGCCCATGCAGTGACGGCGAGCTAAAAATAAAAACACAGTAAACATGCTGCAGTAAACATGCTGTCTATCATGTGGGATCCATAGCAACACATACAAAGTCAGGCAACGAAAGGAACCTCATTCCCTTGAGGATATGGGACACCTCCCTCTTGGAAAATGGCCCGGGAGAATGGACAGGAGTGAAAACCCAACCAGGAAGACAAAATCTGAAAGTGACCGATTCCTTGGCCACTATGCGGCACCATGGCTGCGCATCGCCTCATGTAATGGGGGGGGGGGGGCATATAAACCTCATTTATGACATCTAATTACACAACAAAAAAAAGCAAGTCCTTCAGCAGAATGGTACCATTCCCCTCCTCTGCAGAGCCGGGTCTGAGGCCTGCATAGCGGCGCTTAGAACCCAGACCGTGAAGGTACTGGACCCATCAGAACCCCTCAGGGGAAGCCGAGAGGGAGCCTATGTGGGTCAGGCCAGCGCACGACGCCAGGCTGCTACGCTAGCGTGACACCACGGGGCAGTAAATCTGACCATCTGCTCCCTCGGGGGGGGGGGGGGGGGGGGTTGTAGGCCATAGTGGACACAGACTCGCAGGGCCTTCATACACAAACACAAGCATCACGACGGTCGCTCGCTTGTATGCATGTGTGCACGCACCCCCAGGGCAGCAGGGACCCTCTGCTGGCATCCCCCCTGTGCCCCGGGGGGGGGGGGGGGGGCTCTGGCTTGCCTGGCGGACACTGCCTTCCTTCCAGAACGTTACTCCAGCACTCCTCCAACGCCCACATGTCCGCCCTGGCAGCAGAGCCTGGCACAGCCGCATCCCCCCCCCCCGATTTGCTCCACTCTCTCATACGTCCACACCATCGTGATGCCAGGGCTCCCTGTGGGAGGCACTACTGATCACCTTGTTGAACCTCTTACTGTAAAGTTCTAAAAATAAAAGCTGACTGAGCCCCCCCTCCACCCAGCAACGTGTTTCTGAAGATCAGGACTTATACGACACATGAACACCTCACCTGGTCCAGATGAAGTGGGGGGGGGGGGGGGGGCAGCAATTACAAGCATGTCACGCTTGTCACACAGTTAGCCAGGCCTGCCACACGCCCCCGCAACGGCCATCTGGCCCCCCGATAGCGGAAAGGGGCTCAAACCAGCATGAGTAATGCACTACCTGGATGAGAGGCCGCTGAGGTGGCAGGAAGGCGGATGTTAGGGTGGATGGACCCGCCTGAAGGTGTAGGACTGAAGAGATGAGAACGTGACCTGTGACGTGGTGCTCAAAGATGACTTGCGGGTGCGGGCGGAGTCAGGGCCGGAGACGGAGCTTCCTCATGGTGCGTATGTGCGATTGCAAAGATGCCACATGGGAGAAAATCCAAATAAGCTACAAATCTCTCACACACACACACACACACACACACACACAGGTACTGGGCACTGCAGAGGGGATTCAAACACATATGCTACTGGACAAATGCTGTGCAGACAGCGTACAGGGTATATTGCAGTAGTGCTGTTATATGCAGCACTACTTATTAATTATCAAATTTAAGTTAGTCATTTAATACAATTCACCCCCTTCCACGCGCACACAAATCGGAAATTGTCATTAACATTTCAATTTATTAAAACATTTCTTAAACATTAGAGCATTATTAACAAAATTTCCTTTTTGCAGGTGTCTAATATTTATGAGAGAAGTGCTACGTGATTGGTCAGTGCATGCCTTACAAAACAGTGTGGCACTGCTGGCACCGGTGATATTAGACAAAACTATATTGGAGTTCAGTCTATAATTGATATAGTTTTAACGGTGCCATCAGTGAAACAAGTAGCCAGCTTATTAGCAAAATAATTTTGTATTGTAAATGAAAACCATGCCGCAGGCCCAATAAATAAAATAACGTAGCACTTGAGTGGCAGAGAGATCAGGTGGACAGTAAAGTTCAGTTATTAGCAGACTGTTTTATTCTTAAAGGACAGCATTAATGTGCCCCCGAGGGGACAACGTACTTTCGCTTACAATACGTTTAGCTTATCAAAACATTTACGAAGTTTTACACAACGCATGAACATAAAAATTCCACGTCGACGCATTTATATAATCGATTAAATCGACGATTACTCGTCCCAGCCCTACACTGCAGCCAGAGCTGGCAACCGGGATGGAGTGACTTCAGAAAGAGGAACTGAAAGTAGACTGCAAAGTAGCTGAAAGTAGGCCTTGAATTACTGAGGTGGGGGGGGGTTTCACATCTCACATGTCTGAGTTTGGAAAAAAGAAACATGCAGGATTGCAACATGCGAGGGGCAGTGGTGATTTTTCAGATGTGTCAATTGCTCACCCCAGAGAGAGGAAGAGAAAGTGAAGCAGGCAGAAGAGTACAGCAAAGAGGTGGTGAGGTGGGGCGCGTCTGTCTGAGGTAGGGCTCTCCACAGTGCCAGACTACTATGCAGTGTTGTTATTGGCTTATCAGGGTAACTTGTCGGATTTAAGGTACTACAGTTTAAATGGGTTTCATATTCGTTCACTTACATTTTGCCCAGACTACCTTAAATTCGACAACTTACCCCAATAAACCAGCAGCAGCGCTTCATAGTACAGGCCACAGGAATCTAATGTTTTTTTTTTTTTCAGATAAGATACACCATCCTAAAAAAACTAAACAAACAAAACTAATAAAAACATTGTGATATAATTTAAAACCTCTGATTTTCAGCTGTACATTTACTGAGTCACACCTTTTGGCAGAGAAGGAGCACAAATGCCATGAGATTGGGTGAATGAGGGTTTACTATAAGGGAGACAAAACAGGAACATCAAAGAAAGGCAAGACGGATGTCAATGACCGGTGTACGGTCGATATACGGTGCCTTGTCGAAAAATGCTACCGTAGTGAAAATCGATAGCCCTAACCCTAACTCTTAACCTAATCCTAAACCCATCCCTCCAAAACCCCCTAAAACCCTTACCGTAATCCCAACCCTAACCCCTAAACTTAACCCTAATCCCAAAACAGTGGACTGCACATGCACAGAAAGGCTCTATAGCACGTCTCGATAGGTAGGATTTTATGACAGAACACCGGATTAGGGAAAACATACCTAATGCAGACTTAAATAAATTAGACTAATAAAAACAACTGGAAACAGTTGATAACCCCGTGTGGAACCCCCGTGTTTAACGAGGGGGCGTGGCACACGGGAGGAGCGGATGAGTGGGGCAGGACATACTGCACTTTTGATTCAAATAAGTTTTTTTCATCTCTATGTTTTGCTTTTTTTGTCTTGGTTTAACAGTTTTAAATCTTGTTCTTATAAAGCACATTAATAACCCCTGTGTACGATAAACTTGCCTTGCCATAGGGAGACCGAGAAACTTTCTCCTCAAGACCACATGAACAACTACAAACTATATGCTGGAAACTAAGACATTCACAAGGCAACTCCATGAAAAGCTCTGTAAAAGTAGAAATGTGTCTATTTTATGATAAGATAACATGAGCCAACTGGCTAGTAGTTGCTTTAACTGAAAAAATTCACTCCAGTCAGAGAAAAAACACACTACATCAAACATTTACATTGCAATAATGTATGACATGAAATAAACTTGTAACTATATCATTCAGTAATACAAATAATAAAGCATACCGTTCACATTGGCCTCAAGAACTAAGTGAACACTTGATTCCCCTGCACTTCCTGTAGTGGCTGAGCGTGCACCTGACGTCAGTGGCTGAAAGTGCACGTTCTGCAGCCAGACCCGTCTCAAACTGTCTGCCTAGCTGCAGTGATCACGCAATGGGATTTGTAGATTTATTACCACGCAGACACCAGTGCAAATCAGAAAACGCAACCAACAGATTAGTTTTACAGCACTTTACCATTTTATTTTCTGTGGACAACGCTTTTTGGGAATGAATGGAGGTAGGAATTTTAAGACTTGGGTAAATTACATTTAAGACCTAGGACGAAAATCTGTGCATTTTAAAGCCTTAAATTTAACTTTTCAATTTTAGACTTTAAGAACCCTGTTAAACAGAAAAACTCAAAACGACTAAGTGGACTCTAAATGCCAGGTTCAAACCTCAAGCCCATAAATCATTCCAGGCTCTGACACTTGCTCTTTGACCTCTACGGATATAACCTGATTGGTTAAGAAGGTGAACGTACTCAGAATACACAGACAATGAGCGTGTGTGATGCCAGTTCCCGTTTCTGCAACATGCCCTGGGGAGACTTGAACGCACTTCTCGTTTAATTATCTGTGCTCACTTTCATTTGGAAGCTTTAATGTAACATTTTTTTGCTGCATTCCGGAGTGGGATTACCAGTCATCACATATCTGAGTCAAACTGGCCCACCAGTGACGCGGCCCAGCAATGCCATCAGGCTGCCATACCAGCGGGGCCAGCCGTCCCAGCAAAGGCCGCGTGGGAGGCTGCAATTGGAGGGCTAGGCCTAGCTGTCCTCTAAACAAAGAGAGCCCTTGATGGTACAAGAGGGGGCAAGATGTCATGTGACATCTCAGCCACGTTCACAATGTGTCAGAGAGCCACTTCCTGTCACCTGCACCGGAAGTTGACAAGGCAGTGCAACAGCATGTTTCTGCTGCAGCCTCTAAATGTACCAGGGTCCCCATGCCCCTAGATACGACAGAAAAGCCACCCTGGGGTCCGAGGAGCCGACCGTCTATTTATAAGCGAGTTGGAGATGACGCGCTCATTCAGCTTCCCGAGGATCAAGCAACGGAAGAGCAGACACCGACACATACTCCAGAGTCTAAATTTAGCAAAGCTTTCAGGGTATGGCAAGAAAAATAAATACAAAGAACCCCGAGACACATTAACGCCCCAGCTATAGAGGCATGGTGTTTACTCTTAAGTACGGAAACAGGAGATACATAAATCCAAATCACACAAACGAATGAAATATTCAGATGTAGCAGGAACATTTCCCGAGCAGTTACAACTGCTTTGCGGGACAATAATGTTTTGTTCACACAAAAGTGAATCAAATAAGAGAAAAAAAAATCTAAAAGCACAGAGCGAAAGGGGTATTTTAAAAATGTATTTAAGACACGCTCTCATCTTTTCATTTGTCTGATGTTAAACTCATTTAAGATTATTCAAAATAAGAAACGTGCAATTAAGGGAAGCCACAGGGAAAGTGATCAAATATAACTTTACTCAACTAAAAACAAAAACTGTCTTCCAGATTACAGACGATATATGAAGGAAACGATAATTCAAAACGTAACACAAATTTTGCACCATGTTTTTTTCTGTTATAGTTAAGATATAAATATGAACGTTGCTTAGATTCCCGTTTCACACGGCACACAGCGATGCTGTATTTCCCAGAATCAAACCCGCACGGCGATTCAATTAAAGTGTGGGACTTCAGAGAAACTTTAAAACATCGGGCAGCTTTTTAAAAATGCGCCCCTGGTTTGTCGAACTACGAGCTCTAACGACGTTGATCCTGGAGTTTTCATGTGGCCATTTAATTATGATTACCGCCTTTCCAAAACTGGAGAATGATGGACATCGATCAGGTGTAAAGTGCGTCCGCCGCAAACACGCCGGTCTGGATCAAACTGCACGGTGTCCCGCTCTGGGAATGTAAAACAGCAAATGTGTGCGCAATAGTCCTCGCATGGCGAGCGTGTCCCCTAGCCCAATATTTCTACATTTAACGGCTCAAAAAATCCGAAGCCTTTTGTGGGTCACTGCACACAGTCGCCCGTTAATAAAACATGCAACACAGGGTCGGCAAGCAAAGAAAGGGACTTTTAACGCAACCTTTAAACTTTTATCGGATTACTATTCGCACTGCTCCGTGCGTCGATTTAAACAACGATCACCAGCAAACAAGGTGATTTACTGCCATCAAAGCGCTAGTTTCCCGAGCGAGCGTCCATTATGTCCCGCTTAAGTTTAACAGCTTACCTCGTCTCGGCCATCGTGCTCACATCGTCCGAAGCGCCACTCGGGACGAAGCTGTGAAGTTCTTCCAGCACGGCGTGTCTCTCGCTGTATCTCCGCCCCTGAAGCGGCTCGGTCAGTCAGGCTACCGAGCGCATCTCCGACCCGCAGAAGACTGCTGACGGGACACGCCGAAGACAAGCCAGGAATGCCCCCATTAAAACAAATTTTAAACATTCAATATCAGATGCGTGAATTTTAAGATGCACTCCTAAATGCATCGACGAGATCAAATATTAATTATATGTAAAGATATGTACAAATGGGCTTGCAGTGTTACTGACTCGCAGCGGAGTGTGAGAGCAGCACCCAGAGCCTGCCGCTGCCCGTCTCCTTGCCTGGGCTCCCCCTGGGTGTTCTCGTTTTTCACGTTATCCAAAGACACGCTGTTCTCGGCGGTCTGTGACTCCGCTTTTCCCAGAGCGCGTTTATGATGCGCAACCTACCGGCGCATTACGTCTTGCAGGGCTCTGAGAGAGGATAGATCTGTTGAAAGAATAACGTAAACATTATATATAAAAAAACTGGATTAACATTATTAGCCTACATGTGTACGCATGTTTAACAACTCGCATTATAATGTGCGACAAAGAGTCCACCAGTGCCCTGAATGACGCTCAGAAACCGGGATACAGGGTTACTAGCGCATTGGGCAGTAGGGTAAGCATGCGAGATTTCAGTGATCAATTCCCGTGATATTGCAGGATAAGTTTGCATTGACGCCTGATTATGTCACCTTGTGAGGGGCCTTGCTATACAAATATCACAAAGCCATTAAAGCTACGTTCCTCTCGGGGAATGATCAGATAACTAGTTTACTTCATAAAACATGTAATAAATTTACTGCAGTGGACTGGCATGGTGTACAGGATGTTCCCCTACCTTGTTACCTGTGCTGTCGTGAAAGCGGTTTGAAGATGGATGGACGATGGACGGCAATTATCATACGTTTGGATTCCTATAAATCCGTTCCTAAAACTTTCTTCCTCCGAGATTTCGGGAGATAGAAAGTCCCGCAGCGCCACTTGCTGGTTGTGTTGGGCGAAGCGGTCTAATAGAAATACCGTCTATCCATTAATTTTCTGTTCTTGCTTTTCATACACGTCATTCATAGTTTAAGATATTGCTGCTAATTAAACAAGCGCGTTCCTGAGAATGATAATATTTTAATGTTTTGAGGCGTTTAAGGTAAAGGAGGAAGAGGCCGATCAGCAACAAGGTGGATGGACTCATTAATCACAACGAGCACTTCTGAGTAAAGAAATCACTTCTTTACACAGCATGTAGTTATAGTATGGAATAGTCTTCATGTTAGTGTAGCGGAGCTAAAACCCCGGGTTCCTTGAAATCAGAGCTAGATAAGACTTTAGCAACTCCGAGCTATTAGTTAAGTTCTCCCCAAACGAGCTTGATGAGCCGAATGGCCTCCTTTCGTTTGTAAAATTCTAATGCTTTGACGTAAGCCTGAAGATCTAGATATAAGACAGATCATTCTGGAGAAATGCCGTTTATATAGTTGACACGGCTAGATGCCCCGGCTTTACACATTAAGAAACTTTTATGAGTTGTGTGCATGATTGCGATTAGTTCTTGCATGATTACGCGTATAAAAGATTAACGGTACGTTTGCCAAAAACTTCCGTTAGCAATAGCTGGAATCGTTCAGTTGCGTGAACTATGTTAGTTGCTAACGTTGCTAGCAGCTGTGCATTTGGGAAACATAACTTATGGTCTGTTAACAGAAATTTTTAATTGGTCCACACCAGCATAATGATATACGGTGTGTAGTGTGAGGTGTAGAGCTGGGTGGGGACCGGTGCCATAGCCATATGTGCCGGATCTTATACATTGCACTTACATATTGCACTCACCTAACTGTTAGCACTGCCTATTGTCTCCCCTACTTTGACGAATTGCACATTTTATTTATCCTACTCCTCCTATGGTGTGTTGCCTGGAGACCCAAAATGATCAAGATATCCTGCACAACTCACACCTATCCACACATGCGACATCTCCACTACCCATGATGTCCTTCTGTCCAGCTCGCCCTTATGCCTGTGTTGTCCCCCACGTATGCCCGGCTGCCATACTACTGGTTGCTTGGCGATCTGAAGGAGCACCAACACCAGCTTGTCATCACCTCCCTGCTCCCCGGTTGTGACTCAAATTTAATGACTTAGACTGTGTGACCTACCACTTAGCCATCTCTCCGATTTGACTCTCATTGCTGACCCCTGGAGGATGGGCTCCCCCTTTGAGTCTGGTCCCTCCCTAGGTTTATTCCTTCTAGGGAGTTTTTCCTTGCCACCGTCACCTATGGCTTACTCACTGGGGGCTTTGGCCAGGGATGGGAAACATTTGTTGTTGTTTTGTCCCAGTGTGCCTACAATATGCTCATGGTGAGCGTGATGTCCCCAGAGTATGGCCACTGCGTGTTCACTGTGCCCAGTGTACCTACAGTATGCTCATGGTGAGCGTGATGTCCCCAG
>JABFEB020000124.1:8904174-8918062 GCA_019775895.2 Stomatorhinus ivindoensis | reverse complement strand
ATGGCAGCCTCCGCTACCGGTGTGTGAATGTGTGTATGAATGGGTGAATGAGAGGCATTATTGTAAAGCGCTTTGGAAAAAGCGCTATATAAATGCAGTCCATTTACCGTTGCAGTGATGGCAGCGTGTCCCACTCACCGGTCTCCAGGCTGCACTGCTCATGACCTTTGCAGGAGCGCAGCTCCATGAGCTGGACGTGCAGCTGACTGAGGACATTGCGGGGCAGAGAGCTGACGGCATTCACCAGCTACAGACACAGAGGAAAGGAATGCTTGGTGAAGGAAATGGGCCGAAGAATAAATGGAGGAGAATGTAGGACACGGGATACCTGGTAAGGGTCAGTGTTGAGGTCGAAATACTCCAGGAAGCCGGTGGCAAACTCACAGAACAAGAAGTTGTGTGTGCTGTTGATGGTCCTCACACACCAGTAGGTGTTATTGTTGGCGCTGGTACAGGCGCAGAACGGCCCCACTGGAAGGGCAGAGAGGGGGTCAGATAGGGTTGTCACCATAATCCGTTTAACATTTCATCCTTAAAGGTCAACAGTGACTCGCTGTTTGTTTCACTCCCTCTTTTTGGCAAGCAGTTCAACATGGCTGACCTTTTGAGATTTCACTGCAGACCTACAGAAAACCTCTCCACAGAGCTACAGTAGAAGAGGAAACTTCAGAACTGTGGGACTTTCCAGAGATATGGAACAGGATTTGCCTGTAGGTTTTGAAAGTTGCAGGCCCTTACTTGTCCAGAAGGGGGCAGTCTGCCAGTGCTGGTTGTCATGTGTGAAGCAGGTGAGGCCGGGCATGCTGCAGGTGTCATTGTTGCGCAGTCGTTTCAGCAGTTTGCGCAGCTTCTTCCTGCGTTTCTGCTCCTTCAGAAGCTGCTGCTTCCTGTCCTCAAGCTGCGACTTCCTGCTTGGGCACGGAAGGTGACATGTGAGCACAGACCCAGAGATGGCATATGAATGGGAGCCGGCCGGGGTCCCCTCATCACCTGGGCAGATGCATGTGGCCTCTTTGATGATTCAGCTCTTTGTGCTTGTATCTAAAGCCCAAAAAAGACAGTGGCTCAGTAGGAACTGTTGGTAAGAGCACTGTTAATTGGTCATGTGATAGTGGCATTTGTGAAACATTTTGGAAAAAACATTTTATTGTACTTTATTGTGTTTGGGCACAGAAACTCCAACTAAATGTTTACTGCACACAGCTTTGCATTACTGAGCATGATTCACTATCCTGCTGGCAAAAAAAAAAACTTAAAAGTTTCCCACAGGCCAGATGCATGCCCTGACAATCATACCTTTCCTTCATGTCACATGATCAGATGCCTGCATGCCCTGACAGTCGTACCTTTTCTTCCAGTCACATGATCAGACGCCTGCATGCCTTGACAGTCGTACCTTTTCTTTCAGTCACATGATCAGAAGCCTGCATGCCCTGACAGACGTACCTTTTCTTCCAGTCACATGATCAGACGCCTGCATGCCCTGACAGTCGTACCTTTTCTTCCAGTCACATGATCAGATGCCTGCATGCCCTGACAGTCGTACCTTTTCTTCCAGTCACATGATCAGACGCCTGCATGCCCTGACAGTCGTATCTTTTCTTCCAGTCCCATGATCAGATGTCCGCGTGCCCTGACCATTGTACAGTTTCTCCATGTCGCCTGAACTGACTGACTCAGCAGACAGGACCCTTATCAAAACTCACAGTGGGCAGTTGCACTCCACAGGGCGGGCATGCTTCAGATGACCTTTGACCTCTTGCAGGTTCTTAATCCTGGTCTGCAGCATCTCGATCTGTATATGACATGTGGAGGGGGAGTGGGGGTGTCGATGATTGCAGAGAGACATGCAGCATAGTGTAAAAAATACAGCATCCTGAAGCAGGCCAAAGAGAAGAACAACTGGAGATCAAGCCTGTATGTATTCGAAATGTTGGAAACAGGCAATGCATTCTATCAAAGCAGCGATACACATGCCCTGTGTAAATCCAGACTCTGCATGCATGCAATGTTTATGGCCCTTACTCCACCCCAAAGCACATGGCTGGTAACCGTCCTTAAAGCTTGAGTGGGCAGCTGACCCAGCTAAGTGTCAGAGTGGGGGGAGGAGCCGGGACTCACTCACCTCATGGTCCACATGGAGCTTGTGCTCCTTCCACGCCCACAGTGATTGGTAGAGCTCGCCGTCACAGCGCACACTGCTATTGGTCAGGAGGGAGCACCTGTAGGAGTACGGGCTGGCTGTGTGCTGGCTCGCATGTTTCACGCCTTCTGAACATGCACGCATACATGCTGTATACATATGTACTCAAATGTATATACAATATATACAACTAAAAATATGCGCAGACACACAGGGTCACAGTATAACCCTGTCAAACCACACACACACACAGGCACACAGGCACACTGTGACCCACCTGTAAGTGACTTTCAGTGGAGATCGCCCCTTCAGGTAGCTGCCAGCTGAGGGCTTCAGGTTTGGTCCCCGGGATTTATCCTGCCATTCCACCCCCCTGCGCCGCCGCCACCACAACCGGTCCTCAGTCCAGCTGTGGTTCCAGCGGGCAGGATGTGCGGAGCGGTCCGGAAGGTTCTGTATAAAGACCCTCCGGGTCTTTGCGTCTGCCAGGCAAAGAGGAGAGCGATGTGGATGATGGCAGAGGAGCTCGGTGGGGGTTCCTGGAAGGACACTGGCTCACGTTCCCATAAACCCCTCCAAAAAATCTCCACAACCCCACTGCGTGACTGAGCCACTCGCTGGACACTGCACCAGCGGGTGCCCAGGACGCAGGACACTGCATGATGATTGCCATTGGTCTTAGGGGTTCAAACCCTGTCTGCTTTGTATAATCATTTTGTCATCATTCTGAGGACCGTGAGTGACGGAGTGGGCTAAGCGGCTATGCCTGTGAGCCGAAGGGTGCTGGTTCAAATCCCATGCTTGGCAGGGTAGCCGTGTTTCTTTCTGCCCTTCCAGGGTACTGGATGAATGGCTTCACTCTCACTTCTGTGTCTGTCTGTCTTAAAGATGAGATGAGATGTGTGTAAGCTAACACATTTCAGTGTACCTGTACTCATACTTGTACAAACAGCAAATTCAGCTTTGCTCTGTTTTATTTTCAAGCGCCTGTCACCCTCTTGTAATTCTCATACTACAAATATATCCCTAAGCAGGAGACACACAGCAACTACATGAGTCTGAGCTCAGCTCTGTCAGTCACTGTATTCCTGTAAGTCGTACACTTTTCTTGCTTTGCTTGTTTCTCAAGGTGTCTGTGCTTGTGCTGATCTGACTACAATGCCCCCCCCCCCATTCTCTGTATATCCCCTGTCAAACCACTAGATGTCAGCAAAGGTCTCTTTATAACTAAATAAGTCTTTCGGATGACCGAATTTAAGAAGTCTTTGAGCGGTGGAGAGGAATCTGTGACCTGCAGTGACACGGCGCGTTTCACAGGCTAAGCCGCTTGTTAAAATACGTCATGCGGCTCAGATAACGAGGCACGCTGTAGGGGTGCAGAGACAGTGATCTCATCGGGGGGGCTCACCCTCATTAGTGGGCGGCTCCTCCGGCCTGAAAGACCTCGCTGGGAGGCTGAGAGAGTCACATCTGCACCTCCCTCGACCTCTGTAAGGGGCAGGATACTGCTGATCCAAAGGAGCAGGATGGGTAGGGGGGCATTTGGAGAGACGCAGCGTCCCCCAGGGGTCCTCTGTGCATTGCCACTGCTGGGGGAGGGGTTTCGCTTATATCATAGACACACACAGACCTGTACTCATATCTTTGTGTGGACTGTCCATTTATTTCTATGGGCAAAATCCTAATACCAACAATGTCAACCTTAACCCCTACCCAGCCCTAACCTTAACCATAAGTAACCAAACAAAATACAAGACTTCCGGCATTTAAAATTTTTTTTTATTGCAGTCACAGATTTTTTGAAAATTGAGGTTATCCAAGTGGGGACCTGAAAAATGCCCCCCAAAAGTAAAGAAGTTTCGGTCCCCAAATGTGATCTATGCAAACACACACAAGCACAAACACACATACAAAACAGCACTGTGTATTTTGCCTGACTGCATGCAAGGGGGTTACGTTTAATGGGTTAGGTTCAGGGGGACCGCGCAGCCTGACGGACACACCTGCCCTCTTTGCTCGCAGGGGGCCTGGTGCTCGATCGGCTGACACAGGTCCCCCTCCCGCCGCTGGCCTGGTAGGAAGTTATCTTCCTGCTGTGCCTCCTTCCCATGATCCCTCCTGTGAAGCGGCTTTCTGTGGGTGACAGTGGAAGGCCCTGTGTGCAGCCGGCTGCGCTCCACCTGCGCGCTCTTACAAAGCAGCCTATATGGCAACCACCGACAACATACATGGGGGCGAAAGTCTCCGATGCACCCATGTTTCTGAAACATTCCAGCGCTGTGCTGCTTGGATGCACTCCGGTCTTCACACAGACTTACCCTCTCTCCACCAGGAAAGACTCCCTCCATACTTCCACTTCGCCGGGGACTTGGAACCTTGGGTGACAGGGAAGGGTGACGTTGAGGTGGCGGGAAGGTGTGCATCACCTAAGGGCCAGTGGGCTGTACCATCCCACAGCCAGGCGCCATACCTGTTTGCAGGTTTGCCAGGGCCCAGGAGTTTCCGTATAGACCTGCCATCCATGTCTGGGGGCACGTTGACCCCGGCGATGTCCAGGATGGTGGGGGCCAGGTCGATGTTCAGCACGATGTGTGGGTTGCTGTGAGAGAGAAGGGGAGGTAAAAAAAAAGGAATCAGTTGCTCTGCCGCTGTAGATTTGAGCTCCTCTCCTCTCAGTCTGTCCCAGTCTCTCCTTTCCTCAGCCCAGCCGCTTCCTACATTCACATTTGCATTTACTTATCCAGCAGGCACACAGCTGTCAGGGAGCCAGCGGACACACTTGTCTGCAGCTGTCAATCAGGTGACCAGAGTTTCCAGGAAGAATGAGAGAGAGAAAGAGACATAGGAGCACCCCCACCAGGGTGACCGGAAGACCCTCCCGCAGACAAAGAGCCCAGCGTCTCTGCTTCCACAGCTCAGTCAGACACAAACATGCAGGCATATTTCCACAATTCTGTCACTATAATGCACTGATGTGGATCGAAACTTGATTTAAAAAGCATTAAAAGGTGATTCTCATGAAACCATCAACCTCATTTCTGAAACCTCAGTATCATTACTACAAAGGTGTCCATTTAATGTTAATTTAATAAATCAAAAAATATGTGTAGAATCTATATCTATTATGTTCCTTCAGGTTTGCCACAAATATATCAAGTTTCAGTGAAATATGAAAAATATTAGGTTGTAGATTCCAGAAGGTGTTACGGTAATGATAGAAATCAGTCAAAATCAAATAAAAATGTTAATTTAAAAATATACATTATTTCAGAGTTTCAAGTAACTGAGTATGATTGTTAATGAGCATGACTGTTAAGCAATTTTAAAAATGTGAAAAAGTTTTGGCTTTCTTAATGGTCTCGATGTTTCGGTAATGAGATTTTTAAGGACTTGTTTTGGGAAATTAAAAAACATGTAAATGTCTCCATAAATAGTTTAAAACTTACCCTTACAAACAGTTCAGACCTGGTTATTAATGCTAAAAAAGGAATTTGTTGATGCAAGTCTTCTTCATGTTTGAAACCTTTGAAACCAAGATTTCATGAGAATCACCCTAAAAGTCAACTAATCCTTCATACGGAATCCTTCATACTGAATATGTATGATCCTGCATACAGTCCCTGTGTCTGAATATCTGCAGTCAGAAGGAAAACATTGTCAATTATTAGCGAGTGGAGAATCAACATACATATAAAATATTTTTCATTAAGAAGTAATTCAATAAATGGTCCATCTTTTTATACTGAGATCTTCCTATATTACACTGTATTGCATTTCATGGTTGTCCTAAGACACTGAGTTACTTAATAACAAAGGGTACTACAATGCATTGTACAGCTAGTCACTGAAAGGGCACTCACACAGCGCCATGCCCCACGCCGGGCCCGCGCATGTAGAACGGCACACGGATGTCGAATTCATATGGCATGGACTTGCCCTTGACCAGGCCAAATTGGCCGATGTGGTAGCCATGATCAGCCGTGTAGATCACGTATGTGTTTTCTAGTTCGTCTGTGTCCACCAACATCTCGTATACCTGAGAAACAGAGAATTCAGATCACTCACACACAGGTACACAAGAGAAGATGAAGCACCATGTGGCAAGTTGATCACCTGCCTCAGATCCCTAACAACACACCTGCCTCAGATACCAAACACCACGCACCTGCCTCAGACCCCTGACAGCACAACTGTCTCAGGTACCAAACAGTACACACCCGAATAAGGTACCAAACAGCGTAAACCTTGCCTCAGATACCAAACAGCACACACCTGCCTATGGTACCGAACAATACACACCTGCCTCGGGACGTGACACAAGCTAAACTAGCAGGCTCATCCATGCGCCATCTCAGCCCTCTGCTCTTTAAAGTGAGGCATGCTCACCTTCTCCACGCAGTCGTCCACAGACAGCAGTGTCTGTAGCCTCCTCCTCTGCAGCATGTTGGTGAACTGCATGTGCAGTGGCTGCATGGCACGTGTGTAACGCAGGATCCAGTGTTTATCAGGGTTTGGAGCTCGGTTGTAGCTGGGGGTGCTGAGTGAACAGGAGACATTTTACATCAGGTACTCTCAGAATAACCCATCTTCCAGCCGGTTATCCTGATCACTGTCACAGGGAGCCTGGAGCGAATCCCAGGTGGCACAGGACGCAAGCATGGGGGGCACCCTGGATGGAATGCAGTCCATCACAGGGCACGCGCACACACAACCACACACTGTGGACAATTAAGTGGAGCCAGTTAGTATACCTGCATGTTATCATGTGTGTCATGCGTCAATGCATACACATGGTTTCCGCACATGTCCAGCAAAAGCCGTGCACGTGGTCGGAGGTCATGAGTGTCTCCAAAGCGGCTGGTGTGAGCCGCGGAGAGGACAGGCAGATTGAGACACCACCCTATTCCTCAACACCCTTGCTACCAGGGGGCACCAGTGCAGGCTACCTGCTGTCGTCCAGCTGGCAGGGGAAGGAAACTGAACCCCAGCCTGCTTGTTTGCATTATCTGGGGCTCAGTGTTAGGATGCTGGAGGCAGAGCTCATTTTAAGCCCTAACATCTCTGTCTAAATGGTATCATCTTTCTAGAGTTTTGCATTGGTGAGCTTAAAATAAACTCCATTAGTAGGTAATACATTATGCAGCACCACTGCCTGTGTATGGTTACATCACATTAGGCTAAACGTGTGCATGCGCTGCACCCACATGTGCTGGGAGGCATTGGGGAATGCATCGCTGTACTGCGGCGCCGAGTCCTCCGGGCCATGGGGGGCAGCGTGGCTCAGCACCATCATCACAGGCCGCTGAGGGTACGTCTTCTTCGATGTACGGAAGTAGCTGATGCTGTCGTTGGTAATAATGTCTGTAAGGTAGTCCTGGTTAACAAGGAAATGTTGTTTAGTCTCTTCATTGCACAGGGTGCTACAAGAAAGCAGATAAGCATGGTATTTGGCTATTATACAGTTAATTTATTTGCTGATTCAGCTATTTAGGCATTATGTTAAAATAATCTGAAAGCGAGAGGAACAGAATATTTTACAGGACTCAAAACCAAACATCATGCATTTTCCCACAGTCTTTTAGGTATGGAAGTCAAATGAACTTTGCATAGATATGTGGCCTGAATCAGTGTGAGGCAGCAGACCCAAGGTTGTGGCACTCATTAACTGCCAGTCCTGCCCCATCGCCCCGCCCCGTAGACCTCAGTTACTCACACCTGCTTACTGGGCTCATGGCCTCAGAACCACTGTTTTACCGCCTGTGACATTTTAAGCTTCGAGCCCCGGGATGTCAGTGACCCAGGAGCCCGATTAGTATTCAGACAGGAGCCACACCGTGGGGTAGTGTCCACCGTGCTTCTCGCGCATGCCGTTCCTGCACAGCGTGTAGTTGTAGAAACGGGAGTTCTTCACCAATGCCACCCAGTGTCCCCAGCCGGGGGGTACATATGAGCCATTGTACTCATTTAGGTACTTCCCGAAGAAGGCTGCAAAAAAAAAACAGAAAGTGCGGGGCGGGGGGGGGTTGTTGAGTGGGGGAGAGTCCATTACTTTCATGTGGGATCAGCAGAACTGAATAGGTGAAATTACACACTTCAGGTTTCACCCTAAGATTTCCCTCAGTATTTTTGGTTCCCGCCCCCCAGTGTGTATTGGGCAAAAACCGAGCCGTATACCCGGGGGCACAGTGACCACAGCAGAGACCACCCTCCACTCCCTCAAAAATGGGTCCTGCAGAAGCATGCCGAGTTGGTCACATGGTAAAGGAAATGAAAAGAAAAGGTTGACCTGGTATAAAATAAAAATATTCAGAGATACCTTCCCTGTGGTCAAAAAATTGTTTCGTGTCCAGTGCAAATATTTATGGTTTTGGTTTTTTGACTGGGAGCTAGAATGGAATGCAGATAGAAGGTGTGGGCGTTTAACTGTGAAAAAAAAACAAATATTTGTTTTATGCAATCACACACTGTTGGTCGTGTGATTGCATAAGTTAAATTAGCATGAGAAAGTATTATAAAACAGCTTTTTGTCCTGAAGGAACATAACATATAGATATTTCCCAGACTCATTTTCAACACTGGACATAAACCTTAACCAGCTGCATAGACAAAGGCTGTGCCTGTGATCAGAAGGTTGCTGATTTAAATCCTAGGCTCAGTAGAATGATGTCAATTTGGTTCCCTGACCAGGGTCCTCAACCCCAAAAAGCTCCAGGGACCAGCTGACCCTGCTTCTGAAAAAAGATACATCCATTCTGCCAAAAACGAAACCCAGTCAAATGAAGTATAATGTACCAGAAGAGTAAAGAGTGAAACAGGTGAGATATAAAACGTAGGTTAACTCTACAGTGTGCTTCCCTGCTGGAGGAGGAACGGCCGGCCCGTGACTCTGGGGGGCGGCAGGACACCCACCCGTCCTGTATCCTGCGGCACGGAGGTGTGTGGCAAAGGTGTGAGGCTCGTGCCTGGCCTGCCAGGCAGGAGAGGAGCAGTTCTCATTGTTGGTGTGGATGTCGTGGTTGTGCGCGTACTTCCCCGTCAGCAGTGAGGAGCGCGATGGGCAGCACATGGGCGTGGTCACGAAGGCATTGGAGAAGCTCATGCCAGCCCCACCCATCAGGCGCCTTGTCTTGTTCATGGCCTGCATGGATCCTGGAGGGAGGGGGGGGGGGGGGCAGGCCACGGGAGGTCAGAAAATACTGGGTGGGCCATTGGGCCATAGCCAACACTGAGCATCTGCTGCTGTCTGCTTATACTGGTCAGGTTTGAGGAGGGGAGCGGAGGAGGGTAGGTAGAGGGTACAGAACTGGGGTAAACTATTTGACGACTGTCTTGAAACCTTTCAGAAAGTCCTCCTGCTTTTTTAAGAATGAAAAGCACAGAGTCTGACCCAGTGCCCTGACTGTTGCCCCGCCTCCTTCCCCATGCCCAGGGCACTGCTGTCTGGACACACTCACGCATGCCAGCCATGCAGGTTAGGTGTGACCAAAATGCCTCGTCCCCTGGCTGAGAGTCGTGTGAGAAACCGTCTCATGGTGACGGTGGCTCTGACTGCTGGCTCCGGGCTGGAAAAGCTGTCAGCTCGCCCCAGTCCATCACACAGTCCTCCATCGCTGGCACTTTTTGTGTGATTAATGGCATGTGCAGGATAACAGATATGAAGTGTCTGCTTAGTCACAGAATGCAATTAGAGCTTCAAGGGGGATTGAAGCCTTGGTGTATCTGTGATCTGTGTGTGACTGGCGCGGGAAGCTCTGACCAGCGTACACTTTAGAGTGTCTCCTCTTGCCCTGTCACACCACAGGTGGCTCACAATAGCAGCAGCGCAGTCAAACCGGTTTGAGCCGGACAGACTGAAAGATCCTCTTACTCTCTCGTAATGCATCATGTGATAAATGGTTTAGTGCAGTGATCTGCATCGGTGATTTGGGAGCAACAGGATCGGGATGTGAACCATCCATCCAGGTAAAAACAGGTCGTTAGGGATATGTACTGCCACGTCATGCCTTTTGGCCACTAGGGGGACCCCTATCTCAACATTACATCTCCAACTGAGGTCATTCACCGCACCTGAATTTCTGTCACAGTTGGCAATGGGGCAACGGGAGTGACACTGTAAACACCTTTAGTCTAATATGACACAATAAATAATAAACATTACGACAGACACTGATATCACATACATCACATCTGCTCAGGATTTTCTGACGCCTTGCAGCATTCTGGGGTATTTCACTGCTTTGAAGTTAATTTATTCAAATGGCTCACTCTGTGGTTCAAAGCCATTTACATGAATGAGTGCTGGGCACAGCAGCTTGCTGATACAGCAGGGGGCGCCGCTAGACACATGGTGGCTGGCCGCTCACCCAGTTCCACGTCCTGGTCATCGGTGAGGATAAGGATGATGTTGGGTCGGCTGCTTCGGCGGTGCTTCCCAGGGGGGTGGGTGGGGCTACGGGGGCTGGGCTGCTGGGTGGAGATGTGGGCAAGACACAGGAGGCCCAGGAACAGAAGGATTCCCTGTAGCGCCATCGTGTGGCCAGGCCCTGGTCTCTGGCTCACGCTGTCTCGTCTGTGGCTAACCTCTCACTGCTCCTGTGAACACAATGAGTGAATTTAGTTCCACACACCCTAATCCAACATCCTAATGCAACATCCAAACTCAACACCCTAACCCCAACCTGTAAGGCACGCAGCTAACAGATGTCCACCCTGCAGCTAACTACTGCTCTGTCCTGAAAGGCCTGAAGCACACAGCTCTGAGGCAGCTGCACTTATGGCGTCATGACAGCAGGGGGCACCAGACCAATGGGAAAGAAATATTTAAGCAGGAAAATAGGCAATGCGGATGCTGTGTTCACACCTTCAAGGCGAGGCAGAGAGTCACCCATGCCCACATGGCTCAGCTGTGTGTGCGTCAGGAAGAAATTAAAGAATTAGTTGACTCATTTATGTCACTATCAGTCACCCATTATATGTGTAAACTTCTGAAAGGTCAACAAGTTTTAAAAACAATGTGACTTTGGGAGAAGATGCTACACTGTCTACAAAACCAGAGGGAAACCAGAGCGAAATAATAAGGAGTAAAACGATAAAGTGGAACATGTCAGAGAAAGATAAATGGAACATCTATCCATGCTCCAGCCACTTATCCAACTCTGAGTTAGGTTGTCTGCATGGATGTCCCAGAAAGCAAGGCGGGGGACACCCTGGATGGGGCTCCAATCCATCGCAGGGCATATACACACACTATGGACCACTTACACAAGCTGATTAAAAAATACAGCCGCCTAAATGCATCTTATTCGAGGAAATCTACACTACATGGAATGAACATGCAAACTCCACACACACACAGTAGCGGTTCCACCCCCCAGCCCAGGACGTGGCAGTCCACCACACTGCCCCAATAAATATTTAAACAATTTATAGAATTGTAACACTGTGATTCTCATTACCAGTTATGGGGAGCACAGGGGGCACCAGGCATGAGCAGTGGGGGGTGGGGGGAATGAAATTATTTAATAGCTGGTGCTGATGACAGACAAGTACATTCACCAGAGGAACATACAATGTTTGTTTGTCCGCTGGTGTCGACCACCAAGCTGCCAGACGGCTTTCAAGTGAGTGATACTATCGGAGGAAGATCCCGTAAACATGTCCCCAGGAGTCAAAGGCTGGCATATTTCCATTGTTGGAAAATAAGTAAATTATTGTGAACTATTTAGGACTGTAGCACCACCGATACTGAAAACATTCCAACACGGATAAGATATGAGCCCCGTATGAACGTGGAACACCTTTCCTGTTTCTTCAAGGGTGCAAATCTATTAAGTCGCCTTTCATCTTTATTAAAATGATCACACATGATCTATGCCATATGAAACGATGGTAACCTATGTGTGATCAGAAACTGTCAATAACAACAGGATGGCCACAGAATAAAAACTGATACAAGCAGTGGCTGGATACAATGAGCTGGTTCTCAGCATAAAATCTGGATTGTTTGAAGGGTTGCATACAGCTCAGGGAAATCAATGCCATACTGAGACGGACAATTCCAGCAAGATATCGATCCAGCTTTGCTGCACCTCCCTTCCCTCTCCATTTCTTTCTATCTCCATCTCTCTCCATCCCTCTCTATCTCCATCTCTCTCCATCCCTCTCTATCTCCATCCTTCTCTCTGTCTCTCTCACAAACAGATGCAAGCGAATGCACATCCTGCACACAAATTCAGACAAACCACAAATTCTGTTATTTGAACCCAAAACGACATTAGGCTATAAGATTTTAATCACACACTGATGTTGCTTTGTGGATAAAATGTATATTTTGGCAGAAGTACTTTATAAAAGTATGTTTCACAGGTTTGCTAAATATGACACTGATTTTTTAATTAAATTTCACAAATAATCATTATTTGTTTCTTAATTTATCAACAAGTTTCTTTCTTTTACAGCTCCATTATAGCTGAAAGTGCTTCTGCCAGAATCGCTTTGCCTTCTGGGATTATTCCTGCATGTCCCATTTCGCAGTGTTACTAAATTTCAGCCAATGAAAGAGGACAAAACCAATCGCTCAGCAACCTGGCCAGCATGCCCTCACACACACACACACACAGGTTTGTAATTATATCTTTGTGGGGACTCTCCATTCACTTCTATGGGGAAAACTTTAATCCAAACATGACAACCTTAACCCCCACCCAACCCTATCCTTACCCATAAGTAAACAAACAAAATACGAGACTTTCGGCATTTTTGATTGCATTCACAAATTTTTTTGGGGACCTGAAAAATGGTCCCCACAATGTCAAAAGAACAGGTTTTTATCACATTGCGGGGGCCAATTGATCATGTAATATAAATGTTATCCACACACACATACAAAACCACACACACACACAGATACACATACGCCCACACACACGGATACACACTACACGCAGCTACAGACTCACAGCTGCAGACACGCTGTTGCAGACCGCATGCACTCTGGTATTCAAAGGAATACCACAGGCACTCAGTGCAGAACAGCTGGGGCACTGACCATGTGCACATCTTGGGGTGATGGGCAGTGAAGCCACAGAGCTGCTGCCCCCACTGTGACCCCCCCCCACCCACACACACTCACACACACGCGCACGCGTGTATGCGGACCTCCGTCACGTACCTCTGGTGCTCCCGTAGCTCTGCCTGCTGGTCCCGTCTTCTCTTGGACAGTCTTCCCCATGCTAGGCTGCACCACCTCCATGGGGGGCTGGGAGCCAGGCTGCAGCCCCCCTGACCAGCAACACGGGGGCAAGCTGTCTGTGTGCTGATTCTCTCCCGTCCTCTCTCCCCCCAGACACGTGCCTGCTGCCTCTCTCCCTCTACCTTCCTCTCTCTCTGTCTCTCACTCTCTTTCTCCCAATCTGTCTGTTTCTCTCTGTGTATCACTCGCTTTCTCTCTCTGTCTGTTTCTGTACCATCTTCACCTCTTGATCACTCATTCCTCTCTTCTCCTCCCGCACTTAGTGTCCCTCCTGTTTCTCTCGCTCCCTCCTTTTCTTGTCCTCACTTTCACCGCTCTCTCTCCTGCCCTCCTTCTCTCGCTCTCTCTCCCCCCTGCTCTTGCTCTTCCACTCTCCCTTTTCTTTCTTCCACTCTCTCTCTCTTTCACTCACTCCCACTCTTATCTGCAGCTGCTCTCCCTTCTCTGATTTCCCTCCTGGGTGGGGGGGGGGGGGGGGGGTGCAAAAAAAAACA
>JABFEB020000124.1:8873490-8889071 GCA_019775895.2 Stomatorhinus ivindoensis | reverse complement strand
CCCCCCACCCCCTGTTCCCCAGCAAAAACAATAATACATAAAAGAAGAGGGTGTGGAACAATCATGTGACACATACATGTCATTCCACCATGGTCATGTGACATCACAGTGTTTCCTTACAGTATTGCTCTAGGTTCACCTAAATGTATATTTTAAGAAGGTTCAACAAATATCAACATCATTCTTTTCATCTGCCCATTGTTTACACTTTTGCACTTTGCATGATCTCATATGTAATGCGACACTCATACTCGTACTATCCAGGTTTAATTAGTATCTGTGTGGAATATCCTGAATGTAACCACTGCATTCTGTGTATAGCTATTATATTTATTTTCTTGCGCTTTGTTATATTTTTTTGCCTTGTTTTTAACATTTATGTTCTATTTGCTAATTACCAGAAACTGCTACTCAGGTTGGCATTATTAGTGTAACCAGAGCTGCAGAATAACACTAAATCTTTGGTCCCTGGTGCTTCCTTAGCTGAGAGCATCTCTGTTCGGTGAGATACTCTGGATGAGCTGCTATTTAAAGCACATAGTCGGGTCCTCTCTGCTTCTGCTGAGGCCTCCGCAGCTGATTGGCAGGCGGGTGCAGGTGGTGAATCAGCCTCCAAGCTCTGCCAGAACCACCCAAACCAGCCATCCCAGCACCAAAAGAAAACAGAGAAGCCCCCTACCCCGACCACACACAACTGGAGGAGAAATCAGCAATACAGTAATAAATCACTATAACATGCAAAGCAAGAGGAATTATGGGATATAAGCTTATCAGAGCATCTGAATGGATGCAGTGGAGAGGGTTCCCAAGGTCCCAAGGTGAAGCTATCGACCGAGAGGAGAACCCGAGACTGGGTGGTTTGGCGACGAGAGTCTAGAACTCTGCGACTCTGTGGCTGCACCAGCATCCTGCCATTTAGCGAAACTCCCCGGCTGATGTTTACTCTCTCTCTAAAGATGGAGGCTCTGCTATTCATAGCAGGGTTGAAGATATGGCAGTAAATTATGGAATCCATGTGGGTGAATAACAGTTTAGTGCAGTTTTGCACCATTAAACAGGCCTTGGCTGGCGTTGGGGCTGATGGTCCGCCATCGCCGAACCCCGTGGCCTGTGACTGTATCTCCCACTCATAGATCCACACAGACAGCAGAAGTACACATAGTTTGGGGGTGCTCCTAAGGTTTGGGAGGGTCTATGTCCCACCACAGAACAAATTAAGTTTTATTGTCATCTGTGTCACGTCGGGCAGGTGAGTTGACGGCGCCAGGCAGGCGGACAGACCAAGCAGGCAGGAATCCGGGGTAGAAACGGGTTTAATCGGGATAGCAGGCAGGACAGGACGCAAACGTCAACTAACATCGGGTAACGACAGGTAACATCACATAACATCAATGACTCATCTGGGGAGACGAACACAGGCACTGGCTAAATACACGCAGGAATCACTCGACAACAGGTGGCCATAATCAGGATCAGACACGAGGTAATAAGGGGGCGTGGCACACATGAGGCTCGGACGGGTGGATAATGACAATCTGATTTCGAATTCTCTCTCATTTCTCTTTCAGCTCTGAAATGAGCTTTTGTGGCCCCTGCCTGTCAGTCCCAAAGTGACTTTTTGAGTTTGGCCCCAGAAACACCCCCCCCCCCCTCGCCTAAGGCGGGGGGGGTCACATGTTTGCTATTTGAGGTGCACCTCTATCCATAAACAATATGGGCTTAGCCAGGTGGTGTCAGGTTTAAGGGAGAGGCAGGACTCATTAGGTTAGATATTATCATGAGGTAATATACTCCATCTAGAATGATTACTGCAGAGAAACTAACTGGTCTTTATCTATAAAAAGTGAAGCCGAGAGCTGCACATATAAGCTGAGTTTCAAAAAATCCAGACTGCAGACAGAGGATGTAAAGACAGACAGACGGGTGACTAAGGTGGGGAAGGTCAAGCAAAGAGGCTCAGCTGCAAAAAAATCCTTCTTAATATTTACCAGGGAAAACGGCTCTGTTTAGGCACTCTGGCTGCCAGCAAGATCACTGACAGCAGAACGGCGGCCATCTGGACGATGTGAGCGTGTTCCGTCTCAGCAGGCAGGGAAGGCAGCCTCTGGGAACGCTGGCGCACGGCATTCCGGCTGGATGGAGACACCGCTCCTATTGGCGGAGGGCAGCGTGCTTCGCCAGTCACGCGGGTGCGTTTAAAATCTACTGCGCCGGGTAGATCTGGAATCTCTCCCAGCAGCAGCGAGGTGGGGGCAATGTGGGGGGAGGGGGGAGCTGAACCGCATCTCATTAGCGCAGACTGCTAAAGGTCAGCGGGCTGCAAATCATCAAGCATCTGTTGCTTCAGACACCTGCGGAAAACAGGTTTTGGGGAAAAACAAGAAAAGCGCAGTGATGTTAATGTGAAGTGATCTGTGCTCACTACTGAATACATCCATCCAATAACATAATAGACCACATTATATATGCAATAAGCTATTGAACACTAATGAATGGATGAACAAGGCTATAAAACTAGTTTTTCTACTATTATGTGTAAAATCTATATTAAAATCTAAAAAAACATGCATTGAAACCAGCTTGTGGCTAGCATGCCTAAAATCTGACATTTAGGGAAATGTCTTTCCTGAAATAACTTAAAATTATACAAGCTAATACTTGCGTAATGTGTTATAAATCCTGGCCCTTATTTCACTGCACAGAAGAGCGATCGCATGCCCTGCGTTGCTCAGCAGCCTTATGTAAGGTTCCGTGATTTTTATGTAACACGTTTCGGTGATATAGAAATGTCGACAGACACGCGTGAGGATGAATGTTGTGCTTCTTGTGAATATGTGTGTCGGTAAATGTGAATAAAGATACCTTCGTCCCAAAACTGCAGGTCGCTTCCCTGCACATCTGCTGATTCATATTGCGATGTTGCTGATGCTCTTTAATCATGTTTTTACTTAATCTCACCATGGTTCACCACTGCCCAGGAAGTCAATCGCTCTGCATGATGGCGGTACCGGAATAAATAAGTGTGATGCAACGTGAACGCAACCCGAGCCAACTGACACTGTGTCGCCAACAAAATCCGTCAACCTGTCCTGTCAATGCGCCTCAGACAGACACTGAACCCAGGGAGGTAGAGGGCAAAGGGGAACAGTTCATATCCATCCATCCTGCTTATCCAGTAGAGGGATGCGGACAAGCCCGGAGTCTCTCCTGGGTTGGTTTACACCTTAGATGGGATGAGGAAATATGTCAGGCAGATGGGACAACTGACAGACCAGACATGAACTGGAAAGTGTGGCTAGAAAAATGATGGAAGATGGATGTAGTGATTCACAGACTGGGATCTACAAACTGAAGCTTCAGGTAGATGTTCCTCAGAGCAGATGGAGAACCTCTGGTCCCTCACATGTGGTCTCACCACTCTTCACTCCCATGTAATCAGACGAAGGTGTCAGTCATGTAGGGGGAGTCGAGCCCTCAGGCAGACAGGTGGAGGGAAACAGCAAGAGGGGGCTTCCTCCATCCCTACCTTCATATTTAAGCAAGAGGAGGCCTGGTCCACCCCCACATTCATATTTAAGCAAGAGGAAGCACACCATGCTCATGTATAGAATAGAATAGAAATGATTTGGATAGAATATGATTTGATAGGATGGGATGGGATGGGATGGGATGGGATAATGAAAGGATAGGATACTTTATTAATGCCCATGGAGAAATCCTCTTTTCACCTACCCCATCTTGCTCTCCACGAGACACACAACCACACATACAGGTGAAAGCAAGCTTGGGTGTCAGAGTGCACGCAGAGTGTCACACTGGCTGATTCATGGTGCTTTCAGATGGACAGACAGAGTGAGTCATCGCATCGACTGATGTAACGTGTGTAACAGACACTGACAAATTGTCTAAACATTTCAAAAACAATTCCATAATCTCTGAGCTCAGCCACATGTAAACGCTAATGTAAGGAACACGTACAGACAGGTCAGTATGAGAGCCCTTCTCCAGTTAATACTGTACATCACATGTTTTATAACATTGAAAATCCCTCTTCCCCATCCTGTGACTTTCTGCCATGTTGACCAAAGTCTTGTCTCGATTTCTAGGGCCCCCCCCAACCCAGACCCCCGCTGTTGCCCATCCACTGCTTCTGCCCTTGTCCCCGATGATGGGGTACATTCACGCCATCTCTGTCTCAAGTGCAGATGGAGGCAGAAGCACATGAATATTGATTATTGTCCTCCTCTGACATGGTGGGTCAGGTGGGGGGGGGTAATCATTCCACTTTACCTCGGCTGTGATGAAGAAGCAAAGCGATTGTTCCCTGGAGAACCAACTACGAGATGATATTCATGACGGTTCTCTCATATTCATTATGTTCATTACATTTTCATGTTATTTGCTTAGCTGGTGCTGTTTTGCCAAATCTTCACTATGTAGGGAACAGAGACTCTAATCCTTCATCCATTTCCCATAACCGTTTAATCAAGGCCAGGGTGCGGATGAGCCAGACATGCATCTCAGAAGGGAAACCACAAAGCCAGAGACGGAGGGGCTGCGAAGCCGGGGAGAAACGGGCTGGGGTGTCAGTCCCTCGCAGGGCACAGTCAGCACACCAGCTTGTACTAAAGGTAATTTAAAGACATCAGTCCATTTAAGCAGTGTGACTCTGTTCTGTGGGAGGAAACTGAGGTACCCACAGGAATCCATGCAGGCTCCACCAATCACTCTGGGGTTCTGGCTACAATGCTACCCAACGGACCAGAGACACCGGGTCCCTGGGCTACTTAGCTTTTGTTTTCCTGTTAAAATCTTTTGTTTGTTTCCTGCTGGTTCCTCGTTGACCGGCTATCCCAGCCCTGCGGTTGATCCGTTAGGCGGTGGAGCCCATCGGTTAACCTCCAAATATCTGGCACCATCACGGAGGCACTTAGTCCCTTCATCCAGGGAGTCACGGCCATAACTCGATTTGACCCTCAAGGGGAGAATGTTCCAGAAAGGCCTGCGGGGCTTAGTGTTCACGGCATGGCAGATTCCACGGCATCAGCGCACTACCTGTCCGTGTCCAACTGCAGCTGACCTCTGATCAGATATCTCCCGGTTTATTTTGGAATTGGCACAGCGGATGCTCTGCGAGGAACCTCGCACCTGACCTCTCCCCCAGACTGCCCGGCTGCCATGGCAACGACTCAAACCCACACACCATCAGCCGAATCATGGAGGAGCGTACAGTCAGCCATCAGGTCAATTACAGTGGGCCCCCTTAGGCACCCCCTCTGGTGACCACTGTATCCGATAATCCATTCCCTCATGTTCAATGTCCATGAAAACCACTCATGGTGGTGCCATACTGAAGCCAGGTGCATTGTGGGAAAGACTTCAGCTTGTGCAGTATAATCTACTCCAGATCATGTCCTGCATATGAAAGGGTATGCAGCTCAGTGTACATCCAAACGACCTTGTCCTGGAAAACGTAGCCATGTTTAGTGCTCTATTACATTATATTAATTTAGCAACTATGGGCCTTTATTCAACATATACACCCATTTATTAACTGCTGACTATTAATATTAAGGGCCCTGTTGAAGGTTGCAACAGCAGCTTGTCCCATGGGTCTCAACCTGAATAGTTACTTAACCACTCCTCCCCCTGCTGGTCATGATGATTTCATAAATGCCCTGACAGCTGCACGGACATTCACCTTTTGGTAACGGGGCCCTGAATACTCCTGGCACCTCTTGAATTATTTCTCTGGCTGCGTTTTATCCTATCGCTCGGGGACAACAACCTTGAGAGAACCTCCTTATCTTCCCCAGACGGCCGAAATCCCATCCTTGGCCGCGGGCACCGGATAACCGCGTGGCCGTGTCTCTCTCTGCCTTTCTCACTCCTTACAGCACCATGAGCTGTTTGCTGCTCGTCTAACGTTTACGCAGCAGCCGTCACTCACCAGATCCTCCCAATGTCATTATTGTTAGACAGAAAAAAACAACACATTAGCTTTAGCCCTTAAGTCTAGCGGTGAATTAATGACCAACAGAAAGGTCAGTAGTTCCATATTTGTTTTTAGCTGGAAATACCCTGGACTGGAATATAAAGCTGCTGATTTCTAAACACTGACAGTGAGTAATGTCGCTTTGCTGGGCCAGAATTAGTTTTGTCCTTTCTTAACAAAATGTGATTTATGCTTCAGAGGCTCAGTGAGCAGCGCCATGGCCTCACACCTCCAGGGTTGTGGGTTCAGTTCCAAAACCTGCTGTGAGTATGTGGAGGTTGCATGTCCTCCCAGTATTTGTGTTGAGTTATTCTGGTTTCCCACAGTCCAAAAACCTGAAGCTAGATTAATTGGTGTCTATAAATTGCCCTTAGCATGTGTCTTACAATAGACCAGCATCCTGTTCTCCACCCTTCCTGGGAAAGACTCCAGGCTCTCTACTGGGTCAGTGGTTAGATGATGACTGGCTAGTTTTTGAAGATGTTAAATTTGTTTTATTTAAAATTATATCTTGCTTGGATTGTATTCGCTCATCGTGGTGCCCAGGTTAATGACGGGGGAAAGTGAGGCAGGGACAGAGAAAGGCAGGCAGGGAGAAGGAGGCAGGCAGCAGAGTGAGACAGGGAGAGGGAGAGTGAGGGAGGAAAAGGAAGAGTGAGGGAGGAAAAATGAGAGTGAGGGAAGGAGAGGGAAATGCTCACAGGGGCTTTACTTACAGAAAAATGTTGGACCCACCTCCTCTACAATCTGATTGGTTATCTCCCTGGACCAATCATTCTTCGCTCTGTCCTCAAAATAAATTTGTGTAAGTAAAACTCCCAAGAGAGAGAGAAGGTGAGGCAGGGAAAAGGAGGCAAGATAAGGGAGAATGAGGCAGAAAGAGGGAGAGTGAGAGTCAGGTAGGAAGAGGGAGAGTGAGGCAGGGAGAGAGAGAGTGAGTGAGGCAGTGAGAGAGAGAAATACACCAGCTGTGTAATGCTGACCTGTAAAATCATTGTCTATTTAAGAAAATGAAGGATCCCCTTAATAAACAGCATATCCTGCAGCCTTGAGGACACGATGACGTCCTTTTTGGGACCTAAGATCACCTGAATGTCCAGGATTTCTCTTTGTTTCATGTTGACATTTGCTTTCTACAGTCAGAATACTTTCTGTGGGCATATTTGTGTTGCTTTGATGCCGAACCCAACACTGGAGCTGCATGCATCTCCTCATTCCTCAAGTGCTCACAATCCTCCCCCCCCGAGTGCACAAGCACCTCCCTGTATTGGTAGAGCTGCTGTGACCCTCCCTGGTCCCTGGGGGGCAGCATGGCGAGGGCACAATGAGGATAATCACTGGGTGATGGGGGGGGGCAGAGCACGAGACAGCCTTTCATGCAAACCAAAGGTGACATATTTGGGTAATTTAGGTCTAGAGTAGGGGTCTCAAACTCCAGTCCTAGAGGACCAGAGCCCGGTGTAGCTTAGTTCTTTCCCTGTTCCACCACAAATGATTCATCTCAAGAGCTGTGTGGTAATTAGCACAAGGAGTTGAATCAGGTGTGTTAAATGACGGTGAACCAAAAATGTGCAGGGCTCTGGCCCTCCAGGGCTGGAATTTGACACCTGTGGTCTAAAGAATAAAAGTTCAGACCAGGATTTTGTTTCACCCAACCAGTTGAGCATGAAGAGTCACAGTCAAAAGGTATTGAACTGGTTGATCGAAACAAAATCCCGCTCTGGACCTGAATTACCCAACTCTGCATGTTTTACATTGATTTGCGTTGCCGATGTGCTCATACATCTGGAAGAAGACATAGCTCGCCTGTTTATACCATCTGCATGCAAAACACGGGCAGGTACGAGTGCCACATAACTCAAGTACACTTCCTGCCGTGTGTCTGCAAGGTGCACTATGGGATGCCTTCAGTAAACATGCTTAAACAAATTGGTAGGCACATGGGAAAATGCATACATGCATGCTTACACCTCCTCTCAAGCTCTGGGGTTTAACATGCCTCATAGGTATTTTTAAAGCTAACACAGCCCAATGGTATTTATACAAACTTTTACATGATTTTGTACTCTGAGTCATTTGACTGATGTGAATGATTTTGCTATGTAATTTACAACCCCAAATCAGGAAAAGTTGGGACAATATGTTAAATTAAAATCAAACTGAAAACAGTACATCGTTAAATTATCTTTGACCTGTATTACATTGAAAACAATACAACAGCACATTATTTAATGTGTTCCTCGTGAATTTTATTGTTTTTCTCAAAATAAACACATGTCCCAATTTTGGTTCTTGCAACACATTTAAAAATAAAGGTTGGGACAGTAAAGCATTTACCACTTTGTAATGTTGCCACAACACTTAAGACGTTTAGGGACTGAAGACACCAAGTGATGAAGTGTTTCAGGTGTCACTGACAAAACCTAAAATGTAAAACATGGAAATAACATTCCATTAATGTTACTGGAGGGACATTCTCTGCCAACTTTGAGAAGACCTTCAAATTCTGGGAACGTTCCCTGTTATTTGGCTCAGTGACTCTCTGCCACCTCCACTCGTCTTCTCTCCCATCATGCCTTCTCTTAACTGTCTGTCACCCGCTGGGGGATGAGTGTAGACCAGCTGCCGCACCGTGATCATTTCCCTGAGGAGCTGGAAATGCGCAGAACTTTCCTTTAAACACCTGGATGAGGAGAAGCGTGACAATGTTGTTGGGTTTGAGCTACTCTGCTGTGTCACCGTTGTTTAGCGCTGAAGGGGTCACACCGTGTGGCATCCACAGGAACCGGGAAGTAGGATCTGTAAGTGCAGCAGCTGCGCAACTCAGCCCAGCCATCGTGTGAACTCCAGGAGAAGAAGCTCAGTCAACAAACACGGTCAAGTTCTGGAAGGTAACTGGCTGAAGTGATCATCTTCTCCTTTGTCACATTCTTTTTTTAGATGGAGCAGCAGAGCGGCGCTCTAGGCGGCACTGGAAACCAGCAGCAAACTCCAGAGCAGGCAAATAAGGAGAATTAAACCACAACTGCATTTACCAATACAGATAAAAATAGAATAGGAAAAGGCAGAGGGCTGATAAAATATTGATACGCTGTACATGAGAGAACGTTTGTGTGTATTTTCAGCCCAGCCTCTAAGGGTTAGCGTTGTCGATCGCAAGTAACATCACAAAGATAATGTGACATTTATGACATCATCATCAGTTTTATCGATTTTTTTCCCTCATAAACCTAGGTACTGTGTACTAGGAGACATTTTATTTTAAGACTTATTCTGTGAAAATTGGATATTCAGCATCTTATGTTCAGGGCAGTTATAGATTTAGTTGCAGCTATAGATTACTAGATGCTGGATGTGTGGCCGTGACACATGGTGCTGAACATGAAGTGAATAACTTCGGGGATTCACAACCACGTCCACACTGAGGATAAATGCCGCACTGATATCTCACAGCAGCCATTGCTTTGGCTGTCTGTGTACGACAGTATAAGTCCGCTTTGAGTTTACACTGAGTTTACACTGAGTTCACACTGTGTGCAGAATTATTAGGCAAGTGTGTATCTCTCTTGTATCTTCTCAATCGACTAATACTTTGAGTTCAGATGAATCTCTAATGAAGAATCAACTGTTTAGAAACAGCAAAATGGTCAGTATTAGGTCTGAATACTACTACTAATAATAAACTAATAATAATAAATAAACAGGAAAACAGATACTTTCCTGTGCAGAATTATTAAGCAAATAATTATTATTACTATTAAAATGGTCCAAAGAGGACCTTACGGAGAGCAGGAAAAAAACAGAATAGTAAAGTACATGTCAGAGGGATGCAAAACGATCAAAACTGCCGTCCAGAAACTCTTGAGCATCAAATGCCATCATTTCTCAAAACTGCCACCTGAACAGAATCTCCAGACGTTCTGGGTGCAGTGTGCTGCGTGACATTCCTAAGGTCATACGCGCTGAAGCATGGCCTCCACTCAGTAAGGCATGTAAGGTATAACATTAAGAATGGGCACGGAGACTGACGGTACAAAGGTTTTGGGGACAGATGAGATGAAAGTGACTCTTGATGGAGCAGATGGATGGGCCAGTGGATGGAGATCCTCTTTAAGCACCAACCAGGTGATGGAGGAGAGATGATATAGACTGCAATTATAACTGATGAACTTGTCATACCTCTCTGACTTGCAGACTGTATAAAAAATAACCACAGGGTCTACTGCCAATTTCTAGAAGATTCCTTCTTCAAACACAGGCACAAGAAGAAGTCAACAGCTTTCTAAAAGGTTATGATATTCCTGCAGGACATTGCCCCTCCCTATGCATCAAAGTATTTCATAGACTGGCCTAGAAAGACTTGAAACGTGATTGAATCATGGATTGAATCATGGCCTGCCCCCACTTTATCGCCTGACTCAACCCCACTGAGAACTACTGGGCTTTACCAAAGAAGCAAGCAGTACCCTTCTCAGAGCAGCTTCTAGGAGGTGGTCCTAGCTGACTCAGCTAATATAGGACAGGATCAGTCAAAAACCTGATTGCTTCAGTGGGCAACAGGCTCATGATGGTCGTTGAGAAGAAAGCTGGCTATACTGGGCATTAAATTGCAGAGAGTGGGCTGTATAGAACTACTGATAGCTTGTTATTCCTTATATATACCGAATAAAAAAAATGTTTCTTATCATTTCTGTTGGTGGTGACGAGAGAAAATTCACTTAGTTTCTGAATGCCTAATAATTCGGCACACTGATAATCAAACGTTTTTCTTTTATTTTTGTTTGTGAAAGTCAAATGTAACATTTTCTCTCTAAATAAATTTACTTTGTGCAGAAGAAATCTTCTGAATTCATTTTTATAAGTCTGTCCAAATTTTGCTGCAAATGCTCTCCAGGTATAGAACTTGCCTAATAATTCTGCACACAGTGTAGGTCAAGGCAGGTGATGCTGCTGTAAGATTACATAATTCCTTGGTGAGACCCCACCTAGAATATTGTGTGCAGGTTTGGACACCATACGTTAAGAACGGCATTGCTACGAGGGGGCATGATTCAGGTATATAAGATTTTAACAGGTCTGGATGCTGTTCAGCCAAATGGCTACTTCAATTTTAGTTTAAATACTAGAACTCGAGGCCATAGGTGGAAATCAGCAGGAGAACATTTTAAACTGGATTTGAGAAAGTACTTCTTTACACAGCATGTAGTTAGAGTATGGAATAGTCTTCCTGTTAGTGTAAGCTAAAACCCTGGGTTCCTTTAAATCAGAGCTAGATAAGGTTTTAACAACTCTGAGCTATAAGTTAAATTCTCCTCAAATGAGCTTCATGGAGTTAATGGCCTCTCGTTTGTAAATTTCTTATTTTCCTATGTTCTTATGTTCACACACACATGCACAGAGACACAGCTGGTGTGAGGCGGGTGGTACAGAGGCCTGGTGTGGGGCAGTGGGGCAGAGGCCGAGTATGAAGTGGGTGGCACAGAAGTTGGGTGTGCAACAGGTGGGACAGAGGGCAGATGTGTCGGCAGGCGGGACAAGGGCCGGGTGTGCGGCAGGCGGGACAGGGGCCAGGTGCGTGGCAGTCGGGACAAGGGCCAGGTGTGCGGCAGGCGGGACAAGGGCCGGGTGTGTGGCAGGCGGGACAAGGGCCAGGTGTGCGGCAGGCGGGACAAGGGCCGGGTGTGCGGCAGGCGGGACAAGGGCCGGGTGTGCGGCAGGCGGGACAAGGGCCGGGTGTGCGGCAGGCGGGACAGGGGCCAGGTGTGCGGCAGGCGAGACAGGGGCCAGGTGCGTGGCAGTCGGGACAAGGGCCGGGTGTGCGGCAGGCGGGACAGGGGCTGGGGCGCCAGCAGGTTGGACAAAGGCTGGGTGTGTGGTGACAGGACCGAGGCCGGGTGTGCGCAGCTAAATGACCCAGCATATTTCCATGGGGGGTTGTATCTGCAATCAGCCTGTCAGACAGCCATCATATACTAGCTGCCAGAGGAGAGGGTCATGTTACACCTTCCACCGATGCGGGGGCTCGGCGTGCCGACTGATTCACACCATGAGAGAGACACCTCTACTGACGAATGAGTTGCTGTTGTGGGCGACTGGGTTGGGCATTGACACAAAAATATAATGAAACTGGCATAAAGATGAAGGAAAACTCCACTAAATATAAACAATATAGTGATAAAATCACCAGCCAATAGAGGCTGACTTCTGTGGGTTGGGTTGCGGTTTATGTCTATGCTACATCATTAGCCTGTTGTAACTACAATGTTTATAATATGGTGAATTGAAGCCAGGTCACATGCTCCTTTCCCGCCCAATCATTTCTCACTTGAGTCCTTTCTATTCAAGGGTGTACACAAAGTTCTTGTATCCGGACCAGACATTATTACCCTTCCTTGCATCGGCAGGCCCCCCCACACTCTGCATACCTGTGCCCCAAATGAAGTCTCCTTTTCTGCCCCCGGTTTTCGATGTCATGTGGACCTGTTTGCTGTCCCAAATGAAGCGAGCAGACATTTGGCACTTTTCCGCAGTGGAATGGCGTTTGTGTTGGCCTGTCCTGCTTACCAGAGGTGTGTGCGGCAGAGTGCTGACAGTGATTGCCAAGAGTAAGCAAGAGAACTATCAAAAGGCTCTTTATACTTTAAATGGCTGCTCCTCTGTGTGGGGGTCTGCTCGGCCGTCTCAGCGAGATCTGTCTGGACCTGCTTATGATTTACTGCTCTGCCCTTTAAAGATTCCGTGTGAGATTTGCCTTGTTATTATTGATCCTTGCTCTGTCACAACCCCCATCTTTTCACATTTTGCTCTGCAAAAATGATAAGGAGAGGGATCAAATCAAAGATGGTGTTTGCGGGGGCCATTAGTGTTCCTGATCGTTCACTTGCACCACGCTCCACACTGGATCTGCAGAGCAGCTGAGTACCATAGACTGTGCGTTTGTCATCTGGACCATTCACACCATACCGCCTCTGAGTCTATAAGGCAGCCAGCAGACACACTGCAGAGTTTTTAGGTTCACTGCCGCAGTTACTTTCAGTCATTTGAAATACCTGTAAGCCAAGTGCCCTGTTAAATGTCCTTGGCATTTGGAACCAGAATCACTGCGTGGACCAGTGAATTTTATTACAGATTATCTGGGTTGGGGAGTAAGGATGTGGTTTATTGGAAAAGGAAACATTACCCTAGTGAAAACAGCAGTGAAAACAGCAGTATTGCAGAAAAAAAATTAAAAAGTTAACTTTGGCTTTTCAAACTGTCACAGCAGGGGGCGGGCAAGCCTCTCCCCCTGGTCTGCATGCTGAAAGAGAGAAACACAGACAAGCTTATTTATAAGCAGCAGCCAGAATGAAAGAAGGTGTTAGTGAGGATGTGGTTGTGTTCTGTCACCTGACTCCCTCCTATCCAAGATGGAGAAGTGTCCCACGTGCCAGTTAAACAGGTCCAGCATTCCGCACAGCATAGGCACAGACAGACCGACCCCACGCAAGTAGGACATGGGCCCCTTCCATATAATGTGGCTCTGCAGGTTAAAGCACTGTACTTGTGATTAGATGGTTGCTGGTTCTAGTCCCTCAGTCAGCAGAGAGAGTCATCACTGGGTCCTTAAGCAAGGCCTGTTACCCTCACTGAGAGTGGCTGATCCTGCTTTCTGAAGCATACATTGCTCTGGATAAAAGTAATAAATGCAAATGCTGAATATTCAGTATCTTACTACTGTAACCCACTGGGAACCTATCCAGTGAGTCCTGTGATCTAACCAGCAGCATCCAGCTAGCAGCTCACAACTTCTGCTTAATCTGGCCCAGTTTCCTCCACCTCATGGACTCTCACCTGGGTCCAAGAATGTGATACAGAGAGGCGTGAGAGAGCAGGGGTGGCGAGAAGAAGAAACACTTGGTTTCCCATTCAATTAGGTAGATAATTTCTAGTGGTTATCGGAGAATCCACTGCTGCTGAGGAAGAAGAAGGGAGAGGAAAGATGGGGGTAAATGAGAAAGAAAGAATGTGGTTGTGTGATCGGAAATGGCTTTGGAGGAGGTGAGAGCAACACTAGCATTGGTGTTCTCAAAACAGTGAAAGTAAGAATGGAGGTGAAGAGTCAAAGGAAGAAGGCTACATTATGTGGAGACGGAGGAAGAGAAGGAGCAAGAGAAGGGATGAGCCAGAAAAAAGCCTTTGGCACCGAGCCTGCTGGCAGAATGAGGTCCATAAGCCGCACATTAGTGATTTGGGTGGTACGAATGGTTCTGCTGAACCTCTCTGAGAACTTAAGTGGAACAGCCCGAGCTGTACATCACTCTGGGCAAGAGTGGGAACGGACCACAGGAGAACAGGCACCTGACACATACAGTTCATATATGCAGAAAACAGTTGTTTATCACGCTAAGTTCAAATGTTGAAGACCCCAGAGAAGCCCCGAGGATCTCTCCTGCAGACATCCCACCGCTCCTGGAAGGTCTGGAAGTCTCCTGCAAACTGACAGTATCTCCAGACACCTGCAAATGATACGCAATGTCCTGGAAATCTTTTGTCCTGCTATTCAGAGGCAGCAAAACCGGCTACCCCAAACTTACCACTGCTCTCCAGCCACGGTCGGCTAATTTTGCCCCCCAACCCCACGCTGCAATGTATACAGTATTACTGTAATACCAGCCAAGCATGGGTCAGCAGCCCCCACCTTCTCGGATGCCCCTTTTCTGCTTCGCTGAAATCAATATCCCTAAGGTGGGATCTCTGCTTCTGTCTCACCCAGAAGATGCTGAAATATGGAAAAAGGACAAGGAGAGAAACAGAAAAACCTGAGTAATAGTATGGATGATGTTACTGAGGAGAATGACCCTGTGCCATCTTCAGTCAGCTGGTCAGAAGCCTTAGATTCCTGGTTTCCCCGCAAACCATGTAAATTTCGGCCCTTAAATTTTGCGGAATTTTTGTGAATAAAGAGCCAGACTTGTCTCTGTCCAAAACCGGGGTCATATTCCAGCACTGCAACCCGCAGCTCCGCCCAGTGGTGAGGACCTACACACGGAATTCCTGGCTCCAGTTGCATAAACTCTGAACATAAAGTACTGAACCACGCAGATTGCCTGGGACGTAGATGTGCTGAGGTAGTAATATTTCAAAATGTGTCTGTTGTAGTGGTCCTCCCTCTGGGGCAACAGTGACAAATCACTTGGCAATGTCTCTCCCCCTGAAATTCGCACAGTCAACAATATCTCAATCAGACATGGCCTTTGGTGCCGCACTCCGTCCCCAGTAAGGTGCTGCCTGCACTCCATCTCAGCACACAGACAGGCCTCAGAGTAATCAATCGGGTCCCCTGAGGCCCACTGTGTGATTGATGTCTTTGTTTGTGCTTCTTGTGAGCTATTTATTTGCGGACGTGGGGTGAAAGCTGGCAAGGTTAATTAATGGTCAGGTCCCTTGCATAAACCTACGGCCTGCAAAAGAGTATGCGAGTCACAGCCCTTGCATGCGGTTACGCCTTGCAACAGAGTGTGTGAGTCACAGCCTTCACATGTGGCTACACCTTCCGGTGAAGTGTGTGAGTCACAGCCTTCACATGTGGCTACACCATGTGACAGAG
>JABFEB020000124.1:8848943-8860629 GCA_019775895.2 Stomatorhinus ivindoensis | reverse complement strand
GATAGATAGATACAGATAAACACTTTATTAATCCTGAAGGAAATTTCAGGTTTACCGTAACACGACGCACACAATCGGCCAGGAAAAAAAAGATATTTAGATGGTAGTAAACAATAGCAATATATAAGAAATTACAATAAACAGCAAGAATACAAGAATCTCATGAAAAGTATTATGCTGAATTCTGTAGCAAATAAAGAGAAACAAATTGGGTTGAATGGCTGGCCGATTGGTTGTGTTCCATGTAACTATCTCATAAAATGGGTCATAAAACCATAAAGCTGGTTTTGTAAGTCTCAGAAGTTCCAAATCGCAGCCTCATTATGATGTGGGATGCGACTCTAATTCACATGCTAATTTGATATGCAATCTCAGTTATGCACTGCGCAATACTCTCAGTACTGCTGTATAGAAAACCTGCAGCTTCCGGACAAACTACACTGACCATCAAAGATGCCTTTTTAGCACCCAGGACACAGACAATCGGTTGTACTACCTTTCATCTTCAGTACTGTACTAACAGTGCTGTCGTTAAAGCTGCAAACACTGATGACAGCCTCTGCCACTCGAACAGCTACAGACTGCACATCACTATCATATGGGCCCATTCTACTCTACTCCCAGGCTCACAAAGACGTATTATTATTATTAAGTCTTCAATAAAGCCACCCCTAAGACATCAAATCTAGATTCAATCAGCTCAGAAAGCCATTCAAAATTGCAAAAAGATGTATAGAACCTGAAAAGTTCTAATCATTCAGAAGCTACAGATTGTTCTAGAACAGAAAATAGCGCTTCGTAAGGTCTATGAAAAAATGCAGTTCTCTTCCAGTGCATCCTGACAGAATTGACTGACATGGTTTATACCAGGAATTGACACAACTGGTGCACAAGTGAGATAAAAATGTGTAGGCCTATTTATTTTAAAAGCATTATGTGGATCCCTGTTTTTATGTTTATTATTTGTATATACGTTTAGGAATGAGTTTAAATAAAGGTTCTTGTCCTATAATCCTTGAGGGTTTTGATTGACAGAGCTTAGCCTAAGGATTCTGGCTCTGCTTTCTTCACGTCTACCTCGATGCTGTCTTGAAACCTGAAGATTTTCTTCACACGCCTCCAAGTAACAGCATAAGGGGAATAAAATGTCTGTATGCTGTCCGATTTCTTCTTTCTTAAGTTCAGATTTAGACTACAAAAGCCCTTAGGAAAGAGGCCCTCTGCTTGTTCTTTTTGACCGCTGGGTCTCCAAAAGGCCCTGATCTTACCATCACGCTGGCCTCTCTTTTGATAAGTCAGTGGAAGAGGCCTGGTGGGTTTACAGCCCGGCTGGCCGTGAGTCAGGCAAGCTGGAGCCAGCTGGGTTCTCCTGTGGACAAAGATGATGGAGCTGAAGACTCAATAGACAGTGATAACAGCGTGACAAGCCCAGCTGAGTGTGGGAACTCCCTCAGGGGACCAAGGGCTGACGGGAAGCAAAATATCATAAGAAAGTGTCACATCTAGGCCCTGTGTCCCATGGGAAGAAAACAACAAAACAAAATTATTTGGCGTCACCTGCCTAATGGACCACTGCGGTTCTCCTTAGGTCTCACACATTAAAATTCAGAATTAGGCAAAGACAGAGAGACAGGTAAGAACTGAGCGAACATGGCACAGATATTACACACCGAGAATTAAAGGACACAAGCCTGAAGATAATACCTCCAGAGTAACACCAAAAAGAAGTCTATCCTGTCATATCGAGAGATTAATGAATGATTACAGTACATCTTCACATAGCTACATTCTCGGTGGTTATGCCCTCCACACCCTGAAGATGTGGTGAATAAAATGTTGGACAGCAGCAGATGGAATATTCACAGGTGGTTTAAAATGAAAATAACTCATCTTGACATAGTGTGTGTGCCCATGGCCAGGCGTGATGGCAGAAAATGGATGGATGTAATGAGTCAGACCGATGCAGACAGCATATTGCCTACACTGATATCGATCTGACTCATGACTCACAGAGTCCAGATAAAAAATGATCAGACTTGCCAGAAGTTGTGTGCTTGGCTGGAGCTGCATTGGGGCTTAGTTACAGAAAGAGACACGAAGGCAGCAGAGTTTAAAAAATAATAATAAAAAAAATACAGACAAGCTCATGGTTGCGACAACTATAGATGGTGAACCCTTAAAACTGACCATCACACAACTTGGGCACCCCCTCTGTCAGCCAGGGATGGGCCTAAGGCTGCCCCCCCCCCCCCCAGTGCAAATGCACCCAGCTGACAGCATTTAACCCCTAAGAGAGGTGACTGCCCACTAATGCCACCAGGGTTCACTCACCGAGTGACCTTTGGGCACAAGACTGCCGATAAACTGTCATGGGAAGATGAGGAATCGCCCAAACCCCACCCAGGCCATTACATACATTGTAGTATAGTACTTAATACCAAATAGTTTTCATTTTTAATTTAAAGTTTTTTAAATTTAAAAATAGTCCACTTTTTTGCATCAAAGTTAAATTCAGATTTTGAAGCATCAGCAAATATACCACACATGGCACACAACTTCTGTAACTGCTGAATTGCAATATAATGATTAAGCAGCTGACAGTGGCTTTTTCCCACAGGAGAGCGATAAAATTACCGATTGTCCAGAAAAAGAAATATCTAACCATCAATAAATAGAGAACACACATATTGATTGCAATGCCATCTCTCTCATTCAGACTGATGAATTGGCTATGCCATGCCAAAATAAATGGCCATAATTTGCTTTTGAAATGAGATGTTATGACTAGGATGGCTGGGTTTTTAGAAGCCTGGGGGGTTGGAGTTGGTGTCTGTGTCATGTGACAGCCTGGCACCTCTTGTTGGAGAGAACGTTCTCTTCTGTCCGTGCTTTTGATGACAATCTTCACAAGCACTGGGGAACTTATGGGAAATGCATTGACACTTTTGTCATTATAATAAGGTCAAGGTAAAATGAATGAAAAATAGTAAAAGTAATTCAGAAAACAAATGTCATGACTAAGAGGAACTAATACAGTGTCCTTACATAGCTGGACGATGAAAACCTGTAACTTTCTACCTTTTCTGGATATTTTTTGTTCCTCACAAGGATAACCTCAACTTGAGATCTTTTTATCATTTAAGTTAATAGCCAAAAGTCTTGCATTTTGCTTGGTTACTTACAGTTAAGGTTAGGCCTGGGCTGTCATAGTTGGCATTTAGGGTTACTGCCATAGAAATTAATGGAGAGTCCCCATAAAGATATGAAGACATGGACTGTGTGTGTCTGTGTGTGTATACGCGTGTGCGAAATTGCAGGATTTTCTTCCAGTACTACCAGTTCCTCCCGCAATCACAATGTATTCAGTTAGGTGAACTGAGCTCTACAGATTGCCCATCATGTGTAATTGTGTAAGAGTCTCTGTGTATGTCTTACACTAAATTGCCTTCCCGTGTGTGGTGACCCATCTTGCTGATAGATGCGACCCGACTATGGATAGGCAGGTAGCTGAGGAGCAAACGAGTGAAAAACGTCCCCGTGCCTGATAACCGGTCGCTTCATCAGAGGTAGTTATTCAGTTTGAGCATGGGGGCGCTGCTTCACCGTTTGTTATTTTCAGTATAAACTTTCCCCTCGACCTGCGCGTCCATCGCAACATCAACGAAAGAAATGGGCGAAGCAGAAGCGGCTCTGGTGGACGAGAAGCAGGTGGATCTGGGAGTTCTCCCCACCGACGAGTCTGTGATATGGAGCCAGGAGGTGGAGGTGTGCCTGTTTCACGCCATGCTGGGACACAAGCCCGTGGGTGAGCGCGCCGCGCCGCGCGACATGTCGGCCATCCGCGGGCGCGTGGCGGCGGACCGCAATAGTGGCGGCTCGGTTAGCCGGCCGGCTAACAGGCTAATGTGCTAACTAGCAGCAGCGCCTTAGCTAACTAGTCCCAAATGTTAGGTGAAACTAATTTATTGACTGTTCAGGGACACACATAAGGTAATTTCGGAAGAATCTTTCAGAGGAGCTGCTTGGTTCCGATGAGCTACTTATACATAGCCGGCTAGCTAGTAAATTAATCACGTGACTGTAAGATAACCTGCTTTTAAACATGTATGATTATGCTGCAAAATATGCATTTTAAGATGTTTATAGTGGTTAATAATTCGTATTTATACGAATGGTTAGCTTTTGGTTGTGTGCTTTCGGTCGTTGTAACTTCGCCAGCTATCAAGTTGATCTTCTTGTTATCGTTACTGGGGCAAATTAGCAAACGTTTCACGGGATAAACAAGTTAGTATGTTCGCATTGTGGGTGTACTTATTATTATTGAAAATTAAAATGGGAGTAATAAATCAGAGTTAGGCCTGTATAGAGGTCTGCTGACAAATGCCCCAGCATTAAAAGTCGGTTCGGTCCATGACTTTCGGGCTTGGGGTCGGTTTCGCACCTTAAATCTGTGGTTTGATCTGTCTGACTGACTTTGCCTGGCCCTGGTGCCGTTTGACTGCCTCACTGAGGGTGTTCCTCCTCATTTTAGGAGTGAATCGTCACTTCCACATGATTTGCATCAGAGAGAAATTCAGCCAGAACATCGGTCGGCAGGTGTCCTCTAAGGTGATCTGGGACCATCTGGGGACTATGTATGACATGCAGGCTCTGGTGAGAAAATGGACCAGCTTTGTGAAATACCTCTTTTTATTTAAGCCATTATTTGCATTTTGTACAGGCTGTGAGTCAAACACGTGAATATTCCTCATTACTTTCCCCATCGTTCATATCCACCCCAGGATGAATCAGAAATTTTGCCATTTCCGAACTCCGAAAAGTGTTTTGTTCTTCCAGAGGAAATTATACAAGAGGTGAAGGAAGGTAACGTCTGTCTGCCTTTAAAATGTTCTCCCGCTAATTTTCACTTATGGCCATGAGTTCTAGTATTTAAACTAATATTGAAGTAGCCATTTGGCTGAACAGCATGCAGACCTGTTAGAATCTTATATACCTGGATCATGTCCCCCCTTAGTCTCCTTTGCTCAAGGCTAAACAGATTCAGCTCAGCTAACCTCTCCTCATAAGACATTCTTCTAAGACCAGGAATCATTCTTGTAGTCCTATGTTGCACCATTTCCAAGGCAGCAATGTCCTTTTTAAGGTATGGTGTCCAAACCTGCACACAATATTCTAGGTGGGGTCTTATCAAGGAATTATATAAATGTAACATCACCTCTCTTGACTTAAACTCCACACACCTTGAGATGTAATGAACATTCTATTGGCCTTTTTTATTGCTTCCCCACACTGGTGAGAGTGGGACATGGAAGCATCAACATAAAAACCGAGGTCTTTCTTGTAATCGGCTACCTTTATTTCAGTGAAACCCATAAAATATCTGATTGATTTATTGCCTAATTGATTGGTTTTCTCCATGTTCAATGCACAGTCATAATCTTGACTGCATCAGTGTCTTTTTTTATTGTCTACATTGATAGGAAAACTGGAAATAGAACAGGAATCCAAAGAAGACATGAAGGAGGAAAGAGACTCACCATCCACATATGAAGAAGGTGCTCACCATAACTTTATTTTACTCTCCATATGTCTCACTTCCCCCCTTTATAAAAGTGCGTTTTTGGGGCCGTGCTGTAGTCTTTGGCACCCTCTTCTGGCAGGAGCTGGCACCTCCCTCACCCTCCTCATTCTGTGTTTGACTTTCCAAGGTCTAGGTCCCAGTTTGGCTAGACTCCAGTTTGAAAGGTATGGACTGAAGACCCCTTTGACTCTTAAAACACTAGTCTGGCCCTGATTCAGATCTTTTATTGACAGATCCTCTTTTTTATTACTGTGGGCCATGTTGACTTTTTAAAAACATTTTTAATGTTTTTTTTTTGGAGTTCAAGCCCCTGTTTCATCTAGTATTAGTTTGCAGACCATTGAGACTCCATTAGACATTAATGTGTAAGGGGCACAGTCATCATCTCTTTTCCCTCCTTTCTTTCAGTCAGGACATTAAGAACACGACAGGCCAGTTAACCCTTTAATGATGGACCTCCTCCACCCCCCCTCCCCGTAGGCAGTGCTGCACCAGCGAGGGTGGCGGAGAGGTCGGGCAGCAGGGACAAAGACCGGGATGGGGAGAGGGCCTCAGCTGAGGGCGTGGCGGACAAGAGGAAGAGGCACCGCGCCGGGGCCGACAAAGCCCTCGTCTCCAACGGCAACCCATCCAGCCCCAGTGGGACCAAACGCCGGCGCACGTAGAGGCTGTAGTCTCCAGAGATCGGGGTCCATAGGAGGCCATGGAGGAGAGCGGAGTGTTGGATCACATCAGCAGAGAATCTTGGATGGGCAGGGAGAGACGGAAGGAGAATTGGAGTGTGTGACATACACATGCGTTTTGGGGATGTTAACCATCTGGGATTGCTGTAGCAAGCACTTGGTGGAGGCTGTCATCCATTACTTGAACTGATTAGTACCTTAGTCTTAAGGATCAGAGTTCCTGGAGGAACTTGGGTAGCAGGTTCTACTGGAATACTCCAAAGGCAAGTGATGGTCATGGGCCTGAGCAAGCTTGAATGGGGGTGCCACCTTGTAGCAGTGGGATGTTGTAGTTCAACGGGGTGTGCTTACACCTGGATTGCTTGGAGAGTGTACTGGGACCCTTGGTGTTGTGAAACACAACACTGCTCCTCCAGGTCACCTCCCTGACCGGCTGTGGTGTCTGAGCGCCGTTCTGGAGGTGCTCGGCTGCATCTTGATCGAACATCTGCCATTCACATAAACCTTTAACTGAGCTTCTGTGTTAAATTTGACTAAACACCATCTGCTCGGTGATGAAACTGACACCTCTGAAGTCAGAGGCCTTGAAGGGGAGACCAACCTCCCCACTGATAATGTTGTGACAAACTTCACACTGGCCTAAGTTTTGTGAGGACAAGTGTGCTTATGTGCTGTTATAATTTGTAATTTTTAATTATTTTCGTTTGGTCTGGGCAGACTGGCCTTGATGCAGTGGGGGGGTTGAGCTAAACCACGGCTAGGTCAGCTGTCCCTCACCTGAAGCACTGTGCTGAATCAGGTCCTGTGTGTACGGGCCAACAGTTAATTTCGCTAAAAGCAAACTGAGGCTGTGCTTGGTACATTTTTACTGACAATAATTTGGTGGTTTAGGCTTCAGAGATGGTTTGAAATTGTATTTCTCGGTGGTTCCTACCTCTTCCCCTTCATTTATGTTTGCCTTAGCCACTGTTTTTTGTTACGGTGAAGTGCCAGTTTTTGTTTTTAAAAAAATAAAGAACAATGCTGATTTTAAGGATAATTAAATATTTTTATCAGCCTGATGACGTCTCTTTATTTCACGTGTCGCGTTTTCCCAAGTTAACGTGTTTATAAATGAACATTTTCAGTATGGCCCAGCAGGGGTCGTTGTCCATGAAATGCTCGGATTTAACCAGTGATCCGCTGGTTCCAGCCGCTGAAAACTGGCAGCGTAATTTCATCCTTAACCTAGAAACTATGCCAGCTGATCATGGCTATTCTTAAATATATAGCATGTCTTTAAAGCATTATATAGTCAATTCTTAAGTAAGTAGCATGGACACACCAGAACAAGGTACAGCTGGAGGAGACGATGTGAAGTCTATTGGGAAAAAAGAGTGACCTGAGAAGTGTGATTAGTTTAAACCTATGGTAAGTCCTGCACTGGGAGGCGATGTGGCCCCTACCATCAGATCTTGAGGAATAAGCCCTTCCCCGCCCACTTTTGGAAAGGAAGTTGGGGGGGTTCCGACGCCCCTTACCACACTTTTATGCGGGTATGCAGTTTGTTCATTGTATGCTCGGTATTGGTGTAGGTACTACAGGCGCTGCGATTTCTTCTCACGGTCCAAACATGCAGTTTTGGTGGATTGGTGTCTCTAAATGGACCTGGCATATTTGGCCCTGCCCAATGTCCTTTGTTTCATGTGTTGGGCATCAGTTTCAGTTGTGGAAAATGAATGAATGTGTTGCATATATTGAATTAATCCGAAGAAGTGAAATGTTTGACTCGATACTGTAGCAAAAAATACTCCGATTAGACCGATATTCTGAAATGTTGAAAGTTACATGCGTACGACCACAAGATGGCGCAGCCTTATAAGTAAATTTAACTTCACTCAAACGTTGTATTTCATTTCGTAAATGTCATTGCATCGTGTATCTTATTTAATATTGGAAGCGCTTACATTTTTTGTATTCGCAAAGGACTTATTTAATTTGTAAATTATAACTGCTCCGTTGTGGTAAATGGCTTGGCGTCGTAGATTTGATTTAATATGTGGTTTAATCCAGCTGTCCAAAAATAACATTCTGTGGAAAAGTAGAATAGCAGTCCCGTAATCTGTAGAAATGTTAATTGTACGTGGCTAGGTTTTTTGTCCAATGTCATTTGTTTGCCTTGAAATGTAATAAATAATTAATAGAAAATATGCATATGTTGCCCCGCGCGCATACATTAAGCCTATACATGTATACATACATACACAATTAAAACAAGGTAACGTTAATATCTCTTGATAATTTTGTTATTTTCCACATTATTTATGCTTATTATTTCAATCTGATCAAATCGGTGTCTTTTGGCTTTCACGCACCGCAGCGGCTACACCCCGTTTTCCTGTGCAAAAGCAATTTGTTGAAAGATTTATTTAATCCCCCCGGTGCAGTGTTCCCCGACCCCCATTTACTCGGCGGCGCGATGTGCACAGCTGCAGTGGTGAGGCTCTAAAGCGGAGCCAGGACGTGTGATTGTGTTTGTGTGACAGCATTGTGCCAAGGGCAGGGGAGGGCAGGCGGGCCCAGACTGAGCGGCGCCTGGCCACACCTGGGGAAGTTCAGGTTAAATAGCTCCGCATTCCTCGGCGCACAGCTGATTGAAACATTAACAAACAGTGAGCCGGGCGCCAGGCCGCAGATGGCCCGGGAACGCAGCCAAAAACCAGGAGTCGGCTCTATTTGGCCCGGCTAGGAGAGAGAGAAACAGAGACAGGGAAAAGCAATCAATGCAAACTGGCAGACTCAAAGTATTCTTGCACGCATATTGTCTAAACGAAGTGCACATATCTATAAAAGCGTGTAATTGATTCCCAATTTTACGTGCAAATAACTGGAAAGCTGCTTTCCAGGGCCCTCTGTAATGGTAGAACTGGAAACCGTGTTCCCGTCTCAAAGTAAAATAATTTGCACCCAGGTCGTGAATCGTTTGGAGAGGGGGGTGATATTCCTACACATAACTTTTCCTTCAAATGAGATTTGATCCCGGGCAAACATGAACATAAAGATTCTACCATATCTCTGAGTGTTGTGTAATTGGCTTTTCTAAATGTTTAATCGTTGTTTGCTAATAACAGAGCAACAACGCTTGGTCGTCAGCAAGTTTTTTTAGAAGAGAGAAGTGATTCGCTTGGCTGGGGAGCGCAAAACAAACTCCCAAAGTCCTCCCCAGTATTCAAGTCGTTATTCTGTTACCTTCGTGAGGCTGGGCTCTGGCAGGCAAAGTAAAACAACGCCCGAGCACATAATGCTTAAATGAGTCTGGAACCAGCTGATGATCAGTGCACTACGTATTCCGATAGATAAAATTAGGACTTTCGTTTCACAGACTACGTCCAATTCTCTGGTACTGTCTACCTTGAAAGATTTACCCATTTATACAGCTGGATAGTATGCTTAAGTGAGACCCTTAAACAGAGAGCATGCAAGAATGACATCAAGTCTTCATACCCCTTGTTCTACCCCAGTAACTCTGTGCTGGGGCCTTAATCACTTTGCCAGGAACCAGTATGAAAATACGTAGCTCTCAAACAAATTATGAATTTTTACTTAAAAATGACGAGTGAACTGGATACACCCCCCCGCCCCCCCACCATTACAACAAATGAAAACAGCACCATTAGTCGTAATTTTTTCTTCAAAATACCCCATTTTAATAAAGACTTTAGGTACATAGTAAATACAAAACCAATATGACTAACATTTTCATAGCATTGTAATATACAATACAATTCATACTCAGCAATCTGAGAACTTGACATTTTTTACAAAATGCTTAAAATCTTTCCTACGTGTAAATTTAACCGAATACAAAAATAGTGAGAAAGATAGACGAAGCATAGCCCATCTTTCTTGTGAATTCCAGTACTGACAGCTGTACTGCACGGTACAAGCGAGCAAATCAGTTCATTGGCTCGGTGTTGCTCAGTCGCCACTGGACCCGGTACCGGTTTAGGGACCGGGACGGGTCCGTGCAGCCGCTCGAAGTCTTGCTCGATCTCGGCTTGATCATAACGTCCCTATTTGGTTCAAGGTTTTCGACGTGACGATTCGGCACCAAGGAGAAACTCCGCCGAACCTTCCACAGTTTTCCGTGCCAGAACTTTCCCGGTCACCACTTTAGCGGCACAAGATTCGGTCATCAGGGCACCCATTCTGGAGAAGGGAGAGAATACGGAAAAAAATGATCAATAAAAACAGACACAGCAAAACACACCTTCATTCATTAGAAGGTGAAAATGCACATCAGACCTTCACATCAAGATTATCAAACAACTACAGTAGACTTCAAGTGCGGAAGCCTCATTTACCTCCACAGTGATATTTGCCATCTCTGCGTTGAGGGTCGTGAGGGGTGACCGAGTGATGGATCCACTGTTTCCCTGCAGTCGGCCCTTGCCCGGCTCGTCCAGTTCGACCTGAAGGTCCCAGATGTAATCAATGACGTGCTGCAGGATCTCCATCTTGCTGGCTTTCTTGTTTGGTGGCAGGGTGGGCACCAACTCTTTCAACTTGCTGTAGCAGCTGTTCATGTCCTGAAGGAACATGGTCATGTGCTCATCGAGCAGCGGCATTTTGCATTTGGAAATGGTGAGGCTTTGGTCAGAGAGGCAGCGGACCACATCTTCGCTCCCTGCCTTGGTCTTCAGCGTGCAGGTAGATCCGATAACTTTCATCTTTGCTTACAGTAGATTTTCTTGAGGAAAAACGAGATAAACGGCTTTCAGAAATATTTCGATTAGAGGTTTGCGTATTTCTAAATATAGTTCTTCGGTGTTGTAAAGCTTTTCTATAGTTGTTTCTTCTTCGATATCTGTCCCGGTGACAGTTTGATTAGAGCCTAATACCTCGCGTCCTATTTTATGCTGTCCAGCAGTCTTGGGGCGGGACCAAGCGGGCTCTGTTGCCAAACGGAGCCAATTGGAAACGAGAATTTACAGAGAGAGGGTGGTCCGCCATTCCGCTTCCACCAATGATCATGCGGCATTGGTTATCAAAATTTACAATCTGTTAGAGGATGGTGTTGCAAATGGAAACAAATGTGTTTTTTATGGGTGATTTGTGGGAACCCAGCTGTTTGTCGCTCGGGGACTCTGCAGGTGTAGAGAATGCCTCGAGCGAAGCGTTTGTTGGGGGTGGGGGTGGGTGGTACAGCAATTACTCTGGATGAATAGCTTTTAAATTGTAGAATTTAGATACCAGTCTTTGCATAGTTGTGCTTTATTTGAATGTGCATATAAAAGGCGAATGAACTGACATGAAATTAAAAAAACGAATTTCGGTATAGCTGCGTTTCCCACAAAAAGATTATGTAATATTCAATCTTTTGTTTGCCAACAATAATACTCATTATACTGTATATATACATACATACATACATACATACATA
>JABFEB020000124.1:8811266-8835681 GCA_019775895.2 Stomatorhinus ivindoensis | reverse complement strand
GGCCCCCCCCCCCCCCCCCCCCCCCCGAAACCACTTTGAACATCCCATCCGGCCCATAGAACAATGGAGTTTCAGCACAGAGGCCTTCCCACAGGCAAGATGATCCAGGCCGCTAATTAACCGGACGAGCGGTGACCCCTTTCTGCCCCGTCTTGTCCACTATCTGATTCCATCTCCCCCTGGGGGCGGCTGAGCCTCTACTCAGTCAGAGAAGAGCTAGTCAGCTGGGAGTGTTCTGATGCCCCCTAGTGGTTGGGTGAGCAATGACAGCACAGACATCCTGTGTGCTGTGTCCCAGCTGGTTGCATTGCCCTCTCTGGAAGCCTCCAGCGCTGGGAGAGGGCAAGAAATTAAAAATAAAAAAAATTTAAAAAAAAAGTGACAACAGATTGGAAAGGTTTCATTGTGGTAGCACTGAGAGAAGAGCCTCTTTCAAAAACGAAGCCTGTTTAAGCTTTAACAATGCAATGTGTTATTGTGGGGAATCTGTAATGTAAACTACAGGAATTGTGTTGGAGTTGACAGTGACACAGAATAAGGTGGCTGGAGACAGCAGCTTGGGCTATGAACACTGACAGGCTGCTCACATGTGAGATGTAGCCGCGGGACGCTTCTGGGGCCATCAGCAAAGCAGACAGGAGCGGGGCGACTCCGCGTGGCTCCCCCGAGTGCACCCGTGGAGCTCCCCGATTGTCAACATGCGGAACGTTCTGGAAAGTGGGCGGCAGACTGAGAGCCTCAAGCTGGCCGCTATTTGTGCGCATTCCAGAGAAACCTCGGCGCGAAGGATGCCGAGATGGATTTCAAGAGCACTTCCTTCACGACTGCATCAGCTAGGATCCTGGGATTACAAAGGAGCCATTTAAATGCTCCTAGTTATTAGTTTAGAGCATTTTGCTGCTGGAACGTTCTAATGTGGGTGACTTCGATTCAAATGCATTACAGATGGGTCTGTGTACAATCAGAGTGCATTGTGGGTACATGTGGCCAGTGTCTGCGCACTGTGAGCACACACATAGATTTATACATCATGTGATTGAGGTTTTAGCTGTGCACAGTTTAAATACAATTTGGGTATATCTGGATATTTGGTTTCAGATTAATGAAGTTCATTTAGACACATTTGCCCTGAAGCCTTTAATTTAACATGTAACAGTGCAAGTTCTTGCAAAGTATTTAAAGTTCATGAATATGCATCAAAGTGTAAATTTAGAGAGGAAAAGGTAATAAGAAAGTAAATTATACTGTAAAAAAAGAGAAGAAAATGGCAGTGAATCGTCTGCCCTGGGCACCTGAATAGAGCCGTATTCTGTGGCAGTGTGTCTTCAGGTTAGGACTCTCCTGCTGAAATATTGCAGCACCATATGCCATTTTGCACAAAGTATTTAATTCAGTTTAAATTTATTTTTGTATACATGTATATACTTTAATACCTGTATCTGTCTTGTGTGTCTACCTTGCTTGTCACTGTGGGGTCTAATAGTAACGTAATTTCGATCCTCTGTGTGTCCTGTACATACGGTTGAATTGATAATAAAGACTTTGACTTGATTTGTGAACTGAAGGTCGCTGGTTTGGATCCCACGGGCAGACGGAGTGATGTCAGCACTGGGCCTTTGCTCAGCTCTCTGATCCTCACCTGCATGTCACTTTAGACTCAAGCATCTGCTGAAGTGAAGTATGATATGTTTGGATCTGAGGGGGCCATTGGTCTGTCGAGGTGCTGGCGGATTAGCTTGTGCAGAGGAGGAGAGTCAGTTACCTGTGGGCCCAAACAGACAGGGGGCTTATGGGCCAATGCTGACTGCGTGCTCACTGCGCAGGAAGGGGAGGATCGGTTGGGGCTCTCAGCATGCCTAGTGGTGGGGGTTTGTGTGAGCGAAAAGGGTGCACAAACAGCAGCGCCACCTGATCACACAGTGCCCCCGCCCGTGGTCCTGCAGAAGCTAAGTACCACGCATCTATTCAGCGACAGTGTGGCTTTTACACGCCTACGGTTTACACAGCTGGACACACATGAGGGCTACGGCACAGAGCCACTGCATCTGTGAGCAAATGCCCAAAAGGCTTAGTCTAAATGGCCAGGTTCATTCTGACATCTCAGGGCTTTCATTTAGTTATTAAGAGCAGAAACAGGAGCAGGTCATTGAGAGGAATAACCCTTCATACAAGGACAGACTGGCATTTAACATAAAACTGGCATCCAAAGGAGTTTGTAATAAGTTGCTTAGCTGACTTTTATGTCCAAGGTGATTCTCACGTCTGAAATATTTTTAGATTTATTTCACGGCGGCATGTTTTGATGCTTAATAAAGGACAGCGGATCATGATTTTCGTCACTGGAGCAGCAGTGGCTCTTCTCTGGGATGTGAATCGACAGCCGCAAGTCGAAATAGCCCCAGCTGCTGTGACACCTGAGCCTTGCGGAGGGAGATGGAAAAAAGCTTCAGGTATGAAGTCGCCCCTTACTGGAGCTCGGTGGTGCAGCAGGCATGCACACAGCTTCAGGTATGAAGTCGCCCCTTACTGGAGCTCGGTGGTGCAGCAGGCATGCACACAGCTTCAGGTATGAAGTCGCCCCTTACTGGAGCTCGGTGGTGCAGCAGGCATGCACACAGCTTCAGGTATGAAGCTTCAGGTATGAAGTCGCCCCTTACTGGAGCTTGGTGGTGCAACAGGCATGCACACGGTTTGGGAACAATCTTTGTAAGTGAATGAAAATCGACATCACGATGGACTGGCAGGCATGAACTAGGCATTGAGGGCTGCTGCGTGGAGGGCAAGTACACAAACACACACACATACACACATGCATGGGCACACACACACATGCACACACATGCACACGCACACAAAGCCACACATATGCACGCACATACACACATACACACACACACTGCACAGCTTGAAGGTCTAGTGGAGAGGGCCCCCTGTCTGGAGCTGCTGTCCCATGTGGATAAGCAGCTGTCTGGCAGCTTACATCTAGGGCACTCATGCCCGTGTCAGGATAAGGGGGCCATTTCATAGCCCACTCCTGTTCTAAGATCACCCCCCCCCACACACACACTATCATGACTTATAGTCAGAGTGAAGACATCTGCTTACAATATATCCAGAGGCTCATGATAGGGGCAGTGCAGCATGTGTGGACTCACTGTCTGGGCCCCCAGCACTCACTGGCACCCCCTGTGGTCAGTGTCACTGAAATCCAAGGGCTCACCTCTACACAGAAAGGAAAAAATAACATGAATATAGCCAAATACCAGCAGAAGACTGAGCAGAAACACTGGGGGGCCTGTGAGCTGGAGCAGTGCCTGAGGTAGAACACATATCATAACCCCAAGGGGCTGGAGACAGACACAGAAGGTCATAGCTTCAAATCCCAAAAAGGACTGTGCAGGTACAAGCCAGTAAGGGGCTCCTTCAAAAAAGCCAAAATGACAGCGGCAGCTAAATACAACAGGGATACTTAATTAATCCCCATGAGCAGGTTGAGTAGATTCTCCTTTGACTCACCTCATTTTTGTTCTCCACAAGACACACATAGAGGAGAGAGTGCAGTGTCAGCCAGTGTGCAGTACCACTGGAGCTGGGGGTTAAAGGCCTTGTGACTATTTTATCAAGACCAGGGCTTGACCAAGCAACCTTCTGATCACAAGCAGAAATGTTTAACCCAAATGAGCCACACTAACGCCCAAAAAAAATCCTTCAAATGTAAAGATGAAAACGGTTTGGTGCAGTCAGTCAAGATTTCAGTGCATTGTCAGTCACTGGAATCACGAGCGGAATTCCAGCTACAGTCTGTAAGCCGAACCCCCCACCCTCAGCTTTGCTACTAAGAGGCACTGGCCGTGAAAAATGCAAAGACTCGCAGAAAGAACAGGACCTCCTGGGCCTCACAGCACAGCCTCATGCTGCCAGAAAACTGTATTATTCCTGTTTTTGTGGTGAGCTATAAACTTGACTTGCAGCCATGAATCCTGTGTCCATTTTTCAATTTGCTAAATGATGCCTTTCTGCGTCTGTCTGCTTGATATAACAGCTATGAGCTGCCTGCTCGATGCTTTGCCCACGACTTCCTTGCTGGTGTTAGCCGTTATGAGCCGGGACGCCTATCCCAGCTTTGCAGAGACACTCCGTGAGGCCGTAGCTCCTGCTGCAGTCACAGTCACACTGCGAGAGGGTCGTTACTCATTACTTGTACACAAAGCAGCTCAAGCCGCAGCTGGGACACCCCACCACAGTTAAGCCGGCGGCAGAATGAAGCAGCGCATTGATCCAGCTGGGAGAAAAGCAGCATTCCTGATTGGACCATTACAAACTGAACACAGAAACACATCTCAGAGCAACCCTAAATTTCACTTAATTAGGGGTTTGCAACCAACCAAACAATGGCACAGGGTCACATGATGTGTTTGCAGGCAGGGGTGCCAGCTTGCAGCGGTTATGGCACCACCCCCCCCCCCCGCAGCTAGGAGGGAGACACGTCTGTCTATCAGGATGTGCGCTGGAGACACAATGGCTGGCTGTTGTCCTCGCTGGGGGTGGAAAATGTGAACACAGGACTCATTTATATGTTTTTTTTTCTTTCTCTCTGTGCAGTAAAACTGACTGGAGTGTGTGAAAGCAGCCCTTTGCGCCGCCCGCTGGAGAGAGGCTGTGTTTGCGGGCGCCGGCTAGGCACCACTGCTCTGCCCCTGGAGTAGGCAGGACCTCCACCACTCTAGCCCTTTTTCCATTGATGAAAATCCCCCCAGAATGAGCCCTATGTTGCTAGTGCGTTCCATGGTGGGCCTGGGTGGCAGGCACAGTGCTGCCTTGCAGCAGTCACAGGCAGAGGTACAAATGCACGGGCTCACCCAGGATGAAGCCCAGGGGCGTGTCATGTACAGGATCACCCAGGATGAAGTGCAGAGGTGTGTAACGCATGGGCTCACCCGGGCTGAAGCCCAGGGGCACGGTAATGGACGGGCTCACACGGGCTGAAGCCCAGGGGCACGGTAATGCATGGGCTCACCCGGGCTGAAGCCCAGGGGCACTGTTACCTCAATTACACCAATGTGGTGCCAGTGCTGGTTCTCACTTGGTGCTTTTCCAGTGGTTTCATCAAAGAACAGAACAGGTAAGTACTGAGGTGACCTGTCACCCTGTTCTTCAATATTGTCTCTTGCTCTCTGTGGAATATCACCTTTATGAGGCCACATTTTTTTGCATATTCCAACTTCATAATGAGAAAAAAACAAGTTCCACATGCAGATTTGCTTTCAATAACAACATCAGGCAGCATTAATAATTCACTGCGAATTCTCGCAAGATGACTGGCATGTAAGCTTTTTATTTTTCTTAAACCATTGATTTGACAAAGATGTAACATAATTAGCATTAGCCACAATAATCCTTCATACAATGCTTGTACAAATACTTTTATTAGTGTGGTTAATGTGGCAGTACGATTACATTTTATTTGGACATGATAGTCAGTCACACTTCTGCTGATGTTACCATTCAGAGATCTGAGACCAGCTTTTTTGTAGAGCTGTTTTCTTGTGGTGGAAACACGCAGAACTAGTTCCGTATTAGGAAAAAGCCTGGCACCAGCACTATATTGGTGGAAATGGAGTAACTAATGCAGAGGCTCACCCAGGCTCAGCAGGAGCCTCTGACCACGCTAATGCTGATATCTCTCAGCATCTTCTGTGTGTGGAAAATAACTGCAGCCACAACCCAGCAGATAGGCGCAGATATTAGAAAGAGAAGCGCATACACAGTTCTGGACTCTGGCTGTTTTGGTTTCTATAAAAATCAGGGATGGTGAAAACAAGCCTGCTGACTACAGCTTGCCACAGTTTGCCCCCAAGAGGGGGACTGACCTGATACATCTGCTAAAACTCAGGTTATATTATTTGCCACATCTCTAAGATCACTAGTAGGGTGATGTGTGGTTCAGTGATTCTGGATACCCTGTCAATGAACAGAAGGTTATGGGTTTTCTGATCTCACTCAGCAAAGTGATTTCACCATTGGGCTCTTGAGCAAAGCCCTTCAGCCCCCCCCCAGCTATAAGCACTGACTGCCACTGCTTTCTCCAAAAAAAAAAAAAAAGCACATCACTTTGGAAATATTAATGCTAAATAGCTGCCCTTTTGTTGAACTGTTCATTGAAAAACTCCATGTTTATGTTTAAGTCAGGCCTCTTAAGTGGCCCAGTAGGCTGAGGGTGGATTAGAGACTCATTGTGTGGCACTATGGTTCGCAGCTGACCTGTCAGACATCTGCAAAGGCAGTACAGAGCATCTTGCAGCACCACCAATAGGCAGCCCAGTCATTTGTGGATTCTCAAGGTAAAAGCTGGCGCTACAAAAAACTGCTGGGGCCACAAAGACCTACTGTTAAGGAAAACTTCCACCAGCACTTGAAGAGAGATTCCCCTGTTTGAATGAAGTTGGGAGACAGACCAGTGCTGACTTGGAGCCTGATTTCAGGGCATCGGTTACAGCAGAAGGGCTTGCAGGTCTAAGATCTTTCTCCCGGATGATGGCAGATGTAGGAGGAACCAATTGGCTACCAAGCAGATTTAAGATCTGGAGTTCTGGGTTCTTCCATACTGAACTTGAACCTTGTGAAGATGCAAATATGGAAATTTTCAAGGTAAAAAACCATCAAGCAATATGTTCTTCTATCCATCCTTTCATCAGCTTCTAACTGCCTATCCTGGTCCGGGTCATCTGTCCCAGGGACCAAGGCTGGGGTGTGGACACTACGGGTAAAAGAGTGACAGCTCCCTTCGATGACCACTGGATGGCAGTGTTGCCAGTCAATTTTTTCCTAATGAATTTCTAATTTATTGTGCCTGGCTGTGCTGCAGGAGTGAGTCTGCATCCAGCCACAGGTACATACCACTTGTCAAGGTCCCCATGGTCCGTAAACACGCCACTCCGGCTCCTTCACTGTGGGTGTGGGTTCTGCCTCCCCAGCTTCAGCAAGTTCCTTCTGGGTATCTCACGATGCCCCCCCCCCCCCACCCCGCAGGGCCAACCCAACCCAACCCAAAAGCTGTCTAAGCCTCCTAACCCTCAGAAAATCCAATCGCCAAAGCCCAGAAACTCAACTGGTACAGCAGACTACTGAAGACGTAACTTTTTGGCTTTGATCTGAAATGTGCTTCCAATTAAAAATATAATCAGACTATGTATTTAAAACAGTATTTTAATAAAGAATGGTCTGTTAACCTCACTCCACCATGTGTACAACCAGCTAAAATAAAAGATAGGCCATAAGACCTATTCCCTCGGGCTCCATACTAAGGGTGCAGGAAGTGGCTCGCTTAGCCCCACATGCAAGAAACAGCCGTCCCAAGGCCCCAGAACTTCTGAAGTCACTGACATACATCTTTAAAAAAAAAAGAAAAGAAAAAACTTCTTTCACACAGGTGTTTTCATGTGAAGCCAGCTGGGAATTCTGGGGGGAAAAAAGACGCCGGCACACTTTCATATATCCTGAGGCCAAGACGACCCAAAGTTGCTATAGCCATTTTAACGTCCATCTGAGTGCGATTACTGTAATATTTGGAAAGAGTTTCCCCAGCTGGACATCACAGGGTGGTCATGCTCCGCTGAGGCAGCCAGGCCCGAGATCTGACGGCACAGAAGTTTCTAGAGATGACGATCAGCTGCTGACCGTATGTCACAGGTGTGTGGGGTCTCGGCGCTCACCTCCGCATCCATCTTAGTCAAAACGCTCCATGTGATGGGGCCCAGTAAGGGGCGTCTCAGACATGACACAATCAGCTAAGTTACATGACTGGATACAAGAAAGCTATTTAGTCCCAGTTTGACAGGACAGACCCTTGTAAGAAAAGGACGAAATTAGGCTTCAAGGTGTCCATATTGCAACTAAAAAGCAAAGAAAGTATCCAGAATGGGGTGACAAACATTTGTGAATTAAAACTATAAAAAAGTTTTTTTTTATTTTCTCAGAATTGAAAAAGCATCACCTATAAAAGTGTCAGGTCATATTGGTCCAAGACAATAGAAAAGTTTGATCGAATCAAATAAAAGTATAGAATAGCAAATTAGCTAAAGTGTAACCCAAAAGTTCGGGTGAACAACTCGTATTACAGCTTCATGCTTCGGCAACGTTTACTGTAATTTTGTGAGTTTACCCAGAAGCAGCACCAGCAGCAAGTGGGAGCTCAGAGAGATGGAACCTCTACTGAGGGGGGGACAACTATGTTTAAATGACCTTCATGTTTGTGTACTACTACCATGTCTGTCGGAGGGTGTCAGCTTAACCATCATAACATCTCTCCTAAAACCACCCCAGTATTTACAGCAACCATCCAATACATCCGTGTGTTTACTGACTCGCCTAGTTCACCTAATTAATACCTTTTCAAGTGGTTTAAGTAATTAACTGAACAGGTGAAGAAATATAAAAACACAGAATGGGTGAGTTGCGCCTGAGGAGAGGTTGAGAACCAAAGCAGTGTTCACCTAACAATCCAAACAGTTGGTTTTTGGAGGAAGACAAATTGTTGTTTATTGTGTTAGTTAATTTTCATATGTTCTAATGTTAAAGTGGGCTTTGTTTCCAGGGTAGTGCGTGGCACAGTGGGTACATGCGATTAAAGGGTCGCTGGTTCAAATCCCAGCGTCAGCAAACTGATGTCACCTTTGGGCTCCTGAAGCAAGGCCCAGCTGCCCTGACGTCGCTTTAGATACAAGCACCAGCTAAAAGAATAAAAACTTAAGTGTCACCCACAGAAACAGGTTCCACATGTTTGAACACCTTATAAAATTGTGCAGAGGCAGCAGAACACCGAAAGGGACCGGGGGTGTACATCTCTGTGTATAGGACTACGGTCTTCATCCCAGTGATTGCAGCAGTAGTCTGAGTTTGATATGACAAAAGACACACAGAGACAGGCTGCATGTTCAGAGTGGCACCACCACACTTTACTACAAGAAAAGGACCTGCTTTTCAACCAAGGAAGCTGCCCTCCACTTGCATTGATACATCAGGAGAAAAAACATAAGCAGAAGGACGGGAGAACTCACCGTATGCGGAGCAGAAGCATGGACATGGTGCCCTTGGGAGATCACAACATAAACGTGTCTATTACATCCATCCCTTTGAAGCCTCTCACCCAGCATAACAAAACCACAAGGTGCCCGACGTCATCTTCTAAAAGGCCAGAATCTTAAAATGTCAGGCTGAAGGTAGGATGATAATTCTAACTACAAAACAAACAATCAAGAAACCTCGACAACTGGCAATGCATGGTTTGTTGTTGAGGAGGGCGACTCACTGTTGCGAAGGACATTGAATCCATCATTATCTGTACTGATCGCTGTGAAGCAGCTACAGGCTTGGTAGGTCACCCTCAATTGGGATGGATGTTAGTTCACCACAGATCATCACCATAAGCCTTAGAGGTCATTAGTGAAAGTTGGAAACCCATCGCAGGGACCCATGTCACAGTGCAACCTTGTTAATCCTTGTGCTTCCTGGAACAGCTTCTGGATGAACCCTAATCAGAAAAGCGGCCACTGGACACTGAGGTATGGATGGTCTTCACTGACACCGTAGGTGAGGGCGGCGGAAGTTGTTGGCAAAGTCCACACATCACCTGACAGACTATCATCACGATCTAGTCCACCCAGAACAGCGTCACACGCTTACAACGCTGCCGGCACTCGACCTGGCAAGCGGCATGATCATCACATTGACTCCAAGCAGCCAGCTAGGGCTAGTGCTTCTGCCCACACCACGCCAGGTGGGCAGAAAGCAGACAACCAAGGGAGTTTAAATGGAAAGCAAGACTTGTACTTCAGGTCTCGGATTTCAAACAAGCGGACACACCCAGCCCAGGTGACCACAGCAACATCAGCCCAGGTAACTAGAGAAACTGAGAACTCACCTAAAAACTAAAAGATGCACAGAGGCTACAATGCTACAGGTGTTCATCTGCAAATTCCAGAAATATCAATGAGCAATCCCCAAATTTGCAGCTCCTTCATAGTTTACCGAATTGCACACCTACCTTCATTTAACCCTCTGGGGACAAGGGCATCGTCGGCGATGCCATGTATCTTTCTAGTGTATTTCAGTTCATAACTCGCTGAAATCTTATTGTAGAAACATGAAAAAAGGATGACTACATCCGTAATCTGTCTTTTCAAAATGTCCAAATGGCAGAAGTTAAATTTTTCTTTAAATTAGGTTAAATCGGCAAAAAAGTAAACCAAGTCACCTTACTTTGTGTTACCTGCATCATGGGCGTGTAGTACCGATCTCACCCGAAGATCGCTATTCACATTCTAAATAGCCGCATTAGCCCGTATTGAAATCGCATTCATACGCGTGAAAGTTTCTACATATTCAATGAATGGAGCCAGAAATAGTGACACTAGTTTGGTTTTTATTATTTGTCCAACTGAATGTTGCAACTACACCATTTAGTCATCTTCATGTAGCCAAGACTTTGCTGATGAGATATCTGGGATCAAAACAAACTGCCAGCATTGCTTACTATGTACTTTTATGATGTTTCTGCAAGTGTTCCTAACTGCATTTTGCAATGTCTATACTTTGATGCCAAATTACAAATTTAACATAAATCTGACATAATTACAAAGTACATTAAAATTAAGATGAGGGTAACACCAAAACAAATAATTTGCCGCGAATTAAGTTGATGATATTGAATGAAATGTGTGATCATGCCCCAGAGGGTTAAAGAGTGGCAGTTTAAAAACAGGATTAAACGTAGGTCTGCAAGATCCATATAAAATCTGCATAGTAAAAACGTGTCCAAATGCATAAGACAATTGTATAGAAGAAAAAAAAAAATACACTATAGTTTCTGTCTCACTCCATGATTGCTTAGCAAACCAGCCTTACTCAAAAGTTTCTGGAAAGAAAAAAGAAAAGCACTAATTCTGGCCAAATGTTTTCACGCCGGCCATGAAAGCCCAAACATCTCAGCACATCCCCCTCAGAAGCCGGACCCTCCGCACCGACTACTCTACCTCATCAGATTCCACTCCTTGGACAAAATTTAACATTCTGGCTTTTAGGACGCTGAAAGACGGCACGTGGGGGGTGAGTGGCCCGGAGAGATCTGGGGGCAGGACGGACAGGCACTGGGTCACTGCCACACTGAACAAACCACTTAAACGCTACAGGATATCCAAGGTCGTACAGTCATTTAATACATCAGCCAGTTCCATGGAGTGGACAGCACCACCCTGTGGTGTGTGCATGAAATGCAGAGGTGGGGATTGGGTATGGGGGGGACCTGCTGGTTACTGTTCCTTCTTCTCAGCTTCAGCCTCATCCTTGGGGTCAGGATCTGCCTCCGACAGGGATTCTTCGTACCTGAAGGAGACAAGGCAAGGGCAGAACGGATATTAATGTGGGGGAAGATACAGACAATAATGTGCTGAAAGAATCTTAACCCAAACCGTGTTTCGCCCACTATGCTATACTGCAGCGACACGACAGCTTGTTGCCTGAAAAGTAACGCAGACAGAAGAGCAGCATGAAACCTGCCCCCCTGCTTTAAATAAAAAAAAAAATCCAGAATTTTTAAAAATCATAACACTGACATAAGAACAGCTGCCTGGTAAAAGTTCAGAAAAGGAAATTGATGAGCTGTATTGCTTGTAACATGGATGATCTGATTGGAAATGCAGGAATAGGGAGTAGGGCGCCCTCTACTGTGGCAGAGGATAGCTCTGCAGAAGTGAACCAGTACGGTCCAAATGGCTGGGAAAGTTCTGAGCACACAGCCAAAAAAGCAATGTGGCACTGAGGGAGAGCTCCTTACTGAGGAGACACTAGCCTCTACAGGCTGGCCGGCACAGGGCAGCACTAGCGGGGTAAAGAGAGACAAACAGCACTTTCAAGAGGAGAGAGTGCTTTAAGAAGAGCTAAGAGGGAAATCCTTCGTCAGGCACATGTGGAGTGGAAGCAAAGTGGGGCAGCTCTGACAGACTGGGATTGGGGCCAGACCCTCAAACAGCAGACAGCATCAGCTGCAAGACACAGGCGTGAATTACGGCGATTAGGGGAGGGATGATCAGATGGATAGAACCAGAGAATAGGGGTGACTGGAAGCAGTGGGTATACTGGTAGCCGAGGCAGGTTTGTGACCTTGAATGCTTAAGCTGTTAAATGTCTAACATATCAGATGGGTAAAATCAGCAAGTTGCCCTTGATTAAGGCATCGGCCATGTGAGCGAATAACCAAGGGTCTCCCTGCCAAGCTACACCCTAGGCAACCAGAGCCACACCTCAAGCTCCCCCACAGCTGATAAAAGGGAAAAAGTGCAGATATGGAGGACGGACAAAAGGCCCATGCAAGCTGTGCATGTAGGTTTGGCAGCTATGAAACACATCCTTACCGGCACAAACCACTCCCGGACAGCATGGGGCGATGTACATGAATACACTTAAGATTATAATGGAAACCAAAACAAATAAGGGTCAGCGCCCCACCCCAAACACCCTGATCCGATCCATCCTCCTCACCTGAACATCTCCGTGAGCTCTCCTTTCACTAGTGCCACCACCACTGGAAACCCAATGCATGCTGGGACCAGGTAGAGCAGGGCAGGCTGGGAAGGGAAGAGGAGGTGTTACACACAAGGTCATACAGGAAAATTATAAATGTGCAATGAGGAAGCAAGCGATGACCTACAAGTGGACAAACCTCAGGTAAAATTTACTACAAAATTAAGGGTTGCAAAACTCAGTTTTTCAGGGATTAATTGGCTTGAATCGAAATGGATAACAGACTGAACAGTAACAGGTAATTTGCCCAGAGCTGTGGATCATCAGCAAAACACAGCACAGTAATAGCTCATGGGCAACAGTGTGACAACAGGGACTCTGCAGGAGGGTCACCTGACCTGGGCATGCTTGAAGGTGTGCATCACAAATATGGTGAGTCCCAGGCCGAAGATATAGGCCAGGAAGCTGGTGTAGAAATAGGTGCGGGAGTCTTTCCTCAGGCTGGGAGCAGAGATGCAACAGGGTCAGAGCTGACCAGAAGATGGCGCCACAACACAGAAGGCATGCACACTGTCACCAGCATCTAAGGCTTCACTCACCTAACGTCGAACCGCAGGAGTAATGCGATGAAGATACCTAAAAATAAAAAAGATCATTGAATATCCCTTCATTAGTGTTATAGCGCCCTCTAGTGTATGTTCAGGGGACAACCTTAATGCAGACCTCATAAGTTCAGTCAATATAGTATGAGATATAGCTCCTATTAATACTGTAATCTGTATTCCACTGATTCAAAGCTAACAACCATTAAGTCCAAAGGGTGTCCATCTGGGATCTCTCTAAATCTAAGCTCTCAACAGCTTAACGAGCAAACTTGGCAATTTTTAATTTTTTTTTATGGGGGTTGCCTTGCCTGGGATGACAATGTCACCGAGACCCAGCATGGCGAAATTGTTGGCTTCCAGACCTTTCTCCAGCAGGTCCTGTGGGAACACCACTGAGGTGTGGAGAGAAGGGAATTAAAACTCAGACAAAGCTGTGAATTGTGCATATGAATAAATCACAACAGTAATGCTAATAAGATGCAGAAAAGTCCCCACTGAAAACATTGTGTGTGGTTTCTCTGCCAAAGGCCACCATCAGGACTGAACACAGAAGGTTAACAGATATGTCACTAAGCACGCCCTGCTTTACTCCTGGAGACCCACATCTGCTGAACACTGACAAAAAAAGCAGCTGCTTGCTTCCTCAGAGTAAAGAGATAAGACGCCCATGAATCAAAGGCGGCTCAGCTGGGATCTGCAGGGGACTGTTAGGGTGGTTTGGCTCAGAAAGACATCGGTCTCACTCACACTTTATTGGCGCCTCAAATGACTTGGCCACTGTTACCATAACGTTGGTCCCGAAAACCTAAACAGGAAACACCACCTTTTAACAAATACATAGTCACAGCTAATACGCTAAGACCATTGGCTATCGCTGTCAAGGTGCAGCCTTAACTTTATTATTTTTAAATGGCTTGATTATTTAAGTCAGAATCAGTATGCTGACCACCAGTCCATCAGCTAGAACCCTGAGAGACCCACCCTACTCGCGCCCAAACTTAGCCTGAGACACGTGCTAACACCCGGCCGGCACGCTAACAGCTAGCGCCCCACGTTTGTACCCAGATCCCGGTATGCTCACCCAGAACACGTCATAGACGAAGAGGCCGCCTAGGAGGATGCAGCCTGTGCTGACGTTGTTGAGGTGCAGCAGCTCCACACCGTTCAGCGCGAACGCCAGCCCAAACAGGTTGTTAGCCACCCAGTGCTGCAGGGAGACAGAAGTCAGGTAGCACAGGACCAAACGGGGCACACAAGAACACCTGCAGCCCATCTGCAAGGCTGCTCAAGAACAGAACAAACTATTGCTTCTACTAGTTCTAGCTTTCATGCAATGCACTGTGGGAAATACCATATGACATTTAATTGCTAACACTATGTTTGTTTCTCTGCACTTTAAGTTCTGTTGCATACAGCAGCAAGGTATTTTGGCCGGGATTAATAAAGTTTCTCAAACAACGAGCACCATCTGAAACCAAAGTACAGAGAGCGAGCTTCAGCAAAGGGTCAACTCGCTTCCATGTTTCTGAGTCGACGTCCATGAAAATCCAGGATCCTGTACATTGACGTAAACATTCTTCACTGTCCATCTCAGTCCACAGCCACAAACTCCTGACTGATACACCGGACACCCATCACGGGTTACACATAGGTTATGCATGGGTTACGCCTGACGCATTTACCTTCGTGAGGACATACCAGATTCCCACCACCGTGCTGATGCACAGACACACCAAGTCTTTTGTGTCAAACTCGTAATTGACGATTTCTGGGGAGAAAAGGAGAAGAGCATGAACCCTAACCCTCCACCCAACACGGTGATCATGCCCATCAGCATAGCACCAAAACAAACACATACAACATCAGACAGGAAGGAGACAGCCCTGTAATTAAACTAACTGCAGGATGAAGTTCAGGAAGACCAGGCAGTGTAATAATGGAGTGTGTTTCAAACAGACTCTGACCTCAGTGCAGTTCTGGGCCACTAGATGGCGTGAACCATGGGCAGCACAGACTGCCTGAGACATGAGTGTCAGCAACACTTACCCTCCCTGCCCTCCCCTGATCCCTGCGTGAAGAGCAGCTGGTACTGTCTGTTCGGCAGGTTGGCTGGAAATACACGGCTCATGAATGGACTACAGGGGGAGAGATGGGAGGTGGGGGGGATCAGGTGGGGTGGTCCGGGGGCTCGCCGACCCGACAGCAGGCAAGGACCAAAAACAGGAAGACGACCAGGACTCAGACTGACCTCATAGTGTGAGATAGCGCCAAAATGCCCAGCACGAAGAAGTACATGGAAAGAAGCAGGTTGATGTATTCTTGAGAGAAAACCTATGGAGAGAGAGACTGATTTAAGCAGTGGTGGTGGCAATGTGGAGTAGCCAGGTGAGTTGGGGGGGGGGGCTCACCTTGAAGAAGAGATATAATCCAAAGAGCGTGCAGCTAGCAATGATGGGGAAGCGCGCCGCATCACGGCTAGTGATGGTCTCTGGCATGTCTGCGGAATTCTGGAAAAACACAGAGCGGCATCAGGGAGAACAGAGTGGAGGAGTCTAACCCGCAAAGCACAGACAGCGTGTTAGTTCAAACCCCAGGTAACCGACACTGCCTGGCTGAGGAAGGTGCTCATCTTTCTGCACTAAAAACAATTAATTAGTAATGAAGCAAATAGACTTAAAATGGACAAGACTGCAGAATGCAGAGTACCGCAGATCAAAGCCGAGCCAGATCACGAGGAGGGAGGCAGCCCCTTGTCCATGTGCTCCAGCACCACAGCTCTTCTAGGTACTACCTCTTGGACCTTTAAATTCACAGGATTTCCCCACACCCCTCCAAATCAGACCAGGTTACTGAAGTCACTGGCAAATGAAACATGACCCCATTTCCTAGTTCTTACATGTCGGAGCGGACAGTGATGTGCTCCCAGCAGCAAACTGAAACATCACCTATCAATCCATGCCACAGCGAATCCCTGGGGGCAGGGATTCATAATTAGCAGCTCATTCCTTAAATGGGCCAGACTTTCACAAAGAGAGACTAGAAAAAGCCAGTAACAATACACCCTCCCAGGCAAACAGAATATTTGACAGAGGTCCTAAGTGGAAATCGGAGTCACAGCCACAGTCAGTCATGCCTCTCCACCTCATCACCTGAAATGAAAAATAAAAGCCAGCATGCTCCCCAACCCCATTTCCATGGCTCCCAGACACCAAGCCCACATTAAGTGTTGCAGAAGATTACACTACAGGAACTATTAATGAAATGCACACTGGCCACTGTCCCCCCAAATCTGCAAAAAGAATTGAATGACAGGGGGAAGGTGCTGGTTTCAGGTTATGCCAGCAGACATTAAACATTGTTGGTCAGATTCATCCCCAAAACATACCCACGACGCAATTAGAAAATGGAGAATTTAGGAGCGCAAACTGGGACAACAGCCTAGGCTCATCTGTAAAAGGGAAGGTTCCAGGACCCGGAAGATTACTGCAATAAGAGCCCCCTACACAGAAGTGCAAAACGGTCGCCCGTATGAACGAGTTAAATATAAAGAGGATTAAGGATGCGCAGTGGAATATCTCCAAAATCCCTATATTCCCAGCATGCATGCACCTAGCAGGGCTTTGCTCTAAGTTCATGCAATCAAACTATTCACGTGTACATAATAGTCCATTTAGTACCAAACATAACCAACAGGACCCAGGGAGGTCCCTGTACGTTCTTTCCCTGTCGAAAACACCCGAGTTGACAACTTTGATCAGCTGACTGGAGCGAGATTTTCATTTCGAGACAAGTCTGCACACGCACTCACATGTATGGAACATTTTATTACCTTGAAAATAGCTTGTGGGATTTGCAAACTCATCGAACGTTTTCTGCAGCTCATTTATGTTTTATAATGGAATAATATGGATTTGCCGTGAGATTTCTTGCGTGAGCGCGACAATATGAAAGCATGAGTGTCACGCCAGATGCGCGAGTTGGCAACTGAAGCGCTGCTTCAGCGAGAGCAACATTCTTGTCATGAATCATCGTTTTTAGCCTCGTCTAAATAAGCTCAGTGCCCAGGTGAATATCCAAAAACAGCAGCCAGAATAAGAGCGTATTACAGCACTGCTAATGCTAGCAAGCCAGCTAATCTCAGCTGCCCCGCATCATGACCGCCGGAGTTCGCAGCAGGAGTTAACCCCGGCTTTGTACCTTGCTTTTGGCGCAGCTAATGGACCGCAGAGCGCCGAAGAAGATGGGTAGCAGCGCCATGAAGACCAGGCTACCATATGCTAGCGCGGGGCCCTCCGGAGACGAGACGAACTTGGCCGCCGTGGCGTTCACGGCGTCGGTGCCGTTGGAAACTGTGGCGTTCGGCAGCGCCGGTCCCTGCTCGACATCGGCCATATTCGCAGATGAGAAACGTGACTGAAACAGGTGAAGCTAAGTTGGTGAGCCGAGCTTCGAACGTATTCAGCAGCTACCTCGGTCTCTTCCCGTTCACTACAATCTAAGGCCACATTTCTTAACTCCCACCTGGAACTGACGTCACTACCGGCTTTTCCTTACCGCACGAAATAGCGGAAAGGTAGTGACGTACGGTATCCATGACAACCGGCATCGGCCATCGTCGAGAACGAGTATAACGGCCGCAGGTTCGCGAAACAGTTGAAGAAAAATATTTCCAGTGAGCTGAGCGTCAAACATATTTAGCTGGTGCACTTGCTTCTTAACATTCGCTACAAGCCAATGCCGCATTTCCTAAGTCTCAGCTGGAACCTGGCACCACTACCGGGTATTTCTCTGCCTGCCCGAGCCAGCAGGAAAGGAAGTGACGCCAAGATATCGACCATGATGCACGTTGCGACGTGTTTTGCGTTTTCTACTAAAGATTAACTAACGTGGCCATATTGGCAAGCCATATATAGTCGTGGCTAATAATTTTGAGAAGGACACAAATATTAATTTTCACAAAGTCTGCTGTCTGTTTTTGTGATTGCAATTTGCAAATACTCCAGAATGTTATGAATAGTAATCAGATTAATTGCAAAGTCCTTCTTTGCCATGAAAATGATCTTAATCCCAAAAAAAAAAACATTTCTGCTGCATTTCAACCTCACCACAAAAGGACCAGCTGACATGATTTCAGTGATTCTTGTTAACACAGGAGAGTGTTGATGAGGACAGGGCTGAAGATCACTCTGTCATGCTGATTGAATAGCAGACTGGATGCTTTAAAAGGAGGGTGGTGCTTGAAATCATTGTTCTTCCTCTGTTAACCATGGTTACCTGCAAGGAAACACATGCAGTCATCATTGCTTTGCCAAAAAGTGCTTCAGAGGCAATGATATTGCTTCTAGTAAGATTGCACCTAAATATACCATTTATCAGATCATCCAGAACTTCAAGGAGAGAAGTTGAATTGTTGTAAAGTAGGCGTCAGTGCGCCCAAGAAAGTCCAGCAAGTGCCAGGACCATCTCCTAATGTTGATTGGGCTGTGGCATCGGGGAAGTACCAGTGCAGAGCTTGCTCAGGAATGGCAGCAGGCAGGTGTGAGTGCATCTGCACACACAGAGAGGCAAAGACTTGTGGCCTTGTGTCAAGAAGGGTGGCAAAGAAGCCACTTATCTCCAAGAAAAACATCAGGAACAGACTGATATTCTGCAAAAGGTACAGGGATTGGACTGCTGAGGACTGGGGTAAAGTCACTTTCTCTGATGAATCCTCTTTCTGATTGTCTGGAAAAGAAAAGGGGAGCGCTGCCATCAGTCCTGTGTCATGCCAACAGTAAAGCATCCTGAGACCATTCATGTGTGGGGCTGTTTCTCAGCCAAGGGACTGGGCTCACTCACAATGTTGCCTAAGAACACAGTCATGAATAAAGAATGGTACCAAAACATCCTCTCTGAGAGCAACTTCTCCCAACCATCCAAGAACAGTTTGGTGATGAACAATGCCTTTTCCAGCCTGATGGAGTACCGTACCATAACGCAAAAGTGATGACTAAGTGTCTTGGGGAACAAAACATCAAAACTTTGGGTCCATGGTCAGGAAACTCCCCAGGCAGGTGGGCAATTATAAACCAATACATTATGACAAACTCCAAGAAGTGATTATGCAAGAATGGACTCCTGTCAGTCAGAATTTAGCCCAGCAGTTGATTGACAGCATGCCAGGGTGAATTGCAGAGGTCTTGAAAAAGGGGCAACACTGCAAATATTGACTCTGCATAAACAATGTAATTGTCAGTAAAAGCTTTTGACACTCACGAAATGCTTGTAATTATTAGGGGTGTAAATCACAGCTTTCCTCATGATATGGTACAATATCAATTCCTTGGGCCAACGGTTCGATTTTTTTTTCATACCTCAGAAATTCCGACGATACGATTCGATTCAGCTCGATACTGGGGTTAGTAGTCGAAATGATGAAATTTTTACCCAATCCTTTACACTTCAATGAATTAAAAAGGGCAAATGTGATTAGCATTTTATATTTTATTGGGAACTGTAAACAAAATCTAGTGCAAGTATGTCCCATAAAACAAGTAAAATAAAGTGCAATATGGTAAAAATAAAAAACACTGCATGGACAGATATGTATAATGGGGAAAATTAACATGACTTACTTCTGCGGTGAAACAAGTATTCAGTAGTCTTCTTTGAGAGTTTTTTTAAGAAAAATTTAATGGTCAACGTGTTCAGGAGATTGTGTGCTCTGAGCGTAGCATCCCATGTCACCTGCCGTACTAAACACGCTCTGAAAGTACGCTAGCTTGTGGGCTGCTTATAAATGACCAAGTTAGAATGATCTACCTACTATAAAAATGCAAAACATATATTTATGTATAAAAAAAATATTGAGTATTCTTTATTATTAATTTCCCTTTGGGATAAAGTATTTTTGAATTGAACTGGGATTTTAGTTCCTTCACATTCCTATTTCTCGGGTCGGTTTTCGGAGGGAAGTTAATGGCGTAGTTTTTATGAACAGTCCGAAAATGCCGCTCCACGTTTCCCTTCTTCGGAATAGCAATGGTAGACTGACAGACGAGGCAAATGAACTTCAAATATGACATGATACCATTCAGTATGGAAGTGGTAGGTTTTTGGCTACTTACTTGGTCCAGCTCCTCCATTCATTTTTATACAATTTCTCAAGTTTAGTAGAAATAAATTGGAGGCCAACTAGGCGACTCGGCCACTTGCTGGCGTTTTACTGCCGCTGGCGCGGTTTAACGCACCATCCATCTTGTTTTTTATGCCATACGATCTACCCACATTACCTTTGCGATCGACCAGTAGATCGCATATTGGGCACCCTCGGTGTAGACCATGTGTACGTCGGACTGGATCTTGAAAACAATACTTGAACCGGCGAGGGAAAAAACGCTTACATCGACATTTATGCGGTCACGTCGATGCATCGGATCGTTTGCCGTTGAATCGATACAAATCGATGCATTGTTATACCCCTAGTAATTATACTTCAGATTAAAATTTACACAAAAATTGAATAGGCAGCATGTTGAGTAATGGACTCAGGGTTAGGCATTATGCGTGCTGGTGTGTCATCTGAGCATACAAATAAACACACACAAATGTGACACACGAAGCCCAAAACATTTAAATAGAAATTTGTATTTACATCAATATTAACATCAAGGAACAAGAGAACAAACGCAATTGTAATTTACATCCTGGTATTGACAACATATTCAATTGCTTTTTTTATTTAACCAAGACAACGCCAAAAGAAAACTTGGCTTTTTCAAATCTCAAGAATCAAAGGCATTAGCACAGACTAATGTTGTGCTGGATATATCCTTTTTTCACTTCACCAAGACAAAAATCTAGACAATTTCATGAAGTAATTAAAGAATTTGTAGATCCTTACCATCAGTCAACAAAAAAAAAAAGTTTTCCTTCTGGAAAACATCAAGTTACACAGACAGATTTGTCTAAAACATTTAATTTGGATGATTCTCCTAGTCAGTTTAATTGTACTTGTATCCACACTGACACCTTTATCAAATAGTCTGGAAAAAATACAATTTCCCTGTGATGCTACAAAAAGTCACCCACTGGCCATCAGCTGTTAAAGAGATTAAAATAAACGCACACTTATTTGCAGATCAGAACCTGGTGTTTTCTTGTAAATATTACACAATACAAAATGTGTTTGTGTGTGATGCGCATCTCCATGTGACTACAGGGTGAGCCAGAATATATCTAGGGAGTCTTTGGATTGTGCAGATCTTACCAAAAAATTAATGGGGAACAGTTGGCCAGCGCCCCATATATTAATACCCTCTTATGTACTGCCCCAGTTCTGCCTTTGCCTCTGGCGTCTTACCCATAAGAAGACTGCTGCAGCCCCAAAGCTGTCCCTAGACTCTGCTGCACTTTTAGGTTGTTCCATAATTACAAACAAGATGAGTGAGAGGACTAAGTACTCCTTGGTCTAGCAGAGCCCTGGCTGTTCCGTTAACACCCCTCACTCCCATATTTCTTTCAGTTGTTTTCCAGCTCGATGAAGCTGTACAGGGACGATGGATTTTACCTCAGGGCTGCGCCCACATAACAAAAGGTGAATAACACCTAAACAAAACGACGTGAGAGAGTCTAACTGTGCAGTAGAGCACTTTCAGAGATCATCTTCCTACAGGCAGCAGGCGGGACCGTCTCCCTTTTCATGCTGCTGTGTTTAGAATCTTTGTTTTTAAAACTGAACAATTTAAAATCAAAATATAAGAAGAAGCACCACTTTACAAATCAAGGCTGTTTTGTCAGAAATGGGGGAAAGAGTTTAGAAATAAAAGTGCAGTTCTCAAAAAAGATGGCTGATTTACCGCTGAGAAATAAGTCAGATATCAAAATAGGAATAATACACCCCTCCCTCACTTTCTCCCAAGCAAAAAAATAAAAATAACAAATAAAAGCTGAATTGACCTAAAAGAAACAGAATAAGAAAAGTATACTTTAAATATTAAGCATTACAATTTGTGCAAAAACAGTATGTTACCTACAAAAGCAGATATACATTTCAAGCGTATTTACAATCTCTATTCACAGACAGGAAAATTCCAGATTTGACATCACATCTAATACTGCAGTACCTTTGCTCTGAATTGATGATTCTCCATTTCTATCAGTCTACAAGCATAGAAGGAAAGTTTATTGCTTAAAACTGCATAATAAAAGGAATATCTGTGCTTACTTGCCATTACTTTTTTTTTATTAAAGTCCTGTTTAAAAAGATTCTTGAATAAGGCTATAATGACTAAGAAATATTGCAACAATCCTTTCAACATTAGCCTTTCTGTAAAGTGCAATCACCACTAAAACGTTAATTCTTTTTTGTTTGTACCGTAGCCCATCGGGGGCCAAAGCAAAGAGCGTTTCTGCACAGTGAAGACTACACACTGCATGACTGCTACACTTTTGTACATGTGAAACAGAGCCTCTTCATCGCAGGTTCAAGACGTGTTCTACACATTGCAGGTGAAGGAGGAACCACATCCATCCTGCAGAAGAGCAGGCTTCCTGCTCCTCCAGAACACCCCCTGACAGGTAAATAAATAGATCTTGAGGATCAACGGCTAAAAGCACTTGCACCACACAGTCTGTCCCATTTACAGAAGCTTTCGCACAGCAGCCGATGTGCTGAGGGTGAGGGGGGGCTGTCCCGGCTGCAAAGAGGCGGCATCCAGATGTAGCCCCGCCCACAACCAGGCCTTGTGAAGCACCCAGACACCACTGGGGTCTCTGCTGGGTTCACAGTGAGGTTTCCTCCCATGTGTGCTGGGGGCATCAACAGTACTTCTGTGAAAGAGGGAGGAAGACCTGGGTTCAGAGCCCTGATTACCAAGATTCATGTGCGGAGAAAAGCCCATAATGGTAAAGGTCACCTACTGTCCTTACTGTTGTCACTACATGACAACAATAAGGTCACATTTCCCTGGGGACATGCATCCCCTCCCTTAATGATTCTAATGATCCAGAGAATGTCCCCTGATGGGGTGGTGGGGGGTTCTGAAGGGGACACCTACTTGTTCGGGACCCATCTGCATCCTGCCCATGACCATAGGGTTCACGCCCATCTGGCCTGGCATCTGGCCCATGTTGGCAGCACCGGCGCCCCCGCCGCTGGGCATGGAGCCGTTCATCATCATGCCACCATAGGGCGACATGTTCCCCTGCTGGCCAAACTGCTGCTGAGGGTAGGAGCTGCAACGGGAGGAACCATTGCGCAGATTAGGCCCCGTGTGGGTGAGTAATACTGGGCCCGGGCACAAAGGGCAGCGAGGCGCTTAACGTGCATAGAAACAGACGACACGCAGAACAAAAAGTGCAAAGACACAAAGTACTAACAGTGCAAACCAATTTAAAAAGTACGCAGCACATGAAGGACAACCTGGAAAGGATATTAAGGAAATTAATGAATATAATTTGACAAATTAATGGGAGGTATATGGGTAAATACACACAGACACACACTATTCCCCACGTACCACAAAAGTAACTGAACTGCTGCTGTATGAACCCTGAGCCCAAGGTAAGTAACAGAACATGTGGAACAAAAGGGGAGTTTGCCTCAAGTGCGGTTTCTTCTTTGGCAGGACCTTAAAGCAGAGGGCACTGTGCACCGTGGCCACGCCGCGATACCTACTTGCTGCGCACCATGCCCCCCTGCGGGGGCCAGCCTTTCATGTCGGCTGCCTGGTACATGGAGCTTCCCTGGGGGTGCTGCTGCATCATGGGGTTCTGCCCAGGGCCCATGTGGCCAGGCATCATGTTCCCAGGTGGACTGCCTGCCGACTGGGCGAACGACGGCTCCCCCTGCTGGCTCATACCTTCAAATGCGATAAAGCAAACTGTTAATAATAAACAGTGATGGTGATGGACAAATTTTCACTCTCCATTTCAAGCTCATAAAAACAGTGGTAAGAGTTGCAGTGCCATTACAGCACTGATACAAACACACAGTTCGTAATGATATATTTGAGGGAAAACTCATCACATGATAACCTTAACGCATACCCAGCCCTAACCTTAACCATAAGCAACCAAACAAAACACAAGAGTTTTGGCATTTTTACTCTTTTGATTGCATTCATAGATCTTTGCGGGGACCTGAAAATGGTCCCCACAAAGTCAAAGAACAGGTTTAAACCTAATCCACACACACACTATGGGCCCCATGGCCTGATCCTGTTCCTGCCCATCAGTCCCTGCCTGCGGCCCAATCCCAATCCTGAACTCTCACACTTCATTGAATTCACCTGGGAAGAGAGGCTGCAAGGACT
>JABFEB020000124.1:8674709-8685256 GCA_019775895.2 Stomatorhinus ivindoensis | reverse complement strand
CCCTGACTCCCATCTGATGAGCGGCGTCGAGCTAAAAGGGTCATCCCTCAGAAATATTAATTACCTCCAAGTTTTTCGCCCTCCGAAGAACCTGACATTTGCATGTAAATAAATCTCGGTCGCGCCATCTCGTTTGCGGGCGTAAATCACGGGAAAATGGCTTCCTATTATGCCCCCCCCCCACAGCACATGCATGTGGTGCCACCAGGAAGTGACACGTACAAAATATATCTCTTTAATGATACCAAAATGTCACCCTACTCCTGTCGAGATCAACAGCAGCCAGAAGTACAGTGGGTGGCTGATAACAATAAAAGACGCTACTAAAATCGTCAATTTTCCCTCCGTTCATATGATTAGGGATTTCCAGGCATCGGGAGTAAATGAATTTTGCACCTAGAGATCTAACCGAAGAGTCTGTTTTCAAGATCCAGAAGCAGGCTGGTGGTGTTTGGCTCAGTTCTGGGAGATGTTCACAGCACAGCGTAAGACTCACATTACAGTACTTACTTACATTATACCCACAGCGGGAAGTGTGGATCCAGTCAGTAGATACAGCATCTGGTAAAAGTAATTTTAGGATGGATCCCATAGGGTGGATGCCAGTGTTGCTGAGTGGAAGGACAGTTGTCATTGTGCTCAGACCTCACCTCTGTATATGTGCGTCTTCATAAAGAGAGTAAGATGGGATACATGAAGACTGACACATTCCAGTGGACCTGCTCACGTGTGTCTGCAAATGGCAAACAGAGCCTCGTTTCATTTCTGTGGACACAGAACAGTTCCACTGAAATTTGTGCCCATACCTCAGTTATGTGCATGTTATGCTGTCTGTTTTTATACACCTCAACTGATTTACCGTAACCTAATAACTACCCTGTACACACACAGGATGTAAATGTAGCTTCAAGGACTTTTTCCATTTCCCTGGGGACTGACATGACAGGACGGCAACCTCGTACAGTCCCTCGGAGATGTATGACATGGGGTTTTTAAAATCATTACCCAGACCAAAGTTACCCCCTTGAAATCTGAAAGAACACAAAGGTGCCTCTCTGACAGCGGGCATTAATTATCCATTACGGCTTTCACCATTAATTAGGGCCCGGGGCTCCGCGAGTCACGCCAGTAAACAAGACGGGGGAGTGCGAGCCTGCGTCAGATCAAAGGCGCGTCTCCTGACTTCATATCTGTACCTGTGGGAGCTGAGGCAGCATCTCCGGCAACAGAGGGACGGTTCCCATGACAACAACACGGGGACAACAAACAGTGGGGTGACGCAGAGAAAGCAAGAGGGTTTAATGCACACCGTCACGCTTCATACACCGAAACGTCTAGATGGGGTCGGGGGGGGGGGGGGGCCGAGCCTGCACCCACTGGGATGTTACCCCAACGCAGGGCACAATCACAGTCTGCCAGCGATGCAGGGATGCGAGTTAGCCCAACCGCATGCTTTCCAGAGCAAGCCTGAGTATTCAGAGAAGCCATCTGACACAGAGAGAACGTGCAAGCTCTACAAAAAACCCAATGGTGGACTGGGCAGAACCCCCCCCACCATCCCTCAAGCTTTGACGCAGCAGTGCTTACCCACAAGCCACCACACTGGCCCACACAAGGAATTATCAATTCATAATTTATCAAACGTGAACTCATCAATCGAAGTGAAAGTATTGGCAGCCCAATCTCTTTCAGATATATAGTGACCAGGCACCTGCAACTCCAAAGAATGTACCGACGACAACAGCAGCAATCTTATTGTAGCGATAGTTTTAATTCCTGCAATAATTCCAGTGAAAGGAGCCAAGGTCACGGTGCGAACTTCCTGCACATTAAAAGATCACAAAGACTACCAGAAAGAGTGCATAATATCCTTGCACCTATTTTTAGCCCCAAATTAAAATATATGACATGTTGAAATGACTGCAATGTGCAAGAGGGGTATTCAAACTAGACACTAATGATGCTTATTAATGGCGTGAATGAAGTCTTGACAGGTCGTGTGTCATTTCCCAAGGAATGCTCCATTGGCATAATGGCAAATGTAAGTGGCTATAATTATATATATTATACCCTGTCTTATGGTATTTTGGCAGCGCTTTGAAGGAGTCAGGCAGTTAGGATGGAAATCAAAGCGGTTTGATTATAAGAAGAGGAAGGGGATTTGGGGGGGGCGATGGGGCAGAGGTCCAGGGGCTCTGAGAGCTTGTCTGGGTGGAGAGCACCTAGCAGTGGCCAATGCAGAACTACTGGCCATGAGTTAGCGCGCACACGTTAGCCGTTTAGTCGTTCTTGATAAGGGCCGTGATCATTTTTACCGTGCCTTGAAAACGGCCAGGACTGCCCCCATCCCCCGCTCCGGTACCACACTCGGAGCCAGCCGCACTACATGACAGGAACAGCTGTCGCATTCCCTATACATTTTTTCCCCCTTGTTTGAAAAAAATAGTGCTAATTGGAAGCCCAGAGGTACAGATCTTTATTAATGGTTAGACGGCCTCAGCCCTGAGAGCAGATCTGCAGAGCTCAAACACGCATTCTCATTGTAGTTTTTTATTTACACGTTTCCAATTTACTGGGGAGAAGAAGGAAAAAGAAGAAAAGGGGGAAAAAAGGAAACTTATGCTCACTGGGATTAACAGAGCACTTAGTAATTAAATCTAAATTGACATTCTAGTAATTAGCCCCTTAATTACAAGGAATAACACAATTAGCCACAGACTCTTTGCTAATTGTTAATTAGCACGAGTAAAGTTACCGTGTGCACGACAGACAGAGAGCCATGTAACTGAGCAAAGTTTTATTTGAAGCCGGCATTAATCCGACCCCCCCAGCCTGCCATCCCCCCACCGCCGCCTTGCTGGGTATGTCATGTGACACCTCTGCTGTAGTGTACTGCTATACACAGTTCGGAATCACGTCCCTGATTCGCCGGTGCAGATTCCATTACTGTTACAGTTGTGCACGGTTATTTAAGCCTGCAGGAATGCAGCTCGTTAGAGCTCGTTAATAAGAGCAGGATTACAAAGGAGACGTGGAAACCACAAAGCGACCACAGCACGAACGTCTGCAATTCCAGGGTAGACGGCTGCAGTTCACTGGTGGTTCCCCAGTTCGTCTCACGCTGGAAAAACACTGCCATGAATTTCACAGGTTGCAATGCATATTTTTCAGAAGGTTTGATGGTGCTGTGTGGTTCATTGGGTATGGACCCTGTGATCAGAAGGTCTCAGGTTCAAATCCTGGAGTTTTTAGGATGGTTTTTGTGCTGGACCAGCAAGACCCTTAAATGCTGATTGTTATTAATAAATTTGCCAGGAAAATTCGGCTCCTATCCAACCTATTCACTGAGGGGAAAAAATGTTAGCCGACGATTTGAGTTGCCTACAGTATAGGCATGAACCACTATGGTAACATTTATCAATGACCCAGAACAAGTGGTGCTGAAAGGGATAGTGGGGATAGTGAAATGCTAGGTGCTAGGTTAGATCAGCCGGAGCAACACTGGGAGCGACCTTCTGAAGTCTACACTCCTTGTGATTGGTTGTTTTGCTGACGCTCCAGGCATGTGAAAGTCTTGCAGTGGTTGTATTATATGCATCCTTCAGTTAGAATAGATGGATAAGACCAAGTGCTACTTCTGGTAATGTTGAGAAAAATATACTACAAACCTGTATCGCAATATCAAAGATGCTCTGACGGCGTCCTTACAGAAAATTTCCATGGAAATTGTGAGGCAACACTGAGATAAATGTGAATAATTAGTTCACAAAATAAATGTAATTTGATAAAATTGTCGCTTGTGTAATGTTTGGTCAAACTACTTTGCTGCAGATGGGTAACCTATACATCGGTATACGTATGATGTCACACGGGACAACCCCAACCCAGTACGGAAAACACGATGATGACTTGTGTATTGGAGAGAAGCGTGTGTTAAATATAAATACTTTGTTTTGAAAGCAGGTGCAGGTGTGCAAAGGACACATCTTAGGTGAGGCTGAGATAGTCTGTCCCCTTTTGAACGTCAGGCATCATTATATACATCTTTGGAGTCATGATTAATCCGCTCATATCCACAGGCCAAGGTGACATTTGGCATTTAATGACCACGGAACGTGCAGGGGCCCCACTCTGCAGGCCTTTAATGACGCGCCTCGGCTCTCCATGGACAGCACGTCTTTTCTGAAGAATCCAGTCCTGCCAGATATTACCCCCTAACTGGCTGTGAAGAGCCGAGACCTGGGATCTCCAAGGTACCACGGGCTGAAGGTCCTGATAGACGCTGCGAGTGGGAGGGAGCCCACGCCGCCTCTGGGACCAGTTTTCCTGCAGTCACCAAACTCCTGGAGCGCAAGGAGAGTGACATTACTACCCTAATCAGTGGCAATAATACTCTGAATGTATTCTTCCGGAACAAGCTTTGACTGGAATGTGCTCTGATGAAAAAGGACAAAAAAAAAAAATTGGGATTCATCACTAACTGAAGCTCAATCACTTTCTCGTGTTTTTTAGGGAGGGACAGTTTTATCTTATGCATTCTTTCATTTATTTATTTTTTTGTTTATTAGTAATTTTCCTTCACATATCTGTTATCCTGTGTTGTATGCCTATTTATGCTACTGGACAATAAAATGTAATCATGAATAGGTATGTAACAAATATTTAACTCAGAAATTAGCCTTATAAATGCAACCGGAAATAAAATTATACAGGAAAAGGACAGAACGTGAAAGGGTCTTAGACCGGAAACACAAGTGTGTCGAGATGAGTCACCATCTGGTGAATAAGCAGTGTTCCCGTGACGTTTTCTCAACGTCATTGAGTGGTAACGACACCATGAGATTGGAAAGCAGGGCCTGTCTGTCTGGACAGCTGTGGTGGGGCTCCGGTGTGGATCCGTGAAGTCTGACATGCACCAAAAACTCGGCAGAACCAGTCTGAACACACCACCCCACGACGTGCCCATCTTCCCATCTCCCACTGCTGTGCCCCCACTGTGTGTCTAATTGGATCCGTATTAGGATCCACTCCACTCGGGGATGATGAATTTCTACATGTGAGAAAACCATTAATCATTCTTATTTGCAGTCCAGTCAGGGAAAAAAATAATTTCTGAGAAGCCGGACTGGCGTCTTAATGAATATTCATGCGTACAGGAAATTTGCGGGTCGGCACTAATCAGGCGACTCATTTGTATTTTCTGTGTTTTCACACATGACTTAGTGACCGCATGTTTCCTGCAGAATGTAGATGTGTATATTTTCCCCAAAAAGGTGATAGTGTAATATTTGGTGTGGCAAATTACAGCGTTCACATCCCGTTCGGCTAGATCGATTTTTTTTCCCCATCTGCAGTAATAAATACTTAGTAAGTATGGAGGCGATCTTTGAAATTGTGATGGCAGGCTTGGCCAGTGCGTGTTAGCCTGCTGATAGCCGCGGACTTTTCCAGTCTGTGCTGCCCTGCTTTTCGACGTTGTGACTCAGCTGAGTCATGTGACTTCATCGTTTCCTGTCGGAATACAGACGGCGGTGATTTTCCGATTGGGCCGTGCGGGTTTGCTTTTTGCTCCATGTGACTCCGTTGCCTCCCTCATCAAAGAGGGAACTCTGCTACAGCTCACTACTCCACCCTACCGCACTGTTTGTTTATAGCTACCTAAAAACACACAAATCTTACACAAATATCTGCGATGCGTTCAGCATGGGGGAAAGAAGAGCCCTTGTACAGTACATCACGCAGGAGCAGTTAATGACTAGCTGAGACCTTGTCGCACCTACAAATGTCCGCAAAAGATCTATGTTTTTGAAATATCTATTTTCAGCCCTTAATGAAGATTATCGTAGGCTTGAGCTGAGAAAACAGGCCACTAATTTGCCTGTGCCCCCACATTAAAGGGCTCATTGTAGATGTGTTTTCCCCCCAGAAGGATTTTCAAACTCTTTTTGAAATCATGCCCACCTGGTATCACTTAGTTACTTAATTAATAATTAATCAATACATTTCGAATGATTAAAATTCATGAAGAGAAAGAGCCTTTTTTTAAATAATGTCCAAAGCCCCAAGGGTGGGTAACCAGTTTGAAGCAGTCCCTAGATCTCACTAAAATAATTAATTGCACCTGAATGTTTAGCGGGGTCAGAGAATGGTGCCACAGAGCCCGAGGTGAAGTTGGTGTTTATAGCATCGCTTGATAGCACTAAAAACCAACATTTCATCTGGAAATTAATTCAGGAACTGAGCTGGGGCTGGAGGCTGGATCCTCGGCGCCCCACCCCCACAAAACGTGCACTGTTTTAGCTCGACTTTGATCATTGCTGCTGCAGGAAACGCGGCGTGTCACACACGAGCACTGAGCACTGGAAGAGAGTGAAGTCTTCCCACTGACTTTCCAGGGTCTCCAGAGGAAAGGCGCAACGAGAATGAGGAAAAGGGTGTTTTTCTCCTTCGACCCCCATTCTGGCACATGCCAGTGTTGTTCTTGTGACTTGAATTGTTAGACATCGGCCTGGACGGGTACAGAGGAGAGGGCCTTCAAATATTAGTCTGCTGAGACAAAGGACAAATCAAGGGGTTAAGCCACAGGGCCTAAATCACTTGGGTCAGATGATCAAGCTCCTTGAGCTGTTTACAAACCCCCCATGACCTCCCCAAATCATGCCATGATGGGAGGGGGGTCATCTATTTACCCCCTCTTCTCCATTTTCCATTTTCTCCCCGCTTTTTTCTCCTGGAGAGCAGTAGGAAACAGATCCGTAGGGACTTCCTGTTCCTCAAAGGGAGGCTTCTGGATAGTGTCAATCACATTACTCATTGGTTCACCTAAAAGGGTTGGGCTGCACAGTGGTTCTGAAAGTGAAGCCTGACGAAAGCTCAGCCCCATGAATGCAGAGCCAGGCAAAAGCCAGGCCAGACGCATGGCAAGCCAACCAAAGGCCAAGCGCCACAAAAGCAGAACCAGAGAAGAGTCAAGCTCGACCATAGCTGAGTCAGACAAAAGCTGAGCCCGACGAAAGCCGAGCTTGACGTGAGCCGAGTCCAATGAAAGCCAAGCCTGACAAAAAAATGAGCCAGACAATAGCGGAGTCTGACAAAAGCCAAACCCAAAGAGAGCCGACCCAGATGACAGCCAAGCCCGGTAATAGTCATGGCAGACAAGAGCTGAGCCAAATGAAAGCCAAGCAAAATGAGTGGAGCCCACTGGAAGTCGAGCCAGATGAAATGTGAGCCCATCGAAAGCCGAGCCCGATGAAAGCTGAGGCAGACGAAAGCTGAGGCAGACGAACGCCAAGCCAGATGAAAGTCAAACCCAAAGAAAGCCAATCCAGACGAAAGCCAAGCCCGACAAATATCGAGCCAGCGGAAAACGGAGCCAGACGAAAGGCAAACCAGATTAAAGCTGAGCCTGACGAAGGTCAGGCCTGCTAAAAGCTGAGCCCCATGAAAGCTGAGCCAGAGGTTCAAATCAAAACTGGGGGGGGGGGTTTGTTTTTTACTGCATTGTTTCTTTGTTGAATTTGGATTGTAATCTAAGGACAAGTGCTGACATGCAATTTTCCTTTGCTGGGACACAGGAGATTAAAGAAAATAGGATTTCTAGGATTAGTGGTCGTACTACAGTAAGTACACACCCCAACAGAGTATCAATCGTACAATTCACAAAGCAGATTCCTCCAGGTTCCCATTTTCGTGAGGAAAAGGGGTTTGTCTTAAAGGGTGACATAGTCATCATCCGCCATCACCAGCGTCATTCCAAAAGGACCGATGATTGACGGCTGCATGTCCAGAGTTCCTCTAGTGGACTACAGAGGTCCAGTGAAATGGGAGAAAGGGTTCTGGTAGAGGGCACCTCTTGAAATTGGGAACGTGGCTTTACTATCGGGACGAGGCCAGGGTATTGAAACATACCTTTTAGAGGTAATTTCCCGAAATTGGGAACATGGCCTCACATTAGCAAGTGACCAGGGAAGTGAGGCTTGCAGTTTGCCTGAAGCTATCGGCAAGGAATGTGCTGGGGCAGCCACTCAACGCGGGCAGCAAGCGGCCTCTCTAAGGCTGGAGCGACTCCACAGTGACGCGGTGGCATTGCCAAAGGAAACATTCAGCGGCTCTCATGGCCGATGGGACGCGAGGGGCTGGGGATGGCCAGGCAAATTGTAGAACTACTCCAGCATGCTGTTGCGTTAGCTGCAGCCACTCGTACGGTCAGCGGGTGTTGCGACAGTCCAGACAATGGCTGTTTTTGGCTAAATAAGAATGAAAAGATGACCCCTTTATATCCATTTCAACTTTTAAAGATCTGGAAAATGGTTTTACCAATCTCTCGGGATAGCAGCAGAACTTGAAAATTAATATGTATTTCGCAATGTGACAGCTTCATTTAAGCCTCTAAAGTTTAAAACAGCGTTTTGTTGCCAGCGGGGCAATGGTGCAGTTTGTCTATTTTCATACGTTCATACATTATATATAAATATAAGGCACACCTTGGGTGCAAAGGTGGAAAACCCAAGAGATGAGAGAAGTCTTTTAAAGATATGTGTTCACTTAATCACTCAAGAAAAGGCCCCCTTGAGCTAGTCTAATATTATAATTAATTAATTCAGCAAAAAAGGGTATTAAATTTCCTCCCTCTAAGGATATTATCTGAATTCATTGACCTTTTTAAAAATCGCCCTCTAATTGTAACCAGGTACCCACTGCATTTACAGACTAACACATTTTTCCTCTTTAATAATAATATTGTGGATTGTTTCATTCCGGGCCCTCAGAAGTGTTTAAATCTTGCTGCCATAAAACAGTCTCTGTCATTACCTCTCACCCTCACCGAACCCCAACAATGAACAGAAGCCTCTATTGACAGGAAAGCAAAACTAGCATCCAGCTGTAGGTGCTGTCGCTTCCTCAGGCTTTTCCTCCTCAGTTTGGCGGCTCCCAAGTGGCTTACAAGGCTTGGGTACGGTGCAGTCAAGGGGCGCAGGAAGGACTGGGGTGACAGTGGCATTGTTAAAGACTAAATGATCAAATGTGTAGAAGACATTCTACCTTGTTAAAACAGGCAGCAGTCAGGTACTACTGAATGTGATTATCTGCTTGTATTTTTCAAGGAGTAACACTCTCTAAACAAATTAAAACTGAGATTAAACACACATCCACTGTCACACTGAGGCGTGCATAAAATAATCAACAATCCTCCTTATAAGAGAATGAATGTTGCAATATGAACAACTAGAGAATCTAAACAGTTAAACAACTCTTTGTAGTCTGGTGCATGTATGACTTCTGTACACGTCCTGGTAGGTATCACACGATTCTACTGCAGTGGAATCCAAGACGTGGTCATTACACTTCAAAACGTTCACTTCTTTATGTCACATTCTGATCTCGACCCATGTTGATGGGTGACCAATGAGGTTTGCTCTGTGTGTGACCTCAAATTTATAACCCAGTGAAACAGGAAGTCACACATCACCATTCAAGAGTTTCTGAAAACCCAGGTGTACTTGTAAAGGTAAAATATGCCCGTTAATTAGATTTTGTTCATGAAAAGTTTTATGGGTGTGCCAAAGATTGTGACACATGTGTGTGTTTGAGGGAAAAAAACGTAAATTTTTTTTGTGAGGATTTCTTTGGATAAATGTGCCTCAGTGAAAGGTTAGATTTTCTCTTAATTTGAGCATAAGATGCTCAATTGAATAATAAAGACATATTTTAATAGCTTTTTGGTGTTTTTTTAAATTTATTTTTATGTAGCATCTTTAACAACATAGAGTGCGTGGCAAATGATTACTGTATCATTTATAAAAAATGTTGCATAAAACAGTGAAAAGGGAAAAACGGAAAGAAGAAATACAAGAAAACAGTGGAGGAGAGGAACCAAATACCGGGAGGATGCTGGATGATCTTCACCTTCTTGTCCTCTGAGAAGATGCCATACTAGGAGCACACAGTAAGCTCTCCTGTAGGACTGGCAGATGTTTGAAGATGACAGTAGGACAGGGTGATACAAGGCATGGTGAAGCTGTCCTGAAAAGGCCTAAGATATTTTGTCCTTGTGGCCACTGGGTGCATTGGGAGATAAAGTGCTGGTGTTACAGCCGTGCCCATACATGGGATCGCACAGCCCTGCTTTTCATTTGAGTAAACACACTCACCATTTGTTCATTTCCTGGGGCTTAACCTCCTGCTTAATCTCCTGCCCATCTTGAGCCGCCGTGCACAGGACCAGCGCCCCACGCAGGACCTTGCCAGCCATTGACTATGTCCGGCATTGACTGACAGGTTGTAATTTAACCTCTCGGTAGATCCGGGCCGTAGATTATGAAAATCCGTCTTGCAGTTAGCTAAATTGAATTTTTCACTGCAAAGTGGATTTTCCGTAGGGAGGGTGGTGGATTTCACAGTCCTCGTTAGTTCTTCCAGGGCTGAGGAGAGGGATCTGACAATTTGCTGGTAGTCATCACCTCATATCACAGCTCTTAGGACCAGAAGCCAGATCCTCAATCTCCAGCTAATTCTTCTTCTCTAAGTCAAAGTGCTCTTTGTGGGGA
>JABFEB020000124.1:8662453-8674692 GCA_019775895.2 Stomatorhinus ivindoensis | reverse complement strand
CGCCAGAACCTGCAGTAAACTGAATTCTGTAGGGGGAGTACCGACACCAGATGGAATCTGACCCTTTCTCCACTGGGTCAGCCCCATGATTGACTTTCATTGAGGTTCTGGATCGTTGTCCGCCCCCTTCGGATAGAGATGTTCTTAATACTCGGTTAGCCACAGATACCCACAAGGAGTATAACGCACTCTTTGAGATGCTGGCCAGGAGAGGCATTGCATAACGGTTTCTCCATCCTCACGCTGCCTCGAGGGTCAAGCACCAATTGAATAAATATGAGAGGCGCTTTTGCACAAGCCATGGGTCAGACGGCTTGTGTTTACGCTGGCTCACGGCGCGCACTGTGCTTCAAGTAACTTCATACTTCCTCAAGATCTGGAGAGAAGCAGCCCCACGGTGAAACCACTGCTGCCGCCGCAGCCTCTGGTTTGGACGACTGCAGAATCTGCCGTCCAATCGAACCTCTCAGATGTTCTTGAATCTTCCTGAGCGCTTGACTTCTGAATGTAATCTGTGGAGACTTCCACTGTCACCTAGAGATAAAGGCTTTGTGCCACTACATTTACAGCTAGATGTGAGAGTATTGTCGTTTATTCCTAATCAAGCGTATGCTGGCCTCTGCCGCTCTGCGCTAACATGTCTGTCTGTTGTCCGCGACGGGATTGAAGTGACATATTTGATTTTTTTTTTGTCACAAGTACATTACATGTATTTCTATCCATATTCCTCCTGCACTCTGCACGCTTCTTGGATGAAACTGACCTGGAGGAGACCCATCTGTGGCCCGTTGGGCAAACACGTGAGCATGCGTATATGCGCACACTCACATGCATGCACTCTACCACACGCAGCCCACTTTCGCAGCCATCAGCAGCGCCGGGGTCAGGGGGAATGCAGCTTGGCTCTCGCTGCACACCAGTTTGTTTGGGTAAGGGGGGGGGGGGGGGTGGCGAGCAAGATGGGGGCTGAGGGAACACAGCTGGAAGCTGACAGGAGGCCTCCAGAAAATGAGGGTGGGGCTCCCGTCTGAGAAGCCACACCAAGTTCAAACTGCACAAATAAAATAATTCACGCCCCATCCCTCCCAAAAGCTGAAGAGACTTCCTCTGTGTGCTGGCTTGCTTCTTGTCCCAGTGGGCCTCTTATTGCCCCCCCTGCCCCCGCCCTTGGTAACTGCTGCCGCCGTGGTACTGGTGATAGAAATGTGTCTCCATTCGTCAGCTGCTCCCATGCTGGAAGGCAGACATTTCCCCTGGATGATATTTGGGTACTATAAGGCAATGTCGGTGTTCAGACACCTTTCCTGCTCTCTGCATGGCCAAAGGCAGCACGTGGGACCTCTGGGGTGGAGCCCGGGTCCTCGCAGGGGAGCAGGGGGGGGTTCTCGTAAAGGGCCTTCTCCCGGGGCCCCTGAAAACCCCCCCCCCCCCCCCGTTAATGCGATGGAAGGACGTGCTTATTCTAGGTTCCCTGTATTCATTACGCAGACAGTCTTAATCTCCAAGGTCATCCTGCGTTTTGCGTGACCTTCAGGCTAATCCTTAATAGCAGCAGAGTGCAGCTTTAAAAGCGACCCTCCACACTATAGCTTACTCCTTTATTCGCTCACTCTTCCCATTAATTGCTCATGAGTTGATTTGATCTCCTCATTTTGTGAGTTGTAAATTGGCCTCTTATTTCACCATTTTCATCCCTGTTACTTAATTAGGCTTATAAAAAAAACCTCCAGAGTCAGAGGCAGGTCGCAGGCCGCATCCTGGGAATAAATTTTGATCTGCAACCGATAAAGAGCCAAGTGCACCCGGAGATTGAACAATGTCATTCCCCCCTGTTCAACTCTCCAGACATGAAAAGGCAAAAGCACCTCTCACCATGTTAATGTGAGGAAATTATTCATATTGCAAGGCCGGCCGCTGTCACCCTTGCCAGTGTGGGACCCTTTTTAAGATTGAGGGTTGAAAAAAGTCAGGTAAAAGTATTAAATATGTAGGAAAGTGTCAGCGAGTCAGAGGAATGCAAGGAAAGAAGAAAAGAGGCCCACTCTTTGTTCAGCAAGCGTGTGTTAACCTTTCCGGAGAGTTTGCCTGCTTCCTGCCCTGGTCAGAGCCGTATCGCTTGTTTTTAAACTTCATTCATCCCTTTCTGAGGAACTTCAAGACGAGGAAGAAACCAGAGCACTAATGACAGTATAAGTGCGGATAATGCCGGCAGCTGGATGATAAGCGTATCGATCACGTAATAAAGGAAAGGGACAGACGGCATGATTGACCTTCACTTTGGGGATCCAATGAAACTTTTTGGTGTTGGGAACATTTCAAGTGGTGCATCACGGTGTAGATATGGCTCCACAAATCGTGGCCGATCGTAAAACGGCAGTGATGAATGACCAGCTAATGGCCACGGACGGATCAATAAGAAATACTGAAAGTTTTCAAGAGAAGCTGCGCGTGAAATTCACAGTGTCACTTGGTGTTAATAAAAGGCCTTCCTTTATGACGGCAGCAGAAGGTCTGCCGGCTGTTCAGCCTCTGCATCCACATTGAGGCTGAACAGTGAGCCTGTCTTTCCACAGAGGTAGTGCTACAGCTCCGTCACCCAGGTTCGAGAGCAGGTTCCATCACCGGCCGCACTTCACCACTGCCCCCCCCCCCCGCCGAAGAAAGCGGCTCGCTAAGTCGAAGCCCCCTCAGAAGGTGGCGCCCCTGGGTGGCTGCCGATGCCTATACTGACCACTGCCGGCGGTGCCAGGGAGTGAGGGCGGCGACCCACAGCAGACAGGCTGACTGGCCGAGAGGCGGGTGGGGAAGGGCGGTCAATAAGGAGAACGAGAGAGTGAGCAAGAAATAAGCAGGAGCAGAACAGAGAGGGGCATTACTGAGCCGAACTGCGGGGACAAGAGGCCAGCCATTCCAGGAATGTGCATCTTTGACATAATCTCACATATTCCCCCACATGAATGGCACTGCTGTAATGTGCTCCGAGGGGCAGCAAAATGGCCTCTGGCTGTTTGCTCAATGTTTATTCCTTCTTCTGCCCTTACCCCGTCTGAAGATCCTTCTGGCGTGCTCGGCGCTCATTTGAGCCATCGTTTGGACCGCAAGGCAAATGAAAATGTGGAAATCTGAGGTGTATCTGGCCGCTCTCGGACGTCTGGAGCGCAGAGCCGAAATGTGCGAGTACCTTGGCTTCTTTCAATTAATGTTATTTTCTTTCGTTCCCTTCCTGTGGCCACGAGACACGTGCGGACGGGAATTCCAGAGCCTCTGAGGAGCTTTCGGACGACACGCCTACGCAGAACCCGTAAAATCACCGCACTCCAAATCGGCAGGGAATTATTAGTTATGGGAGGCCATTAACATCATAAAGAACAAGCGGGGGAACAGCCCAGTGCCACTTGGTGGGGGGAAGGGGGGGCTACGGCATCAGAACAATCCGGCCTCCTTCAGTGTCGCCTAAAAGGCCGTTTGACTCCATGCTCTCTGGGTGAAAAACACACCGTCCCGTTCAGGCTGTCAATACAATAAAGAAACACACCGTCCCATTCGGGCTGTCAATACAATATAGAAACACACCGTCCCGTTCAGGCTGTCAATACAATAAAGAAACACACCGTCCCATTCGGGCTGTCAATACCACCACATGCTACAGCTGCACAGGGCAACAAAGTCCCAGGATCTAAATTACAGCACATTATTCCTGTTACATGCAAGTACAATGTGTGCCTGCAAGTCGGGTCTCTTCTCTCTCCAGTGGTTTGTGATGCACCTGAACGTCTGACACTGGGTCCATACGGCTGTGTCCTAAATACTATAGATACCCACCAGGGGGCAGAGTACAGCTTGAGGTCAAGGGTTGCCGAACAGAAATATCACCTGATTCCAGGAGTTTGCCAGGGGTTGGAAATTATTTGCATTGCTTTGAATTAAATAAGTTAAGCCTCTCCTGCATCTACCAGCAGCAGTACTGTGAAGATTTGTGGGGGAGGGAAAACCTTAATTTTTCAATTAATTTAGATTACATCAAATAATTGTTCCTTCCCAACAAACCCCTCAAAATGAAATTGGGAAAACTTCTTCTAAAACTAATCCCTTAATATGTAGGAGACCAGACGCTGGGGTTTCATTCATTCATGGATGCCTGTCGTGTTTTCCCCGTAATAATATTTCTCAAGATAAATGTTTTAAATGTTTCTTGAATTGTATAGACGACATTATTTGAGCACATCATAGTCAAAAGACCATTGTTTTATTATATATTTGAAGCTTATTATGCCTTAATCACTATCTAAATTTGTGTATAGCCATTCAAATTGTAATTAATTGTATCCATATGGTCTGTATTTGTAGTGAACAGACACAAACACCTACATTATGCGAGTCTCTGTTACTACCAGTCCCTAGTCTGTGAGTGTAACGTCTCATTCCCCATCTTATTTCTCCTGAATTCTGTATTTGATTAACTTTCATTAAGCAATGAAAATCTTTAACTATACACTTGCTTCGAGTGAGGCGGTTAGCTTGATTCTGTAATGACTGCACTCTAATTAGCCTATTTTAGGCTTCTCTTTATCTGGAATAAACTGTCCTAATAAAATTGTATTTAAAAATAGGTTAATTGCATTGCCGTGCTATTTCTGTAATTGTTTTTTAAAGAAATAAATTAGACAAGCTCTCTTTTGAGATGCGTGTAAAACTGGGATTGTGCATTCAGATGGCTCTCCCCTGCCCTCTAGTGGCGCAGGTGGGAAACGCAGGTCATTCCCGCGCATTGCATGTTTTATCATGGCACCGCGCACGGGTTTCTTGGTGGAAAAAGTCGGCAGTCTGTCACAATCCGCTACAAAAATACAAAAGATGGACTACCTCAGACATGAGCGTGGATATGACATCAAAAAGATTCTCGGGAGTAGCATTCATCTCTCTCTTCTTCAAGTTATAAAAAACGATTAATCTAGGAAGGTCGTGTCTCCTCAGACATGGTTTTGAACCAAGTGTGGACAGCTACATCAGATTCTCTTTTTAATCTGTCAGTTTCAGATTTCATTCCAGGGACGTGATTGTAACCGCACTTATATGGTAAGTGGAGAGAAATCCAATTTTCTCTTGATGCAGATAGCATAGTTTTGGCTGAAAGTGAACGAATGAGACAGTGAAAGCAGTACAGTATACACCCCCACACGTGCAGCTTCGTGCACAGTCATATCACAATAATAAACCACAAAGAAACCACCCAGACTACATTAACTGTGGTAGCTGTGTGTACATAAATCTTTCCACGCTTAGTATCCCGTCAAAGCCAAAGCATACTTTATTCATTAGGTGTGCAGAGAAGCGCTCGATCAAAGGATTTCGGATTGTAACACCGTCATCCATTCCAGTCTGTAAAAAAAGATGTCAAAGGGATATGCAGGTTTCAAGTTTTTCTTGTCACATGTGTTCCGAAGAACACAGTGAAATTCGCATGCCACAGTTGAAGGGGAGGGGGCAGGTCTATGGGGGAGAATCTGACAAACAGCAGTGCAAAAAGCCAAGACAAGCAAGACAAAAGATAGCGCAATATATGAAACGAAACAATAAATATGCAACAAATAGGAAAAAACAGGCAGTGCAACTGGAAAGAATTCCAGAGAACAGAGTTGGTTTGTCTGAATGGTTGTCTGGTCCAGTCACAATATTAACGGAGCTTTTCAGAGACCATCTTGCCCAGTTACTGGTCACTGTAGGAGGAGCCCGTTTAAACTCGGGAGTTTAAAGATAATGGCATGAGTCATCTGACAGCAATGAGCTATTTGGAGTAGCAGTAGGTATTTGGATCCTGCGAAGTGATCCAGACAGCTTTTGATTCAGCTCAGGGAAAACATCTGGATTTCACACTGACTTCACAGTCTTTAGATGGCGCAACAGCGGCGGGGGCGTTAGCGCAGTAAATTTAGTAACATTATAGTGTCTAATTAGTCTATCATTTAAACGGAAGAATAGACAGCGCAGAATGAAGTGAATAACCACTGGAAAGTAGGAAAGGCAGTAAAATGACTCAACAGATTACAAAATAACACTTAATTTTTTTCTAAATTGTGCGTAAATCAGTCCCTCTGTAAGCAATCATTGCTGGTGTAGTGATTTACATTAATTGTGGCTGAATTTTACCTCGTTATTAGTAGCCCGTTCCTGATTCAAATAGACACAATTTTATCTCACAGTGGCGGCCACAGATTATTACCTCGGAAGGGCACTCCAAGAGCAAAAATAAGCCTGTCATACACAAGACAAGCGTTTGGATTCAGCGATGGCCGAAACCGAGTCAGCCCCGATCCCCCCGCCCCTCTGAACGCGCATGTTACTCCCACAATTTTAGTGGCATGTCGATCCAAATCTTGCTCATAGGCTTCTTTCTACTAAGCGCACAAAGTACAAATACGGCTACCGTTATTATGGATATTATGATTCATGAACATGCGCACAGTTCCTGGAATCACTGAGATAATTGTTGCATCACACATATATGTGCGTTCGGGAAGTTCGCGTTCCGACTGACGTCACTCGGGGGTACAGTCCCTCCTTCCGGCGCCTTCATTGGCCGGTGCTGCTACCGGACAAATACTTCAAATGAGACCCTTTGTAACGTTTGCTCATTTAAATCCACGGATAACCCCCATGTCATACACACTGAACAATTTACTTTTAAACTTCTTATAATTAGTTATACTCGTGTTAATGTTTTATACCAACTAGCTGTAATGAAAATGTTCATTGTATAACTATAGTAAGAAATCCGTGACTAATATATAATTATTATATATAACAATTAATACAACACAAATAGTATAATCTGAATTTTATCTAGTGGGGAGTTTTTTAACTCACACAACTAACAGAATGATTTTAGCCAGAATATTTTATTGTAGAGATGTGTTCCTCGAAGGACTCAAAACAACCATCTGTTTCTTCACTACTTGTATTTAAACTAAATTAATTAATTAGAATTGATATCTTTTTATCGTGATGGCTGAGGTCAGAGACTTTAAACCTGCCTTTAAGTCTGGCTGTGTAGTGTTTCTCCGTCATCATTTTGATCAAGACTGCCCCCTTATGGACACCTGTGTGAACTGACGCGCCACCTTTCTCTGCGTTGTCCTGAAGTAGACTTTTCAATAGCTGCGCTTGTGGGCCACGATTCAGAGCACTATCCCTTCAAGCAATATCACAGCTTGTTACTATACTGTTCCATATTTTCACTGACTCGGATGCTCACTCAAAGTAGGAAAGCGAACCCCCGCATCTTCAAAGAATCAAGAAACCAGGGACTTCTAGAGCATTTTTTCGGAGAATTTTTATATCCAAACAAACCTCAGTCACAGGTTCTCAACTTTCCGAGAATATGGACAGGAGCGGCATTAGGATTAGGATGGACAGCATTTAGTACGCAAACCTTCTCATTCCTGGGGTGTCCGTCGCGCAAGCAGCGCAAAACCAACAGACGCGTCCGGCTAATGACATAGCCTCTCTCCTTTTTAAAATCCAAGTCAAAGATTTGCATCTGGAACATGGGGAATTTGGGAGTGCGGGGCTGTACACTTTCCTGTTCATTTTTGAAAAGAAACGGAAAAAACTAAGATCAATGAAATGGCCCATGCATAAAAAGCAGTGGTACATTAACAAATTTTCATCTATACAGCTGGTGGCTTATGAAAGAAAAGCATTCATTTTTTTAATAAGAAGGCACTGAGCAGATACTGGCACCATGAAGAAGAATGACCTTACTGTACAGTAGATAATATTCACATTCCAAAACACAAGTAACATAAATCAATAAAATCACCACGAAAACCCCCTTCTCTTCATTAAATAACTATGTGACTTAAAAAACAAATCAATATAAAAATGACATCTTACAATTTTTGAATTTTGCCAAATAAGATTAAACATTCCTTTGGAAACAGAAATTTATATTTTACATGTAATATGGCTCTCCACATTCCATATACTATAGTCTAACGCATTAAATAACTTCATATTTAAATGGTTCTATAGTCAGATAAAAAAGGTCACTTTAGAATAAAATAAAAACCACAAATACAAACAAAATACACATAAGTGGTTTGACAGTGTAAAACATTTCAATAAAACTGTCACTTCATAAAATCCTTCTTGTATAAAGTCAATAATATAATATAGTTTTCCAGTGCTTTGGGAGAAAAATAAAATGACAATCTATTTCAAAGCAGAACAAACATTTAATTATTATAATATATATTTTTTACAATTCCTCAACGATGTGTTTACAGTGTGCCCACTAGACTGAACAATCCAACCAGATAAATACCCAAGGGTACACAGCAAGATTTTCAGAATGCTACACGACGGCTATCAGGTGTCGTAGTCAGTGATTGGCACAAGCTGCCATTCAGCCCAATGTGCGTGCTAAACCACACATGTGCGTGACCCTTATCTCTGGGACATGCTAACAACCCATGCTAATGGAAAACAGTAATGGCCCATGCTGATGGATCGTGCTAACGGTCCATGCTAACGGCCCGTGCTAACGACCAACGCTAACGGCCAATGCTAACAGCCCATGCTAACGGACACACCATTCTCTCTCTGTTCTCCACACTCATCGTAGTTCATTTGAGCAGAGGCTTACAACCTGCCCAGCATTTTATTTTTTGTTTGTTTTTTGTTTGGAGGGCACTCCATTCCTGGGGGTTCCGACCTGAGTGTTTTCTAACAGACTTTCATTAAAACATGGAGTGCTAATCAAATGAAAGACATAAAGTGGTTCTTGGCGGTAAGTGGTATGACATCTCAGGCCTCCCTGCTCTACATACGTAACCATGAAGAAAAGCTGCCATGATCTTCTCTGTTGTTCTCGTTTGACCTCTACATCCTGGACCTTGACCTCTGCAAGGCTCATCTGTTTGAAATCCACGCTATAGCCACTGGGGAATTTTAGGCAGACTGTAGTTCCTGCGGCCTTCTGGTGCGCTCTGTGGGAGCCGGAAGGCGTCGACAGGGGTTAGAGGACTTGGAGTGACGACGAGGGTGAGCATGAATATGAAAGCCTCTGAGTTGGTATGTTTATATGTGTTTGTGTGTTCAGCTGCATGTCGAGAAGACAGGGAGAGAGAGAGCGTAAGAGAGACAGAGACAGACAGACAGACAGGGAGGGAGAGAGCGTAAGAGAGACAGAGACAGACAGACAGACAGGGACAGTATTTGTTGTCTGTGTGCATATGTGTGTGGTACATGTCAGTATTCTTGGGATTGGGGGTGGGGCATTGGGTCTTACGTTATACAGGTATCCATTGACTTACTGTATAACATAATAAACAATATCACACCATTTAATCCTTTATAGTGGCAGTGCAATTGGATTGTTTTGGTTCTTGCCGCATGCCGCACACGTGGGAAAATATGTCTGCTTTGGATGTCTGATACATTTTATTAAGGCTCTTATGGGAGATGTTAAGTATGATCAGATGTTACTCGGTAGAACGTAAGTTGACGGATGACTGTATTTAAATCTTTCTAGATGTGTTTATTGTGTGTCTTTTTACTGTATGCCAATGCACATATGAGAGAGGTCACAGTGTGTCGATGACATGTGGGTGTGTATATGCGGTACTAGACTCCATGTGAGTGCATATAGTGTTCTTGTGTGCGTGTGTTAGAGTGTGTGTGTGTGTGCGCGTGTCACAGGATGTCTGAGTCCTCCATGCTGAAGCTGCTCCGCCGACTGCTGTCCACCGACGTCTCGGGGGACAGGGTGGACAGCAGCGGGTCTCCCACGCCCAGGGGTGACAGCTCGTCCATCAGCAGGAAGCCCAGCTCACTCTTCTTGCTGGCGCTGCATGGCGGAGGGTAGTTGAGGCCACCATCGCATGCGTCCAGCGAAGGGGCGAAGTCGAAGTGCTGGGGACCACCCATGGGTGGATACTGGAGCGAGGGCAGCTGGGTCGGGCCGTGGCCAGGCAGCGGGGGCAGCTGGTGGGGCGCTGGGGGCAGTGGGTGCTGGTGGAGCGCCTCTTCCGGGCTCCCCTCCTGTTTGACGTAGGAGCCAAGGAGCTCGGCCCCACCCATGCCTGAAGGCGAGTTGCTGGGAATCCCATGGAGCCGGGCCTGCATCTCCAGCTCCTGGGAGATAGATGAAGAAGGAGGAATGTCATTGGTTGTTAGCTTTGCCCCTCTACCAATCAGAAAAATAACAGGAAAAGAGTGCCGGTTCTTAATCGGTGCTGATTCTGGTGGGTTAATTTGTGCTTCAAAAAATCAAAATTATACGACAACAAGGACCTGAAATGCCACAGATGTACCCAAAGCTGGGTGTAAATGAAAGGGCACTGCTCATTGGCTGACAGTGCAATCCCCACCATCTTGATCCGGCCACTCGCTCGCACACCACAAACCTGAATGCGCAGCCACAGCTGCTTGTTGGCTAGCTCCATGCGCTTGAAGTTGTTCTCCACCTCGCGGCTTCTCTGGATGTCCTTCTGCATGCGCTTGATGTACTCCACCGACGCTCTCAGGATGGTGCCCTTGTTCCAGCGCACATCCCTGGGGGCGCAGCAGGTTAGATATAAACCGGGACCATGTCCCTAAGACATGTCAAGCAAAGGTTAAACACTCCCAACCCAATTGCATAACGTTGACTTTAACTCTTCCTGTGTTGTTTCCATGCTCAAACTGTATCATGTGTCCGCGTCACTAGCAGGAGAACCTGCTCAGGTTTTACCTGAAGGCCCAACAGCACCAACATTAAGGATTAAGGGTCACTTACAAGTCATTTGTCTTGGGGATCATGGTTCCCAGCTCTTTGATGCGGTCATTGATGTTGAACCTTCGTCTTCTTTCGACTGCAAAGCAGAGGAGACTGCAATGTCAGCCAAGGGCTACCAGGCTGTGCTCTATTCTGAAGCCAAATACAAGCTTCATTGGATGTCCCAATGGACCCAAAGCTAGCTGGCAATGTTAAGGCCTGGTTCTCTCCACAAACTGAACATGTCAGTTTGTGGAGAGCACCTTCCCTCCGCCTACGGTAACCTTGTAACACGCAGCGGCCGGGGTGTCACGCCAACATCGCAATAACGCTACACCTTGATTACCTGACAGCTGTCAAAGGCAATTGCGCCCCCGTTACACCGCTATCAGCACAGTCCCTCAGGTTAACAGCAAGTTGGGTGCCGTAAACCTTTGGCTACGTTCCAGCGTGTTGGAGGCAGCTTTAAGCGCGATGAGGTCATCCGGATGAGGAAAGGCGGACTCACTCAGGTTGTGGTTGTCCTTCTTCTGTCTCTCCTTGGCCAGAGCACGAACTTCGTCATCTGCAGCAAAGGAAAGGGACGTCAGTCCGTGTCCGGCGCGCTCTGCGCGGACTGCCAACTCCCAAGAGCTGCAGTGGGTCTCAGTCTCATTGGGGCATCAGTCATCGCAGCATACCAATACGATCACCAAGCCCACCGCAGAGTGCACTACAGCCAGACCAGCAAGGCACCAAACACTATATCCTGAGTGCTCTCATTCTTAAAAACGGCAGTCTGGCCCAGCACCTGACCACTAAACCCTGCTTCGACGGGGGGAGGGGGACTTACAATATGGCTTTTGTTAGTTTTCTGTGTTTCTGAGGAGTTGCTCTTACTTGGCTGCAGGATAGATGGAGCTAAAGCAGGCTGCTTCGGACCAGTTTGTTCACAGTGTTGACAAACATGGGTCAGTGGGACACAAACTGATGATCTAACATGATTTATCCCAAACACGAACATTATCCCTGGCTAAGCTGTATATCCCAAGCCTGGTGTATAACTAGCCCATTCAGGCAGTTCTGTGCCACACCTCACAGATGTATGGCGGTACACTGGGCTAGCTTACCTGACATCTCTCTCTTGATAGCCAGGTTGGCGGGGCAGGAGTTACTGGTCATGGTGATGGCCGGCCCAGTCATGCCTGGGCCCGTGTACACGTCCAGGTGGCTGCTGGACAGAGGCAGCTGTGGCAAGGACAGAAAGACAGCGGGAAAGAGAGACAGGTACAGAGAGACGGGGAGAGAGAGACAGGTACAGAGAGACGGGGAGAATGAGACAGGTACAGAGAGACGGGGAGAGAGAGACAGGTACAGAGAGACGGGGAGAGAGAGACAGGTACAGAGAGACGGGGAGAGAGAGACGGGTACAGAGACACGGGTACAGAGAGACGGGTACAGAGAGACGGGGAGAGAGGGACAGGTACAGAGAGACGGGTACAGA
>JABFEB020000124.1:8642679-8652991 GCA_019775895.2 Stomatorhinus ivindoensis | reverse complement strand
TGTTGGTCTGGGTCGGTGCCTCGTCCTGGGTTATTCCCTGCCTTGTGGCTTTTGCTGCTGGGACAGGCTCTGGACTCCCTGCAACCTGGGTATGAAAAATGGACGGATGGATGGTATTTTTATTCTGTGCTCTGTGTACCTTGCTGCTGTAGGCAACGGTGTTTCCACCTGGGATCAATAAAGTTAATGTAATCTAATGAAACAGCCGAGTAAGATCTCCCGCCGTGTGGGTAGGGGTGCATCACACCTAAGCAGCCAAGCAGCGGTGGTCGCAGGCTGCCACGCAGGCCGCCGTCCCAGAAAACGAATGCAAGGGCATGCTGCATGCCTTCCTGCCCGCCACAATACGGCACTGCACTGGGCCCATGCCTGTGGCACCCTAGCAGCTTCCAAAATAGGGTGGGGGGGGGGGGGGAGGTGGTATTTATAAACCCTGACAAATAATCCTGCGGAGGCTGTTTATCTAAACTCCACATTAGATCACAGGGATAGGAATTCTCGCCTGGGACTCGAAGGCCTCTGGGTGCCAGCAGAACCTAGGGAAGACAGCCGATTGGACATCCACCTGAAGAGTCCCACCCACCCCGCAACTAGGGAAGACAGCCGATTGGACGTCCACCTGAAGAGTCCCACCCACCCCGCAACTAGGGAAGACAGCCGATTGGACGTCCACCTGAAGAGTCCCACCCACCCCGCAACTAGGGAAGACAGCCAATTGGACGTCCACCTGAAGAGTCCCACCCACCCCGCAACTAGGGAAGACAGCCGGTTGGACATCCACCCGAGGAGCACCGCCCACTCCGCTGCCAGGCTGTCTCCATGCCGCCCGGTTTTAAATGTCCGGCATGCGCCGGGGCAAACGCATGATCATTATGCACAAAGACTCCATTGTCAGCACAGACCATGACGTCACGACGCCACCTTAGGATCAAAGATGGAGAAGCCGCCTGAATATTTGTTTGACCCAGGAAAGTCATAGTGAGAGCAGAGGTCAGTGCGGTGGAGCCGAAGGTGAAGGAGGGCGCCGTGTGTGGACGGCGATACGCAAGTGACCGCACGGCCCCAACGCCTCACCAAACTGTGGGTGATCTGTCACAGAGAGCAAACAGAGAGGCGTTTGCATGTGAGCCAGCAATGTGTCATGAAACCTCAGCAGATTCAGGCTTCAGAGAGCTGGACCCAGAAGCACAGCATCAATGCAGGTGAACCCCAGATGACGAGTAACAGGTTCAGCCACACAGGTCGGTCTCAAAACAATAACGGATATTACAATTATTAAAAATGCCTTTGCGAAAGGTAACCTCTATTAATCTACCTGGGATCAAGGCAGCTTCACAATGTGTCAGCAAAATCTTGCGGTCAGACGTCAGGAAATTCCTCTCTGTACCGAAAAGACAACAACAAACCCAAAATGTGCGACATGAAACTCATGTGACCACTGGAGGGGAAGCTGGCCAAGCGGACTGCTCCGACTTATCATACCATCAGGGTCTGTCGGAGCAGCTTATCCTGAAGCCTCCACGAGGTGAGTCACATGGTGCCATGTCTGATTCAGGGCATGGGCAAAGATGCCCTGTAAAGATGGTACGCTTCAATATCAAGATCAAGCTCCCAGATATACCAGCATTGTGCCATTATGCCTTGATTACTGTTTACTTCTTTAGCTAATACTGCATCACACTTGGTTTTTAGGGACTTTATGTGGAAATCTGAGTAAATATCACTATTAAGGCATTAATACTTTTAACAGGAGAATGCTGTCATTTAAATAGACAACTTCACTGCCTCTCAGCCAACCTCAGTCCATTAGGAGACCTGCTGACACGTGCTGTACAACATCAGTGGAGTTCTATGCTCATGTCGGGTATCATGTCGGGTATGCGGCCAGGGCAGTGCCCAAGCACGTGTGCCTCCGCTGGATGGGACCGTACACCCATGAGCCGGAGGTCCCGGGTTCGAGCAACACGGCCGGCAGAGTGATGACATCACCACCGGGCACCCGAGCCACATATGAAGATGAAATAATTCCTACAAATATCTTTGCAAATTAAAATATTATAATCAGATGGTTGAAAAACACGCCAATCAAATCTTATTAAATTGTTAAAAAAAAAACAATTTGTATGTACTTCACTACATGTTCACATCAGGGGATCCTCTCAGTATCATGGTGGGCAAGAGTCTATCCCAGGGCACAGTAACTATAGCCATGTTATATATATTTTTTTCCCTTTATCGTTCTTTGTTTCACATTTTGTTTGGTGGATTTGATTCCAGCTAATGGCTTAAAAGCATCAGATAAACATCACTGGCCATCTTGGGAAGTGCAAGATGTGAACTAGATAGTTTCAGAAATGTCATCACGACATTGGCTCAGCCAATGAAATGCAGGCTGGAGACAATCTGCTTCAAAAATAATGTTTAATATTTAGGACACTAATATGTCACTGTGACCCCAGAGGCAGTTATGGAAGATGGATAGACGGATATTAAAATAGTGCAACTCATTTTGCAGGAAAAAAATACATATTGAGATTTATATTTGGATACACCTATTATGTTGTTATACGGTTGTCAGGGCATTAAATCAGGTGTTATTTTTGTCAGCGAGCCATCTCAGCGCTCAGTAATACTCATTTTATTTACTTCCACAAAGAGACATGGTACTGACATCGGACACCCCAAACCAGTCGGTCCCACCCACAATGCCAGCTGGACACTAATCCAAAGCAGACAGGTTGTGCTCTGGGACGAGTCGTATTAAGGGACCCAGCAACAAAACCCAGTCATGGCAGTCAGTACATGGGAAGGAGGAAGAACCCAAACAAGACCCCAACTTGACTGGTGAAGACCTTTAACAAAAGGAGATGACCAGTGCCGACCTCCAGCTAACCGACATAACCGATGCAGACCTCCAGTAAAATTACATGATCGGTGCAGACCTCAGCCTAACTGATGTGACTGGTGCAGACCTCCAGCTAACCGACATAACTGACGCAGACCTCCTGTAAAATTACACGATCGGTGCAGACCCCCAGTTAGCTGACATGACTGGCACAGACAGTGCAGACTTCTGGCTAACCAACCCATGAACAACAACTTCAGAAATGACAATCACACAGATAAAAACCTATAAAGTGGTCAGAAAGAGTCAAAGAAGCACAGAGGCTCTTCTTGAAAGAGTGCAGAGCCGGTGGGACGTTGTTCCCATAGTTATTCTTTGCATTTTGAAACCACAAGAATTAGGTTTCTTAAAAGACACGGTGAATTCAATGGACACCTACATGAAGCGTAACTACGTGCACGTGCACTCATACAGGTGTGCACAATGACGCGGGGGGGCTGGAGCTCGCCACCACGCAGATGGGCAGGCTGCAAGTGATCATGGGATGGGGACGACTGCGGTAGCCGGCGGACCCCAGATCGCCACTCGGAGGGAGCGCCAGGCGCGGTGCGGCGCGACGGGGATTAAAATAACTCCACGCTTTCTGTTCCCCTTCTCAGGAACGCCCCGTTCCACTACACAGCGTGCAGTGTGTGGGGGAGTGCCAAGGTATGGGGGGGGGGGAGGGAGTACTCAATCTGAGAGAGGCTAGGTGTGATCTAATGACACGGGCTGGATATTTTTGGGGTTCCCAAAACTTTCAAAGAGCTCTCGGTGTGTAGGTCACACTCCCTTCCCTGCAAGCTGTGCTTGGAGAGACGTCATATTAGGTTCCTTCCTCTTCTTCACTTCGACAGCTGCATCCTGTCATGCAGGAAGCCGGTGAATGGCAGCCGCCTGCCCCTCCACAGCGACGGCCCGCTGGTCATATTGGTCTGCATGCTGCTACACTGACCAACTGGCCTGGAGGTCTTCCTCAGGTGCAGGTCTTTCAAAAGGCCCCCAGCAATGCAGACCCAGACCTGCAGGGATCGTTGTGGAAGCGTCCATTTGCCATGGATTTCTTTGAAATCGGTTAAAAGTGTCACCAAAAAAAATTAATAAATGAGGCCGAATTCGAAACCAGCAGAACTAAGAAATCTCTCGACGTTACACAACTGTCCGGCACGGAACAAACGGCAGCCACTCAGAAAAGCAGCCATTGTGCTTTTTCCTACCTAGAACAGACTTATTTAGAGACCTGAATGGTGGATTAAACGATATCAGAGACAGTATTTTGGACTCAGGAGATAAATGTCTGGGACTGGCCCCAGTCGCTGGGGTCCCAGACTGAGAGGGGCCCCTCCATTGGCCCCGTGCCTTTTACTCGCCTGCTGTTTGCTGCACTGGTTAGTCAGGGGGGAAGTGTCGGGGCCCCGCCCTTACTGCCCAAGTCGCTGCTGTTCGTGCGAAAATCCGATTATCTTAAATGAGTGAGACCAGCTGGTGACTTCATTATTTACTAGCGTGTTAAGTACTCAGGCAGATGTTTGTGATTGTTTAGCAAAATAATAAGCTGTGTTTACCCAGGCATCCATGTCTACCCATTACCGTATAATTGATTTCATTCCTACCACATTAGCAAGTAATACAGAAGCAGCTCAAATTAAAAATGACGAAAGTGTGAGTGCTAATTGCGTGCCACTGTGACTGTCCCTTGTTGGATTTGCCTCATTTGTGCGTTGCTTTGGACAAAAGCATCTGCTAAATAAAATAAATGTAGCAGAGTGGGGGAGTGGGGGGTGGCAGGGATGCCAATTCTCATGCATCCAGTGAGACACTCGCTTACTGGGTCTCACACTCACGCAAGCAATCTTACCGCCAAATTATATTATTCCATTATAAACCAATAATTAGCTAAATCAATAGGGCTGGTGTAGTCTGCAAACCCTACAGACTATTTACAAGGTAATAAAATGGTTACATACATGCGTGTGCAGACTTGTCTCGAGCTGAAAATCTCATGCCCCCCAGCTGACTGTGGGATGGTCTGGTCTGTGGTTTGCACCTCAGGCCCCCGCTTGCAGCAAGAAAACAGGGCGGCACCTACAGCCGACCACAGTGTCATCCCCCGCTGAGCCAGCAGGGCCTCGGAGGAGCCCGGCCAGCAGACCTTCACAGAGGGCCAGAGGACAGTGACACCTGCAGGCTCTGCCGACTGGATCATCATTTTCTCAGCAGTCAATTTGTCCCTGATTTATTCATTATTATATCTATAAGGAAAATGTGTGAATTTGAGCTATATGGGTTCCATAAAGCTAGCTAGCAGCAGGCAGGTGGCAGCGTGAGGGGCTTGCAGCTGTGCACATGGCCCACTCAAAGGCCTATTCTCCACCACTGACCTTCTTTATTTGTTTAGCTCGTAGATAGTTCGGCTGGGGGAACAATCGCCGTTTTGTACAGAAGAGTCACGAAAGCGATCTGGGTGTCTACCACACGCTGGTCTTGTCTATCTCCAGGAGCTACAGACACACACTCACAGAACCGGAACCGGCAGTGGTGACCAGGGCCCAAAAGAATTGACATTACAGAGGACTACAATGCCGGGTATACAGTATAACTTCAGCTGCAAGGGTGACTCATTATTCATTGCTGTGCAGTATTAGCTTTCAATAATCATATATGTTATGGAAAACATCCCTACAGCAATAACAACACTGACAACACCCTTACACACTTTAACAATATGCTGGACCACACATGGTAAAACAGCCTCTACCTAGGACATTGGAATCTCTGAACCACAACAGAGGCGGCCATTTTCAGCCAGGGCTATTTTTTGATGGCGCAGTGAGAATGAAAGCAGGCACAGAAGGAGCATCAGAAAGCGCATAGTGGCCGGCACAGCGGTGAGCTCCTTCACCCTGACAGAACCTCCCAAAACTGCCGAAATAAAATAAACTGTAAATGAGGGTTTGAAATGCATTCTTCCACAAGAAAGCTAAGGTAACGTGTCCTCCAGGCTAACAAACGAATCAGAAACAAAGTTCAGATTAGACTTCGGAATCCAAACGTGCCTTTTACCAGAGTCGCATAGCCAGTAGCTAGTACCGAATAATATGTTTATTCATGACTTCACAGTGGCAGATGATGTACCAGCATTTAGCATCTACCTAAAGTTCTCATGGCACCAAAGTGTGCGACACAAGGACACCTATAACCTTAAACACACACCTCAAGATCCCATCATACATGGCACGCTATGTTGGGCTGAATGCCCCCACTGTCACATCTCCCCTGATGAATGAAGGTCATTAATCATTGTTCAGGGCTCGTTCTCAAAATATCCCACTGGACCCTGAACACATGGCCATTTCATGAGGGGCCACTATGCAATTCGCAGCTGAAAAAAAAAGACCTCTAATCATATTTGAATGACTAATTCAGAATTTCTCCTAATATTGCAAAATGGAAAAAAGGCAAGACCTTCAAAAATACCAAGAGTCTGCAGTGTTTTTTCCATGAGCTGGGATTTCATAACACAGCCTACATGACAACGGCAAGTTCCTTAATGTAGTGCAGGCAGAAAAAAAACTAGCCTAGTCTCCATGATGATGCCACACTTTTGTTAGCCTACATCTAGAAACAAACAGACCTGAAGGTCAATCTACCTGACAGGGAAGACACCAAAAACAAAGGCTGATCTTGAAATGAACCACCCTTAGCAGCATGTCCCATTGCCCTCTCAACCATTTCTCTGGAAGTGGGAACTGTTTACTTAACCCTTACATTTTGAATGTATTGACAGGATACAATGGCAGACTAATATTTTTTCCCTAAAAAAGATCTCCAAGGTGACAAGGTGATACACTTTCAGCAAAGTCCAAGTGTTTACAGTTACCTCTTTGATAGTTGACTGTATAATACTGGCTCTACAGTGGCTCTACAGTGGCTCTACAGGAGTGTCCTTAACCATACAAATGGCTGCTCAGTTTATTTAACAACAGGGAGCAACAGAAGCACTGACAGTCCACCCGTATCCAAACAAAACCGGCGCCTTGTATTTGTTTAATAACTTTCTATAGACTATCCTCAACACAGGCTAACTAGTCAAGAAAAAGCACAGATCTTCATCCATCCATTCATTTTCTGATGCCGCTTAATCCCAACACAGATCTTCATAAGACCTCAAAGTTAACAAATATCCACTGACTGACCTTTGATGAGTGCAATAGATGTATTTCGAAAGATAAATAAGCAGCTATATTTTGTTTCACTTTTACTTACATTTTAAAACTGGTCCCAAGTGAAGTCCAAACTGAGCACAGCAAACACAGTCAGTGGGTAGAGCTGGTATTCTCAGCAACCAAGAAACACCAAGAAGGTCCCTTTAGCAGTAGGTCATCAGCTTGGAGGGAGCACCATTTATTTGCAGTATACCACCAATGGTGAGAAAACATCGTTAACCCCCGCCCCCACCCCCCCGACATTGCAGACAAGAAGCACAGACCAACCCTCATGACCCGAAATCACTTCAGAGTCACAGGGAAGACCTCAGTCACGGACTGCCCCGATGACTGTGCTACTTCTGGACTGAATACTTCCTCTTGGTTGAGCCGAAGTGTCGTCATTCCTTCAGCTAATTCACAAGGGGCCAATGGTCCATCAGACCCCCACTAAACCCAGACCAGCGCCACTGACGCCCAAGGGCCAGGGCTGTTTGACCAATGAATAAACTGCTTAGGTGGGCCCCAAAACATACTGTACGCTCCCTGCGACACCGACAGGCACATGGGCCCCTCTGTGGAACTCTAAGGCAGTTTTAGGGACTCAACGATATAAAAGAAATGCAGGACTTGCTTTACCGATGGTGTAAAGACAGCTGGATGCCCCATAGCCTGGGCCATTTCATATGCGATGTCTTACAGCACGAGACACCCTCTATCAGATAGAAAGACGTAAGATGTATGGAGAGCTCAGGCCGAGGCGAGTCAGGTGACAGTCATTAGCCGTAGTCATTTAGCTCATCTGCCCTTGTTCCCAGAAGCTACAGTAAAGCATGTTGCTAATTTTTTGCAAACTTGAGACATGCAGAAGACCCGCTAAAGTGCCCATTGTGGTTGTTTTCTTCCTGTCTCACCGACCAATAAAACGACAGCTTTATTCCTGTACATTTCCTGTGCTCTGCGGCTAAGGGCCTGCTACCCTCCAATCCCTGAACCATATGATTCCGTTCACCATGACCAGCGAATGTAGAACAGCTACAGGCATCGCAGTGTGATGTCTATAAACATATAGCCATGAGTCCCCAGGCACAGTCAGTGTAAGGTCAAGCAAAGTACTTCAGGGTGTTTTGGTCGATGCAGGCCAAGCAAAAAAATAAATAAAAACACAGAAGATGGCTGATAGGCAAAGTGGTGCTGGTCACCTCCTTGTAGAATTCGTAATATGAGGAGGAACTCAGCATGAAGGACAACTACCTCACACGCACATTATTGATTTAATTTAAAAACCCCAAAACATTTTATCTTCATTCTCTCTGTTTCATCATTAATGACATTTCATGTCAACAAATGTTGCTCTTCCAACTCAAAGGTCCAGTTGAAGATAGTTCGTGGCTGAAATTGCACTTTAATCTATGCTTTTTAATTAAGAGCTAAAGTGGAACAGAAACTTTGATAGTCAGCATTTTGTTTGGTCCAGGGTTGACATTCACCACGATATCATCTACTGTATATGGCTTCTGACTCATTCTACCAGGTCACAAGATAAAAGGAGAACATCACTGAGATGTTTCTCATCCCGTGTTCAAAGCCCATGTACACTGAAATGCAAACCAAGAAAATGGATCCCAAAATCTCCCACCAACCTTTGGCCAAAGCAGGAACCCAGAAACCCAGCAGTCATGCTAGGATGGTTATGTTATTTATGTGTCCTTATGCTGACCATTTCACTCTGGACATTTAAGCAGATCCCAGCCACAGACAAACCACATCAAGCTTTTCTTCTCCTAAATGAAACAGAGATACTACCCAGTTTTGATATAGATAAGCATGAATCAAAAGAACCTTACCTCTTGAGGTTATGAAAGTCTACGGTCTCCATGACACTGCGTCATGCCGCCACAGGCCAGGAATTTTCTCATTCTCGCCAACTTCCTACAGGCCGGATCAGTGCCAGTAAACCCATGAGGTGACATAAGCGGGAGCCTAGGATGTCATCTTCTGAGGGGACACTCAGTGGTGGCCAGTGCCATCCTATAAGCTTTACCACCGGTGTCCGGGTGGGGCTGGCGGTGAAGCTTTCTGGGGGGAGCCACATGGGCTGGCTCTGACTGGCCCTGTGCTGGACATGGCAGATACAGCGCTCTTCAGCTACAACAGGTGTTTGTTATTGAAACTCTCAAGTGTGGTTCCTCGGGGCAAATCCATCAAGTGTGATTGGATCGTGTTTAGAGGAGCAATATTGTGCCAGTAGGCTGCTTCTGCTATATGAGCAAAGTAGATTAAAACAAGTTACGCCTAATTTCATTGTTAATGTATTTAGCGAAAGAATAAAGGCAACATTAGGAAATTTATGAAGAATTTGGAGAGCATCATAAACCATTACTGTAGGGGTAATTGTGAGAGTCCATAACAAAATAGCCAACGGGGTTAAACACATTAGTGCGTCAATGACTGCACATTCATGAAGGATCAGATTCCTCATACGGAGCAGTTCCGACACGCATCCCTTCTCAGACACCTCCACGCTCCTTCTCCTCCATCTGAGCCAGGAGGCTCACTTTGAAGGCATGTGTTTGGTCGTCTGGACAGCCTCTGTCAATCCAATGAATAAGTAGCAGCAGGCCAACACTGCAGAAGCAGCAGCCAGTGCTGCAGCTAGCTCTGTTTATCTGTCTGCTTCAGCTGCCCACTGCGGTGCACAGGTGCCAGTCCCACAGCACACACATGCGCATGCGGCGTGAGTCGAAGCACTGTTTATCTTTTAGCTATGTACATAGTTTCTTTACTTAATCATCACTTCCACAAAGCAGTATGCAGGCACATACACACACCTATGTAAGCAAGTATTACAAGGTGTGTATTATATGCCAGACATCTGCCATCTTACAATGCACTGTTGTATTCAGACAGTTTTAATAAGTGTGTTTAAAACAATGATGTATTTCCATATTATCTTGGCATAGTCCAAGCTCTGAAACAAGTTGCCTTTTCTCTGGCCTGAACAGCTACAATCTGCGGCTGCCCATGTAGGAGGCTCTACTCCAGGGAGAGAGATGCCGTCATGCTACTGCAAACGGCCCCTGGAGAACGGCACAGTCGCGGATGGGATTCTTCCGGCCCGCTGTACAGGCCTGCCGTCTACGTAATGGGACTTTATCCGGGGAGAGGAAATCCACGGCGAGTGACGTCTCTGAGTTTGGCGGTGTGAGGTTTCGGGGCTGTT
>JABFEB020000124.1:8607718-8621330 GCA_019775895.2 Stomatorhinus ivindoensis | reverse complement strand
CTCCACCCTGTGCCTCCTACCATTTCCTACTGGGCTCCATTTCTCAGCACATTGTCGCTTTCTGCACTGTAGCATCCATTGATGTTGTACGTTTATTTTTGTGTCAGAAGTTGTTTAAGCCGCTTCATTGCGTGTGTCCCGCAGGCCCATGCGGTTTCCTGGGTTACCGCGTGACATCATAGGGAAAGGATACACTTGTCGGGGATCGTGTGGCGGCTCCTTGACGCCCCGTTTCTGAAATAGCATGGCACGCCAGCCCCAAGGCGGCACAGATGTCAAACGGCCCGCTCGTTTGATCAGCTGTTTGGTAAATCTGGCCACTCCGCCCCCCCCACACCTGCCCACCCCCACCTACCTTCAGTTTATTCAGCCCCCACACGTGTGCTGAGTGTGTGCGCCCTTGGATGCCCCAGCATCCATTTCGCTGTCAAAAAATATATCGACAGGCTGGTCAGACGGGTGTCTGGTGTCCTGTGTGCGTGTTCGTGTGTGTACCTGCGCATGTTTGTGTGTGTGTTTGTGCGTGTGTGTGTGTGTGTGTGTGCCCGCGTGCACACATGCTACAGCCAGGGGTGGGTTTATTGTTTAAGGGGTCCCACTATGCACACTACATCACTACATACATGGCTAATGAGTAGAACCAGATGACCTAACTGGTTACCAGAACATGCTGCTTATTTAATATTTAGTGTAGTATTGTTTGTGGCCAGCAGGGAGCCCACAGACCTGAAGGTCCCCATGTAAGTGTGTGGTTTAAAGGTGACCAACGTTATCACTGGCTTTAGTACCGCTTCACAGGTGTATGGGGGGGGTAGACTTAAACCAAGAAGGAGAAAGTCTCGGGCATGTGAACAGCTTCTGTATGCAGCCTTTTGTGCACTCAGATGTGTCAGGAGCACTTATTCTCTGAACCGGCAATCCTCAGATGTGTCGCGCTCACGTTTGTAATGCGTGGAATCGCTTAGGAAATCCGGATGTCCTCCGAAGACCTTGCTCTCACTGCCGCGCTGCTGCACTTTCGCAAAGTTGGATGCAGCTGATTCCCACAGTAGCCTGGAAGCTCGTCAGTAAATGACAAGTACATTAGGTGCTCCGTTTTTGGACGGGGGGGGTTAATCTCACTTGGCGGTGTCAGAGAAATCGTGCGGAGGTGCTTCCCAGGTGAAGATCGCGCCCGCGTGGTGATCTCAGCCACACATGAATCCCTGACAGCTCCTCTTGGGACGTGACAGGGACTGCACGTTATGTTAGGGGAGAGGTGGGTGGTCTAGTGGAACAGCGCTGGCTTCATGCTCATGTGGGTCTTAACGTCCCACAAAAGGTCACAGCTGAGCTGCTGGTGTCACCCGGCATTTTGAAAGAATAATGACCGCAATCCCAGAATTCCATAGGAGGCCCATCTCTTTTTTATTGTGTACTGACCCGGTGGTCACCTGAACACCTCTCATGACACATTTACCTGAAAGGCCCCGTTTATCTTTATTTCAGCAATGAAATCACATACGGGAGACAATCTAAGGGATGAGCATCTGATAGGCTCTAAATGATTTTAACTAGCAGCTTCTGATGCTGAATCTAGCATATCAATAAACTGCCACTGTGGGATAATTCAGAGAAATTGTCGTTCCCAGATGTTGTGGCCGTATTATGAAGTAGTCAAAGTGTAGCATTTCTCACCGTCTCTGAAAGCTGCCTGTTATATATGAGCTGCTCTGTGCTAATTAGGCCTCAGAGACAGATCTCACTTAGGAACATAGCACTGGCATTCAGCTCTGCAGCCTGACCTACAGTAAAGTTCTCGCTTAGACAAGATGGTTGAAGGTGTTTTTTCAGCCCAGCTCCGGGTACAGGAAGCACAGTTTACTCAGCCAGCCTTGTTTGCTGCCAGTTTACAGCGGCTCCTTTTTTAAAGGGATAATGTAATTTGAGTCAGACTAATATAAACTGAGGGAACGTTTCTGGCTGGACAGCCTGCCAGGGGATGTTCATTCCGATGGCCAATAGATATTTTGTCATGGGTTCATCCTGAACTGGTTCAGCTCGCTTTTAATAATTACACTATTATCACAAATGCATGTTAATAATACAAGGTATTAGGAATGCTTAGGGAGATTGCTGTTCCAGTCCCACCTTTTGTATCCCCCCCGCCCACCCCACCCCATCTTGTCAAGCACAAGCGATGATAATCCTCCTGGACTGTAAACATATGCAGTGACACGCTGGGATGGGCGTGCCTGCCCCAGTGCCCAGTGAAAGGGTCCCGATGCTAATGACATTAGCATATGTGTCATTGCCACGCGAGGGCTTGCTAACCCCGGGCAGGCCTGCCAGGCCAACTGCCATCGCGGATCTGCACGCAGCATTCAGCACGTGAAGATGCCAGCCTGTCCCCCCCGCCCCCCAGCAAGAGGTGGGGAGGCAGGGGGATCTGATCAGGTATGGGCGTGAGACCGTGGAGGAAAACACAGATCGCTTTGTGGCGGGTTTGTGAAACCAGGGCTTGGAACTGTTTTCTGTAATGTTCCTCAGGTGTCCATTGGGCAGCTGTTCAGTGTCGTCATAATCTGCACGCTTTTGTGGGGCGGCAGCAGCGTTTCAGGATCAGTGTTTCGGGATCAGCGTTTCAGGATCAGCGTTTTGGGATCAGTGTTTCAGGAACAGTGGGAAGCTGTCACTTGTTCTGTTATACAGGACCAAACTTCACACTTATTTGTGACCACAAGAGTGTTCTGATTTTTCTGTGGTTTCTCACAGACTTTGTACTCGAGACTTTAATTCCTGTAGCGTGACAACTGTCAGTAATGCGTGCATGAGATGTGTGCTGCTAAGCTGGACACAACCTATGAGTAAAACTGCAGTGGTACCATTTTTTGTCAAGCATTAAGTCTGTGTGGTTACATAATCACAGAATATATAAATCGATACCAACAGGCTTAATACTATCATGTGTTTCCTTCAAAGCCAGCAGTCTAAGGTATTGCTCGTCCCCTAGGCCATCACCCGTTTTGTTCAGTGAGGGCTGCTAATTCCTTGGGAGGAAAAGAAAAACTCCCCTCTTTGTGAATGGTATGTTCCCCCATCCACCAAGATGCAGCAAGAGTCACCTTACAGAATGTTTATCTATCAGAGTCCTTGGTTGGCAAGTCCAAATACAGCCTCTTTAGGAAAAGAAGCACTCCTGGGAATAATCAAATTTCAAGGTGATACCAATCCTGGAGGTGAGGGGGGAGGGATTATAGAGATTGGCGGGGATTAGGTGTCTTTCGTCTGGGCTTCAGCTTCAGTTGTCATCCGTAGGTGATATTTGGCAGACGAGATGTACAGCCGTCTCTGACAGATATCCCACAATGCTTTGTTGTACACAGTGAAACTATCAGTGCTGCCAATGTCAACAGGAGAGCTGGTGAAGCATTCTGCTCAGAAGGTCTTGTGGTTTCATTCATCGTTTTCCCATCGTGGTTCATTTATCAAGTCTAGCTTTAAAATTAAATTCAGTTTAACTACTGTTATGTAGACCCTTTTCCCCAGGTTGCCCCAGAGCGTTTTACATCAGATTTGGGAGCATATTATATTTAAGAGTGAAGTGATTCATTTTAGATTTACAGATGGACTTAAAGGCGATGAAAGAGAGAGAGTAAGAGGATTCAAGGTCGAGGGCAGATAGAAAGAATTACGGGGACTGCGGCTACACTGCTGCCCATTCAGTGAAATAATTCAAATTACATACAATTATACGAGTCTTGCAGGGAGTGAACGGCTGTGATGTACGAAAGCGAAGCTGGGATACTGATCATGCCTGGAAGTGGAGATGAGACCTCATCTGCAGTACATCTGGGTTCCTGGGATGCAACACGCTAGATGCGATCCAAATGGCAGCCATGCCGCTGCTGCTGTTTCCTGCCGTCGGGGACATGGACGCTGTCTCCTTTAATCGTGCTGACAGAGGCGGATCTACATGAGATCCCGGGAGATCCCGCTTGGTTTTGTTTTTGCTTTCATCTTGAAATGACTCTTGTCTGGTACATCCAGTCATACTTGCTGAACCCAAGATAAGTGTAATACTTCTACTCATTTATGTATTTATTTAGTAGAAACTTTCATCCAAAACTACATGATTTTTCATAAATCATTGTCAGACTGTCCCTGAAGCAACTGGGGTTAAGGTCCTTGCTCAAAGACCCAATGGTGTACTTGGGATTTGAACCAACAACCTTCTAATTACAGACACAACGTCCCAACCCACTAAGCTCTTCACACAGGTTAATTTATGGGTTTCTGCTGCCTTTTAGACAGCCCTCAGGTTAGAAGACACACTGTCCCATGGTGTACTTCTCTCTCATGTCACCCCCAGCATGCACTCCTTCCCTGCCCCAGCGTGACACTCTCCCGCTACAGGGGTGGGTACGTCCTTTCTGAGGCTCCCACTTAAAAGTCACTTCAGTAACTTTTCTGTTAGAGACTTCCTGTCTTTATTTTCTTTCTTTTAGTGCACCGCTGGGATATGATTGCATTATACTGGCCGGCATGCGGAATTCATGGTTCGGTACAAACCATGGTTTTGGGTTCACAGCTCCATAACAGACATACAATCATAATCATACCAACAACATAACAATCACGCTGAACGAAATTCTGTCTAAATCCGTGTTCTCTTCTATTGCGTATGGCCACAAATCTGTAGCGATAAACACCGCTAGAGTCATAATTATTTATTAGTTGGTCTGAATTTCCTGGCAAAAGTGTCTTAAATGCCACGGAGATACCTACTTGCAGAGGCTGTTCCTGCCTTGCTCTGGTCATGCACATACTCCGATGATGCTGTCTTGTATGACAGCTTATTGAGGGTGTTTTCCAGCAACATATGCAAGCTGGGATGGACAGTCTTGGTTTTATCAACTACTCTCTATCCCAGGGGTCACCAACCTTTTTGAAACTGAGAGCTACTTCACAGGTACTGAGCCATACGAAGAGCTACCAGTTTGAAATGCCCTCCTAAACGTATGTAAACTTCATGTATGATAAACATGTTCTAAATGCTTTTTTAGATATTGTCATTTTCAAATCTATATAAATGCAAATGTGACTAAAGAAGAACAGCAACAGGATAAAATTAAATTTTATACGCTGCTCACCAGTGATTTTAGTCCGTGGGCGACTCATGTGGTCCTTGGGGGCATCCTAATGCCCGCAGGCACCATTTTGGTGACTCCTTCTCTATCCAGTGTTGGTGTAATTTTTTGTGAAACCAACATGTTCCCAAACTACTGATTTAAGTGACACGGTCTTTGAGCCACCAACACACAGCCACAATTAGCATAATGTTCTGCGTGTTGAACATCTACTTGTGAATTTAGGTACCACTCGTGGCCTGTGTGTACTAAATTATGTACTGACCAGTAGACGATGAATACTTGTGCAGGTAACATTACCGTTAGCTAGCGAGTAGAGTCGGAAGATGGTAACTAGCTAGCTGGTTAGCAGAATATGCCTGTAATAAGGAATCTGTTTAATATATAGTGTAGTGACTCTTTGTGGTCAATAGGGGGCCCGAGTAGCGGTGAGCAGTGCTGCTGACCTGCTGTAACCTTGTGCCAAATGGTGACATATCAACATCACTCCCACTCTGTGCCAGGCAGCATTAAGCTTTGTGTCAGCTTTGACGGCTACGCTCCGCGAGGTCAGCAGCTGTGTGACGAGGTAATAGCACAATTACTTCACCTGAGTCTATGATTCAGATCCTTCATGCTGCGCCTCTTACACGTGCCACATCTGCGGAGCCGTCCCGCCACCGTCGTCGGTGACGCCATCACGTTCCGCTCTCTCTGCGCCCCGCTGTCATCTCGACATGATCCCCAGCCACATGACTGATCTTACTTGCGGGCCCCCTCTGCACCCCAAACACCTGTGATGCACGACTTAATGCGACAGGTCCATTAGCCCGAAGTAGCTGAAGAATTATGTTCACTGCGGCTTGTGGGGGGTGACGGGACACATTTCATGGGTGAGAAGATGAAAGGCTCTCAGGTGTGGCACTCCGTCACTCTGAGTCGGCCATTTTAGCAGATTCGCAGTTTAAGCCGACAGAGTACTTTTAAAATTTCTCCCTTAATTTAGGCTAGATGCTGGTATTTTGTGGAAAGCTTCCTAGTGACTTTCTGTGAGGTATCATCCTGTTATATAAGGAATAATATTTTAGGTATTTATTTATAGCCCTGAGTAATCACTGATAGTTTGTGTTTTGCTGTATTGTAATGGTTAGCATACTTGCCGGACACTCAAGGTTATGAGTTCAATTTGCAGTCCTGGTTTTGTGTGTGGGGTTCTCCCTGTGTTTGTGAGGTTGTGGGTTTGAATCCCTCTCATGAATTTGTGTGTAGGGTTCTCCCCGTATTTGTGAGGTTGTGGGTTTGATTCCCTCTCCTGGCTTTGGTTGTGGGATTCTCCCTGTGTTTGTGAGGTTTTAGGTTTGAATCCCACCCATGGCTTTGCGTGGGGGTTCTCCCTGTGTTTGTGAGTGATCACTCCAGATACTCTGCTTTGCTCCTGTAGTCCAAAATACATGCAGTTAGATGCCCACAGTATGTGGCTTTGTGTGCGAACGTGGGATAGACTGGCATCCTGTCCGGGGTGTAGCCCTGCCTTCTGCCCTGGGATAGACTCTGGGATAGACTCCCGGCCCACCGCAAGTCTGCGCCGGATAAGCAATTACAGATGACTGTATGTAGATGTAAGATTATGATGTTGACTTTTGTTAGATGATTTTCGGATCAAACTAGTACGAAGTAAGAATTGTTGTGAACTTTTTTTGGATTTTATAATCTGAACTGTTACATTTTCTCCCCCTTTGGCTACCGCTGTCAGGAAGTAGCAGCCCTGAAGGATTATGGGAAGCCTCGGCCTTCTGGCTGGTGGGCAGACACACGGGATGCAGGGATCTGAGGATGTAATATGCCACATTCCTCTGCACCCTCGGGAAACGGGCCAAACGAGCCACGTCCCCAGCCTGTCTCTCCCACACACAGTGAACCTGTGTGACATTCTTGGATAGCCAGTGATGGCTGAGTCGCGAGCACGGGCCGGCAACCCAAGGCCGCCGCCTACTTAGGGGGGATCCAGTCAGCAACCTCCAGCCAACCCTGGTCAACCTTCAGCTGGCACACTCTAATCAGCCTCCTCCCCGTCAGGCACACCACATCTCCATCCATCTTCCATACATGCTTGTCCTGCGCAGGGTTTGGGGGAGTCTGAAGCCTATCCTGGGGGCAGGGCCTAAAGCCCCAGTCACGTGAACTCCCTCAGGGACGTGAAGTCCCTCAGCCTCAGCATTCCCCTGAATCATCCACGCCTTCCCATCGTCACGGTGATGATGGTGAAGGTCAGGTGACCAGCAGTCAGTAACATTGCACTTCTATCAAACTCGCATCTCTTACCTTAGCCTTCTATGGATGTATGTGAATCTATATTTTGACGAGTCACGGTTTAAGGAGTTGACATGGAGGCTGAGTTTGACTCGCTGACTGTTTGCGCAGAGCTGTACCGTTTGCATTCGAAATGTGATCAAATCAAGTCGGCAGCAAATGTCCTTCGCGGGACCTGCAGTCGGCCTGCCAGCTGCCCATGTAAACCGCGCATGGCGACGTCTCTGGTAGCTTCCCTGAAACGGATGGGTTTTGCTTAGCGGATGTAGTAAGCGGGCTTGGGTGGTGGTACGGTAATGCTAAACAAAACATCACATGTGTACAGGATACTCTTTTAGCATGTCAGAGATTGAGCGTGTTCTGCTACTGTTATTGCGTGATGGCGCCTGTGTATTTAAATAACAGCTTTTTGCTGCCGTAGGAATCTTCGCCTCTCCGCCCTTCCCTGACGGTGCAGGAATCCTTGCTGCCATTTCCACTGTGGCCTCCCATGTCACAGGAGCACCTGGCAGCCTATCAGAGCTTGCTTTTCTGTGCTCGGTTACACCACCAAAGGCTGGTGCCCCCCCTGCCCCCCTCCCAAGGATAAGACGCTTCCAATAGGGTCCTGTCTGTTTGTCTGTGATCTTCCTGCCTGTCATCTCCTTGGGTGGGGGGTGGGGGGCAGGGACTTGACCCCCCCCCCCCGACTGGTTGCATGCCTGTATGAGGGAAGTCGATGACAGCCCCCCCAATCCAGTGGCACACATGAAAGAGCTCCGGCTCGCGAGCTGAGCACTGCGTTTACACTTATTTATTTAGCAGATGCTTCGCTTCAAAGCGAAACATGGGGAGACAGCTTGGACCATGATCTCCTTACCCCCTCCCCCCCCCAAAAAAATGAGGATAAAGGTCACAGAGCATATTTAGCTGCCCCCCGACAGCTGACCTGGCACGGCAATGCCGCGGTTATGCGTGAGGATGCCTTAGCTAATTTTCAGCGTGAGCTGAATGTCAGTAATCTGTGGGTATGTGAGGAAGGTGCTGCCCCCCAGGGGGTTATGCAACGAGCGCTACGGGTATCAGTGGAGTTTCTATCCCGTCACCGTGCAGTAATGGGAACCGTGGGCATCTCCTCATAGTCTCTTCCTCATTTCCTCATCATCCTGTCATTTCTGTATCATCTCCTGGTCGGGGTGTTTCCCAGTATGTCTCCTTGACTGTCCTTGTACCCTTGCTTGTGTTTTCAGTTCAAGTACTCAAGTACTCAAGTACAGAAGTACAGAGGACAGTAAAAGTCCCAGGATGTCATTGTTACCCTGCCTCAAATAGCAAGGAAGCATCGGTTGCATCCTCGCCGAATGAGACCAGTCCCCATAATTCATTGCAACGAAGTTCATTCTTGGGATGCGAGTTAGCAAGACCGTTTGCGTTGTTGGTATTGAGAAACATCCATCAGCTCCTCATCTTCCCTTTATCTCCTTATCATCTCATCATCATCTACTCATCACCTCTTCATCATGAGCAGGGAGCGTCATTCCATGGGTGATATGTCCATGCGCATCTGTGCCTATGTGCCTATGTGCATCTGTGTATGTCTGTGTCCATGTCAGCCTATGCTGTGTGTGCATCTGCGTCTGTGTTAGTTTGTGCCAGAGTTGGTGTGTGCGTGTGAAATCATGTGTCTGTGGAGTGGGTGCCTGTCTGTATATACGTATGTATGTACATGTGGGTGTTTGTATGGCTCTGTCTGTTTTTGTATGTATGTCTGTCTGTATGTATGAATATATGTGTGGATGTCTGTCTGTGCGTGTTTAGATGTGTGGGTGTCTGTCTGTGCGTGTTTAAATGTGTGGGTGTCTGTCTGTGCGTGTTTATATGTGTGGGTGTCTGTCTGTGCGTGTTTAAATGTGTGGGTGTCTGTCTGTGCGTGTTTATATGTGTGGGTGTCTTTGTCAGTGTGTGCTCGTATATGTAAGTCAGCTGGCATTCCTGTAGGGTGCCCCCTGCTGGACGGTATGCTCTGGTGGCCTTCTGCCCCATTGATTCAGTGATTCAGCAACTACAGACCCAGTGTGGCGGGGGGGGGAGCGCGGGGGAGTTAGACTTCTGTCATTCCTCCCCATACATGCTGCCTTCGTGGGAGCATCTGTCTGTCTGGGATGTCACAGTCCTGGTGACATTCCAGCTCAGAAAGGGACACGTGACAGTGGTGTGTCTTTAAGTGTGGGCAAAGACGCGACACGTCGTTCCACCATTAAAAATAGACCACTCCCTGATCCCCATGCAACGCAAACCGTTACCATGGCAGCCAGTGAGAGATTAATCAGACTATCTTCAGCATTATTGACACGTTTTTCTTTTCTTTTTGCTTCCCCTTGACCTTTTTTGCAGCTGAGGTGATGCTGCATTAAGGGAGAAGCGAGAAACAGCTTAAAGAAACACATTAAGCTGGCGGGTAGCAGCATGCAGGTCTAAAGACTCTTAAATGTTTTAATGCATTGCTTGTTTTAAAAAATCCTTTATGAAGCAATAAAAAATGCAACAGGTCTATAGGGGGAGTTTAGCCTGCTGCCATGGTTTACAGATCAAGATGGGGTGAATCCCACGGGGCCCGGCAGTTATACCCTTGAGTCAGGTGTTTAACCTAGATTGATTTCATAGAATATCTGGCTGAATGAACCCATGAGAACTGCATCTCTGGTCTGAGGCATCTGCTGCTTGTGACAATTTCAGATACATGGAAAACACAATGGAGGACAGATATGCTCATAAATCTGATTCATCTGCATTGTCTGCCTGGAGCCCAGGGCTGTTAACCCCCCCCCCCGGGTTGCCTCCCTACACTTCTCACTTCACTTTAGCGGGGGGGTCCTGGGGGGGTCCTGGTTGTGAGAGAAGTGTGGGTGGGGTCCCAGGGAGCAGAGGCGGATTCTCATGCCGGATCCCTCAGAATCTTCTGTGGTCTTTCATCAGATCATGTTGGAGACAGTCATTCACCTCCATACTCTGGATCGCCATGACAAGCGTTAGTGCCTAGGGGGCGGTGTAATCACCCACTTTGTCGCTGTAATGAGCCCTTGTTGTGTGTAATTGATAGTGAGGCTGCATCAGCGTGTGAGGAGGTACAATTAAACTGAGGAGTCGCTGAAAATTTACCAAACGCCCACACCCTCCATCCCCCCCAGGAGGATATCCAGGGCACTGCACTGGGGATGTGTTTAAACTGCACTGGGGATGTGTTTGAACTGCACTGGGGATGTGTTTAAACTGCCATCGGAACGTGAAGCGACATCTGACTCCTTTTGTGTGCCACCAGGATGTCCCCTGTGTGGGGACCTTCTTGTACTCAGATGACCTAAGCGGGGGGACTTTAGCTATTCCATGACCCCCTGTGGGTCCAAACAAGGTTCTGTGGGAAACATATTTTTTAAAAATTGATGGCAGTATAATTATGTACTGTAACCACCCCACCCCAGAGTGAGAAATATCAAAGCCAATTAGTGCTGTGGGTCCCCGGTTTAATAGTGGCTGGTAACCCCTGATCTCAGAGATTTCCTGCCATAGATAATAGCAGTACATCAGCAGTGTGAGCTGACCAGAAGGTTATTGGTTCAAGTCCCAGGAAGTGCTAATGTGGAGGGTTCTTTACCTTATATGCTCCACTGAATATCCAGGTGTATAAACAGTTAATGGAGTTTGACGCTTTATTCCCACCTCCTGTGTGATTCAGACTGTTAATGGGCCATGACAGTAATGGGGACAGGGAGCGGGAGGATTTACAGTGCAGAGAAAGCCTCCTCGATGCCAGCGGTGCTCATTCCCAACCTCTGTCCCCAGTTTTCTGTCCCTCGTCCCTATTTCCAGCCTTTCTCAGCCTCCTCCCTTTGCATCCTCTGGCTGCCTGAGCGCACCGTCTCCTTGGAAACGCCTGGGTCGTGAGCCAGCTGCCGCGACTTCCTCACAGCCCATCTGCCCCCCCCCCCCAGGCACTGGGCGGGTTGGGTCGGGCGGCGGCCAAATCCGCCAGAGCACAGGTGTGAGAAGGGGTGACCTCTGTGACCCTTTGGAGCTGTCGATGGTGTGCAGATGCTTGGGATGGCCGTGCGGCTGGCAGGGGGGGGGCTGGCTTGGTGGGTAGTGATGTGTTCTCACACCTCCAGGGCCGTGGGTTTGGTTCCCACCCCCCTTCGTGTGGGTTTACTTGTTCTTTCAGCCTGGCTCTGCCTCCACATTCCAAAACCACATGGTTAGGTGACTAGATGTTTCTAAAAATGCTGGTGGTGTGTGATTCGTGTGCCCCGTGATGGACTTGGGTGTCTCCCTCCCTGTGTCTTCGGGGATAGGCTCCAGGCTCATCATGATTCTGTCCTGGATAATTAAGATGGAGGGTGTGGCTTTTGATGGGTCTCTGATTGTAGATCAGGCTGTGGCTTGTAGATCAGGTATGCAGAGTTTACGGAAGCACTAACACAGAGAGGCAGCATACTGTATGCTCATGAGTAAAATGACATCTTTTCATTAATTTGATGTGTTCTATAATTAGTATCTCTAGTGTGTTTTTAGCTGTAAGGGGTTCTGAAGAGTATGGGGGTGTAAATTTGATTAATGTAAGATCTGACTTATGTGGCGGTTCGCATACAGCAGGCTGGAGCCGCTCGTGGTTTTGTTCTCTGTGGGTGTTTCTCTGGCAGGTGTCCGGCGTGGGATTGCGGCACTCCCTCGGGTGGGGGGGCTCGGTGTTTGCGCACGACACCACGTGGACGTGGGGCTGTGTGAGATGGGTGACGTCTGTGTGGCAATTAGCAGGCCCAGCAGGTGCCGCTAGAGTGACAGAGCTCCCCCTGGGTCAGACTGCTGGACCGGGGGATAGTGTGAAGTTTTACCGTGGCTCTCATTGATGTCATTCAAGTACTATTTTTTTTTTTTTTTTTTTTTATTATTAATAATAATAATAAAAAATAATAATAACAATATACAGTAAGTAGTTTGAAGTATAAGAGTCATTGAAATTACAAGCTTACATTCATCCATTCATGCAGAACGGATTTGTTGTTAGTCTGAAGCATTTCTAAGGCAGTACACAGCATCATAAAAAATTAGAGTAACAATAATAATAATAATAACAACAATAATAATAATAATAATAATAATAACAACATTTCATCGGTAACTGCATTTGTCACACCCAGTGAACTGCACAGTAAAACAACGCAGGAGACAGGATGCAGGTCCGTCACAGGACACATGTGAACATGTGATACACATGTGAAACTGATTTACCTCACTGCCTGTCAAGCACACATGCAAACACACGTAGAGCTGGTGGCGGGATTTGAACCCCCAACACCTGGAGGTGTGAGGCTACAGCGCTGATTGCTGAAGCAGCATATTGGCCCTGTTTTCTAAAACCGTATTACAGAGGCGTCCCTGTGGCCTGCCTGATGAAATGGCATCATGAATGGACCTAAGTCACGACATTAGTGGGTCTGTTAAATAGCATGCATATGATCTGCTGAAGTATTTTATTTCAAAGCTCACGGGAGGAGACATTAAGTGATTTATAATAATAATGCTAGCTTTTAAAGCGTATTATAGACTATTTTAATAACTGTGTCAAAAGTAATAACGTATTGCATCTGTTTGCTAATCATATAGCATTTATTGCGTTTTGTTTTTTGGCATCTAGTGGGAATATCTGCATACAGACAGTAAGATGTGTGGTGAAGATTCTGTGCCAATCAGATATTTCTTGTCGCGTGTTTCCACAGTCCGGCGGCACAGTACAGTACTTGGACAGTTTATGGGGTGTGTTGTGTGCTAGTGAGTTCATCCACAGGATGGGGAAGTCAGCCTGCTCGCCCATGACACGGCTTACTTTACCCGACTCTCTTGAGCTTCTTGGGGGGGGGGGGGGGGTTGTTTCAATAACGCAACCGACTGCCTGTTGGCTGCCTTCCAGCGACGCTCCCTCGCTTTGGGGGTGGGAAGTGCTCTCATCACCTGATGGCACACATTACATACAATAGCGATGCGGCGTCTTTAAATAAATCCCACCCCCTCGCTCGACGGGCCGTCATCCTGGCTTTATACAGGGACGGGCGACGAGCCCACCCACCACCATCTGGGTCATCGTGGGGGTGGGGGGGGCAGTGCAAGCACAGCCCAGTTTTCCCCCTCATTGCCTCTCACTTTGTGTAACGAGCCCTGACCCC
>JABFEB020000124.1:8582000-8592404 GCA_019775895.2 Stomatorhinus ivindoensis | reverse complement strand
GGGATGGGGTGTAACACCACGTCCCGTAGGGTGGGTCGAGAAACACAGGCGCGACATGGTGATGCGTCTGCCTACAAATCCTCTGTTTGGGCTCCGCTGGGGTGGGGGTCGGGCTTTGAGCTGCTAATGAGCCCTGCAATCCGTCCATTGGACGCCGCTGATGACTCTCAGCGTTAGGGTTGGGTATCGTTTGAATTTTATTAATTAAAATTCCGGTTCTGATTATCGATTCCGGTTCTTTTCAAATCCTCGTTTCGATTCCATAAAGTAAAAAAAAAAAGAGGGAAAATGTTTAACAAAAATATCTGAACTTTATTCTGAACATCAAGGATGTCCCAGCAGTAATGGGAGAATAATGCTAACTTAAGTGCATTCAGTGCATTGCACAACACTTGCCTGCAAGTCATTCACAAATTCCTTCTAGTTTAATCACAGCAAGCTACAACTTATTGCCTCTACCTGGGCAAACAGCTGTGGTCATGAATATGGATGATATTTAACTGGGGAAACTCCCTGGACCAAAGTCAGCACGACAATGAACATGTCTAGTCAATGAAGTGTCAGTATGAATCAAGACAAAAACAGATTTAATTTGTAGTTTATCACTTTGTTGAAAGCAATAGGAATGGTAAGTATGGAAGAATGGGGAAATCAAGAACTACTTTACCATGATTATGAACAATCAGTTTGTTTTGTGCCAGTCTTGAAAACAATTTCTCCTTAAAACAATCCTCATCACTGTCACAATCTTTAGAGGAAGATGAATTAATTTCATTACCGCTGTCGTGCCAAGTAAAACTGCCCGATGTCATGTGTAGTTCTGCCGTTCTCGGTCAGTGTTTCCGCATGTGGCTTATCGCCGCCTCTAATGAACTTGTTGGTGTATCAACAGCTGCTCGCACTTGAGAGAAAAAAAATTAGTATGTTGTGATTTGTACAGTATGTATTTTCTGAAAATTCCCATTAATGTATTATTTGTGAGATAATGCATTTTTGAAGTAGACGGATTAAGGTTTATGATTGTGCATTTTTTGAGCATATGCAACAAACACTGATGGCGATAATTTTGGTTTCACACATTTAAAAATATGCTGTAATCTTGTGTGGCCTGGGGGGTCCGTGTGTATCAGTGTTGTGTAGCCTGGGGGGTGCGAGCGTGTCAGTGCTGTGTAGCCTGGGGGGTGCGAGTGTGTCAGTGCTGTGTAGCCTGGGGGGTGCGAACGTATCAGTGCTGTGTAGCCTGCGAGGTGCGAGCGTGTCAGTGCTGTGTAGCCTGTGGGGTGCGAGCGTGTCAGTGCTGTGTAACCTGGGGGGTGCGAACGTGTCAGTGTTGTGTAGCCTGGGAGGTGCGAGCGTGTCAGTACTGTGTAGCCTGGGGGGTGCGAGTGTGTCAGTGCTGTGTAATCTGGCGGTATGTGCATGCGTGCGTGTCAGTCCTGTGTAGCCTAATAAGTGCGTGCATGTCAGTGCTGTGTAACCTAGGAATTGCGTGCGTGTCAGTGCTGTGTAGCCTGGGGGGTTTGAGCGTGTCAGTGCTGTGTAACCTGGGGGTATGTGCATGCGTGCGTGTCAGTCCTGTGTAGCCTAATAAGCGCGTGCATGTCAGTGCTGTGTAACCTAGGAATTGTGTGCGTGTCAGTGCTGTGTAGCCTGGGGGGTGCGAGCGTGTCAGTGCTGTGTAGCCTGGGGGGTATGTGCATGCATGCGTGTCAGTGCTGTGTAGCCTGGGGGTGCATGCGTGTCAGGGCTGTGTAGCCTAGGAAGTTTGTGCTTGTTGGTGCTGTGTAACCTAGGGGGTGCGTGCATGTCAGTGCTGTATAACCTAGGGGGTGCATGCGTGTCAGTGCTGTGTAACCTAAGAAGTGTGTGCGTGTCAGTGCTGTGTAGCCTAAGAAGTGGGTGCGTGTCAGTGCTTTGTAGCCTGGGGGATATGTGCATGCGTGCGTGTCAGTGCTGTGTAACCTAGGGGGTGCATGCATGTCAGTGCTGTATAGCCTCGGGGGTGCTTGCATGTCAGTGCTGTGTGGCCTGGGGAGTGTGTGATTGTCAGGGCTGCGTAACCTGGGGGTGCATGCATGTCAGTGCTGTGTAACCTAGGAAGTGTGTGCGTGTCAGTGCTGTGTAGTCGGGGGGGTGGGTGCGTGCGTGTCAGTGCTGTGTAACCTAGGAAGTGCGTGCGTGTCAGTGCTGTGTAGCCTAGGGAGTGCATGCGTGTCAGTGCTGTGTAGCCTAGGGGGTATGTGCATGCGTGCGTGTCAGTGCTGTGTAGCCTGGGGGGTGCGTGCATGCGTGCGTGTCAGTGCTGTGTAGCCTGGGGTTTTGAGGACAGCTCCTAGCCACTGAGCCAGGTTTCATCCCATTGCTCATTCAGAACAACCATCTGCCAACTTGGACTAAATAAATACGGGTCTATACATCCTGCTATTTTTGGGCTCATGTTCTCTCTCTTTTCCCCTGCAATCTGTGCATTGTACCCACGTTCACGTCTCTGTAAACGCCTGGTGATAAGCAGTGTCTGCATGGAGCCCTGTTGATTCAGGGACTGGACTGCAGTGTCAGTGATCAGCCCTACTGACTGAGGCTGTCACTTGACATTAATTTACCCAAAGTGACATGTTTTTCTGAGAAAGTAGGGTTAGACACTTGGTGGTTAAGGACCTTGCCTAGGGAGGCAACTCTGCCGACTGTGGGATTTGAACCACCAATGTTCTGATTGTGGACACTGTGCCCTGACTTGCTGAAGTGCGCTTTACAGCATGTTGCACCCCTCCTGAGCTCAGCCCGGGCTGTGGAAACCCTCCTCCGCGACGTGATGCCCCCCTTGGCCACACAGCTAATCCATCCCTTGTTCCAAGCACTCAGATTAAGTCTTTGGTTGGCTGATTATGAAGCCCCAGTGTACTCCCTTCCCCTCCTCGCGTCCCGAGGGGCAGGGGAGACGGCAGATGGGGCAGCGTGCTGGGGGCAGCATGCTAAGTCCCAGGTTCCGACGTGGGGCCAAGCGACGAGGGCAGGCCCCCATGGGATCCAAGTCACATGACCTGCTGTGGGGGCGTCCGGGTTCGAGAGCCCCATAGCACTCCTGGGATGGCGTGTGATGGGAATGAAGAGCTCTCCCGCCACAGGAGTGATGGGGAAACCCTTCGATTACAGCAGCAGTGTGGGTGTGAAGGCGAGAAACATGCACATTAATTTAAAACTTTATTTAAACATCTCGAGAAATGTGTAAATATGTTATGCATATGGATTCAGCTTTTTACAGCAATGCAAGTCACAGCGCTTTTGGGAGATTAGCGTACTTCTGCTGTCTCACACAGTGTTCCACAGCATAGCAGTCATGCATGCTGTGACGGGGCCCCCAGTGACTGTGGCCCTGAACACACTGCTAGGGCTGTCACGTTCACGTCACGATATAATCGCGTTTATATGGTGCATGCACAATCATCACCCGGGCTTTAGATGACGGGTGAAACGTTTGTCCGGATGCCGGCTTTTCAGCACTATCCGGACGTTTACTTACGCCGACAGTTAGGTAAACAGTTTAGTAGTGTGCCTAAAATATTAATAAGATTCGTACTGCGATGCCCAAACGTTAGTGATCTGTATAAATTTGGCGTATTCTTATGTTTAATAAACGTGTCGGACTTTAAACTGCAAAAAGTACCGCCACACCACCACCGGCGTCTTCTCATCTTGTTTATCTTCAATATGTCCTCTTTCATGCGATGTTGTAGCTGTCGACCAGTTCTTTTCTTCAGTGCTTCCATAGTTTACTAAGACAATTGCGTGGCGTGCGCCACTTACTGAATTTAATAAGCAGAAGGATACGCTGAATTTATACAGTCTACTGACTTTTGGGCGTCACAGTACACATGCCATTGATATCTTAGACACAGTATAATCTGCTTACCAAATTGCGGGCATAAGTAAATGTCCATAAAGTACCGAAAAACTGACATCCGGATAAATGTTTCAATCGTCATCTAAAGCCCTGGTGCGCCATATAATTGCGATTCCGTCTCATCTTGATCACGACAACCCTATCGCCTCCTGACCTATCAGCGACTTCGGCTATGGTCATGCATTCTCTGCTCCAAGGTAAACTGTGGGCCCGCCCGACTCAATGGGGACCCCATCAGCAGCAGCACGTCCCTATCCAAGCTCATGTCCCTATCCGTGGCGTCCTGGGGTGGTCTTGGCGGCTTGTGAGAAACACGCTGGCATGCTGGAGGGGCAGTGTCTTCAGCACGGGCATATCTGGTCGCCTGTAAATGTGTCCATTGTGAGCTGGTCACAGACCATGCAGTGTCCACTGGGCTTGGTTACACAGCCAGTGGGTGACTGGAGACACAGCAGGGAGATTCACATGGGAGCCAGCTGAGGTCGGATCCCCTCATTATACGCCCACTACTGGCCCATATTATACATGCCAGTCACCATCATAACTACATTCACTTCCTGAATAACTGCTGAGGTGGTTTACAATCTGATAACAGACATGGTAATCCAATCGCTTATAGCAGATAAAGTCTGTATTATAAAATTTTACATTTGCAGGGATTTATTGACTGGATTTGATTTTATTTAAAAAAACATTGCATATACATTCTGTCACGATTGGTGCAGGGTGTCGGCGGCGTGAGGCAAAACAGAGGGACGAGCAGGCAGAGAATCGTGGAAAACAGGGCTTTAATCCACAAACGCAGGGGAATCACCAGGATACGCCACGAAACACCGCAATGACAGACCTAGGGAGACATACTCAGACGCGGACTAAATATAAAAGGCTAACAGGAAACCAACAGGAAACAGAGGATCACAATCAGACGAATGAATGACAGGTGGTTTCCATCAGGGATTGAACACGAGGAGCGAGGGGGTGTGGCACACACGGGGCTCGTACGGGCGGAGCATGACACATTCATTTTTAAATTTCACATTTAGATGTTCAGATCTGTGACATTGGTGTTGGTCTTTGGTATTTATTGTAACTTCAAAAAGATCAATTTTATAGATGTTTCTTCCCAAGGGTCATTTATCTTGCTGTATCAGCTCACGTAATTAATTAAGTGAAATTTAAGAATTATGTGGCATGGCTGGGGTGTCCTTAAGGAGTGGTTTTGGAAGATAATCCTTGTTAGATTTTCATTGCATTATTCTTTATTTTTTTGTTGGATTTAAGATAGTCTGGGGTAAATGTAAGTTTATGAAGATAATCAGACTACTTTAAATTCAACAAGTTATCCAGCTAAGCAAGAAATCCTGTTTTGTGGAACACCCACTGCCCAATGCAAAATCACCTAACAGTGTCCTGTTCCTGGATGATTTTGCTTATAATTCTTTAATTAGCTGGGCTTCTGACGTTTTGACACCAATCTCACAGAGCTTATTATTGCAAATTGTTGCTGTATCAGTCGATAATAATAGCTATGCTGTTTGGACCCCTATTGTTTTTGTTATTGTCATTATTACAGATGTATCGATGGTAACGACCAGCTATTGTTATCGACTGATACAGCAACAATTGGCCATTGACTGATGGTTATAAATGAGCTGATATTTACCACCGGGGACCCATAATCCTTTGCACACCTTACACCATCGTACTAAACAGTTAGAAAAATGTCTGCTGTGTGGAATTATTTTAACATCATTAGAAATCAAATCTAAGAGCACCATCTAGTGGAGACAAAAATACGGCAAATGGTTCATGAAGCATTATTTTGTTCATCATGTCCATGTGCTCTTGCACTGTTGTTGTATGCCAGCGTTGGTGTTTTCTTACCAAAATATGAATATATATATTTTTGGATATGTAATTAATTTGTTTTCAAATTTATTTTGGTGGAATGTCCCTTTAAACTTATTTAACCAGAATCCCCCAAACAACTGGTCAGTTTTCAAAACAATTGCCTATCAGTATCGGTCAGAAGTTTCCTTATCTGTGCAGTAGCTGTTATTATTATTGTTGTTGTTATTGTTATTATTTTAAATTATTGTTATTAATAATATCCTTAAAATATGTTGTAGAGTGGTATCACTTTCTTATTACTGTATAACTGGAATATTATTTTTCTTCTTAAATGTTGTTTTACCTTTGTATTGTAAGAATTTTACTTCCTGAGTAAAACTGAGTTGTGTTTCCTAAATAGGCATATATACTAAACAAAAATGTCACTCAGTCCTACAGAAACATTTGTGGCTGATTTGATTTTGCAAACCTGGCTGATTTTATACTGCGTTTTATACTGCACTGTGTAATTTGAACAGAGAAAAAGCACCATAACTCAGTAGGAAACCTCTGAATGTACAGGCCCAGAATACACCTAATTAGTCATCCGAATTAATTAAAATGAGGGAATAAACATCTGATTAATTTTACTAGTTAACGCTATTGGAAATTCTGCTCTTTTTTATGAAATTACTCCAAGATAACAACCCTTAGTAATTCACACGAGGGTTGCAGCTTTGTGGCCTCGTGAGAGGTCTATTAGGGATAAAAGCTGTGAAATGAGAGTGAGTTGGGGGGGGGGGGGTAGACACCACAGTGACCCACACAGGTGATTTAAAGAGACTGGAAGGGCTTTTCCTGCTCACACATGCGGCAGTGGTTCTAGACTCCCATTGGAGCAGGTCGAGAGCTCATCACACCGACACGCCGAGCCAGTGTGCTGTTGACCGGTTGTGGATGTTCTGAGGGGCTTTCAGACCTGGCTTGTCTTTTGAGTGGTGAATCATAGTTAATGAACTGAACTTCAGATTCCAAAAGCTTGCTGCTGTGAGCTTTGGGAGAAGGTCATACAATTGTACCTTTGAATAAGCCATTTATTCAGAATAGCTTTAGTAATGGTATGGTGGCTGTGTAGTCATGGGTTTCAGTCCCACCTTTGTGTGTGGAGTTTGCCTTTTGATCAAGATTATTCTGGGTACTCCTCTTTCAAAGACAAAGTCAGCCTAATTGGTGTCTCTGAAATACACCCATGGTGTATGATTCTGATGGACTGGCATGACATTCAGTGTGTGCTCCAGACGCGCGCCCGGTGCAGTCTGGGATGAGATCCAGGCCCCTCGTGACCTTGAGAATTTGGAAGATGGATGCTTCATTAAAGAAAGCTTCGGTCAGCTGTTTAAATGGCCTTTGGAATACCCTCCTGGGAACTTCTTCATATGTGTGAGTGTCTATATATATAGTATGTAGTGCAAAGAAATTATCCTGAACCTCTGGCTTTTGCATTATTTAAACTGTCATTTGCTATTTTAAAGCTTCAAATCCTTTGTATAGTCTGTGCTTAATGGAAATCGATAGCAATACTGTAGCTGGAATATTGTTAAAATTCATTCAAAAAGAAATAGGGCATGTTATTTACAGGTAGCTGCTGAATATGACTGCACAATCGATATTATTATTATTATTATCATTATTATTATTATTATTATTATTATTATTATAGTACCTGATCTACTAAATGCTGCCCCAGTTATTGATGATGGATGGATGGATGCCATTCTTATAACAGCCAAATTAAGAACTAAAGATGTTGTCTTATGATTATGGCACAATTTATGTGCTTGACATTTTAATGGAAGAGTTTATACCCAGTTTAAAAATATCAAAGTGAAGTAACAGGAGCTAATTTTACTCTTCCATCCATCCATCCATCCATTGATTTTCTAGCTATTTATCCTGATAAGAGACACAGAGGCACATTATGTCTAAATCAAGGCTGTACCAAGAGTCGCATTCTGACTACAGAGAGCAGCTAGCAGATTCTGTTTCTTTCATACATTTTAAATTGTAATCTGTCATGAGAAGAGTCCTCAGCTGCCCCAATGGCCTCTTCTATCAGGCTGTTTAGCAAGCCCCCACAGACATGTGTTCCTGCAGCACAGAGATACGGACCCAAACAGCAGCTCACTCCCTTAATGTCAGCATTAGCATTTCAGGGAGCGTTAGCATCTCGGCGAGCTTTAGCATCTCATGGAGCGTTAGCATCTTGCAGTGCATTATCATCTCAGTGAGGTTTAGCATCTCAGGGAGTGTTAGGATCTCTGTATTAGCATTTTGGCGAGCTTTAGCATGTCATGGAGCATTAGCATGTCACAGTGCATTAGCATCTAAGCAAGTGCTAGCATGTCATGGAGCATTAGCATCTTGCAGTGCATTATCATCTCGGTGAGCTTTAGCATCTTAGGGAGTGTTAGCAACCCCACTGTCCACCCCCAAGCTTCCCTCACTTGTGTGACACTTTGGACAATAAATAAGCATATATTCCCTGGGAGAATGAAGCTGGCATGTACACACATGGTATCTATTTAAACCTCCAGCATCAACACCTCAGAAGAGTGACTCCGCTCCCAGGCCCAGATGACAGCCGTGGCTGGTTCTGTCTGCCTTCCGCCTCACATAGCAGGAGAAATGAAGTCAGTTGAGGAGTCTGTGCCACTGTTTCCCCACATTAGGCGTGAAAGCCTAGCGTTCCTGCAAGTTATAAATGAGTTTGTTTAGAACACAGCACCGTAATTGACCCCTGTAATCCGGTCTGTGGCGCTCGTTATCTCTGTCTCACGGTCACGGGGGGAGTGAGGGGGTATGGACCTCATGACATCCTGTGATTTGTGAAGGGAGGAGTTACAGCTCAGTGCGACTCCTTGTGCCGCTAATCATTGGTGATCATCTTAGTGGCATGTGGTGAAAGCACATCTGTGTCTACCCAGGCAATACAGCCAAAGTGGTCTACCAGACATCCTCTGGGCACTCCTGCCATTTGCCCAAACGAGCTACACCATTCCAGACTGTTATTCCTCTAATGAGACGGTCTTTAAGATAAATCGGTCTTTGCGGCTGGATCTTAAGGGTGAGGGGACCGAGGTACCGGAACACAAACCTCATTTCCAGTTGCACACTGTCTATGGATGTGGATGATTATTATGTGTCCTGTTTCAGTCTTGGAGCTAAGCAACCAAGCATTTCACTACATATTGTACTGAGCATGACTGTGTTTATGATGAATAAAATCTTGATGGGTTGATTGATTGATGGATGACATTACAATGGCCAAGTCAGCTATCAGCGTTGTGGCAATTTAACATAACCTGAAATGGATGACTGAGTGGTATTTCCATTGTCAAAACCATATTTGATAAATAAAGGCCTTTTGGTACTGGTTGCTATACAGAAATACAAAAGAGGTGTCCGTTCATATGCCTGATCAGCCAACTGTGATGTTTGGAGCTAAGAGCCAGGGTTTGGGCAGAAAGTTGGTTCAACTAGGGTTTGAGCTGGAGTTCGAACACTTATATTTATGTTTAACTTTATTTTTTGATAGCAGATGCTTTTGTCCAAAATGATGCACAGGTGAGATAACACACTACAAACACACAGTTGTCAGGGAGTGCAGCTGGACTGGGCTTCCTAAGAATGTTCAGGTACAAGTGTAAGCAGTATTGGGACAGGGGCTACACAACATCTTCCAAGCAAAGCAAGAAACTAATGATACAAATATTCTAATGGAGGAAAGTGCATCACTAAGAGCACTGAGGGAACATGGGGTGGTATCAGGCTAGTAGGGGATGGGTCTTAAATTTTTACAAAATAGTGTAAAGAAAGATTGCATAGCCCTCTGTCCAGGGTTGCTCCCTGCCTCTTGCCCATTGCTTCCGGGATAGGCTCCGGACCCCCCCGCGACCCAGTAGAATAAGCGGGTATAGAAAATGGATGGATGGATGAATGAAGATTACATAGAAAGCCTGTTCAGAGCTCAGCAGACTGGAATCTCTCACTGTTGTGATATGACAGTCATAAGTATGAGTGTGACCTTGCATTGGATAGTAGTGATGGATGGATGTTTGATTGGGTTATAAAGGACCAAAGAAGAGTAATGCAATGTAACCCAAGTATGGGTCTCACAAGCTTTAACACAGAATGATCGACACCCAATGTAATTGACCTCTTTTAAGTCTGGTTCTGTTGTCCAGAGAACATCTTCATGGGTTATTGATTAAATCCTATGCTTCTTTTTCCAGCAAGATATGCTATATTAGCACAAAACCACAGATGAGAGGGACAGAGAGAGAGAGAGATAGTGAGAGAGAGAGTGAGAGAGAGAGAGAGAGAGAGAGAGAGGGAGATTTGTTTACAGCCACTGGAGCTGTGATTGGAAGAGACCCAGAAATTCCGCCTCTGTCCCTGGCCTGGGACCGGCCTCCTGTCCCACGCTTGCCTGCACAAAATGGGATTCACTTATTCTGGACAGACCACACGGCCCCTCCATAAAATGCAAACACGGTGCCTTCCGGAAGCCCATCCGGGATGTGGGCTGGGGGGTGAGCAGCTTCCCCTAAAAGTGATCACAGTGATGACATATCCCTGCCGGGCAGAGACAAGGCTGCTGTGCTGCTCTGTCC
>JABFEB020000124.1:8551778-8562439 GCA_019775895.2 Stomatorhinus ivindoensis | reverse complement strand
GCCTCATTGGCTTTGCCGACAGTCTCGTTCTGTGAGCTAATGGCCCGCCTCATTGGCTTTGCCGACAGTCTCGTTCTGTGAGCTAATGACCCGCCTCATTGGCTCCGCCGACAGCTTCACTCAGTGAGCTGCTGGCCTTGCCTCATTCACTCCACCCACAACCTCGCTCTGTGAGCTGACGGCCCCGCCTCAGCCCACCCTATTGTGATTGGCCCATTACTGGCCCCACTCACTGGCTCCGCCTACAACCTGTCTTTGTGAGATGCTGGCCCTGCCTTAGCCCCGACCCTGTCTCCTTTGGCCCCTGACTGGCCTCACCCACTGACCCCACCCATAAAACCTGGCTTTGTGGGCTGCTGGCCCCAACTCAGCCCCATCCTATCGTGATTAGCATGTGACTAGTTCCATGCCCTGGCCCCACCCACCACCCTGTTTAGCTTGTCTTAAAGTTTGTTGATGTTTTGCAATATTGTAAGTATGATTTTTTAAGCTTTGATACATTTTTACACGGGTAAATAGCTGGTCATAAAATTGGCACGTTGTGCAACCATGACCGCTGCGCTGATTTAAGTCTTTTGCCTCCTTAAACTTTGACTTCAGGCTCTTTATTTTTCTTTGGCATTGTAGCCACGTTCGTGTCCGCGCTGTGCCATTTCTTTGGCAAATATTTCAAATATTACTCTATCACGATGGGTTCCTTCCAGTTTAGCTTGAACAGATTAATTTCCCCAAATATCAATTAAATCTCCATCCTTCCACTGACTGTTATTGCAGCTCTCCTCCATTGTTACCTTCCTTCGCTCCCGGTGCAGGCTGATGATGTCAGTGCATGCGTATAAGCAAAAAGCCACATGAATTCCGATCTGAGTGTTCACATTCAGGTCGCATGGCCGCGAATCGGTTACCTACCAGATTTAGCACCACATATGAAAGTGAAAGATCAGATTTGCGTGTCCACACAGCCCTGAAAAAATCAGATCTGTGTCACATTAAGGCAAAAAATCAGATTTGAGTCACTTCAACATGGCAGTGTGAACATTGTTTGGATACATTTATTTTCTTACTTTACAAATCAATGTTTTGATAAATGTGCCTAGATGTGTTTAGTACAGTATATGCTCTTCTTGTTTGTCCTGTTCATTTTATGTTTAAATGCTAAAAAAAAATATATATACAGTAATCCCTCACTTATCGCGGGAGATAGGTTCCACGGCCGACCGCCTGGATCGACTGAATTTCTATTTATATATATATAGGTGTATTTTTTGGGGGGGCAGGAAACAATTAATTGGTTTTCCATAATTTCTTATGGGGAAAATTCGATCAGAACTCAAACTTTTTTGGGATTTGAACCTGAGTTCTGAAGGGATTAAGTTCCAGTTCTGAGGTACCACTGTATTTAACTACGCAAAGCAGCAGATTTGTAAGTGAATTAACATTTAAATGAATGACAAAAAGTGCCAATTATTCATACAATTATTCTAATGTTAAAATATACAAAGTATTTACACCGATTCAAAGTCATCTTTTTGCAGTCGTCTGGTTTTTTGAGGTTAATTAGCCTTTAATGAGGCCTTGAATTAAACACAATATCAAAATCACACAGTGAAAGAGTCAGTATAATTTCTCAGTTGCGTCTAATCAATTTTGTGTCAGCTGTGGGACAGGACGGTGAAAGGATTAAAAAACAACTTGCATTTATGCTAATAAAAAGCTTTATTGATGTTACCCTCATGAATAAATTAGTTTTGCCATTAATCCTTAGTTTGTTGGTCACAGCATAAGAAATGTTGGATAGATACTGATTTATGCAAAAATTTGAAGTACCATCTGTAGGGGGAGGTACAGTGGTGTAACGGGTAGTGCTCTTACCTCACATCTGCTGGTGGGAGTTTAATTTCCTCTTACACCTGGCTCTGTGGAGTTTTCATTCACCGTTCATGTGCTGTGCTGTAGCATGTGTGTGTGTGTGTGTGTGTGTCTGTGTGTCTGTGTGTGTGTGTGTGTGTGTCCCGTCCAGGGTCCCCCCCCCTCAAAACCTGAACTGATTAAGCAACTCAGTGATGGGTGAAAAGAAGCATCTCCGGCTGTCTGTTAGCTACCAGATGTACGCTAAATGAAAAACACGTTCTGGATAATGACGCGGGGCTCTGTGTCCCATGTCCTGTTTTAGAACACGCTTATCCGTGACCTGGAGAACTCGCAGAAGCAGCTGGAGGACTTCCAGCACACAAAGGTATGGAGGGTTGAAAAATGGATGGATGGATGGATGGATGGAATAAGGCAACTAATACTTGTTTTTTGTAATATTGGAAGAATTTAAATGAAAGTTTTTCTGTCTTTATATCATATGCTTATATTACACAGTTCACAAGTTATACCATTAGAACGTGTATTTTGTAGGTCTGTGTATTTTGTTGGCATGTTTGTCGGTCAGACCCCTTCCTTAAGGTTACTGTATCATGCTGGTGTTTCCCGGGCATCTCCCTGATGTTTGCTGATGTTTGGTGTGTCCTGTGAGCAGGAGAGGCTCCTGGCAGAGATCGAGAACCTTCGGGCAGAGGTGGATCACCTGAAAAGGAGGAGCACCGCCTTTGGGGACGGCCTGCACCCACGGTGACCATATGTGCACTGCCTGATGTAGCCATGGCAACCTGGGGTCCATTTCTGTGCAGCTGATGGCTTTGGGCCTAGTGGGCAATACCGGTCAGCACGGTAGTGATAAGTCCCTCATTCCTCTGCTTCTCCTCCACCTTCCTGTCCATGCTGGCTGGTCTTGGTTAGAGCCGAAAGCCTATTCCAGTTTATCGAGACTTTATCAGACGGCAGCTGGGATTTACCTTTCGGGATTCAACCTCATACACTTGCTGCACACGGTCCCGCCTCGCTTAGCCCCACATCATTGGACTGACCCGCCCTCTGCATTTCGGAATGACGACGACGGCGGGGATTAACACTGCCCTGTGGCTGCTCCTGTCCCTGTCACCCTGCCCACATTTAGGTCCCGGGTTGGCAGTGCCACTGACCTGCACTTCTCCATGCTGGAGTCCCCGGGGGACCACTATGGGACGGCGGGGGTCATCCGGCGGGCGCAGAAGGGGCGGCTGGCAGCCCTGCGGGATGAGCCCACCAAGGTGTCCCCTCTGTGTGCCCGTCCCCCTGTCCGTCTCCGTGTCTCTGTCCCCCTGTCCGTCTCCGTGTCTCTGTCCCCCTGTCCGTCTCCGTGTCTCTGTGTCTGTCTGCCCTTCTGTGCATCTTGCCCGCAGGCGTGTGCCTCCCTCCCATTGCTAGGAAACCCTGCAGCCTCCTCCCCACCCCCTGTTGCTCTTCACATGCATCAGTGCTCCTTGATGCTCGCACCATGTCTGTGAGCTCGCTTAGCGCATGCAGCCGGTGGTCCCAGAAAGTCCCCGTCCTCATCTCTGTCACTGGCATGTCCTCGCGACCGTATGGGTTACTTATGTGAGTCAGGCACTCAGAACATGCTTGTGGGATTAAGGACGGTTCCTGGGAAGGAATCCGCCGACCCGACACGGACGTGTGGACAATGCTAACAGGACGTATCCCCGCTCGCTCCCAAAACACCCTCCTGCTCTGCGGCTTTCGCAGCTACTGTTATGACCAGCGAAAAGCCGGGGCTTTTCGATGGGCCCCCATCATCTGCCCCCTCACCCCCCCCCCAGTCACCCTGCCCGCACGGGTCACCCCGCCTGCTACCGCAAATCCGCTTAATCATGCCGGATGGCTGCCGGTCATCAGAATGTATCTGTCACTGAACTCTATCTCTTCTTCCTGCTTCACTGGAAACATTTGATATGTAAGTTCTGCCTCTTCAGCAACATCTGAAAAAAAAGAAACAGAAAACCTGACCTCTCTTTCGCAGTGGTGAAATAACAGATAAAATAAAGTGTAAGAATCTTAAAATAAGAATCTTAGGAGAAATTGCTTCTGGTATTAACTGCTCTCCGGAGACCAGCTAGCTGTCAAATGGCCGCCATTTTGCTAAGTTTGAAAATGCTTAAAGATGTGCAGCTACTTGTATTGTGTATAGAATTTCTTGCCATAGGGTTCAGAAGGAAATGGTCAGGAGTGCAGGGTGACAAAAACACACGTGTACATGGCGTGTACAGTTAGTGTTGGTGTGTGCTGTCAGTAAGCGTGTATTGTGATTGAGTGTGTTATATCTGTCCTGCGTGTCCCTAAGGGGTCCAAAGCAGGCGAGCCAATGTCCATGGCCACACCCCCCTCTGTTGCCCCCTGGGGCGGGTTTGTTGATTCTGGGGCGTCACAGAAAAATCATTTTGCTTAATGAAATTAATAGCTAGCCAGTCGAAAAATGGTAGCTAGCTATCTGGTTAGTAGAACACGCCGCTTTAGCATCTGCTAAATGAGGAACATGTTCATTTAATATGTAGTGTAGTGAGCATTGTGGCACCTGCAGATACATGCAGATACCTGCAGATACCTGCTTTGAGTGATGATGACCAGTGCCACTGGCTTTCCCACTAGATCCTGCCAATGGTTGAGCAGGATTGGGAGCGGTCCAGCCTCCGAGCCGGCGTGGCACACCTTGTGGAGAGTGACCCCGAGCTGTCCGACCTGGACGATGAGGACCGCGAGACCATCTTCAGTTCTGGAGACCTGCTGTCACCCGGCGGACACTCAGACGCCCAGACGCTGGCGCTGATGCTGCAGGAGCAGCTGGATGCCATCAACGAAGAGATCCGGTGGGTGTCCCCTCTCACTCGCAGGTGGCATTGTGGGTAAAGACTTTTAATATGGCTCCAGCGTGTATGGTGACCTAAACTTAAGCCATGTATCCTGAGAGCTGAAGAGCGCAAGGCAAACTCTGGAATGTTTCGCTGGATGTTTCGATGTTTCGTGCTTGGTGCCTCTATACATTGGTGTCTTCTTATATAAACATGTTTTGCTGGCTAAAAAATTGAAATATGTAATTTTTAACAAAATCTTAAGCAAAACCAGCAAAGTTAACATCTTGGCAAAAAGTGTTCCGATGCTTTTAAAGGCAATGTTTGGCTAATTTATTAAGGCCACAATAGAAGATAACAGGTGATTACTCACTAGACCACGGCTTCCCAATCCAGTCCTCGGGGATCAGCAGACAGTCCATGTTTTTGTTCCCTCCCTGCTCCTAGTAGTGAGTTGAGGGGGGGGGGGGAGAAAAAATGCAGACTGTCTGAAAGGAAGCTGGGAGGGAATCTGCAGGTCCCTGAGGATTTTGTTTTTACAGTTAGAACAATCATATCTGGTATCTCTCCAAAGGAAACCTTTTTCATTTCATTGTTTTTTGATTAGTTGGAGAAAATTGAAATCAGCTGACTTGGAGGTTCTAGCAAAACAAGGAAAGAATTTGAAAACTAGACAGTTTGCAGCAATCCAGCTTTCAGACACTATCATGGTGGACCGGGTGCATTTGGGCTAGGATTGGCCTCACAGCCTGGTCCTGTAATGGAGCGTGGGTGTGAAGAACTGTAATGTCGCCATAGTATTGAAAACATATTGACGTATCATGTCGTCATGCTCGTTTTATCATTTTTAAGGTAAATATGACGCATAACTGAATGCACAGCGACCAGACAACGATGACGCTAGGTGTAGCATGTGGTAATTAGATTGACTGCGCTGAAGATATTGACTGCACTGATGAGATTGACTGCGCTGATGAGATTGACTGCGCTGATGAGATTGACTGCGCTGACATTTACAGGCACACCCCTTAACATTTATCAGATTAAACAGTCAGAGGCTCTGTCAGGCTATGGTTCTGCGTTTAACCTTTTCTATACAGTCATTTCACAGAAGCTCTTATGAGGCTTCAGCAATATGAATGAGATTCACGTACTGTACTGCGTGTGTAACACACTGCGTGTGAAATGCTGAAACGCTGAGCCACTGTGAGTATCTGTGTCAGTTACTTGTGTTGCTGTGGGTCATACCGGTGGCTTCCCTTGGGCTGGTATCAACCCCAGATGTCAAGCTTTGACTCTGTGTTACACCGAGGTTGCTCTGTGTCCACGGCCTCTGCCAGGATGATTCAGGTGGAGAAGGAGACAGCAGAGCTGCGGGTGGATGAGATCGAGAGCCGCGTGACCAGCGGCAGTATGGATGGCCTGAACCTCAGCTTCCGGCCTCACACCTCCATCCCCACCTCCATCACTGCCCTGTCCCTGGCCAGCTCCTCACCCCCCGTCAGCGGGCGCTCCACACCCAAGCTGTCTGGCCGCTCCACCGCCCATGAGCTGGGCATCATGACCCTGGTGAGCCCTTGTCACATCAGTGCCACCCTCAACTAATCTTGGATGGATGTCATGAGTTTTGTGTGAAGAACCAGGTGTTGTGGATCTTCTGATGAGGTTTAGGTTCATTACAGTGTTTCTCAACCCGCGTTACGTGAAATTAAAAAATCCTATTAGACCTACTTTGAATGACAAAACTAATTTATTTGATTACCAATATTTACTTTATAGGCTTTTATACTTTTATTTACTTTATAGACTTCATATGCTATAACCATGCCTGTTCGCGTAGCGCATTCTCATGTTTCCGAGAAAAGTGAATTCACCACATTGTTGTTCTTGCCCTACATTATTGTCATCTATACGTTTCATAGGAATAGTACACCTGTATGATTTATCCGTCTCCTTTGTGAAATACTTTGCGAATTCCATCTCGGAGCGAAATTGGAGCGAGAAAGAGCGACCGCTCCAGCCTTAATTAGAAAGCCTCTCCGCGCTCTGACCAAATTCTGCCCGCTCCGCTCCTGGCTCACGCTCCGCTCCACTCCGCTCACATGCTCTGGTCCATACAGATGCTGAAGATAGTTGCTGTTAGACGTTATGGACCTGCTTGCGGGTAATCATCATGGCAAGAGTGTTTTTCTTGGTGAAGGTGACTGATCATGCATAATTCGCTCTTGTCTTTTTTTCCCCTTAACGCTGTCAGCCTAGTGATTTAAGGAAACATCGACGGAAAGTTCAAGTAAGTGTTGCACGCTCTGCTGATGACAGTGTGTACAGTGGAAAAGTTTTCTAGCTTGGGGGTGTAGGAATTGCTGGATGTCTGTAAGATGGCACCGTGATGGGAGATGTTGGACTCTGATTGGCTGAGGGGTGGGGTAAATGATGGCTGGAGGCGGGATTTCTCTGCACCGACTCCTAATGTTCTGCTGTAGTCTCCAGCGTCACGGGACGAGATGCGGGAGGACAAGGCCACCATCCGGTGCGAGACGTCGCCGCCGGCTTCGCCCCGCAGCCTCCGTTTGGAGCATGGCATATTTGCCCAGCTGACCGGCAGCCTGGATGACGGACGGGGGTAAAGGCCCTCTGCCTTTCCAGCCATCCTGGAATCTGCAGCCCCAGACACTCCATCTTCACTCCAACTACACGCTTCACCCCACTCAGGCTCCTGCTTAGAGCCCGGAGGCCACCTCTGCCCCCACCCTCCCCGCGTGTGTGTGTCTGTGTGTGTGGTGTGTGTAGGTGCGTGGGGTTTTGTATATATTACATTGTGGGGACCACAAACTCCCCCCATAATGTGCTTAAAAAACTGTTATTTTGACATTGTGCGGACCATTTTTTTGGTCCCCACAAGGGGAAATTAAATTTTTCAAAAATCTGTGAATACAATAAAAAAAACTAAAAATGCCAAAAGTCTTGTATTTTGTTTGATTATTTATGGTTAAAGTTAGGGCTGGGTGGGGATTAGGGTTGTCATTGATGGGATTAGCGGTTTTCCTAAAGAAATGAATGGATGCTTCCCACAAAGATATGAAAACAAATGTGTGTGTGTGTGTGTGTGTGTGTGTGTGTGTGCATGTATTAGGGCCCTGAAAGGTCAGGTGGACCTCACTTAGACCCACCTGGTTGCAGCCTGAACCTGATTGGTTAATGAACCCCCACCCCTGCTCCCTGTTATATCAGGTCACACACATTCATCTCTTGCTCCCAGTTTTGACCCATATGCCTCCTGTTCCACGGTCCTGCAGGGGCCCTCTTCTCTCTCTCTCTCTCTCTCTCTCTCTCTCTATCTAGCTCTCCTCTAGTTTATGGATTCAGTGGGAGGGGGTGGTCTCCATGGTTGCAGCTTATGATTGGCCATGCACATTGCTGTATAAAATCTAAGAGAAAGTACTGTGGAGGCTTGTGAGTTCCTAGCATTCAGAGATAACTCTCACAGAGCAAGTCAATGTTTTTTTGACATTTTGAAGTAGCGTCTTCTTAAAGAGAAGCAGATTAAGGCTATAATGAGATGGAGGCATTGAGGGTAAACTGGGTTTTAAATGGTAAGAAAAATGTTGTGGTCATAGTGTGGTTGTGTTGTGCTCATGTTGTGGTCATAGTGTGGTCATGGTGTGCTTGTGTTGTGCTCATGTTGTGGTCATAGTGTGGTCATGGTGTGCTTGTGTTGTGCTCATGTTGTGGTCATGGGCCTTTGGTGTCCCAAGCCAATCAAGCTGGCCTGCAACAGAAACAGCAACCAGGACTCTCTGCACAGGGCCAACAAGAAGAAGGGCATCAAGTCATCCATTGGCCGCCTCTTTGGCAAGAAGGAGAAGGGGCGCTTCATGCAGCAGATGGGGAAGGACGGTCAGCTGACCATGACTGTGGCTCCAGGTACCCTGGCCTTTGCGTTTCTCTGACTTTCATGGCAGTCATACAGATGGATATTTTGGAATGAATTCCGCTGAGATTACACATACAGTACAAGCGTACAACAGAAATCCCCCCTCTCGGGATAGGCGGCCGTTTCTCAGAGCTGTTGCGCCCCCTGCTGGCACCTGCTGGCATTGATTATTATGCACTTACCTGGACCCAGCCGCGGGCTTCCTGCGTGGCAGGCAGACATTTCACAGGTGAATCACCAATGCGCAGATGAACCGCAACCCGCTCACCTGCCGAGATCCAGGCACAGGGAGCCAAATTGCTCCAGGTTTTGCCGTGCCAAGAATCCCTCCTGGAATCCGCCCACCATTCCGCCGCGGCCACAGCCGGAGGTGTTCTCCGGTGATTCCGTAATGAAGACGGGCTTAGTAGCCCTCCGACAGGAAAGGGAGTTACCCAGAAGCAGGTATCATGGTGTGTGTGCGTAGGTTAGGGGAGACACAGACTACAGTGGTCCTTTAAAGTATTCCTGTTTTCTGTGAGTTATGATGGACATATGATGGGTCACTTCTGTCTACATCACAGACTTGGAGATGGGCATTGGGGACACCATGACCCTGGGCAAGCTGGGAACACAGGCGGAACGGGACCGAAGAATGAAGAAGAAGTAGGTGTCCCCTGCTTCCCTCTGACTGCTTTCCCGCGCTCTCCGAGCACATCGAGGCTTGCGGTGCTGGTGCCCCCGTTCCCATACTGCTGCTGTTTAATAAGCTTAACTTCATTTACATGCAGATCTACTAGGCTTCTCAAGAATCCTCACTGGCTCGCCTCTGCCTCTCACTGCCTCGCCTCTGCCTCTCACTGCCTCGCCTCTGCCTCTCACTGCCTCGCCTCTGCCTCTGTTCCCTCTGCCGTCTTTCCTAAAGAATGCAGCTCGATGGTTTTTCATTACTGCATAATTTTGAGCCTTCAAATTTAAGAGACCTCCATGTCTCACCAACGTCAGAAGCTTTCAGAAGCACTGTAGGATTATCATCAGGAAGTCTATATGGACCTTATGCCTGACTCATGCCTGAGCTATGATTTTTCCCCTAGGATCTCTGAAACTTTCTACAATTTTTTCTAAAAATCCCTCACTTATTTAAAACTCCTTGCAGCGATCTGTGTAGGTGGCACGATGTTGTATGACTTCTTAATTGATACACATCCTGTTCCTATTTAGTCATAATTGAGAATGTCATCACAAATTTTGTGAATTGAATTTCAAAACAGTAATCAGTCCTTTTATGCCGATTTCCCCTCCCCCCCAAACTGCAGAGCCTATGTGATAAGCAATCTATAAAGAAACCCGTGTCATGTTTCTGCCTGTTAGCTGACAGTCCAGATACGATGAAAGATCACATTCATCAGGGAATTTTCAAGGCTGACTGGTCTCGCTGTCGGCACCCGGACAGTTAGATGAGAGAGGAAGTCCCAGCAAGAGCATGAGTGTAGGTGAAGTCCCACCAATTAATTGGACTGACATATGAGGGATCTTAATTAAACTGGGTGATCGTAATTAAACCATGAATTGAGGCTTCTCGTTAATCCTGTTGTCTGCCTTGCCTCTGATTGATGTTAACAATAGCTTATCTTACCATTCGCTGTGAAAGGCCGCGCTGCGGATGAACAGAGCCTTCAGGCTCGTACATCAGGTCTTATTGTTCCACGGTGAGCTGTAATTCCCCATCTGTCTTCATGTTCGGGTGTAGCATGATGTGGGCGGGGCTGCACTGCAGGTTTGTTGATGTGCTGGAGCAACGACGGTGGTGACACATGCTGTCTCTTCTTCAGGCACGAGCTGCTGGAGGATGCCAGGAGGAAGGGCCAGCCCTTTGCCCATTGGGATGGCCCTACAGTGGTGTCCTGGCTAGAGGTAAGAGCCAAGAGAATTTTCAACTCCTGTTGGGGCAGGGAAGAGAACAGTCATCCACTGTTGGGGCAGGGAAGAGAAGAGTCACCCACTGTTGGGGCAGGGAAGAGAAGAGTCACCCACTGTTG
>JABFEB020000124.1:8511019-8527210 GCA_019775895.2 Stomatorhinus ivindoensis | reverse complement strand
GAGGTGCAAGTTACCATGGTAATTCAGCGGGGATTCATTTAAGACACGTTGATGGAACGGAACTGTCACTTAAGTAAAACAGATTTATCGAAATAAGCCAGACTTTCCCTTAATCCTGCTTCGTGGAATACCCCCCAGTACATTTTTGCCGATGCCCGTGATGCCGTCCTTGGCAACGGCCCACGTCACCCATATAAAAAACCGCCACTGCATATATATTTATATATAGTATAAAATATGGTAAATGTACAATTTTCCTAAATTATTCATATGTATACTTATAAATAAACGTAACTACAGTCAAATACATTAATTGCGTCTGAAAACTGAACTTTTATTTTGACACAGTAAGTAGGAATAGCAACCGGAAGTCTCCCTTTTTCTTGCCAGCTTCGCACTGCTTGCTTAGACCCTGGTACACTGCATTCAAAATATAAAAATGACAAGATTGCAGAATTTAAACGCTTATTTAACTGAGCGTTTAATGGTGGCAGCTCGAGAAATACTAGAAGTAGTGGGAAATACGATTTCGGAGTACCAGAAAGAAACTGCTCAAACGATTAAGGAAAACGAGGAACTTCGACGGAGGCTTCGAGAGATCGGGGTCCAAGCAAATCTTGAATTTTTGGGTGAGTAAATTATTTTAATAAGCACCACTGGGAGAAGACGAAGTCCAAACTCAAACGTAGTTAGTTCTAGTAGACGCTATGGAAAGGACAGATTATAATAATAATTATTATTATTATTTATTGATGTTGTTTGTTTTTTAAAACGTATTCATCCTAGAGGAAGGTGGACTGCAAGCTCATTTTTCACTAAAGTTAAGTTACTTCGCTAATGCACCGGAAAAGATAGGGCAGGCCCTAGGCTCCTCGGTATCACGCTGTTGATTATTTGCACTTAAGGTTAAATGAAATCCCTTCGCTTGATTATTTGACAATAGGCGCATCGGTTCTGAGAATTATGCTGAAAAAAATCAGCATAACGTTATTTTGTTCTGATCCTTGAAAATGTGTATACCTCCATTCTGTTATGAATATACTGTCTAAACTAATCGACATCGTTGATCATTTCGAAACCTCTTCAGTCCATTGTAATACATGTTTTTCTTTAATATTGCCATGTAATTCTGTGAGTAATTAAAAGCATCACTAAACAAAAAGGTGGTTTATACACTGCAAAATTTCGATGACATACTATGGCGACACTACCACTATGCAGGAGCACCTCAAGGGAAAACACACAGGCATTACTCTGGATGATGGACCGCTAGAATAGGCAAAAACCCACCTTAATTGTTGTATGTTTGTTTATTAAATTTCCAATAATACGGTGAGCTTCTTAGTACCTTTTGTCCTTATAGGTGTTAAATACTAATTATTAAAGCCCGGTGACTACAGTACTTGCTACCTAATCATTAAAATTGGGCTTGTTGGGAACAGTTTCATTACCGTGAAATAAAACTGAAAGGAGAACAGAAACTAATGAAAAGAATCCTTAACTAATAAAAGTAACTAAATTACCAAATTAACGAGTCGGACTTTAATTCAGCAAAAAGAACAGCCACCCACAATCTTTTTACCTGGTTAAACAACAATATCTCCTCTTGTAAAATATGTGGCTGCTGAGTCGTGCCTTTCTTCCCGCCACTTAAGTACTTACTGCTTCCATTATTCACCAAAGCAGTAGCATGTGGTGCTTCTCTAACCTAATGAAACATGAAGATACTCCGAATTTATGCAGATTACTAACTTAAGGGAATCACAATATGCATCTCATTAATATTATAGGGATATTACTAATCTGCTTATGGAGTTGTGAGCGTCCATTATCTAAAGCTCTGCAAGGACAGAATTTGTTGTTGTCAAAATTAAATTAAGTAGTCAATTTGAGTAGGAAAATTAATCATTTGGATTAATTGTCCAATTGATAAAATAGTCCATAGATTAATAAATAGAAAAATAGTCATCCACCTGTTTTGTTTGCCTCACCTCTATGTAACTCAACAAAAGTGTCTTCTAAACAAATAAGACTAAATGCATCTTTGGTCTCTAGGTCATTGCATAAACTGGCCTAGAGACTCCTTACAATTTAAGCTTACAATTTAAATAAAACTATTTCTCCCTTTGTGCTTGCTAATATTATATGTTCTGGATAATTCACACTGGTATATGATGGTATTAAAAACGTATATTATGTAGGGTGCTGTGAACTGGAATCAAATAGAACATAAATGGACTCATAGGTGTGGAAGTTGAGCACTAGGGAAACAAGGAGATAACTCTGTTGACAACTCGTCCCAAAGGTATTCTGTCGGGTTGAGGTCAGGGCTTTGGGCAGGCCAGTCAAGTTCCTCCACACTGCTCATCCGTGTCCTTATGGACCTTGTTTTGTGCACTGGTGTGCAGTCGTGCTGGAACAGGAAGGGGGTCATCCCCAAACTGTGCCCACAAAGTTGGGAGCATGAAGTTGTCCAAAATGGCTTCAAATGCTGCAGCATGAACTTCCATGAAGTTCTCTATGCACTGTTCTTGAGCTAATCTGAAGGCCGCATGAAGTTTTGAGGTCTGTAGCTATTGACTCCGCAGACAGTTGGCGACTTCCGCACAGTGTGCGCCTCAGCGTGCATTGTCCCCACTCTGTGATTTTACGTGGCCTCCCACTTGGTGGCCGAGTTGCTGTTGTTCCCAATTGCTTCCACTTATTGCACAGGTAGCATCCTATCATGGTACCACGCTTGAATTCACTGAGCTCCTGAGAATGACCCATTCTTTCACAAATGATTGTAGAAGCAGTCTGTATGCCGAGGTGTTTGATTTTATACATCTGTGGCTATGGAAGTGATTGGAACACCCGAATTCAATGATTTGGAGGGGTGTCCCAATAGTTTTGGCAATATAGTGTATGCGTGTGCTTTATATTTGAATTGAGTTTGTTTTTTATTTAATTATGTGAGGTTCCTGTCACCACTAAGACTGTGCACTATATCACCTCAGTATAGCTTCTCCATATCTGTTCATAGAAAGAGGAGCATCAATTTCACAGAATTTAAAAATAATATCTTTGCGGTTTCTAAATATAGGAGTACTCCATAATACCGTCATATAACCGAAGTCTACTTAAAATGCAATTAGTTTAGCGAAAGCTGACATATCAAGAGAAAAAAAACTTGCTGAGCTGTCCAAAAACAAGCTAGGCTGTAGACCTGTCTGCACTGGGGGGTGTCTACAGACCACAGTCTAATTTGGTCACAGCAAGACGTCCAAAATTAGTGTTACGGCTGATATACTTCTGCATGGACCCTACACTGTGACCTACTTAAGTGGTCTATCCAGTTGCGAACATTTAGGCTTGTGCACTGGCGTATCTGTCAGTCATACACCACCAAAACACTAGGTGACACATAGCTTTGGATGTTGCATTTATTGTCTTCCCAACCTGTGATATATTCTCTTGTTGAATCACGCAATTGAAACGGGAAAAAAAAGTAAAGCTGGGCGATAAAACGATAACGATAATCATTCTGATATAATTTCCCTCTATTGATATGTCAAATGCTCGATAAAAGTTCTATATAATTTAAGACACAACATGCTGCTGGATACAGGCTTTGCATCACAATGTGAGGTCACTTTCTTTATGACCACTTGTCAGAACACCAACACAGAATGCAGTAGGGCAGGTAGGCAGACAACAGACAAAACCGTCACAATAACAGGGCAACTCACCAGGAGAGCAAGTCCAAAGCAACCTATTCAGTAAGGGTAATCCAGTGAAATCCAAAAGGACATTCCACAGTAAAATTTAGTCCATGAGAAATCCCGATAATAATGATTAGAGTTGTGTAATTTAGGTCCAGAGAGTAAAAGTCCAGACCAGGATTTTGTTTCAACCAACCAGTTGAGTACTCTGTGACTATCTCTCTTTATAGTTAACTGGTTGCTTGAAAGAAAATCCTGACCTGGATTTATACTCTCTGGACCTGAATTACCCAACTCTGGTAATAATCCACAGTGAACTAAGAAAGGATAGGAAGAAGGGAGGCTGCAGTGTTCCGATGGCTAAAATAACTTGCTCATCTTCTATCTCAGACTTGTAAAATGCAAAATGCTATTTGGTACACGTGGGGCGCTTCTTTTATTTTTGTCATGCTTTGAACCCTTTTTTTGAACGGAGAGCTCCATCTAGTGGGGACAGAAAATATAGCAAAATGTTCCGGAAGCATCATTTTGGCCATCACTACTGTTTAGCACGTGTTTAAGTTCTGAAGATGAAGTATAGTTTATAACTACGATTAACTATCTGGTTTCTTCAATTTTAAAAATCATTCTTTAAACTGGAGATAAACATTTATCACGATAATTATCAATATCAACCGATATGAATTTTTTAATCGTGATGACATTTTTGGCTATTTATGGATTCCTTGTTACATTTGTGCTGCTCTAAACGTCCCATAGACAAATCTGGAAAAATGTAGAGCTGCTACCAAGTCACTTTTTATGTATTTTCCCTACTAAAGTTAGTGTCTATACTACTTTTAACTTTTTAAAAGTCTTTTAAAGTATGAGTAAACTTAATGGAGGTAAGTTAAATTGGCGCTGTCATCTTGAGTGTTTTGTACACCTGTTGCTATGATGCCTAGGGTGGGTTATTTAATGCTAGATATAAACAGCACTTTCAGTCAGTGTTATACATACACCTGAAGTGGACCAACTGACCAATTACAATTCTTGTGGTCTACGTCACTGGAACGTGTAGTTACCCTCATGTGCACCTCCCCAGAATGTATGGCATAGGATCTGTTGTTAATGCCATACTTGCAGTATTGATTCAATGCAGAAATATAAATCAGCCTTTGTTTTTATATCTTCTCTCCTCTTCTACAGATGGTGCCCACCGTGTTGCTCCCCCTGTCTGCAGTAGAGCGGCTCCTCAGGGTCAACAGCCCCATGAGCAGCAGTGTATCTCTGTCCTGGAGGAGGACAGGGAACCTCAGCAGACTGACATTAAGCAGGAATTCCCCGAGCAGCATGAGAGCGAACCAGAGCAGGGAGTCGTGGACCTGAACAAGCAGGCATCAGCCCTCACGTGTGCTGAAAATCCCTCTGAACACAGGTTCCTCCAAACCTCACTTCCTTTTGAGGAGAAGACTGAAGAAGTGGGGTGTCTTCCTCATATGTTACCTGACCAGATTAAATCTGAGCCGGATGAACTGGATTACAGTATACAAAAACAATCTATTGCCTCACAGCCACTAATCAGAGTAAATAATACCAGTAATACTGCTGAAAGTAAAACCTGTGCAGAAAGAAACTGGATGGACCATGGTGGAGTAATGCCAGAGCCTAATGAACAGGACTCCAGTAGAGAAGTGAGTATAGTTTCCTGTCTCCGATGTGGCAGTACTTTCAGTAAGTTGAGTGATCTCAAACTGCATTTGTTGGTACACGAAAGCGAGAGACAGTATACCTGCGCTACATGTGGGGAGAGTTTTAAAAAGCACGCTCAGTTAAAACTGCATGAGGGAACTCACTCGGGAAAAGAGAAAAACTGCTGCAGCGTGTGTGGAAAATCCTTTGCCTATTTGGGGAAACTGAAGGCACACCTGCGGATTCACACTGGAGAAAAACCCTTTGGATGCACAGTTTGCGGAAAGCGATTCACCCAGTCAGGACACATGAAAGAACATCTGCGAGTTCACACTGGGGAGAAACCATTTGGCTGCCCTTACTGCGGGAAGCGCTTTATTCAGTCAAGTCAGTTTAAAAGACATCTAGCTATTCACACTCGTTAGTGACAGTAGGGCATTTGTTTGGGGCCCATTAATCACCTCTTTGCTGTGCTGTTCAACCCATTAGGAGACATATACACTCACCTCGGGTGCCATCTTCTGAGGGGACAAAAGAAAACGTCATGGTAGCCATGAGGAGCAGGGTGCACAAATATCATTTGTGTTGTTCAAAAGTTTGTGTTTGAATTGGGATACGTTCCATCCCAAAAATCAGGGTAACCCTGATCCCAACATAAGGGTGGATTCAAGGGTGGAATTCTGGCACAAAATTAAACAAACTTCAAAATTGATCACAAAAGCAATGTTTGCTTATTCATACATTAATTTATATTTTGTACAATTGTTGAACTAGGACAGTGGCAGTGAAAATAAAGTAGGAAATAAGACATGAAGCCTTTTGATAGTCAAGGGGAAAAAAATTCTTGTGAGATCTCTATAGTCAAGCACAATCTCTAAGCAAAAGGTTCTGCTATCCATTGTATTTTAATGAAAATGACAATAATTACTAGGGGTGTAACAAGGTCTCGTGTCATGAGATCTTGCGATATTACAACATGACAAGATTTCTCGTCAAAATGGAAAAACTCGCGAAGGCACCGCAAATCAGCTGCTGTAAGCATGTCGGCGTCTGACGAAATGACCATAGTAGACGCCCCGGACGCTTTTAAATCCTTTGTGTGGCAGCATTATGGGTACCTGCCGGAAAATATAAACGGGAAAAGGGTGACAGACAAAACAAGAACCATCTGTAAGCATTGTTGGAAAATAATGCCGTACACAGCGGCTAATGGTACTGCTATGCAAAGCCATATGCAGCACCATCATCGATCTATACTTAAATGATACCAAGAAAAGTTTCATGTTTATTTATACTGTTTTATTTCTATTTTATGTTCAATTAAGATGTCAAATAGCAGAGAAGCCTGTGATTTGAGTTTGTGATGAAATATTTTATGTTGGATATTTGTTCTGTTCTTTACTGCATATGATGATGGTGATTAAAACATTTCACCATACATCTGCAGCATTTACTGTAGCATTTTTTGTCTTTCAAATTAATCAAATAAAAGGCTGCTTTCCAGTAATATATTTCCTCTTTGAAGTTTTCCTTAAAATATTGTTAAAATCTCGTCTCATTCTCTCGAACCCAATATCGTGTCTCGTCTCATGGGCTTAGTATATCGTTACACCCCTAATAATTACTATTACTCAATTCATCAGTCATAAGTAATGTCTTATAGTTGCTCCCTAACCGCACATCCAGTCTGTCTCGCTTTTGGAGAGAACATTGGAGGTTGCTCTGGTTTGTTGTGGTGTTTTCTGTTTGTTCAAATTAAAACACATAATGGCTATTTGTGGCAACTGGTATTTTAGGTATGCCTGTTCTTGACAGAGCCAGTAGGCTACACTGTGGGTTCTATGTAATGCACTAATAAACCGCATTTGGTAATCCTGAAAATTCTGTATTTGGATAACAGTGATCCAGTGTTGCTTTGTAAAACCAGCATAAAAGTATAATGGATTACCAAATCCTGGCTCGCAAAACAAGGGATTTCAGAATCCAGATTTCTTTGATCTGGATTAAATTAATTGATCAACTGGGCCCAGGTGATTAGTTTTTCTTTTTCTGAGTGATTAAAGCATATTGAATGTTAATGTGATTGGTTGAGAGTGTTGTATCACATGATGAACTTTATGTATCAAGAAAATACAAGTGTGGGGAATCTTTGGGATGTGGAACAGGGGTTATGTCTTCTAGCGTTTACTTACTTTGTTTATTGGGCCTCTCAATAAACTATCCTTATGCTGTTGGCTAGTTAAGAGTGAATTCTTTGACCAGGATCTGAGACAAATTTCACGATATGCAAACTTGGGCTTAGATTAGGTTGTAGCTTCTTAGATGCTCCTGTAAAATCCATTCAACCCTACAATGTGCTTTGTATTATGTGCACAATACTGCCAGTGTCTTATTTTGCAGGTATAAAAGGCCAGGAGTCATAAAATATTTGCTGACAATGAGGATAAGATGGTGCGTTATCTATATAATGATGCCCGCTGTGAAGGTATATGCAGACTTGGGGGTAGTTTGTGGCTCAGCAGGCTAAGCCCCTGTAGTTGCCAGTTTTACCCCTGGCTTTGGCAGAATTGTCACATGTCTGCGGTCCCTTGAGCAAGGCCCTTAACCCCCAGCACCTGGGGGTCTGTATACTGGATGACCCTGTGCTTTGACCCACCCCCAAGTTGGGATAGGCAAAAAGAGAATTTCTCCATGGGGATCAATAAAGTATCACTATTCTCTTTACACTTACAGACTGCAATGTCTGTGTATCTGTGTGTGTCTTTTGATGGGTTGGCAACCCCACCCTGAGTTAGTCCCTGTCTTGCACTCGTAATGCCCAGGATAGGCTCTGCACGTCCACAACCCTGTTGAGGGTAAGCAGGTATGGATGGATGAACTTGTGCCCTGTGCTCCCTGGAATAAACTCCAGGTCCTTGGATCAGATCAGACAATGGGAAGAGTGTTTGATGGTGCTGCAGTGGGTACCACTATTCCATTGTTATGTACAGTTATTGTTTCACACTTGTCCAAAGCAACATATAGGTTCTAGGCCTGTCTTGGTCTACTGGTCTAGTGTCTAGATCTAAACTCGTCACTAGAGGTGTCCCTGGAGCTTCATTCTTCAGTCTGCAAAAGATGTTACTATAACGGATAAATTTAACTTAGATTGTGATCCTTATTTAGTTTCACAAATTTTCCATGCACACGGAGTATTTTCAAATCATGTCAAAAGCAGTGCTAATTTTGGGAAGAATTTTAAATTTATTTTGTCACATGGAAAATTGTAGTTGGATTATTATAAGTCATATTTTAGTCTTGTTTTTGTTTTGTTTTACTTGAGATTTAGTCAGTGGAACTCAGGTTTATTTTTAGTCCAATTTTTAGTCATACTTTTCTCAAATAAGTTAATGATACTGAAATGGACTGTAAATTCCCTTGAGACGTAAGCATGCCTTTTACATGAGCATACCCTATGATGCTTAGTTATCTAAGGTGAGAACATGTTACTGACTTACCATACTTCTTACATATATAAAAATGAATGCATAAAGTTTGTCAGAAAAAGTGCAATACAATCATATTTCCTTCAGAGGTTGTATTTTTTCTGCATACATCAACAACACACACCTTTCCCTGTTTCATTTTTGTTAGTAGGGCATTAAAACACCCATTAAATTGAACTGTATGGCCATTTTGTACGTAATAGTTTTTGTTATTAGGGCATCTAAACACCTATCAAACACCCATGTAACCGTGTGCAAAACCTGTCTTCACAATTTACAATAATCCTTCACAGACAGAAAGTACATAATACAGTAAAATTGCTGAAATGACAAAAAGTGTGGAATTTAGGACTAAGCATTAAGCGTGTGTCTTTCCTGCTGTTTACTAGACAGAGTTTAATTAGCTCAGTTTCGGGAAGATCCCTCCAAGCTGAGCCTTGCACACGTGTGTGTCTGTGTGTGTCTATCTCTGAACACTAAGAATAGTTCATAAACAAACTGAACTTTTTACACCTTTCTAAATTCCTCCCTTGGGTTTCCCCTTACCTCTTGTCTTGCGCTGTCCCTGGTGGGGCTCGTCACCAGTCACAGCACCTTGCTCGCCTACAGGAGGTAAAAAAGGGTAACAACCAATGCTCTGAGATGGCTAGTGGGATGTAGGTTGTCTGCCCAAACAGCGCCAACAATTTTGTCTCCTCTTTACTCGTCAGAGCATAAGGAATAGTCTTAACTGTAATTGTCATTGTCAACCAGTTTTTAATTATTTCTGTTGTCATTACAATTTAGTCATGAAATAAAGTCGTCAGTGAATACTTATTGTCAAGATTTTCGTTGACGAAATTAACACTGGTCAAACGTTTTATTATTTACACGTACATAGGGTATACAGCGAAACGCGACTCTATGAGTAGACAATGCTGTGCAAATAAAATTATAAAAGAAGAAATATATAACGTATTCAGATTTTAGATTAAATTATTGACTGGGTTGTCTGTTTAACAATGGAAGCTGTAGATGTGCTCTAAATGGTTCACCTCTTTTTATTGTATGCACAAGATGTTCCTGGGCAGAATAAACTGAACATAACTGTAATTCTTTTTTAGTTTCAACTTGCCAATAATTTTTGAGTTCTCAGTTTTGGCATAGGCGGAGTGATGTTTTTGTGGTCCCAGATAATACAGTTAAGGAGGTCTTCATTTGCATTTCAAATACCTAGGTGTGTGACATCCCAGTGGTTGGTGGATCGCAGCATGTCCTTTGTACCTCATTAATTGCAATGGTGGAGGAAAGACCAACCTTCGCATCAAATACTGCACAGGTACTGATGCTAAAAAAATTCAGAAGTGTATATTCTGCATTTGTATTTGCAGTCCTTTAAGTATTTGTCAGTATAGGCTGGCTCCTCAAAGTAACTGAGCACTGTATTATATATACCGTACTTAATCACAGGGAATGTTTTGCTTTTAGTTAATTCCATGAGAAACACAGTGAGCAATGACAGATAAAGGCATTACTGTGTTCAGGAGCATAGTTAGAGATGAATGGATACGGAGCTGAGACATTACTATGGGGGCCGATGGCAAACATACGTATATTATATATAATATAAAATGCTATTCATGACTTAATCCAATAAATACCCATTTATATGGGGGGAGGGGGTGCAAAAAAAGCCCATAAAATAGGCCTAATGACACCCCTGACTGTGTTCTCCTCAGTATGAAACCAGTTTAAACCATACAAATTTTGACTGAGAGACATAAAAAGACGTATGAAGAAGAGACTACAGAGCAGAATTTGACCTCTTTGTCACTATGATCTTTTCATTTCAGTTGGACTTCAAGGCATCTGTAGCTCATGCATTAATCAATGCAGGTTCCATTGAGATGCGCAAAAGAGAAAGACCCAGAGCAGCCCCAGCAGCTTTAAAACGAAGGCTTGTGTCTAAGGTGCCCCCTGAGATGAGATTCGGCCCCGGAAACCACTGGCCTCGACTCACTGAAGCGAAAAATGCAAACAGGTGCCACGATCGTGCATGCAGACGAAAAACAAAGTATGTCTGCATGCAGTGTCTTGTTGCTTTGTGCCCTGGGTGTTTTGCCAATTTTCATAAAAGGTAAAACCAACCAATGTCCAGGAAGACCGACAAAGAGGCTGTTGCTGAATTCTGTTTGAAGGGATTATTTGGGAACAATAGGACATTTTTTATTCCTCCATTTTTATAATGCAACGTATGTTACATTTTCAAACTTATGTAATGTTTACAGAACAAACAGTAAGTTCAACTCTTCAGTGAACTTATATTTTTATGTAGCCAATGGCAGTATATATATCCAAATGTTTAAGTATTTGTTTTACAGCATGAAAATCAAGTTCGTTTATGGTTACAGTGTAATAGATTCTATTCTGGTCATAAGTCTATGAATAATGTTATTAATAGGATGTTATTAATACTCTGCTATGTTGAACACTCAAATGCATGCTGTATCCATGTCTATAAAATGAAGTGTTATTCATTTCCAAACAAAGTTAAGAACAACTATAAAAAAAAATCCAGACTGAAGCTTTAATAATTCTTAAATAAAATTTCACTGCAAACTGTTTTATGTCTGTTCAGTGGTATTCACAAAAGTTCAAAAGCTCTGACATGGATTTGGATCACCTGGGGATGTGTCATTTGGATTCAAGGGTGTAGATGTGGGTGTTGTGTGAGTACCATTTGCATTTAGGGGGGCATGGAGTTTGGGGCTCATTTGGCCCCTTTCAACACTGAAAACAAACCTACACCTACGTTTAAATTTAAAGATGAATGATTCTACATTGGAACTTCATTTTACAGTGTATGTTTAAAGTTTTTCTTGATTTTTCCACCAGGCTGTCAGAGTTGTCACAATTACGGTGTTATTAAGTCTACTATGGTGTTTTATAGTAGTATTGAAATTACTTTACATTCTTATTTTTTTATTTCTAACCATGAGCTTTTCTGGTGGCTTGGGTGAATCCAATTGTAGATATACCATAGCTGATTTGCCAAATAATAATTTTCAACAAACAGGCAAACGGGTCGCAGGTTAAAGTTTCAAATGTAATTTTATACGAAACTATACCACCTCAAAATGGACAGGTCAGGTGGGAGGCCCAAGATGTTTCTGTTTACTGGCAGAGCTCTCTCCTCAACTTCATAGCAAATTGTGTGACCTCGTAAAGTAATACAATGATATAACTGTCAGTTATCATCCTCTTTCTGTTACGTTTTCCATTTTGTGCAGTTTTCTTTTCAATTACATATTTAACCTGGCTGGTTTATAAGTCAGTAGCAACATTAAGTCTAGTTGCTATCATGATAGTATGTCATTTGACACTGTGATCAACAAACAGAAAAACATGACCCCAACAGGGAAAGAAATGGAAAATCAGATCAATAGATTAGGACATACATTATATGGACATAAGCATTGGCACACCTGGCCATTACGCCCACAGGAACTTTTATGACATCCCATAGGCATCAATATGGGGTTTGTCCCCCTTCTGCAGCTATAACAGCTGCCACTCTTCTGGGTTCCACAAGATTCTGAAGTGTGTCTGTGGGAAATTTTGCCCATTCATCCAGAAGAGCATTTTAGGTCAGGCACTGATGTTGGATGTGAAGGACGTGAAGAAAACAGCATTCCCCAAATTGTTCCTACAAAGTTGGAAGCATAGATTTGTCCAAAATGTCTTGGTATGCTGATGCATTACGAGTTCTTTTCACTGGAACTAAGGGGCCTAGCGCAACCTCTGAAAAACAACCGCATTATCACCATTATCCTCCCTCCCATACGTTTTACAGTTGTCACAATGCAGGCAGGCAGGTAACGTTCTCCTGGCATCTGTTGAACCCATACTTGTCCATCAAACTGCCCAACACAGAACCGTGATTCATCACTCCAGTGCTTTACATCCACTCCATCTGACACTTGGCATTGCACTCGGTGATGTGAGGCTTTCATGCAGCTGCTCGGCTATGGAATCCCATTCCATGGAGCTCCTGGCACAGTTTTTGCGCTGGAGTTAATGCCAGATGAAGTTTGGGACTCTGCAGTTACTGAGTCAAGAGTGTTGGCGAGTTCTCGATACTATGCGCCTCAGCACTCTGTACTTTTACATGGTCTGCCACTTCCTGGGTGAGTTTTTGTTGTTCCTAAACTTCCAGTTTGCAATAATACCACTTACAGTTGAATATCTAGCAGATAACGACCCATTCTTTCAGAAATGTATGTAAACTTGACTGCCTGCATAAGTCTTTCATTTTAAACACGTGCAGAAATGGGTCTATCTGAATTTAATAATTAAGAGGTGTGTCCCAATTTTTTTGTCCATATCGTGTATATCGACACTTGAAACTCAATCTGCAAGTCTGTGATAGGCTGTCTAAAATGGTGAAAGCGATGGTGAAAACATTCTTCAGCATGTTTTGGTACTATGTATATACACACACATGGTAGTGTGCAAAAGTTTTAAGCAGTCAAATGTTATCTGAGTAGTAAATATGCAGTATTTGCCCAGAACAAAAAAAACACAATTTTACACTAGAATATATGCATATTAAGAGGAACACAATAAAAACTAACAAGAATTTCTTCTGTTCTGCAAAAAAATTATTGGTATCTTGTTGACTGGCACTTAATTTCCCAAACCTCTCCTCAGGGGCACCCCAGCCAATTCATTCAATTAAATAATTTAAGAAATCAGTGAGGTATTGATTAGCCGTATGAGGTGTGCTAGTGGTAGAATCCAAAAATACCTTGGTGTATTGGATGGTTGCTGCAAATAATGGAGTGTGTGTGTCTCTAGTACTAATAGTAATATATTATATTGGATGAGGACACAGTATCTGACCACTCTTACAAAGAACATGACTTTGGCGAGTTTGACTTCTAATATATGGAGTATGTAAACATGGCAAGGCAACAGTGCCAACTACTGAGACACCGTGCTACCCCTAGGCTAGTCTTATTGTTCTAGTAACTTGTAGTAATAATAAAATGCTAATGTTTTCTATATGTTTGTCTATAACGTATTTTAACTAACTGGCTAAAACACTTACTTCTCAGATAAATGGATTTAGTGAGAAATTTCATGGTAGCGTTTGGCATTATGGAGTAGCCTACATCTGCTGTAAGGTCGTCAAATCAGAATGTTAGCTCACTTAATTTGACAATATACTCTCATTCTAATCCTGAAAATCTTTGGAAATTTGTAATTTCCATCAAAAGGGGTAATATCACGCTGTGTACTTAATTATGTCTGTATGCCTAATCTCTGAAAATGTCTGAGTTTTGAGAAAAGTCATTATTAATGATAATGTGCCCTCTGCTGGTCATAACCCAAAATAAAACGCCAACAAAAAAGTTCATATCGCTTCCTAAAGCCAGATACGCATTAAAATGGTCTGTATCCTAAATTAGCATTGAGCGTGTACAAATGCAGTAGAAAACTAAACCTTGATGAACATTTAATTTAATTTGAAGATTCCGAAACACAGGATAAGATGTTACTTTCCGTTGTGCAAGCGCGTACAAGAGCTTCACTGTGAAGGTTGTCGGTGGATGGCGAATATTAGAGCTGGAGAAGTTTGGTGTATGTTGAAAAATTTGGGATGCACCATCAGTAGTGCTCCCCTGGCTCATGGGGTGTTTCGGCCTTTCACACTATACACCCTTACTAGAGGTGGCCAGCTATAGGGTGATCAGCCCTAAGCTTGAGTCCCATGCCCAATTAGTCAAGAGAGTCATCTTGATGTCAGATGACAGGCATCTCATTATATGACAGCCTAAGCTTGTCACTTAGGAGTCCAGCAGGGGGCATTTCTCTTCAATCAGAGCCACTGGCTGCTTCTCTCTGCTGCCTCTGAAGCAGCTTTGATGGCTGCACACTGGCTCTGGCCCCTGATTCCCAGGTCTCTCTGCAGTTTGATGGTAGATGTTGCTACAAACCCTCTGCAGCCAACTTCCACTAGGCGAACTTCTCAAGTCCAGCCGCAATGTTGTGCTTCAGCAGCTAATTCAGCATAGCGTAGATATTTTCACTTGTATGCCTCATCCAGGGAATCCTCCCAGGGTACAGTAAGCTCGATAATGTAACCCTTCCTTAGGGAAGGGGACCAGAGCACCATATCAGTTCTCAAGGTAGTAGTGGCAATCTCTGGATGAAACACCAGCTGTTGGCCAATATCTGCTAGCAGATTTCAGTTGCATACTAAGCACAGCTTTCCTCATGGACAAAGGGAGTCATCCATGGGGGTTAGATATTGGTGGTGATGAGAAGTTGGAATGTCCATTTGTGTTTCATACAGTTAGTATTAAAATAGCATCTGATTTTTTATGATGGTTCCTTTTCAAAGATTAGCTAGTACAGTGGTACCTCATTAGAAATCGAATTTCTTAAAAGTCGAACCAACCACCAAAAAAAAAAACTACTAAAGCTCAATCTGAATCTCAGAAGTCAAACAGTGAACACCGACCTAAGATAACTTGAACGCGAGGGGAAATGAGTCACGCAGCACATCTGTCAGCGGAAACAAAGGGTAAAGCTTCAGTCTCAGCCTCGCATTCGCTGAGATAGCATCATGCATGTTTACAGTAGCTGAATTCATGCATTTAGACAGTAGAAATACATTTAGACAATGATAGACAGTAACAGTAATAATAATTATTATTATACAAATAAAATACATTTTAAATAAAGATTTCTTATTCATTATTTTAATATTAATAATAAACCATTAATACATTTAATTATAAAAATATTGTTGTGCTGAGTGGGGACGGAATGGAGACAAAGGCGTAGACGTTAGGGTATCGGGGAATACGGGGTTTAATTACAGGTAAGGCAGGCAAAACGCAGACGGACAATACGTACAATAACCTGTGTTCTGCCGATTAATGCTGCCTTGTCGAAAAATGCTACCGTAGTGCAATCGATAGCCCTAACCCTAACTCTTACCCTAAACCTAACCATAACCCCCCAAACCCCCCTAAAACCATTATCTTAACCCTAACCCCTAAAACCTAATCCTAATCCCAAAATGGTGGAACTGCACATGCGCAGAAAGGCTCGAGAGCACGTCTCGATAGGTAGGATTTTATGACACAACACCCGGACTGAGGAAACAAACTGAAACAAGGACGAAATACAGAGGACTGTGGGTGCATTCGTTTTTCTCTCGGAACTCGGAAATTCCGAGTTGAGTGACATAACGTCCGACAATCTCCCGTCCGAGCTACCACATCTCGGAACAAACATGGCTGCCTCCATGAACACGCTGCTGTGTGTTGTTGCTTTATATTTTA
>JABFEB020000124.1:8455024-8465527 GCA_019775895.2 Stomatorhinus ivindoensis | reverse complement strand
CCTTTACAATGAAGATCTGTAAAGTTATTTGGATTTTTACAACATTATTGTTGAAATACACAGTCCTGAAAAAGGGATGTTTCTTTTTTTGCTGAGTATTTTATATTTTTATTTTATGGAATACCTGGCTGCAGTGCTCATTACCATTACTGTATGAATCCACATTTTTCTCTGGCTTTTAAAATTACTTTATAGACTCAAGTTATACAGCTTGTTGTCTAAATCTTGGGTGGTAAATTGGTTTTATTAAATTACCATTTTTCTGTAATAATCAGAAGACTTTTGTCAAATCTAGGGCAAGAGTTACGGTAATAAGAAAAAAAAGTAACAAAAATTTAACAAGATTTGTTTATTGGGGGTCACATACAATTATATTGGAGGATTTAAATATTAGTTTTGTGTTTTATGTCACATTAAAACTGTTACAGTAATGAGATGTAATAAATGGTTAAAAAATAAATCAGACCAACAAATGTTGTACATGAAAACAAGCTCCATATTTCATTATAACATTAAAAAAAGTTCATGAGAATAACTCAAATACTTTGATTTTAAAAATGTATGTGTGAACTCTATCAAGGGCATAATTATTTGTACATGTCCAAGCAGATGCCTGTTTAAATTGAAATGAGCTTGAGAAATCAAGTGGCACATCTGCAGTTAATATTTCTACTTTTTAATCCTATAAAGCAAGTTGTATCATGTTTGATACTTTTTAGATTATTCTCCTTTACGATTTAGAGTTACCATACGTCCATATGTTTCCCAAAGTATACCCCCCCCCCCCCCCAAAGTTTTTTATATGTAATACTGAAAATATTTCATGTAGGTGAACTAATTGGAAAAACATAATGCCTACCGTAGAGGGTTAAGGACTGTGTAGTACCCTGATTATAAATGTATAGCATCACACTTATGCTATGCTTTTACACAGACCTACAGTATAACTAACCTTAGCTTCAGTCAGAATTTAGTAAGAATGCTAATGTAATCTGAAAAAAAGCATAGCGTGCGGTACAGCGTAGGCCAGGTGATCCCATTCTGTACTTTTATCAATTGATATAACTCTTACCCTGTTCTACTTTATGTAACAAGTATACATATGCTGTTACTCCTTGTATCTTAATGTATGTCACATTGTCAGTAGTAGTATATTTTCTCTAAAGTAAGATCAGGGCCGGGTGATATACTGTAAATGAAACAAACTGTTGATAAGGAACATTGTTTGGTAGTGCAGCCCTTGATTAGCCTATTACATCTCTGAAAATAATGCAGTTCCAATCAATCTCTTTTGAGATGACACAGCCTGTGGCCAACAAATGAACAGCAACTTGGAGTTAGCGAAGAAGCCAAGCTGCCATGTTGGCGATACATGCAAGTTGTGGTAGAGGAGTGGTTCCTTATAGGAAAAGTGTCGGTGAAGAAAGTGACAGCTGCAACATATTTTTAAACTTGGGAACATGGTTGGTACATTGGCTGTTTTGACATGCAAACAACTGGTGTTCTGTACTGAAAACTATGGCAAAAACTAGTGCGAAATAAAACTGTAAATACTGCAAAACGTATTTCGCCACCTGACGCATTACCATCCGGTAGAATATGGAATGAAATTTAAAATGTCACAGCCTTCAAATGTCCCCTTCAACAAGCATCAAAGCAGTAAGAGAAAAGCAGTAACCGATACTGTCGGCTTCCTGTAGTGTTTCATCTTATGACAAAAGAAAAACATCAACAAGTGGATTCAAAAATATATGGGTCATTTCGGACTTGGGGTTACATTTCCTGTTCATTGGACTTAACCTTTTTTTTGGTAGTAAAACCTTTTTCATGTACACTTTCACAATTCAGAAAGCAGCTGTGGCCCACAGTAAATTTCACCACACACACACACACACACACTGAAGTTTCATTGCATGTTAATAGCAGTACATACACCAATGCCAGTCAGAAAGCCTATCAAATCTGAATACAAATATCATCCTTCTTTGCATTTTTGCAGTGCCCTGGTGAAAGTACTGCTTTGTATTTCCATAAAAATGCTAAATGCTCACTGCTTTGCAGTAACCATTCACATTCACAAATTTTACATTCATGGTTTTAGTTACTCGCAAGCTGGCCATAAAGATTTACATAGGAATATTTTTAAGAAAGGAAATGACAAAATCTGACATGCAAAATGTTCAATACAGCACTCTGTTTATTGTTAATACATATACAGTTCTTATTGGTCAGGCTAACAGACATAGGTTTGGGCTGCACAAGTATTATTTGTTAATTTTCACGCTCGCGGGGTACTTCTTTCCCTAACACTAACCTTTCATTGTAGTCTTAATGTCTCTGCTCTTTATTGGTTTCATCTGTTTTTTTTCGGTTTGTGTTCCTGTTGATCCATTTTCTGCTGGACTTAGCTTGCTATGAAGCCTCTCACTAATTGTTCTACAAAAGCTGCGCGGCAACATTTTGTGGCCCACTTTCAATAATGTAATGGCGCACTGGTTGGGAAACGCTGATTTAGCGTATTAGTTTTGTGTGACAGTACATTAAAACTTTATTTAATAATGTTTGAGACGTATTTCCACCATATTTTATATAAGTAAACGCTCCCAAATGAATTCCTAACCCCCAATTTGTGGCATATCGCAATGGCTATTTAATATGACCAGGTTATTCACTGATTCTTCATGGTACTTGCTCCCATTTATGGTTCAATAAATCCAAAGAAATAAAATTATTTATGCTGTCACTTAATACATGTTCTGTGCAAACTGTTTTGGGTGACAGCGCTGTCAGTGGCTGAAAAGCAGAGCTGATATAGAGCATGGGGAGATGCAGACCCTGTAATAAGGGCAGAAAAAAAGACAAACGAGTGAAACAAAAGGAGGAATAAAGGAAAAATAAGGACAGTAGAAGATCTCAGTGAAAAGGAAAAAAAAAACGCAAAACCTGCAAATATTGGAGGGATGCACCGAGTAAGAATGCAGAGCTGGAGAACAGATTTCTGGAGCCCATGGTGACGCCACCACCAAACAGCCCATTTTGCATCTTCTCAGCACCAGGCATCTTGGCTTACTGGAACATTTGAAGTGGACAAACATTTCACAACCATCTCAGCTTCAGAGGAGAAAAGTCTACTAGCTATTTGGACACACTAGTCCTGAGTGTTGGATCATGTTGAAAACCTTCCATCAGTAAATGTGGTTACTTCTTTAGTGATGGACCATGTACCCAGTACCATCATAAGGGATATTTCTGCCTCTTCAGCACAGTGTTGTATTTACAAAAATGTTATTTTGCAGTACAGTTCCAGTATTTTTACATCTTGGTGATAAAATTTCCACTGCTGCTTTTGCATGAACTATGCATGTGCTCTCTGAGCCAATCATCATATTAAATTTTGCATTTTAAATCATTCCTAGATGGCATAGTAAGAAACTTATTTTTAACTTTTTTGCTTCGTAAATATTGCAATATTTGTCAAAAAAATCACGTGGCGATATTTAATTTTTTTTCAATATTGTCCAGGCCTATATCATATATCCTATCATGTCATATATCATATATCGTATCATATATATCATATCACATAGCAAATATTTCTTTTCTTCCCATCCACATCTGTTCTTCCAACCAGATCAGTTTAAGCTTGGGTACATTTGTCCATGCATCCATTATTCTTTTTTTTTTTCTTTGTTTACTGTTGTTTTCTGAGTTCATAACTACTCAGGATGGGCTGTATTCTGTGTTTTAGAGGCAGGTTATTAGCATAATCAATTGACAATGAACACCTTTGCAATCCCCACCCTATACTGATACTTCAGTACTGGTACTAGACTGAAAATGTATGGAAAAACAAAAGTACAGATTTTTTCAGTAGCAAAAGGTTCTTGGTGCAGTGGAGAAGCACCCAGAGATGCTCCTGGATGAAACTTTAGTCCAGTTGGTGGTTTATGTAAATGACGAAGCTGTGGGTTGAAGGCACACAGCAGATGCCAAAACAACTCCCACAACAACAATCTAACAATTACTCACACTCCCACAGATGTCTTTGCTCAACCAATCAGATTGTTGAATGTACATGATACACTACACAGTGGTTTGTACTTGATGTTCAGCCTATTCATTCTGAACTAAAGGGCAACAAGTGCAAATCTTAACCCTCACCATACCGACTAGAGGAGGACGGAGGGGCTGTAACGCCCCCCAATAATGTCACATCATTGTATCCTATTACTGCTGTGATCAGTGCTTTTTAAAAATACAAATGTTTTGGGGTTCCCCTGGACCCCAGGCAAAAGTGTCCGATTCGCCTTTGTAGTTTTTATAAAAGGAACTATGTGTTTAGTTAATGTTTGCCATGGGTCCTAATGAAAACTATCACACAGTATCAAGCAGGCTAAGGTCACTCTGTCAGTCATTTTGAAGAATAGAAACACAGATGCAGCAGTCACAGATTTCCACATGCACACTGTCGAAAACTCGAGATATTGCTGTTCCAATGGTAAGATGATGTTCAAAATCAGAAATACAGTATTTAACTTCATAATGAAATTGTATATGTCAGATTTAATGTTTATGTTCCATTATTGCACATGGGTGCCTTACTGACTCTTCCTCCACATGGGCATGGAACATTGAGTTGTACCTTCAAACCAGCTTCATGCATGGAGAGACCATGACTTGTATCATAGTTTACAATGGTTGCTTTGATTTCTTTAGGGGCCTATATTCTGTTGCATGGCCCGTGACCATATCTTTCTGGGTGAAGCCTGCATCCACGTCCACTCTGCCTTGGGCTACATCATTGTCTATCATGCTCCATTGTGCATTAAACCACCAACAAGACACATATACAGCTTACTCCTTTTTATGTGGGTTAACATATGCTGATTGGTGTAGATATCGATTTGCAAGAAGTGGTTAACTCATTTCAAGGATGGGCCAATTTGGAACAGCCTTTTTGGATTGGTGGTTGTCAACTGTGCGCATTTTATACCAATTTGCTTGATATGACACTTCCATTTGATAATTGTATTATGGACTTTTGTGTCTAATGTTTTGCAAGAAGTCACCTGGCAGGTGAAACTTTACGTGCAATGGGAAAACGGTTGACTGTTGTGGTTTTGTTTATATGGGATTGAAAGTTGACTACATGTGCTGCAGGCATGTCTAAGAAAACTGCAATTTTATGACAATGTTTCTCTGCAGTGTTGATAACCTGAAACATCAGTAGTTAATGAATTGCCATTTTCGCATAATTTCACAAAATGTTATGGCATTTTGTTTCCAGTAAATTGACAATTTATCACTGTTATTCTAACATGAAGTGTAGAGTTTCTTCATGTTTAAAATAAATTAGACTCATCACTAATGTTGTCTGGTGGCGTGACCCAGGAAATGACACACATTCCTGGGTAAAAATAAATAAATAAAGAATAAGCCAAACTTAAAATTGCAAGTACTACGTTTTTAATGATTTTGTCAACAAATCATTGGTCTGATAATGAGCAAGACCGAAAAGATTTGCACTCTCGAGGCCTGTGTCACCATTTACTCATCACGGCTGCTTGCTGCAGTAAACTTTTGGGGGAAAAGCTGGAAACAAGGAAATTCGCTTACTTAGTCTTCTTATATGGAAAGACAAAATCATTTAAATGTTTGGTATAAAATTCTAACTAACACGTCTGGTTTGAAATTTTCTTCTCTTATGGCTGTTTGCGGTTGAGACCATTATATTGTTTTGTTTTAGGTTTTTTTTTTGCCCAGGAGTGTGTCAACTCGTAAATCAAGGTTGAGATCACATTTACTGAAGAATTATAACTTCAATTCTATTGCTGATATGCCTTAAATACACTTTTTTATATTGAAAGGGTTAGATACATACTTAGTATGAATGGGAATGAAATCTTGAAAATAATCATAAATGCAAAACTAACAGGGATTAACAATGTCTGTGGCATTTAGACACGAAAATTGTTACTTTATGATGGTTTTAATTTGGAAACAATAATTGCATGATATATTTGCAAATGTGAATTTATAGAATGCATTACCACAGAAACATCCATTTAAAAAAAGTTTAACTACAGAAAAATGCCTTCTCTGATCAAAATTCACATCAATTCTTGTGTCTGACAGAGTAGAAACAAGAGAAGGTGAGCCAACCAGAAGAATTTCAGTTATGTCGTAATTCATTTGTAAGAAAACAGGCAGCCATTTAGTGCCTGATTAAGCTGAACAAGCCAGGAGGCATAGATCTGATATACATTTACATATAATTGTGTGCCATCGGTATAGCAACGGAAATTAAGACCATGACAATAAATGATATTACCTAAGGGAAGCACATAAAAAAGAATAGGTCCTAACGCTGATTTCTGGGAAACAGCCAGTAAGAAGGACAGTGGTAGGTCTGTGTGCCTTGATCGAGACGGTAATGATAGCCTCTAAGGTAGGATGTAAACCAGGAATGCAGAGAACTGGCAGTAGCAATATCTGAAAGGCGGGAGAGCAGGATTTTGTGGTTGACAGTATCAAATGCAGAGCTGAGATCCAGAAATAACAGGATGCTGCCTGCCCCAGAATCTACAGCCATGAGTAGATCACTGACAACCCTCAGTACTATAATGGGTTCTGAAGCCTGATTGAAAGGGAAGATTATAGATGGGTCTAATCCTTTTTTTTGAGAACAGGAGTGATAGCAGTAGTCTTCAATATAGAAGGAACAATGCTAGTACAGTAAGCTGTATATGTGTCTTGTTGGTGGTTTACAGTTTACAAAGTGGGAATTGGGTGCCAAAAAGACTAGAGCGATCCTTGTAGTAGGGGCAGGGTCTAACTGAGAAGTAGACAGATTAATTCACAACTGATGTAGATGTAGTGGGAGTGGATTTTGAAAGAGAGTGAACAGGAGGTTCTAGTAGCAAGTCAGAAGTGGGGGGAGGATGGGGGTCAGCAGAAAAACACTGATATAACTTCTCAAATTTGGACTGAAAGAATTCCAAAAATGAATTACAGAGCTCAACTGAAGCAGCAGAGTTTTTGAACTGGAGGGTGGTAGAGTTCATTTACAGTGGAAAACTGATTTCTGGGCTTGCAAGCAGCATGGTTAATAAGAGAGGAATAATAAGATGAATGGGCAGTCATAAAGTTATTCTGTATGCTTTAAGGTGGTCTGTATAGGCCATAGTATGGATAGTCAGGCTCGTATTCTTCCAGAGCTAACTATAGGCATTGGCTAGCTTCTGTCATGGTACGTAGCTCTGGCATGTACCAAAGAGAAGCATTAGAATTTGAGACAAGCCTTGATTTTACAGGTGCCAGATCATCCAAGACTTTACTGTAAAATTGTACAAAGTGAGCATCTGCATTGGGGATGATAGATCCATCACATAATTGAGGTGAGAAGCAGAACCAGACCTAGCAAAAGATATGGAATTGGTCTTGCTTTGTGCTGGGAGTAATTTAAGCAGAAATTGGTAAATTTGTGATATGAAATACAAGTATCAGAACCAAACACAGAGTCATTGTGAATACCAGATGAACAGGTGAAATCTAGAATATGACCCTTAGCATGGGTTGGAAAACCTACAGTACATGCTGTACAAACTGAAACAACCAAATGTAGAACATAGATCATGAGCAAGCGAAGAATCAGTATCTACATGAAAATCAATGATGACATGCAACAAACCGAAGTTATTGATTCATTCTCGGTGAATCTCGACCTGTGGACTGTAGACTAGTATGATATATACAGAGACCTGACTAGTAATTGTGCAGACATATATTCATTAAAACATAAGACATTTACAAACGAGAGGAGGCCATTTGACCCATCAAGTTTGTTTACAGAGAACTCAGCTAATAGCTCAGAGTTGTTAAAATCTTATCTAGCTCTGATTTAAAGGAATCCAGAAGACTATTCCATACTCTAACTACACGCTGTGTAAAGAAGCACTTTCTCAAATCCATTTTAAAATGTTCTCCCGCTAATTTCCACCTATGGCCTCAAGTTCTAGTATACTAATATTGAAGTAGCTATTTAGCTGAACAGCATGCAGACATGTTAGAATCTTGTGTACATGGATCACATCTCCCCTTAGTCTCCTTTGCTCGAAGCTGAACAGATTCAGCTCAGCCAACCTCTCCTCATAGGACATTCTTCTAAGACCAGGAATCATTCTCGTAGCCTTATGCTGCACCATTTCCGGGGCAGCAATGTCCTTCTTAAGGTATGGTGACCAAACCTGCACACAATATTCTAAGTGGGGTCTTATCAAGGAATTATATAATGGTAGCATCACCTCCCTTGACTTAAACTCCACACACCTAGAGATGTAACCCAACATCCTATTGGCCTTTTTTTTTGCTACCCCACATTAGCAAAAGTGTTACATTCCCTATTTTCAAATGGTGAGACGTGGCGCAAATTGATGAGGATAGCCTTAAGACTGTCCCACAGCCAGACCACCACCCCTACCCTTCAAACAGGGTTTAGAAAAAAAGCTGTAACCACAGGGTGTAAGTAGGTTCAACTGTAGATAGTAATTTGGTCTCTGCCAGGTTTCAGCAAGCAACTGAATTCCCAGTTGTTTAGTGGTGATCAGGTCATGTAGCAAAGTAGCTCTTTCCATTAAAAGCAACAGTTCAAAAGTGCAGAACAAAAATCTAAATCAGAGTACCTCTCCTAATCCATCAGTGACCTGTATGTCAATGTGCTCCACAAATTATGCCACCAAACAGATTTCTGTACTTCTCCGTACATAAGTTTTTTTTGCCTCAAATAAGTCATTCACAAATAAACTTTGTCTAACATAGTTTTGCAGTAAATTAAGAAAATGTGGCTATATGGCAAATCAAGGAACACCTTGCTGCATTTTCACCACAAGAAGTCAACTCCAGTTACATTTTGTCCACGAAAGCATGAAGACGTCACTTTCTTTCGTGCACAAAAATCAAAGGGAATGATTCATTTTGTGGGCAGAAGGCTGAATGTGTCTGATTACATGAATCAAAAATAATTTTCTTCACAAAATGCATTTTGTCAATGAAATAAATTTGTTTTGTGTACGAAATGCATTTCGTGAATTAAAGAAAGTCATTTTGTAGACAATACACAAACAGGCACGGACTGGTTCTCTAGAAGTGGGTCGGTCTTGTTAGGGCCAATCTGTCTTTCTCAAGGCCGGTGATCGTGATCATGAAACATACCATGGGGCACCCAGTGGCCATTTTTGCCACCAGTCTAAGCCCCACATCTGAGCAACAGACATCTGGGCCCCCCCGTTGGCCACAAACATTTACAATACTAAATATTAAATAAGGTTCTTGTATAAGAGATGCCAAAGCAGCGTGTTCTGACACCCAGCTAGCTAGATGGGTCTTCTTACTCTACTTGACAGCTGTTTATTTAGTTTGTGAAACATCTGAGGGGGCTGGCATGCCAAACTAATTCCCAGGCTGCTTTTTGGTGGCAGTCCACCCCTAGGTGTTATCCAGTGATGTTTATCAGCTTAACTTCTGTTGAAAGTTATATTGTGTTCTCAGAGTAAAGACGAGCATACGGGTTTTCCTGATGTAAGTTGCATATACAGTGGTGTGAAAAACTATTTGTGGCAGTAACCAGGCCTGGGGGTGGCTACAGAAATTGAACTCAGGTATGATAAACCACAGTTAAGTTATTTTTTAACAAGGGGGGCAATCACTTTTTCACACAGGGCCAAGTAAATTTGGAGTTTTTTTTCTCCCTTAATAACGTAAACCTTCATTTAAAAACTGCATTTTGTGTTCAATTATGTTATCTTTGACTAATAGTTAACGGTTTTTGATAATCAGAAACATTTTGTGTGACAAACATGCAAAAGAATAAGAAATCAGGAAAAAAGGGCAAATAGTTTTTCACACCACTGTCTTTACCTGAGTCATTCTCTGATAATCTGTACAGACAACAAATGCTTTACATTTTGTTTGTTTTACCTTCATATAGCCATACTTTGCAGTAACTGGTGCCTTTTGAAAATACTTTTAGTATGTTATGTCTTCTGTTTGACCAGCTAACTTTGAGATGATGTTTTGAGTGTGTCTCTTAAATGCTTATTTTTTCAATGTATACAATGATGTCTTCTACAGAGATTCCCTACTTTGCTGTCAGTGTTCACTGACCCAAGGGCTCCAAACTCAAGCAAAAGGACTAGGAAGACCCGAGCAGGGAGGGAGCGTATTGTTATTAAGAGTGTGATTTGTCTTCCAAAAAACACCCCTTCACATAGTGGAAAATGGAAGGTTCCAAGAGGCCTGGATAGAGAGATTCTTGGCATGAAAGGTCTGATCGGCAAATTGCGCCTAAGTTCTGGATGGTCCTCAGAGCGCCTCGCATCTGAAATAAATTCCCTCTTCCAAGGTGCACTTGGCAAAAAAGAAGAAATTCAATTTACATTCCTTGAGGTAAACTTAATCACATCTCTTTTGTGTGTAACTTTGGTCATAAGTGTGTCATGTAACTTA
>JABFEB020000124.1:8441722-8454894 GCA_019775895.2 Stomatorhinus ivindoensis | reverse complement strand
TTTGTCAGAGACCATTTCTCCAGATGAGAAGGTACCTAGATGAAGAGTTTTATTGACTTGATTGTGCATTTACCTAGCACTTTTTATGCAAACTCACCTGGGGCTTTTTGTATTTGTCAAAGGTTGGGTTGTCAGATATCACCATTGAACACACTTCACCGATGAAAAGAAGAAGAGGTACAGACAAATATACGTGAACGTTTTATCACTGATTTCAGGGTTTCATTTTATTGTTTTGACATCTTTACATTGTCACCATTACAGTATTATTAGTGTCATTATTATGTTGTTAATAGTCTTCCAGACTTTTCTTGGCCATAATGGTTCTGCTTAGATGCTTAGAAGGGGCTTCTTGATGTGAAAAATGACCAACCAGAGTCCTTTATTTCTGATGGCATGTTCCCTCAGTGTAATGACAGAGAGTCTGAGTGTGATTTAGACTGTTCACACTGCCATGCTGAAGTGACTCAAATCGGATTTTTTGCATTAATGTAACACAAATCTGATTTTTTCAGGGCTCAAGCAAAAGGACACGCAAATCTGATCTTTCACTTTCATATGTGGAGCTAAATCTGATAGGTATCCGATTCGCGGCCATGCGACCTGAATGTGAACACTCAGATCGGAATTCATGTGGCTTTTTGCTTATACGCATGCACTGACATCATCAGCCTGCACCGGGAGCGAAGGAAGGTAACAATGGAGGAGAGCTGCAATAACAGTCAGTGGAAGGATGGGGATTTAATTGATATTTGGGGAAATGAATCTGTGCAAGCTAAACTGGTAGGAACCTATTGTAATAGAGTAGTATTTGAAATAACTGCCAAAGAAATGGCACAGCGCGGACACGAACGTGACTACAATGCCAAAGAAAAATAAAGAGCCTGAAGTCAAAGTTTAAGGAGGCAAAAGACTTAAATCAGCGCAGCGGTCATGGTTGCACAACGTGCCAATTTTACGACCAGCTTTTTACCCGTGTAAAAATGTATCAATGTGCGCATGCGTGACGTTTCGGAGGACCGATGCGTTCAATTTACAGTCAGATACAGGTCACTTGTACTTGTGAATGTGAACCGTCAAGATAAACAAATCTGATCTGAGCAAAAAATCGGAATTGAACGATGTGGCTGGCAGTGTGAACGTAGCCTTAGCCGTGATTTAGGACTTGTCATGTCCCAGCGTTAGAGGATCCTGCTTTTTTCATCCGTAAATAGATCTCTATTTGTGCCACCAGTCCAGCAAAAAGTCATTTTACTATAAGTTCTCTTTTAATGACGTGAAAAGATATATTTTACTACTGACTGAATGTTTTGCAGCTAGTCATTAAACACTTTTTAAAAATATCCTTTAAATGCTCTTTTCCCCTGTTAATTGTGGTAGTTCTATTTCCACTGTACAGTAACAATTTGTATTTTGTCAGTACCACAATGGAATTGTAGTAAAATCCCATCGGGATTTTAATAGGTAGTCGCAATTATATGATTGCAGCTACTTATTTATTTCAGAAAGCATACAATATTGTTCTTGTATTCATGAAAAACATAAATATGATATATATTTCTTCTGTTTATTAAAATGAGTAGAGTTATGTTCTGTGTAAAGGGCAAGAAGAAGGGTGGATTTAGCTCTTCGAGTGAGGATGAGATTGTCTTCTTGGACAGTGACAGTGACATGGATATGAATGGGAGCAGTGAGGGAGAGTCTTCAAAGTCAGACGCCGAGGCAGAAATCACCAGTGCGGTCTTATTGAAATTAGTTCACAATATGTGTGTGACTGTGTGCATGTATTTATGTGGCAGATTTAGGTTGAGATTCAGACTGAATATAAAAATTTTACCGCTAAGATTAAGATGAACTTAATTTATCCCAGGAATAAAATGTGTATGCAAACAGCAGCAAGTACGCAGTGCACAGATGAACAGTACACGTAGCCTAAACAAATTCAAAGAGTACACAGTACAAAAATGGAATAGTCAGTACTACTTCAATGTGTGATATCACACCACAAGCCTGTTGTAAGGTGATTGATATATTTGCACCCAAGTCCAATTCAATGCCGGATCACGTTTATATTTACGCAATTTTCAGTCAGAGAAAAAAGCACTGCATGAACTACAACGTGAATATGGTCTTAGTGAGAAACTACTTATTAAGGAGTCGCATTCCCCTAACCCTATTGTTCCCATTTGATATTTGAATTTTAGTACGTGATTTTAGTGAAGGCAAGGTTTTTCAGGAATGCATTGGTCACATTGTAATAGTATCCTGAAAAACACTATTGGAATATAAAGGAAATACATACATATTTAACAACAACAATTACTGATGGTACTTGTGGAATCAAAAAAATAGCACCAGATTTGCACTATTCCAAAGTAATTTTCCACCGCACCAGGAACTTTCAGTCCTTTACCTTTTCCATTGACTTCTGGTAGAGAACCAGTATCTGTTTGTTACTTTGCTCCTTTGGGGTGGCACTTGAACCTCATTCTTTGTCAGCTGACTATGCAAATAGCCTGCCAACTGAAACACAATACAACTGCTGTCTTGAAAAAAGTAGTGAACTCAAAAAACAAAGTAAAAAACTAAATAAAAGTAATATTTATTTATGCATGGACAATGAAGAGACCCTAGCTTAAATTGTGATCTGGTCGGAAGAAGAAATGCAACAAGATCAGGACGGCATGACAAGATATAAAGTATTAAGTTTAATCTAGGACAGCACTATGTTAGAAAGCATCGCTGTGTGACTTTGTAATAAATATTGGTATATTTATAAAGCAAAAAAATGAGTTCAACATAAATTTCCCACAATCCCATCTAGGAGTGATTAAAACAACAATGATGTCAGTGTTTATAATTGTCTCAGATAATGCATGCAGGGCTCATGCAAAAGCAGTGGAGGTAAACTTTGAACATATACTTTGATTTTTAAACATATACTAGATGATCTTGAAAAACAATGATCATCAAAACCACAAAACTTGCTCATTTTTTTTCCTATGACAGTAAAAATGTTTTAGGGAAATTTTAACTCCTGTGTGACTGTTATGTCGCTCTTGTTGTGCCTACAGAAAACTATACTGACAGCATTAACTGCCTGCAGTAGTAATAGTAAAATGTTTTTCGCAGTAACCCTGTAATTGACCTTGCTGCCATGCATTTCTACGTCTGTGCGTGCATGTGACTTGGGATGTCATGGTGCACACTGGAAAATAGAGCTCCCCAAAGCCACTGTGCAAGATCGAACCCTGCTGACTACAGTAATTTTTTGAATCCAGTACAAAGTACCCCGCCTCGCTTTGTGATGTCATTTGGCACCAGTAGCAGTTTTTGCGCCAGTGGAAAACCAACACCATGAAGTACCAGAAGTATGGTACCTGGTGCAGTGGAAAAGCACCTTAAAACCATATATTGAACCTTAAATATGACCAAAACACATCCCAGATTCACAAATTTGAATAAAAGGCCATGTGTGATTATCCCAGATTCAAAAACCGGAGCCATTAAGAAGCAATGTGGTTTATGTATTCACATAGAAAATCCATCCATTTTGATAATTCTTTGATAAAGTTTTTTTTTTCCCTAAAACGTTTTTAACTGACTAGCAGTGTAAGAACTGCATGTGCAAGAACATGCGATGAGGGTGTTAATATTGCACATCATCCACCCTTGTAAGATACTACAGCTATTTTTCAAATTCCCAAACAAAATTCCCATCTCGCGTTGTGATGTCATTCAGCGGCAGCACCAGTGCTTACACCAGTGGAGAACCAAGATCCAGAAGTACTGTAGTTTTGGTACTTAATGTACCAAAAGTATGGTATCTGGTGCAGTGGAAAAGCATCCGAACATGGGGTGCTTCTCGGTGTGTTGTGGTCGGAACTCGTTTACTGTGACTCAAACATTGTCACAAAATTAAAAATATTGTTTTTAGACATGTAACCCAGAATCAACAGGCACTAGGCAGGGCACAGACACCATTCATGCATACAAACTGGCAAATCCAGTTTACCGTAGAATGTTTTCAGACTTCTACACATAACCATATTATATATTGCAGGAAAATGCATATTTTTAATGGCTTGCAAGCTGTATTTTGATGTTTTTAAGGGCACCGTTAAAGAATAAATTGTAAGAATTCATTTAGTATAGCTTTCTATGAGTTCCAACTGTAGAAATATATCAATTTGTTAAAGAAATATGCATTTAAGAATTTTAGAAGAGAAATTTATAATTTCTAAGGAAAGCATTTTTATTATTTTCCAATGAGTTGCCATATGATAATATCTTGCTGTATCGTTTTTTAAAACTATTGTTTCCTTTGAAATTGCTGAAGTTATGTAATGTAATTAAATGTAGTGGAAAGGATTCCATGGTTAAAACATAATGCGTACCATAAAATGTTAAAATAACATTTAATTTCCTCTGGTTGTTGCATGTATGGCAGGTTTTGGTGAAAGTTGGCTTCTGGTTGTAAGCAATATCAATTGAAATATCCTTAACTATGATTATTTATGATGTAAATTCCCAATTAGCTGATGTTGTTCATGCATTTAACCTGTCTACCGTTCAATGACGGTAAATATTTTGATTTTTTGTGAATGTCTGACTGAACATTTAACTGTAAAATCATGATACCACAAGATCACAGGCAGTTGTTTGAATGGTTTGTTTAAAAAAAATCTCTGTTTTATTTCAAGTTTATGAAGAAGATGCCTGCTGACATCATATGCGGTTCTCTGGACCAGCCTGAGTCTGACGGAGTCGAGTCTCCCGCCGACAGCATCTCAGTGATGACACTCACCAGGAAGCCCAATGGAAAGAGGAAGTACAACAAGAAGCAGTACTGTTTGTTCTGCGATAAGCCATACTCAAAAATTGCACGACATATAGAGCAAGTTCACAGAAATGAAGTAGAGGTCGCTCATGCCCTCCAGTTTCCCAGAAATTCCAAGGAGAGGCGGCAGAATTTAGACTATTTGCGTAACCGTGGGAATTTCATCCATAATCACCAAGTTCTGAAAGAAAGGAGAGGAGTCCTCGTTCCGCGCAAACAGTCGAGTAATACTGCTGAACTTCCGAAACATTATGTCCACTGTCTGAACTGCCATGGTTTGTTTCTAAAGAAGTATCTGTGGAAACATACGAAGAACTGCAAGCATTCAGATAGCTACCTTCAAGACAGGGAGGAGACTCATGAGGCACATTCCCACCGCATGAACTTTTATCAGGAACCAGAACCTTTTTCGGGAACCAGGAACTTCTGTAATGTTGCCACCACAGGAACTCGGCCTGATTGTAGTTCCTCTGAGGCAGTTCTGGAAACTTTTTTTAGTCCCTACTCCAGACTTGGTACTTATTGTTCAACCACAAACTATTGGGGTGGGGCTTACAGTGATAACTTGCAGATTGGTTAATCACAACCACCTGCGCCAAGTGCAAGTTGCACAGTAAAATGGGGACAAGATACTTTTTATTTTCTATCTACAAATGGAAATAGTGGAGCAACAAAACTATTATTTATATTGCCATTTACTACAGTCAGGCTGCGATTATGTAGTGTTTGCTTAACATGTCATTTTTATTTTGATCATCTGTTTAAACATCTAATTTAGATGTGCATTCTTCCCTCCATACCTTTAGTTTTTATTATTCACCTGTTAATTTTATCCAGACTAATGTACAGCTTGTTTATCTGTTTTTGCTTAGTCTGTTTGATTAATCTTCATCATTGCAAAATATTTCATCTCTGATCCCTTGATCCTGGATGGGGTCATATGAGGACCCACCATTTTCAGTTCCCAGAACATTCATATCTAGTTCTCTGGAAGTTCTATGAACGTTGTTGCGTGACATGTCTGCAATGATACTACAAATTTTGTACAACTTTACTACATTGATACAATGTTCCTGCAATGTTTTTAGATCTAAATATAGAATTTTATTTGTAGATTCTTAGAATATTACTTTCTTCAGAATGTCACACTGTTTCATTGTCCTGAGAATATTTTGGTGTACATTTTAATGTGCTACACAAACTACATTACTTGTAGGTCCTATTATATATATATTCAGTACTGATAAACTTTTCTTAGACCTTTCTTAGTGCAGCTTGTACACTCATGTGAGAAAATTAGGACACCCCATCAAATAATCAGCTCTTAAGAAATGTTCACGTATCAATGTTCAATCATGTTTTTATGTATTTCTGGAAATTACTTAATTGCAATTAAACAACAAAAATTATAATTTTTTTTACACATCAAAAAAAATATTTGAACAAAAATGTGTATTTTAATGGAGGAAAAAGTTAGGACACCCTAACCCTAATAATTAGTGTTGCCCCCTTTGGTTGATACAACTTCAGTGAGACGCCTTTTGTAGCCTTTTAACAGACTCTGACATCGATCAGAAGACAGTTTGCCCCACTCCTCAATGCAGAACTCTTTCAGCTGTGAGATGTTTGAGGGGTTTCTTGCATGTACAGCCCGTTTTAAGTCACCCCACAGCATCTCAATGGCATTAAGATCAGGACTCCGACTTGGCCATTCCGGGACTCTCCACTTATTAGTTTTTAGCCAGTCCTTGGTGGATTTGCTGGTATGCTTTGGGTCATTGTCATGTTGCAGCGTCCAGTTCCACTTCAGCTTTAATCGTCTCGTCTATGTTCGCTCTGGCAAACTTCAGTCTGGCCTTAATGTTTCTCTTAGAGAGCAACACCTCCCATGAAAGTCAAACTTGTGTAGATAGTAGTCATGCACTTTCACATGGACAGTAGCCAGAGCCTGCTGTAATTCCCATGATGTAATTTTGATGACTTCTTTGAGCATCTGGTGGTCTGCTCTGCGGGTAAATTTACTTGGACGGCCAGACCTGGGCATGGTGGCAGTTGTTTTGAATGTCCTCCACTTGTGAACACTTTTCTGGATGGTGGAATGGCTGATGTCAAATTCTTGACCACAATCATCTTTCTGAGGGCATAAGACAGTTCTTTAGATCTTATCACGGTGCTCACTTCAACACTTCAACAGTCAGGAGCACACCAAACTAAATCAGAGGTTTATATAGGGCAAGGCTCCTTTAAAATGCTGGTTAAAGATATATTGATCAGGTGCACCTGACGCGATACACCTGTGTGTGATTTTAACCATTTTAAGTGGGATAATATGTCGGGGTGCCCTAATTTATTCCTCACCAGAAATTGCATTCTTTTTAAATTACATTTCACAGAAAGTTTTATAAAGGCTTTTCTTATTTTTTAATTGTTTAGTTATATTATTTGGATCCCTCAGTATCATTAAAATTGGTATTAAATATCCATATGTCCAAATATATTTTAAAATATACAGGCTTTCATAGGGTGTCCTAATTTTCTCACAACTGTAGATATTTTCTAAATGTACATTTTGTTCTTACAGCATGAAAACCATCAAGTAATACTTATATTTAGTCATTTAGCAAACATTTATCCAAAGTGACTTGAATATTGGAATATGTAAGTATAATATGTAAATTGCTGGAAAATAAAGGAATGAGTAATATAGCTGATCCAGATGTGTTTGTATATTTTAATGAAATACTTTCAACATCCAGTCAAAATGTTTAATAAAAAGGGAAAGATGTATAGTTTACATTTTTCTTTTTTTTACATTTTTTGTAAACTGCAGCCTGGCTCTTCCCTGTTTCTTATTCTTATTCTGTTTCTTATTGATGAAGGGCTTCTTGCCAGCTTTATGGGACTTCAGCTTTGTTTCTATAGTCGCCTGTTATTAACTGTTCTAGCAATGCACTTCGCACCACTTAATGTTTCCCATCCCTTTTGAAGGTTACTTGATGTCATCCCCTGATTTATGAGGCACTTGTGGGATTAGATGACGGTCATCGCTGGCATTAGAAATTTGCTTCTGTTTTTGGTTAATGCCCATGTCTTCTGCTTCACCATGTTCTTGTGAACTGCTGTCTTACAATTCAGGGTAGCCTTCTGCCAGCCAAACCAGGGTTAAACCAGAATCTAACAATGCCGATTCTTAAAAAATATGGAAATGCCTCTTGATTTTTTCCAGAGCTATATAGAAACAATAATATGTTAAACTATATATAATAAAATAAAATTACAAACTAAAAAACACCATTGTTTCTAAGTCAGTCTCTTCAGGTGCACTTTTAACCAAAAATCAAAATAAAGGTCACTAATAGTATCATTGTCTGGTAATGCATAGTATGCTACAAATGCAAAAGATTGGGTTTAACGAAACATTATTCAGTTTTCCCCGCCCCTTTGTGTGGAGCGTACTTCAGTGTATTGCCTGTTGGCAGTAGGGTACAGAAGGCTGGTGCTAAATATAAAGTTCTTAATGTGAATCACCAAGAATATTTCAAGGCTTCATGCGTAAGTGCTCAGAAGGTTAGACCTAACTGATGAACTGATACGCACTTAATAAATATATACTAGTTACCATTGACAGTAGTTGGCAACACTGCTTAAAGTAAGTAGCTAAAGCCTGGTCATAAATTGAGAGGCATCTGGCTGCAGGAGGGCCCTGAGGCCCCAATACATCATTTCCGAAGACGTAGCTATGTTACAACAGGATCTGTTCTTTACGTTTCGTTGCTGTGCCTGTCATTCTTTAAACGTGTGTGAAGTCCGGCTTAATAATTTATAAATTAACGATTACGTCGTAATGTACATGTCGAACAGCTCTCCTAACTACAGGCAAGGCTTTGGCTTAAAGTATGTGTGTGAATAGTTGTAGATCACATAAAAAGATCTCATCTTAAACAGATTTGTCCATTTGCAGAATCCTCCTTTTATTTATTATTTCGCAGAGTCGATATGACCGCACTTTTCTAAACTAACCGACTAGTAAATAAGTGTCAATGGGGTCTGGCGCATCCTCCCGGAAGTCCAGTATCTCTTTTACTTAACAAGCTGAAAATTGACATGTTAAGGGTCAGTTTTTGTATGTGTGAATAATTTTCAGCTTGTTAACATTCTGTAAAATGTAAAATGGCGTCTTATGGAATGACGTTTTGGGACTTGAGAGTGGTCTGGGTGCTGACTGAGGACACCTGCTCTCAGGTCCCCCCTGCAGCCTGGTACTCATGCAACAATCGCTAAATGTCACTAGATGACTCCATGTGCTAATTATCATGTTGGTGATGTCATCGGATTGTTTTCGCATTGTGATAGTCAAATGGTGACAGCACTTCGCATATGTTTGCTTCTATCGTACTCTATGTGCTCATGTATACTGTATTTTAATATAACCAAATTCCCAATAAAGCTATTCTCATGTACATATATGTCCGCTAAGGATTTTCCAATAAGCCACTAGATTTGTGGGTTGTTGATTTTTTTGCAGAAAGAAAAACAATGTTGCTAAAGGGTTTATTAAAGTCACTAAATTTAGCAGAAAGGTTGCTAATTGGCAGCACTGCCATTAAGGTCCTTTTATTTTCCATACAGGTGACACTTGCATGTGCTAGTCCATGTATCCAGTGTTCATTTGATGTGTGACACATGCGGGTCCCCACACCAAATAAACGCAATACATACACAAGTTATAATATCAGCAAAAATTGTGGGGGCAGTGTAAGACCTAAATGTGGCATGCCATTGAATTAGTTTGCTGTGACTAACCAGTTGAGCTGCTGCTTGTCCTTGTGTAATTATTCTGATGTCATCATTTCAAATCGCATAATCCAATAGAGAATGAATGGTCACGGCTGGTTGCTTATTGTAGGGTAATTGTTTTTTAATTCCTTGCATTCATCACTGATATTCATTCTGTAACGTGCTGACAACTGTATTACACAATACAGAATATAAACATTGCCCAGCACTGCAGAAAGTAAAACCTGGGTACTATTATTAAATGTTATGAATGGATGATTTCATTTTTGTTGGTGTTGTTTTTCAATTCCTTTAATGTGCTGATAATAATGTTACAATGGCACTGATGATCAGTGTTTGTGCAAAGTTAAAAACTTAAGAATATGAATCAAGTTTGCTCTTATGGACATGGCTATTTTGTGTTCAAAAAGTTTGGTTCATTATATGTTATTTTATGTTCTAGGAATGTTTTTTCAGGTTTGGTTTTAAATATGTTATTTTAACACGTTCCCGTGACTTTCATTTCCAGTTACTGTTCTTTACATCAGCATTTTAAGAATGCCAAAGGAACATTAGTTATATGACATTACAGCAGATTGTTAAGAACCTAATGGAAGCGTTCCTTGTTAGCTAGGCGGAGACTGTCCCAGGCAACACAGGCAGTGTAAACACCCTGGAAAGTATTCCAGTCTATTCTGGGGCACATACAGACAAACAAGACACACACAAAGAAACCAAACACCCTAACTGGATATCCTCAGACTGTGGGAGGAAACCGGCACGGCCCTCGGAGAGCAGGCACACTCCACGCACATAGCAGGGTTTGAAATCCGGCACAGGGCGTGACATGAGCCTCGATGAGCCTGTCGGCCGCTGCTGCCTTTACTCTGCTGCCCCAACACACTACAGCGTAAAGAGTGACATTGACCACAGCCAAGCGATAGAACATCTGACCGAAGCCTGTGATTCTATCCAGTCCTGCTCGCTTGTCCAGGGTTACTCCCTGCATCTGTAGCCCTGTACTGTCCCCATATCTGTCTCTTCGATGCACACAGGTGTCTTGAGGGACTTCCGTGTCCTGAAATGGAATGTTATTTCATGTCATTGTGTGCTGTGCATTGTATATAGATGAAGAAATGGGTGATGGTGAATACAGTCTGGAGGTATATATAACTTAAGATAAAACTAAACGTTCGTAGGCCTTTATCTTAAAAATACATTTTTACGTAAAGAAAAAAATAGCAAAGAAAAAAAAACACCTTTGAACTGTATTATAGATCCATCCTCATAAACATAAGAAGTTGGTGATTCTTCTCCCTTCACAGCCACAAAACCGTTTGCTTCTGCATGCAACAGTTTACCATAGTCACAAATTAAAGTTTTTCAGTGTACATAAAACAACAAATGCAAGAAGATATGCAATAAAAGATATGTCTTCCTTTGCTCTGGAAGCTTAATGATCCCTGAAAACATGAATAAGGCCAGTTGCTCGATAAATAAATAATACAAAATCAATAAAGCAAAATAATTTAACTATTCTACATTAATAGATTGGATTTTGCTGATGCAAATATGTTAGAAACTATGTATCCTGAGCAAGGACACCATGCAAGCCAAATTTCTGACAGGGCAGCTCTAACAGTGATGCAGCTTCCTGTAATTTCACAGGTCTGACACTTCATTTTTTATGCTGAAATTTTTCTCTGCATCTCAACCTGGAGAAAAATGGAAATCAGTGTTTTGCTACTTATAACCTGTGATAGTGGTGGTAAAAACTCAAAAAATCAACTCTTCCTCTCTGTTTTTCTAAACATACACTGTCCTGCCTTGCCCTCTGCAGCAAGCTCTCACTCCCTGTAGGAAGTGGTCTTCCTAGGTTTCAGAGGGATTATTAAACACATTCAATATCGAATATTCAATATTGTTGAGACAACAATGTCCATCTATCTTCCTGACAGGGAGTGAGATTTCTGCGCAACACCTCTGAGCAACCCAGATGTTTTAGACCACACCATCCCCACTTTTGCATGCATCACTCTTCATCCAACGCTGTCTTTGTGAGGACCTAAGTCATTACTATATCTTGATTTTATAGCCTGAAAAAATGCACACTGCCATTTAATTTGAAACGCTACATTAGATCACTTAAACATCACTGATTTCTTGAAATGTTTGCTGTTGTACGTTTCAGGCCTTAAGGAGTAAACAACTCTCCTTTTCTTGGAGTTGATTAACCAGTCTTTAAAAGACATGTAACGGTTTTATAGTGTGATTAGATTCATTGTGTTCCGACAAAGCCTGGAACATTGAAAGTCACAAAAATATTAAATAGTTAGCAATCACAGATAAGATGAAAACGGGAATGGAAATGAAAAACAGGACTGGTGTTACTTCTAAGAAGGCTACCATTAACCGCGTCCTGGCACTGAGGTTCTCATCGAGCGCAAATGTGAATATCAGCAGAGTTTCTTTGCAGCCTTTGTCGATCGTCCTTTTTGCGCACACACACAATCTTTCACACATGCAGATCCCTTAAAGCTATAGACGCCCTTTTTTACAGTAATAGCTTTATTTTGAACATGTAGTATCATTATTTAATTATGATATTAAACAATCATGGTGACTTGTTGTAAACGTAAATATTGCATATTAACATTTCCTTTTTCTTTAGTGTCTGTTATCTGGGAAATATGTCCTGAAAAATGGTGAGTACAGTCCTGGAAAATTGCCTTAGATGTAAGCATGTGCAATAACATATTATAGACGTACAGTATATACCCACACATTCACTCACAAACATTTATGTCAGTTCTAAATTAAATTTTTTCAATTTAACGATCTCACTTAACCACAAATAGATGGTACATAGCAGTTTTTTGTTTTTGAAGGAAGATTGGGACTGAGGCTATAATATTCAGGGCTATTGACCTGAGTGATCAAACTCATAGTACATAGCAAAATAAATTTTGTAGTCTTCCTCAGATCTGTCTTGAGACACAATCTTACAGTATATCTAAACTCTGCGGGCCATTGCTTTGACTTGGTTTTTGCTATGATGGGACCATTATATAGACAGTTGTGTGCCTTTCTAAATCATGTCCAATCACTTAAATTAACCGTAAGTGGAATGCAAAAGAATATGCAGAAACATTTCAGAAATGATAAGTTGAAATAGGATGTATCTGAGCTGCTTCAACTGTCATAGGAAAGAGTCTGAATACATATTTCCAATGTGATGGTTCAATTTAAATTTTTTTAATAAATTTGCGAAACTTTCCAAAATTCTGTTTTGGGTTTGTCATTATGTGGTATTCAGTTAAGACTGAGGAGGGAAAAAATAAATTGAAACAATTTTAGCGTAAGGCTGCAAACATAACAAAATAAAAAAATGAAATGGGTCTGAATACTTTCTGAATCTACTGTATACAGTGATCCCTCGCTACTTTGCGGTTCACTTATCGCGGATTCACGACTTCTCAGGTTTTTAAATATACAGTAGTAGTAGTATTTCCTAGTCTAAGAACAACACAAGTTTAGTGACTACGTGCGTTATAGC
>JABFEB020000124.1:8397278-8422591 GCA_019775895.2 Stomatorhinus ivindoensis | reverse complement strand
AACAACATGGCTGGACTTTGTTATACTTTTATAAAAGCCCCCCCCCCCCCGACACACACACACACACACACACACACAGCTTCCCTGCATAGTTCTTAGTTACCTAGGTGATTTGTAGTAAGTGTATCCTGACTCTTGTGTAGTTTTACTTGAAGGTCCCTGGGTTAAGAAAGAAAGAAAAAGTCATTCAGTTTTAAGGCTACGATCAATGGCCCTCCTGAGGCATAGTGTCATAATTGCTGCTGTTTCTCTCACTAAAGAAGGTAGCTGCTGAAGTGACTGATGCCTGTTCTGTTTACAAAGCTGACCGCTCCCCCTGAGATGTAGCTTGAATGTCAAATTATTCATGCTTACTCTTTAATTGGTGTTCAGGCGTACTAGTTAATTGATCGAGTCTGTATTAATGTCATTTTGCTCGAGTGTCTGTCTTTCTGTATATGTGAGCATGGAATTAATTACTATTTTTATTTAACTGAAGTGTATATTGATTCTATTTGTCACATTAACTGATGCTAAATATACTGTAGTATATGATCAGGCTTGTATTTGCCTGCATTTTCCATTTATAAGGTCTGAGGGTTTAACTTCCCTACAGATTTGTTGGCTGCAACCAGGTCTCTCCCACAGTCGTGAAAAGCCCCCCAGACTCAGACCAGGAAAATCTATTGGAGTAAAAAGTTGCTCCACCTTCTAACATCACTCCACTTTATTTGATTTCACAATTTATTTATGTACTCTTTACATTCTTTATATTCCATGTTGTTTCTTGCTGCACGTTGACAGTCTAGTGTAAAATGTATGTGTAAAGTTTCATATGTACATATTAAATCATCTTGAATTGCCTTAAATGTCATATGTTATACTTGGGCAATTCCATCTAGATAACTTGCTGGTATGTTTAGCGTACTTGACCAATAAAGATCTTTCTGATTCAGCTTCTGTGCTCATGTAGTTTGTTCTGAATTAAGATTTCATTCATGCGGTATAAGATTTAATCACACCGTACCCATTTGTCACATGCTTTGCGGGGACTCATTGTGTTATTACAGGTTGATGCAGAGGGTTAAGTGGCATGCACTATTGCCTCTTACCACTAGGGGGTGGAATTTGAGCCACATAGTGTGTGTAGCCTACGATGAACTGGCATCCTATCCAATGTGAACCCCAGCTGCAGGGCGCCCATGAGTCTGTACTGGAAAAGTGCCTGAAGGATGGATGTATGTGGATGGGTGGATCATCTTGTGTTATGAAAAGAAGAAAACTCAATGGCCATTAGGAACTCAAATAGACGAGAATGTATTTGAAGTGTTACATTCATGGATGGTACAGATATGTATGTGTATGGAAAGTGGATTTAGTAGAGATACATCCCAAATAAGGTTCAGGGGTTTGAGTGGGCCAAGTCCCTCTGATCATGGGCCCTTTTGTTGGTTCAGGATGAGACCGGAGCAGTGCTGGTCAGCCCATTTAGTGAGACTGGGGTTGCCTATGGCGCCACCTTCTGAGGTGGTGATTGGCTGATTTCGCAGCTGATTTCGCAGCTGATTTCGCAGCTGATTTCGCAGCTGATTTCGCTTTGTCTCGCTTTGATCCAGGGGCTGGTAGATGAATCGTCCTAAGGCTATGTTTTCTGGAAACGTACTCCCCCCAATCGCGTGACAACAGAGAGATTGGATGGCCTGGCACATTGATTTGACTGGAGCATCAGAGGGTGACTCTGAAATCAAAGGATCTGTGTAGGTGAGCCTCTGTCTGTCTGTCGGCCTGTCTGTCTGTCCATGTGTGCGTGTCTGTGCATCTCGTTCTGCTTTTTTTCCCCATTTCTTCAAAGTAGTCAATAACCCTGACCCCATGTCAGTTCCTTGAAGGCTGGAGTCTTTATAAATCTGTAAATGCATGCCGTGCAACACACACAAACAACAAAGTGGCATTTCTGTCTAAAACAAACATTAAAGCCATTAAATCAGTGACATCTTTGGCGAGGAACAGGATAATAGACGTGTTGAAATTCAATATGAAGACAGAGAGCATTCTCAAGTAAGCCCTGTAAAGAGCTCAGGCGACATGTGAAATACACTAAAACCAAATATTTACTTCAGGAGAGGCATTTAAATTCTGCAACAATTACGAGACAGAGGGTCAAAAAGCCTTTGGGCGTTCTTACAATTACAGTCCTGGAGTAGTTATGCAGTGAGGTTCTTGTGTGGAATAACAGAAAAAGTGAGAGAAAGAGAACCAGTGTTTCTATAATGACAGAGGCTTTTTGAACCTCGGCCAGGGGGAGTTCAGGGCAGCTGCTTGCTGTAGCATCGCAAGGACCTCAGCATGTGTTTCACCAAGAACTCTCCAGATGCCCCCTTCTCATTCAGAAAAGTGAATTAACAGACACATTTCATTGTCTCCACAGACTAAGTGTGGTCTGCAGTGTTTTTGCGTGCACTATTCTGTCAATTCTGTTTTCATAAGACTAGCAGACGATATAGGAAGGCCGAAGCGGTACTCTTGAGAATTTCCTGGTTAAGAAAATGGAATTGGCCATATGGAGATAAGTGATACAAAGAAAATGACTTCAGAGAAATATAGACGCTCATTTCACAAAAGTAACATAGCCATAAGAAACCTCTTGATCATAGTTTTGTCATCTTTAAAAAAAAACTGAATGCTTCAGTGTCACTACAACTTACAGGGCCTTGGTATCCAAAGACGTGGTCATTTTGTTTAGCTTAATAATTACTTGATATGCAGTCATTTTCAGTTTGGTCATGGTGGTACTGGTGTGGGAGGGTCCTAAGGGGAAATTCTTGCTAGTACTACAAGGGCCAATGACTGGGTGAACAGCGTAGCCATAGCAATAAATCACATCTACTACTGTTATTATAAAGGGATTTAAATATCAGCTAAATATCAGTGTGGAATCCAGCACTAACCTCATGGCTAAAATTGCATCTATTGTACCTGTAGATATACAGTACAGGCAGCCATCGACTTACATAAATCTGAACTTATGTGAAAAAAATCTGTGATATACAGAATTTATGGACACACTAACACAATAAAGTGACATAGTAAAGTAAGTAAATTTACACTTCTCATTTATTTATTGTCTGTTCTTTAATACATATTACTAGTCTATTTTTGACTTGCATGTACAATAAGGTGTCTTGAATGGTACCGGACCGATAATGTTACTGTTGTGCATTTTTATGATGACCTGTTCTGTTCAAGCTCATGCTGGTTATACTGGGATGAAACTTCTGTAAGTGTGGAAGGAATGAAGTAATAGGGTCGGTCCATCTGCAGCTTGTGCAGCATTGCCGTCTGGGTGCTGCCAGTGGTCCAAGAACATCCTGTAAACATTTATGATAAAACTTAAGGACTGATCTCTTAATGTAGAACTTTCATTATGCAGTCTTGTAGGTACATTGTATGCATAGCAGACATAGTCATTTCGAATTCATTTGGATTATAACAGCATTCTGGATATATTTAGTTGTCTTTATTGGGAATGTTTGGCAAATCAGAAAGTCTGGCACTTTTCTCCATTCATATTCTAAATTATTATCCTGGTCAGGATCACAGGGGGTCTTGGGCCTATTCTAAGCAGTTCAAGGTACAGAGCTGGGATCCACCCTGGACGGGATGTCAGTCCATCTCTGGGCAGGTACATACACACTTAATTACACACTATGTGTAATGTAGACGCCAATCATCCTGACTACATGTTCGGGTTGTGAGATAAATCCCAGAGGAAACCCGATATGATACGGCAAGAACATGCAGACTATACCCGCACAGCGAAGCTTGAAATGCACAGCTTTTAAGAGGGGGGGGATTCCCTATTGGCCACAAGCAACCATCACCCTAGGGGTGTATGGGGGGCTGAATAAATTTTCTGAGTGGGGCCTCAGAAAATACAAGCCTGCACCAATAATTTGTGAAAATTAATAAAAATTAAGGTTTACTCTGTTAATCTGGTAAATGTATAAGAATTAAGTCTGCAGAAATCTGGTCCAGTAAGATGGAAATATAGTTAAACCTAGAGGATTATTTGTGATTCTCCTTATTCCCACAAAAGTCTGACAGATGAGTAAGGTCAGAGTGCAGCCTAGGGTCACATGCTGTACTTTGAGTTCAGCTAATGACTCGTTCTCCTTGTATGATAAAGTGGTTGCACCATTTAAAGGGTATCAAAATGATCAAAGAGTAAGCAGTTTTAGGAGAGCTTTAGGAATGGATAGCTGGTAATATGTGTGAGATTTTTTTCCATGGTTGTTTATTTCTCAGGCTCTTTTGCGATCTTTTACAGACTTTTGGGTAATGGGTCGCTGGAGGCTGCTGATGTTACGGCGGTACATGACGAAGGAGGATAAGGAAGGACAATTCATGGAGCGGCTGATGACAAACAGGGTTTATTAACAAAACAGAACACAAAAAGGGGGAACCAGAGATTAAAAGATCCACGAGGTATCAGGAACAAAACAGGAAAAGTAATAACTAAATAAACGGGATCCACAGAGTAACACCACTAGCGAACTGAGCAAGACTGGGAACCATCTACAGTTAAAACACTTAGTAATAACTACAATGACTGACTGAGTAACAGAACAAAGCCAGACACTTAAATACACTGAAAACAAGGACTAACAAAGGCAGATGTGGGCTACATACAATTAGGGACAATGAGGAGCAGGTGAAGTCAATTACAGCAATTTCAAACGCCAAGGGAAACTTAAACAAGGAAAACAGAACATTATACATCCAGGGAGCAGGGAGTAAACAGGGGGGGCTGTAATAAATGAAGCAAACATAAATAAAAGGTTATGGTCGGGACTGGCCTCTGGCTTGGTGGCCCAAGGAGTACAGAAACACACTGTGTGTACTGTGGGGCTATAAGTCAGAAGAGGGAACAGGATGGCCAGCGACACCTACTGGCCAAATGGTGACAAGACATGTGGGACAGGACGAGGTGACCACTGATAATGACAGCAGTGGCTTTTTCAGACTGCTGGGTTGATAAGTCACTCTGTGACTTCATAAACAAAATGGCAGATTATTGCATAGTTGCAGACCACAGTTAGCAGAAAATATTCAACTATGTATTAACTGATTAATAACATATGTTTTTATTACAGTTTGTATTTTTCAACGGTTTATACCTCTGAAATACCACCATACAGCTTTGGTTTTAGACTTAAACTGAGGCTGCCTCAGCAGGGAACAGAAGCCCAGCTGCATTCTTGCAGCAGTAAACTTATTTAACCCATATTTTTTTTTCAGTTTCCGTTTTATTAATCTGATTCAGCAATTTATTTGACATTTGCCATTGACCCCTGGAGGTATATATTTTTTACACATCTTTCCTTATATTCTACCTACAGGTATCTATTCATTTTCTGATATATTTTCCAGGTTTTGAAAGTGTTATATTTCTGTTACGTTTATCATAACTAATATTTTCTTTTTAAAGGATTTTTTGTAGGCAAAGGAGGGTTCTTAGATCCCTAAGATTTTGCAAATGATTTACATCAAATGTTTTGCTTTTATATACCTTAATTGTCTAGTCTGCTAATCAATGCTCTCAATGTTGTCTTATCAAGATGAAACAGCAGCATTTAGCCTGATAAGCAGAACACATTTTTTAAAGGTAGCCCTGGCTGTCGGAGAAGTCAGTACTTTCAAATTAAGCACATAGAGCACATCCTTATCTCTGTCTGTATGGGGTCTATACTGACCCATGCTCATAATTACTTTTTCTTATATTTATATGCAGAGGAGGACATTTCAATACTCTGTGACTGTGACTCTTCATTCTCAACTGGTTGATTGAAACAAAATCCTGGTTTGGATTTTTACTTTCTGGACCTGAAATGTCCACCTCTGTTTATATGCTCAGATTTCACTAAGCTGATGCTCTCAAGTGGTAAGTGTATCTATTACTTTCAATCGATGTCCATTATTGCTACTACTGCAGTTTATTAACTTTCAAACACATAGGAATCATTACATGATTTTTAATTTTGCATATTTTTATTTTGCATAATAAAGATGTCCTCCATACAATTCCCGATCTAAGGTACACTGACCGAAGGGCAGATTAAGGAGATGGAGAAGGGCTTTGATGGGCTTGCAGCCTGGAGGTGGTGACGACTGCATTTCCCTGAACTATGAAAATATTATTTAATTGACTGAGGTCCTTTTCACTCAGTGGAAATCACCAGTGTTGCTATCAGGGAGCTGAAAGAGGCTTAAAAGCTTGTGCGCGACTGAGAGGAGTGATACAGGAAATTATTTCTACTCTAGTACTCAATTTCCTATCAGGACACACCAAAGCCTGAACCACCAAACTTATTAGCAGGTGATTGATCCTGGGATAAAAACGGCGCCAGCAGAGGAGCCCCTGCGAGACAGAAAGGGAAACCCCCTGTGGAGCTCAGAGGAAGGGCTGCTGCTGTTCTGCATTGTTCATTTCATTTGGCTGTTTGTCTTCCATCATCCTGTTCTATTCATCGTAAAATCTTATTTTTTTCTGTTAAATATGTCCTTTTCCTGTTGTTCTATTTGGTTTATATTATAATAAGCCCTGTTTTTATCTCTACGCATCCTTTCTTCATCCTCTTTGATTGATAAACAAACAACCCCAAACGACAGGCTTAACTCTGCTGTTGCGGAATATCAGCATCCAAATGTTGTTCAGTTATACAAAAATGTAGCACTTTGAAAAAGAGGCTATGTCAGAACATGTTACTCAAGACTGAATAAAGAGGCAAAAGTACAAATTCACCAAACCAATTATATCTGAAATTGATGTTAAAGTTAATTGGATTTAATACAAGCTGACATATTTTCTTTTTATGCCAAGAGCAGAATAGCTTAAGAGCTGTGGTTTGAAATATGAATAACAAAATGGACATGCTATTTTACACTACACATAGTAATATACTTCAGTATGTTTAGTTTTAAGTGGGGCACCCTGGTGTCCAGTTAAGCACTGGAACAAAATATAAGATGACAGCTCGATTTGTCACCTCTGTCAAGGTTTGCTTCCTGGCCTTGTAAATTAACTATCCCTGTCAGAATCTTTCCCTTTGTCATTCTGTTTAATGCAGCAAATGACACTATTTTTACCTATTTGTTCCAGAAAGCACTAGGATGCTGTTATGAGCCATATCTGATCATATGTATGCATTACGCCTATAAGTTATTAGTAGTCTCTACCTCCCTGGTTTATGCAAAGTTTTTACCAGTCAGAGATGGAGAATTTGCCATTTCCAGGAAAATTCACTGCAAAATCATGTCAATCTTCCATCTCTTCCCTTCACTGTCTGATGCCAGTGGAGACCATCAGTACTGGCTTTCCTGTCCGAACGGAATCCTCACCATACGGGGTCCGGCTCAAATCACCCCCTAATGGCCCTGCTGTCACTGCCATGGGGCACGTCCGTGCTGTCTTATCTAACACCACTCTGCAAAAGAGGATCATACATGATTTTCCATGCTATATATTTTTCTATATAATACTTTTAGTTATGCTTTGAAGAAATTTATTGCTAAGTATATATAGAAAATAAATGCTATTCCTGGTGGTAATAAAGCCCCATTTACCCAGGGAGACACTGAGCGAGGGGCAGTGAGGGCAGAAAACAGTGTGTCCAGAGGGCAGAAAACAGTGTGTCCAGAGGGCAGAAAACAGTGTGTCCAGAGGGCAGAAAACAGTGTTCAGAGGGCAGAAAACAGTGTGTCCAGACGGGTGACGGGCTCTGAGTCATAGCAGTAATTACCTTGTTTCGCTGAATGTGAGAGAAGCAGTCTTCTAGCCAGCTAATGCTGCAGGCGTGCACTTGACTCCCTCATGTTTTTGCTAAAGTGCTTCCTGGCTTCACATCTACATCCCTGGCCTTTCGGTTCATCGTGAAAAGCGCAGGCTCGCGGGCTCGCAGGCTCTTAAGCACTGACGCCTTTTTTCGCCTCGCTTTCCGCATCGAGCGACCCTGAACAGTCAGTGGTTTTGTTTTGTATCAAAAGAGGCTCCGTCCCACGTGTGACCGGAAGCAGGAGAATGAAAAAGCAGGGACAAAGCAGAGCGTCCTGTTTTTGATTCTATTTTGGTCGAGAAGGTGCCATTTTTAGTGGAAGATGCTGTGAAGCTGAGGCTAACTTCCTGCTCGATGCAACAGCACCTTCACGCTTCCCACTCTTACAGATCCCATAAATGGTGTTTATTGCGTTTTTTACAATGCCCATTAAAGCAAAGCGTATCTCCCATTTATACTTAAAAGGCAGGCTAAAGGTCAGCTATCCCCTAAATATGTTCCATTTCTCTTACTGACTTTTCATTGCAGTTTTGCATTTTGCAGCTTGCTATGCTAATGTAGCTATGCTGATGTGGTAAACATTCATATACACTTAAAGCTCTGTGTCTGTCCCTCCTCTACCTCTGCTGGCAGTCTGTAACTCAGCGGGGTAGGAGCTCTATGCCTCTGCCCAGATGAGATGGGAAGTGAACATTTTTGTCCAGTCTGCCTTCTGGCCTGCCTGATTGGCCAGCTTGATGATGAATCTTATCATCAAACGCAGTGAGCTCTGACCTTGTTTGAATCGGTGCAGACATCAACAAGACCTTCAGATTTGATGATTCAGGATTATCTTTCAGAGGTGCTCTCCTGTCAATGGACTGTACATCACATCTGCTCCTCCATCCACTTTACATCACTTACATCCATTTTGCAGGCTCCTTCATCACAGCAAACTCATGAAACTCGTAACCAGAACTTTGCCATATTTCAAGTTTTCAGGGGTGCCGTGGGGCTCAGTGTGAGGCATTAATCGGAAGGATGCTTGTTCAAATCTCATGATTGGTAGAGTAGCCAAGACTTAATTCTTATCCAGACATGATTATGCAGTCATGTCTAGTAAGCTGCATATATTCCTATCATCAAAAGAGTGATTTCACTGTTGGTGCCTGAAATGATGCCCTTACCACATGGTTGCTATGGTGGCTGACTGACGTTGCTTTGTACGTCATTTTGGATAAAATTTTCTGCTAAATAAATTAATGTAATTGACAGAGCCAAGTCAGGTGATGGGCGACGAGCCTGCTCTCTCTTCTCCTGTTTCTTCTTCGCAGTCTTCATGTAAGACTGAGTTTCCTCTCCTCTCATGAGCCGCGTCTCCGGAGTCTGACTTAGCCCTCTGCTGCCGGCCTTCCCTGACCTGGGTCTCTGTGTTTTGTTATCGTTCCTCCCAGCAGGTTTGCGAATCCCATCCTCGCTCCCACAGTGACCTTATCCCTCCCTCCTATGCTCACTTACTTTAAAGAGTCACAGAGTTACTTTAATTAGACATAGATACGCCTTTGTTTTTTCCATGCCTCCCTTCAGCAGTTAGAGTTAAGGGCCACGCCCAGGGACCCTATGGCAATGCCATTAGACTACCAGCCTGGGGATTTCAACCCACATAAATGAGTCAGAGCAATCATGACACCTGCCCTTTTGAATAGATAAATGTCATTTATAGAGTTATGCTTTTTTTTTTTTAATTCATGTCATTCAGCAAATCATGCATATACTTATATGTGCTCATGGGCATTATTGTTTCAGTAAGTGCCCCTTTAAACTGTTTTTTAGTTATTTTCCTTTAGTTTGCAGAGGCCATCGACGTTTAGCACCTTCTTCAATGTTACACTCACTGTCCTTTTTCATTTGAATGCAAACATGGAAAAAGGTCCAGCTAATTGAGCTCTTAATCATTGTAGACACTTGTGTTACCCAAGGACTCTCGAGTAAACTGTGGCCTGCTACACCTCCTCAGATCCTACAATTAAAGCGTGAATGACATTCCTGCTGTTGTCTCATTTCTGTGGACTTTAGGGTTTTTATATAGCAGGCTTAATGGCCGCCCGTTTATAAGTATGAGCCGTCCATAAATGGGACACCCATAACCCAGGGACTGCCCGTGTCTGCCCTGCTTTAGACTGCCATCCTGTCTGATGCGTATCCCTGTCTTGCCCCCTAGGCTGCTGCCCTCCTAAATAGGCTCACGAGAAGCATGTATGACACCTTTCCACACACAGTCAACCGCTGTCTGGCCTCTGTTCTCTCATTGGCTTTATAAGCTTAATGGCACATATTCCACAGCTGTTTGCATCCTACATCTGGTTGTCTCGCCTTTATTTAAAAATCGACATGTTTATTTATTATTTGCACATCTCTGTTCTGTTTCTGCCACTATTTTTATTCCATTTATTGTTTTGTGTATTTTTTGTCTTGATTGCATGCTTAATTGTGCTCTTCATGCCAACACCTGCACCAAAAAAAAAAATCCCTTGTACATTTTGTACTTGCTAAGTAAAAGGATTCTGATGCTGTGATGCCCGGGATTGGCAATATCCGCATGGCTAAGCACTGGATACAGGGTCGGGGGATGAATAGATGAACATATGGCCTCTATTCCAAGTAACACTGGTAGCTTAAAGTAGATCTTAATTATTCATCTGAGTTTTTTTTTGCTATAACCCCCCAGATTAAGAGCCCTGCTGAAGGTAATAACAGCTCTTCATTTTTACAAGGGGTCTGATTAGCCACTGCACCCCCTGGTGCCCAGCGTTGGCTCTGAGGTCTGTTAGCCTGCTGGCACACAGGGTCAAACCAGAGCCCATGTCTCCACTTCAGTGCTTTTTGACACCTCTGAAGGCACCGTCCCGTGGCCACCTGTCACTCTATCCCAGACGCACACAGTGGGAATGTAAAAAAAAGCAGATCTCATGGTGTGGGAAGACCGGCAAGACGGAGGAGAAGCTCACGTTTGAGCATTACATTAAAGCAAAAGATAACAACAGAGAACGGAGCCTCATCCATCACTGTCACGGGTGTCACTGCAAGGAGGAGTCCCTCTCCTGCTATGCAGTGACTCCGTTTTTGCCACAGACATCCATTTGAAGGCTATTTTTCTCTCAGTATGCTTACTATACTTTATTTTTGGTTATCATTTCTGAAGTGCTCTTAGTTCAAGGACTTCGTAGCTGAAGATTAACATTACAGTATGATTCTGCTTATGCATCTTTACTGTTGCTGTTATTATTGTTGCTGCTGCTTACCATAACCACGACACCTGGCTGGTCTTGGGTGAGCTATTGTGTCTCCATGGCGATTGATTAGCCAGATACTCACAAACACTAAAGGTAATCTTGAGGGGAGCACTTCATTAGTACTTCAAGAGAGCCATCTTGTTGGATGTCAGATGGAGCTGAGAGAGATGGAGGCTTGCTCCCTGGGATGGAGGTGCTATTTTCTCTTTATTGTTTTTTTTTGGGGGGGGGGGGGTAGGGTATTTTTGGGGTTGTGGATTTTTAGCTTTCAAAATGCCTTTCATTTTGTATACTGCAAATCTCATTACCTTCAAAAAAATTGCCTTCTGTTGTGATGACCGTCGAACAAATGTTCTTGCCTAATTGTACAATTCCATTATCCATCTTATCTGAGCTGTGCAAGCAGAGCAGCCCTTATTCACTCTTTACACCATCTGTCATTTTTGCATCTGTGAATGATTACTACATGTTCTCCTTTATAGGAAGGATGCAACTTCTAACGGTCCTCACGCTGGCCCCATCCACCCCACAGTCCAGCTTCAAGCCATGGACCATATGATATCCACAACTCACTGCGACACATCAATAAAGCTTCGTGAAAATGAGTTCGTTAACCTTCCAGCAGAGCTCCCAAATTAAGTGCGCTTCGGATTCAATGTGAAAAGCCACGGGTGGGCTTCCGAATCCACTTCACTGGTCACGCTGGTTAGAAGATGGAGTCCTGGTGGCTGTTGGATAGGCACATGCTAATGACTTTAGCATATCTTTAGCACATTTTATTTCAGTGAAATAATACCTAACCAGATTACATACATACCCAGGGATGTGTCTTGGGTGTATATTGTCTATTAAGGCATTATTAATATTCATTTTTCCCACAATAAGATCTCCTTCCCCGAAGTGTTTTCTTCTGTAGTTAATGTTATATCAGCAGTCGTCCATGCCAGTGTACAAGATATTAAATAAACACAGTTCAGCGGTCGAACATAAACACTCATCCCGATAACGACGAATACATACCATATCAGGGAAAAGATCACATTCACTTCATGCAACAGCTATCACAAGAAAACTCTCGCCAAATGAATTACAGGAGAGAGTTTTGTAAATTTGCCTTTGTGACCGCACAACCACATGGAATACCTTTCATAACGGCAATTTTAATAAGACCACACAAATTCATTACACCAGAGACATGATTTCCCCACATAAAAATGCAGAAGTTTATTCAACAACGTAACAGGGCAGGTTAAAACAATTACATAGCCACACTGACTGGCATTGTCAACGTCTGCCCCTTACACACATACACACACACAAACATAAAATACATTAAAAGCCACGAATGAACAAGGAGCACTGAGGAGCAGCACTGAGGAGCAGCACTGGGGAGCAGCACTGAGGAGCAGCACTGAGGAGCAGCACTGAGGAGCAGCACTGAGGAGCAGCACTGGGCCTCACTGCGGCCCGCTGGAAAGAGGGCACCTTCCACAAACTACATGTCACTCATGAACACACCTCTCTAGAGCAAACTAGTGCAACACAATATGGACCCTCCACCCCATACGACTCTGCTGCCCACTTCAACCCCGCTGCATCTCTACAATAAAGCACAAAATAAACGAGAACAAAAGAAACTGCCCCAGCGCCGACCCACGACAAACGACCGCGATCCTCCCAATCGCACCTTCGGAAGGGCAGCCAAACCAAAGGCACAAAAGTTCAATGCAAACAAACCAGCAGAATCGCCAGGGATTGCAAGATGGAAACCAAGGGAGCAGCAATCACTCCCGCTGCTATGTGCAGCTGAACCAACAGGCTGAAAACGCTGCACTGAAAGCAGAGGGAAGGGGACACCGCAAGCGTCACAGGCTTGCTCACTCGGCAAACACCGTTACTGCGAAATGGAGGCACCCAGCGGCCGATATACTCCCAATGTGGCACAAGCTGGATGCACTTAATGACAGACAAGTTTCCTTTGCCCATGCTACCTTAAGCAGCTGCAGAACCCTGCCACCAGTACAGAAACTGAACTTCCCAGTACCACATACACGTCAGCAAAACGTATCGGTTGAGCTAATTCTCCCACGCGCTTATATGGCCTCACCTAGCTCTGCCCCCCCCCAATCTAAAAGCAATCCGACCAATAAACCCTGATTAGAATACTTAGGTATGCACCTTCGTATGAAAAACAGTACCCAATACTTTGAGCTGTCACACTTATTTATCAGATGCTTTTATCCAAAGCCACCTACGGTTGAGGAAGTGGCATTAACTGGTCCCTGGAGCAATTGGGGGTTACGGGTCTTGCCCAAAGGCCCAGTGGTGACATTACACTGCTGCCCTGGAACTTGAACCAGTGACTTTTCAATCACAGACACAGGGGCCTGTTCAATAACAGAGTACCTCTACAAAAGTAAGAATTGGTTCATCTTGCACAAAGCATGCAGAAGCAATGTCTTTGCTGAAAAGGAAAAGTCAGCAGACGATGATGTGAATCCTTCACTCGGGATGGGAAAAGGTTAAATTCTAACATTGATATCTGAGCCATTTGTAAGGGTCATTATCAACATGATTCTGGCGAACATCAACCTGTGCCTGTAAAATTTTTAAAAGCCCAACGTATGTGAGATCGCTTTAAATATAACAGTGCAGTCAGAACTTTATCACGATTATCACTGTTTTGATTTTTAAGACTGCAATATCAATCAAACCCTAATTCTTTACAACTTATTCTACTGGGGTTCATACATGTCAACAGCTGGGCTCCTACGAAGACAAACACCAGATGGTTAAAAGCTAAGTGTTTCATTGCCATAGAGATGAATTAGTCCAAGCACAAAAGACCTTCTCCTCTTTATCTCCAAAAATGCAGCACCATTTCAATCTGACCAGGAACAGTATCATGCCAGTATGATGATAGCTGGAATGATTTGATTATTGGTTTACGATATTTTCATGATTATCATGAACATTCATCCTTTAATGATCATGTGGCGGCTTGGAGCCCATCCCAGGTAGTACAGGGCACAAGCACAAGGTGGCGCTAAACTTTGGTTCAGGTGCTAGTGAGTAATAATCCAATATCCATGCATCCATCCATGATTCCATCCATCCTTTGCTGCTTATCCAGATCCAGGTCACGGGGGTTTTCTGCCGCTTGTATCTGTGATTTAATCCATTCAGTCACTATCCAGATCTCATGACCATAGTTGAGTGTAGGAACGTAGATCGAACACTAACACTGCACTGTCATAAGTAAAAAAAAATGCAAAAAACCTTAGGCAGTCAAAAAGATGTTTAAAGCTATTTTAAGTATATATTACTCTAAAAAAAAAAAAAAACACGGTTTAACATGTTAGCAAATTAGCACAATATATGCTAGCAAAAATTTCTTCTGTTCTCCAAACAGTTACTGATATTGTGTTGGATGGCTAAATGAACATCGCTTCAGTTCCAGAACCACCAGCTCATTTAATTAATTAATTAGACTAAAAGGTCGATCAGGTATTGATTGGCCATATGAGGTTTGCTAGTGGACAAAAAAATATGTGGTGCGTTGGATTCTTTCTACAAATTCTGGGGTGATTTCAGAAGAGTGGCAGCTGTTATAGCTGCAAAGGGGGATCAACTCTATGTTGATGCCTATGGACTTATAATGGGATGTCATAATATTTCCTGTTTGCTTTGGGCCGGAAGTGCAATAGTAGATGCAGCTTCCTCAGAAAATAAAAAATAAAATAACCAACCCAGATACACATTTCTAGCCGTATAACTGCCCAGGTGTCCTAATATATAGTTGAGTGTGTCCAGGCCCATTTCAAGATATAAAAATACTAATCATGAAAGTGTTCCAAGGCATCATAAACCCTATTCTATTACCACTTTGAGGACACAGTTTACTTAAGGCAGCATTAGACCTGCGTGATGCACCATTGAAGTAATGCTAAAATGTAGCTGATGAAAACTGCCGATAAAAAATCCCGCCGCTTCATCATCTTACAAACAAATCCCGACAAAGTCTCAGACCACCTCATTAAATAAACAAATTATAAAATTAGCTACTTCTGGACATGCACTGCTGAATCCTCGTTAACTGTGGCCCAGCCCTTGATCACTGGCCTGGAAAGTAATGCCAGCTGGAATTTTTTTGTCCAATCATATTTGTTAACCATCTCCATTTAGAAAATGTGTTACAGACGCTAATGAAGGGGAATAATAGCAAGAGACAGGAGCGTCTCCAGAGCTGTTATGTAAACTGAAAATTGTTTTGTGCAGGGCCCATTAATTATGCAATAATAACCTGGGTTTGGAGGGAGGGTTCACATGTGTTACAAAAAGGGAACAGTACAACTTTGTTAATTGCAGCAGATTGGCAATAATCAGACTGACTGATAGTGTGTCTTCCATGATTCTGTGAAGGCCTTGTGAATTTAGCTTATGGAAAAGATGACCCTGAGAAATATAAATTTTGCGTAAAACTCATGATTGAAAGGTTGTTGGTTCAAATCCCACTGCTGGCAGAGCATCTTTATTGATGGGTGAACCGAATAATGCTGTGAACCTTGAATTTTACTATGTCTGACCATCATCTCTGAATTGATTGTAAGTAAGAGTGAGAGAGAGAGAGAGAGAGAGAGAGAGAGAGACTAAGCTCTGCTTCAGCCCAGCTTCAGCCATTTAGAATATGTAGTTTACACTGTTTCAGCCTAAGCAGACACTTTTTACTTGGTGAATGCAAGCATGATCATTGGTGATTGAAAGGGTATGCTTGGAAGTGGGGCTCTTTCGATCGTTTGGGCAAAAGGGGACTGGTGCTCAGCTAGTTCTATTGTCAGAGAATTTTTTCAATTTTAGCTTCAAAATGTGTTATTACAAAGTGTTCATGTAATGTTCCCCCCATTACTACTACAAAACCCATTTTAGAAGACTTGAATTATTAAGGTCATTTCCACAAAATTTCTGATGCACATGCTCACTATAACAAGCTCCATGGTCCAGTTCTGATGCTGACGTGCCCATTTTAGGTGCTTTCAGTGGTGGACAGGGGTCAGCATGGGCTCTCTGAACGCTGTGCAGCTATGCAGCCCCAAACGCGGCAAGCTGTGATGCACTGTGTGTTCTGACACCTTTCTATCATGACCAGCATTGACTTCTTCAGTTGGAGTGGTTTTCCATCAGACCAGACAGGCTAGCCTTCACTCCACACACGGCAGTAAGTCTTGGGCACCCATGACCCCGTCACCAGTTCACCTTCCTTGGACCTCTTTTGGTAGGTGCTGACCACTGCATACTGAGAACACCCCACAAGACTTGCTGTTTTGGAAATGTTCTGACCCAGTCGTCTAGCTGTCACAATTTGGCCCTCCTAAAAGCTGATTAGATCCTTATGCTTCCCCATGTCTGCTACATCTAACATCAACTTGCCTACTATAATGGCGCCATTAACAGGTACCATTGCAATAAGATAATCAATGCTATTCACTTCACCTTCCAGTGGAGCATATTGTTATGGCTGATCGGTGTGTGCATGTGTACGTACACCCTGTGGTGTGGTCTTCTGAGGCATGGCTTCAAAAGGTGTCACGATGTCAGCAGCAGATCTGATAACTCACATAAATAAAAGAATTAAGCAACATTTTATTTCAGTTTCTATTTTATCCTACAAACAGATCTGTATGATCGATTGTCAAGATTACATGACATTGGAGACTAAGTGACTCACCTTTGTCTTGTATTTCCAGTTCATTGTGTCCAAAATATATTATTCTGTATAGTTTATGGGATATAAAAGAAATAAACCTGCTTCAATAAGTCCTCCACAACGAGTCGTTACACATTCTTCTCGTGTTCAGAACCAAGGTCCATCTCTGTTTCCAAGCACTGATCATAGTCTTAATGTACACAGCACTAAAAATATCACACTGCATAAAGCCTTTCCCAGCCTTCCACTGCAGTCAGATCCCAGAACAATATGCTTTACTGGCACGCTGATTAATCGTGAGTGCAGAGGGCTCTAGAACACATTTCTAATCTGGGACAACTCTCGAAAAACAATGATCTAACAAAAGGAAAGTTAAAAGGATAACGCACCTAAACATCAAGTGTAAGCATGGATTATTACATTTTTCTATTTTAGCTGGCAGTTTTGCCCAATCTGATTTCTGATTAAGAAATCAGGATCAGCTGCTCCTCTGTGCAGTTGGAGGATAAGGGCCTTGCTCCAGCATCCCGCAGTGAAACCATTCAGGAAAACACAGGATTTCAGAGAAGCTTTTGGACTGAGATGCAGACACAAGCCTGCATCTCAAAATTTATATTTTTAATTCCAAGGGGTTTGCAATCATCAAGCCAATTTGGGGAGCATCCTTCTCTCGCTGTATTATGATATTTTGTTCCGTGTTCCTAATGACATCATAATTCTGTATGACCACTGCCCCCCACTCCTTGGATGGTGTAAGAGGACCTGGCGGGGGTGACTACCATCATCGCAGCCACACGTACACTCCCCATATCACTTAACACACTGAAGCCTGAAGCGTATCACCTTCTCATTACAGGCTCAGTGAGAAGGTTATTGGCCAGGGAAATGAGTTTCGAAATGGTCCGAATCATCTTCATTCACCTAGCATCAGGTTCTCAGCGACGATGTCTTCTGAACCCCACCATAGACTCAAGAAGATCGTCTTACCTGCCCCCGGTGCTGAAAGCTCTGTGTCACCCTAGCAGAACAGGTGTCCCTGTTACCTTAACCACCATCTCAATTGCAGCAGGACAGTAACATTCACCCTAATCAGTATACTAGTGATGAGGGCTGGTGAACAAATGATTTAATGTTAATGTTAGCTGCCAGGGTCCACACCACAAGCCTGGACGTTCCCAGGCTGAAACTTGGTCCCACACCAGCTCTGACCCTAATGGGACCACAGAGTGAGCATTTTTATGGGTGTATCATATACCCTGTGCTGCCTGGGACTGGCTCCTGGCCTCCTGCGCCCAGTTATAACTGGGAACTGGTAAATAAACGATTCAAAGTAAGTGGTTTATTTAAATTCAGTTTTGCACTAAAAACACGTTTTCTTCAGCTTTAATGTTCGTTTTCATTAGTAGCTTTGACCAGACATTCATTTCTCGATTGAATGAGACATTCCTACATGATGCCTTAATTTCTGAGTAGTTTTATTGTATTCTGACTTGCTTATCGTGCTGCCGGCCAAAGTTCACTTACTAGCCAGACTCTGCTGGAGGTAAGACGTGTGTAAGGAGCAATCCGTGAATAACTTGATATTTTAATGCATTTTTATAAGAATATTTCAGAAGAATGAGCCGGAGTATCTCTTAACGATAAACCATTTTCATGCATTTTTAAGTTTGCTTTACATTTTATGTTTCAAAAAATTCAAATACTTAAGTATGTGATATGTACAATACCCATATAAAAATTAATTTTTTGATCACATTTTGAAATGTATTTTGTATTGATTTGGTAAAATAGCATGCACATTAGAACTCACTCATAGTGATTTTTTTACTCTACTAATCCTACTTTGCCTTGTGGTAACCCACCAGCATCTGCTAGCTAGCAGAGGCTAATGCTACAAGCACAGAGAGGGAGGGTGCTAAGTAGTAAGGAGCATGCACTGACTACAGTGTGTTACCGCCCCCCCCACACAGCAGACCACCTCAGGGATGGGAACCTGAGTGCAGCCCTGTGGCAGGTGATACCTCAGCATCACACTAGTCAGAATGGACCAGTGTGAGGTTTTTTCCAGTGACTGGAGTGCCAATCCTGCCACCAACCCCCAAGTTATTCCCTGTAAGCTGGAGGACTTCCTTATAGGGTTGGATGTAGATTAACATCATGCCCAGGACAAAGCAATTGCAGTTTAAGGGCCTTGCTCAAGGGGCCAATGGAGTAGAATCACTCTGGCCATTCATGGGATTTGAACCAGCACCCTTCCAGTTTCTGGCACAGATCCTGAGCCCCATGGGGAAGCTACACCAAGGAAGGTAAGGGACACAGATGGCAGGTAATTACACAATGGCTATGACATGCGAGGATCACACAAGAACAGAGTACAACCACAGTTAAAGGTGCACACATAAAAAAACTCAAGTTTTTTTTAACTATGTGATATGTACAATACCCATATAAAAGAAAAAGTTTTTCATCACATTTTTAAATGTATATTGATTTGGCAAAATAACATGATGACAAATAAACCTACTGCATCTTTAAGATTGTGATTATAAATACATATGATAACTAACATACAGATTGGCTTAATCGGACCCCTAGTGACATGCATTTCACTTTTTGGGAAAGTAGGGTTAAGCATTCCCTTGAGTATTTCGGGAGGTAAACGGTCATGCTCTAGGGGCAAATAGTAAAATCACTCAGCTGACAGTGGGATTTGACCTAGTGAAGTTCCAATCACAGACACATTATCGTAACCTGCCGTGGCGTACATCACCCCTGTTCTATGAAAGAGACATTTCAGTTCAACCACAAGTACAGATTCTCCAGTTGCACAACTGTCTATGCCAGCAGAGTGAGTAATCATAAGGGGTTCAGGTAGGGTATCTCCAAACAGGCACCAAATTGGGTAGGAAACCTGTCCATTCCCCATGACTAGCGCTGAGTCACCCGCATTATGCGAGGTAGTGCTGTCCACTGAAAGGCAGGTCTGCTCTCCCTCTGCTCCCTCCCTGTATGTCATCCTAAAGGTCTTGGATGCATCATTCCTTCAACATGACACATTTAATGACAAACGGGTCCAATGCTGTCATTTAGAGAGGACAGTGTTCCTTCCCTAGAGCCATTCCCAGTGTCATGGGCTTAGATTTCCATCAATTAATCTCAACTTGTTGAATATGCTATTCCTATTTTCTAAAATCATTAATCTGACCTATTTGAAGACAAATTCTGTCCAGGACCATCACAGAATCAATAAATGCCAGAATGGGTAGCAACAAGACTGGGTCCTTGAATTTCAATATTCTAAAGTAAGATTTTAAAAAGTTGCGTTTTTTGAGTTAACATTCATAACCAAGGAACCATTGGTGTCCTTAATAAACTTTTATTTGCAAATGTAACTACAGCGGAACCTGCTTATAGTATTTTTTTTTTACTTTATTTTGATAACCCTAAGACTCATCGAAGCTTATGATAAGCTGCTAAAAGTAGCCACTGAGATGCAACGGCGAAACTACAACAAGCTATATTTTAGGTATATTTTATTTTTAGGAATCGGAGCAGCGACGGATAAGAATGAGGGACAGACTGACACAAAGCTGTTCTTAAGTTACTCCTTAAAGGGACCGTACAACAGGCAACAATAACACGAAGGAACATGGGGAAGTTACACTACGGAAGGTAAGGGACACAGTGGCTATGACATGCAGGATCACACAAGAACAGAGTACAACCACAGTTAAAGGCGTATGCGACAACCGGATACACAGCACAAGTACCTGCCGAAGTTGTCCCTTCTATTACATTATATTCATATAATAAATATTCAGATAGCCTAAAATAAAAATAAGGGGGGAAAACAGTTATAATGATCATTCACTTACAGTGGTCAGTTTCACCCAGACAGATGTGATTACTATAGCAGATTCCACTGTATGTCAGCATTAACTTTCTTCATCTAGTTCTCATTTTTAACAGATGCACAGATGTTAGAGCAAAACTCAAGGATTTGTCCATGCAGTACACTAGTAGCATTTTCTGGGGTCTGTAGCGATGTTGCTAAGCCAGGGATTTGAACCACTGACCTTCTGATCACAGGCCTACCTCACTGAGCCACACATCACCCATTAAGCCTGATGAAGACTGATCATAAACAGCTGGCTCCATACTTGCTTTGACAGAACCATCTTAGTGACCACCCACTTTATCGCCTGGCACAATGGCCTGTCAGAGAACGTGGTAAAACAAGCCTTTTTCATCAAGTGTCTGTTTTAACACACTGAGGATCACAATCCAAACTGCTGAGTAAAACATCATGCAAATGTAACCACTTATTGATCATTATATTCTCCACGAGCATATATGCACTTAAAGAAGCCGGTTGCTTTCTTGGTTGCACTCCGTCATCCTGCTGCCTCAGTGATGTGGCTTCCGCTGAGACGTAAAAACACACACGTGAATAAGAAAAATACAAGGATCAATTCAAATTGATGGATCAAAAGCGGAAACTCCAAGGCTGTTCAGTTTGGATGGGCAGGAAAGGTGGGCACAGTATGTTCATGAGACTGCATTTGGGGAAACCTCCTTCATGAGGATCACTGCGTCTATTCGCGCACCGATGAACAAAAACTTTGAGCAGAAACAGCACGTCCCAGGGGATTCTCTCAATTGCTAATCAATCTGCTCACCTATCAATCTACCACACTTCTTTGCACCACAGTAAACAGGGTATCAGGGGCGAGTCATTGGCAATCGTGCTCCCTTCATAACCCGCCGCCTCCATGCATCTATTACCGACCACATGCTGGACTCTGCTGTGCGCCCGTGCGTATTTCGTTGCCTGGCAACCCTTATTAGCCATAAACAAATATGGATCAGGCGCCATTATTTGATAGCTTGGTTTTCTTGGGGATTTGGACTTTGCAAATTCCGTTTTAAGGGTCTGGCCTATTGACTTTGCTCTTCTCCGCTGGGAGAACTGAAAAAGACAAAAGGTCACTGTGGCTTGTCCATCCGGCTGATGCGTACAGGAAAAAAAAAAATGGAATCAATATTGAAAATACTCCATCACACATTCCTCAGCATCAACCGTACTAAGCAAAAGGTTGAAACATTCCACACGAACAGTCCAGTTATCTGCAATTTCCTTCAGATCAATAAACTTCCCTTATCTATCTTTTAGTCTCTTTGTCTCACGTTTCTCTGAAATAAACAGTTCTCATCTTACACCTTAACCTAATTAAGACACTTTATCCTTAACCAGCTCTTGGTCTAACGATGAGACAACGGGAATAATACAGCCCAGACAGAAGCCCTAGAAGGCAGTGGGAATCCACACAATTTTTGGTATTATCAGGTCAATTCCACAATGTTCAGTTCACTTCATCACCAAAACATAGAGATTGGGTCATGTAAACTCTGTGTCTATAACATTTCCATTTGTTTTAAGGGTTGCAACACGCTAATGGCGCTTGTCTATTGCCACCGAGAATAGAGGTGTACCCGAATCGCACGACGAGGGGACGGTTTTCCATTTTAAATAATGTGAGCCATACCTGACCTATGCCTGCACTGGCATGGCCCTGCTTGCTAGCGGAGCAGAAAACATGGCCAAACCATTTAGTTGCATCACCACCATCCGATTGGTCAAAATGCGTGGAGACGAGAAAGAGCCAGTGATCTGCATCGATATGCGTGGACTAGTATTATCGCACATCGCAATGTACTGATGCATTCCTGATAGCTCGTAACTTGAAAATTTCCACCCTTCAATTTGAAAAGGTACTGTAGAATGGCTGAATGGAATGCATTCATAATGCAAGCTAATGCTATTTCAGCTAGCATTTCATGCTAATAATACACAGAGATTCTCACAGACGTACTGTTGGAAATTTGCACGTAGTAAATCATGATGTACACCATGTGAAGAGTAAAAGTAAAAGTGTCACCCCAATTTTACGTCACTATCACTGTTACCCTGTTAACGCTTTTATGAAGTTGACCCTTCTGCAGTGGAAAATCAAAGCGAACTGGAACTGCGCTATAATGCTGTCTCTTTGTGGCAGAATTGGGTAATTCAGGTCCTGAGATAAAAGTCCAGACCAAGATTTTCTTTCAACCCACCAGTTGAGCATAAAGAGTCACAGTCACAGAGCATTCAACTGGTAGGTTGAAGCAAAATCCCGACCTGGACTTTTACTCTCTGGACATGAATTACCAGCCTCTGCTTTGTGCTATGGATTGGGTATGGCCAAATATCTGTATGCCTGTGGAAATGTGCCATAAAATGTCCATCCATCAGTGTCCAGCAGATGCTTTTCAGTGAATGTAACTGTGTATTGTGGTTGTGATTGGCGGTGAAATACTGAAGCTGCAGCTGAGGTGGTGCGACAGCTCTCTAGTTCCTCATGCCAATCACATTTTCTGTGTGCATCTCAAAATTTAAATGCAAACTGTTCCTTGTAGTTTTGCAGTTCAATTAACTGTCCTCTCTCTGTCTCTTGCTTCCTCCCCTTCATGTCATTATGCCAAAGCTGTTTGTTCTTGTCTTGCTAAATGTACCATTCAGACGCTCATTTGCAAACTGTACTCCTCAGCCATGCAGGTTGTATCTGTATACAGGAGATGGTATTGTTATTGAATCCCTGGGCTAGTATTCCTAGTCTGTTCCTACATGAATACAGCCTCCTTGATTATGGAGCAGGACATATTGAGCATGGACATCTATTATGCATTTTTATAGATGATTTGGGCAAACAAAAAGCCAGGAATAGTGAATCTGACAAAGGCAATGGGTTGATCGATTAGCTGTTAATGTAGTGGAAACAGCTGCCCAGAATTGCTGTTTGGACCCTCCTGCTGTTGGGGCTTGTTTTCTAAAAAACTCACCAGAAGGCTGTTGGTAAAATAAAATACCTGTGGAACTCAGTGTCCCTTATCTGAGTTTTTCTGAGGAATCGAGCAGCTCTCACGGCTCCAGTCCTTTTAGGAATTTAGCTGCCATGGGACCAAACATTTGCATGGAAAGTTTGAATGAAAAGAAGCTTTGAAAGGTGTTCAGGTTCATTTAAAAGTGTTTTTTCACGTATCCCATCTTGCGCTTCTTTTTGGAAAACAGATGCATGTAAAGAGGTCAGAACAAAGCTTGGGGTCTAAGCATTGGGTCAGCCATTTACCCAGTTCCCTGGACAGAGGTGATTCTAGACACTGTGAGGGTCTCCAACTCCCCCTCCCCCGTCATGTTAAAATTTATTTCCTTTATTTTACTGGGAAGTGTAAATGTATATTATCAACAAAGAGAATTTAATAAACACAAAACCTTTATCTTCACTTTTGTGATAAACAGAATACACAAATAAAGCAAATTTGTAATTGCGATGTACTATGCAATCGGCCGTCGCTTGCCCTGCCTGTCCTGTCGCTGCACCTCTGCCCCTGGGGAATATTTTGCAACCAGAGGATGAACGTGTTTAAGCACCCATAGGGTAATAAATTAAAAACACATTATTTACAGATAGCTGACTTTTGTGGCCTTAAACGGTCACCTTGTGACATTGCACTCGTGACTCTGTGTCTGACACCCAGTTTGGTCTGCAGGCAGCCGTCCAGACTACATTATGAATGACCAGGGATATTGGGACACGGTGGGTGGGACGATAAATGATGAGAAAAATACCCAAATGTCTAAAGGATGGGCATGTTGTGGCATAAAATTTCCTGCAGGAAGTCCTAATGATAATTCCTTCCACCTCTGTAAAGTATCAAGCACAATCGCCTTTATGAGTGAAAAATTGCGATATGAAAGAATCTTGTTGTACTCTATTACCTCAGAGGCTTGAAAGGCATTTTCCGCACGTTTTCTTACAAGCCTATCTCCTATCATTAGTGATAATGAGGACATGAAGATCACTGTGGAATTAAAAATAACCAAACTTTGGGGGTGGGGGCTAAGGAATTGCCCTCACTTCACAGCCCTAAGCAGGAGTTTCTGACATCCATCATTAGGAAGAGACGCAACAGTGACTGTATCCTAAGTCTCTGGCGAGCAGGTTATTTATAGACAGCTCACACTGTCATTGGGGACGACTTCCTGTAGGGAGCATATGGAAACGACAGACACCCCCCCCCCCACACACACACATTGAGGCAAAGTACTGTAATCCTGGAATCTTCCGTAGCAAACAATGTACAATCTGTTATCTCACCTGAGCGGGGCCTCCTTGGAATTCCGGTTGCTTCTTTGTAGGGTCTGCTGGTTTAATCCCACCGTTTCCGCCCCTCCAGGGCCCTGAGCACTTGATTAATGGGAAATTCAAAGGCCCCATTCATTAGTATGGAGAATATCGGAATAGTCCTGCCACGGCAATACAAACTCTCTGTGGGTAAAGAATGTCTGCAGTTAGATGATGTTCGAGCAGTTTATATGGTGGGGGTGCACCTTCATAATGCATTCATTATGCATGCATAGAACATTCAGTGCACCTTCATAATGCATACATAATACATGCATAGAACATTCAGTGCACCTTCATAATG
>JABFEB020000124.1:8301790-8335757 GCA_019775895.2 Stomatorhinus ivindoensis | reverse complement strand
GCTTTGACCATTTCCATTTATTTAATAAAGTGCTGATTTTTTTATTTCTTGTTAAGCACTGGAAAGTTAAGTGAACAACTATAAATGAAAATATAATTCAAATGAAACAAGTTTCCTTTATAACATGAAGAGAGCATGTAACAGTGCATTTCTGATGTCCTGTTAAATGGTTGTGTGGTGATGGCATAGTCAAATTCTAGGCTTTAACTTTAACGTTTAACTTTAAATGCACTATCCAGCTGGTTCATCCCATGAAACAGAGCAGTATTTAATGCCTCTTGTAGAAAGAATGCCTCAAATTTGCTCTGCTATTATAACTGCTAGAGGAGATTACTTTGATGAATCAAAGATATTTTCTTTCTAATAATGGTACTCAAGTAGTGAACACACTGTAGTATTGAGTGTGTTTTTAGTAAATGTTAAGTAACATGCAAATATAGAAAATCTCAGTATTTTTTGTTTGGATGTTAGGATCTGAACATATGTTAGGATGTTGAGGTATACTTACATGTTGCTTATAAATGTTTTATGAATGCACTATGAAGGTGCACTGAAAGTTCTATGAATGCATTATAAAGGCAGTATGAGGGTGCAGTTAATGTTACCCAGAATTGCTAAGTGTATGCTTGGAAGCACCAGAAGACCACAAAAAAAACACGCAACATGACCCTGTTCATACTTCTCTCCCAAACATCTCCCATGAACATGGATTTATTTATTTGTTTATTTGTTTTGCTTCTTTGTTTGGCATTTGTCCAAATCGACATACAATAGAGGCAAAAAGCACACTGCAAACATGCAGCCGTCAAGGAGCTAACTTGTATAAGTGCAGCTAGGCTGAGCTTCCAAAGAATGTCCAGCTACAAGTGGATGCAGCATTAGCAAGAGCTACACAGCATCTTCCAACCAAAGCAAGAAACTAATAATACAGTTATTTAAATCAGCAACAATACAAGCTAGGCAACCTTTGGTTTTGCCTGAGTACATTTAGAGCACCAAGAACCTGGATTGGAGGCCAAATGACCAAATTAGTAAAAGCAAGATGGTGATCAAGTCAACATATGGCTACTATTGGCTTCATTTATCCTCCTTCTGGAGGTTCACAGCCAGCAAGTAGGGATGGAACATCCTAATCACAGGTGTACAGAGTCTCAGAAAGGCCATCACCCCCTCCAGCGCTAGGTACATGCTGGAATCCTGACACTCTGCTCACCGCACCAGGAGACGGGAATCTGACGCGGAGAGTGTGCACAGATCAAGGAGAGAGTGGAACACTGTGGGAGGCAAGAAAGTAGATGACAGAAAGAGATAAAAGTAAAAAGAGAAATGATGCGTGGGGTAAAAAGAGACAGTTTCCATGGCTGCTGTTTGTAGCGTGTCTAGCAGACTGGTTACTGCGCCTGCATAGCAAACCCCAGGGAGACTTCAGAGCTTCAAACCCCCCCACCGCCACCTGGTTAAAATGGATCCTATGTGCTGACCCATCACACCTTCGCCAGGTGGGCAGGAGTTTGGATTTTGCGCCTCCCCTGAGCCACTTCCTGCAAACCAGGGCTGAAAGTTTCTCAGGGACAAAGTGAGCCTTGTGTTAGGAATCAGTTTTGGTTGTCACCAGCAAACCCGCCAACTTCAAGTTGCAGTTGGATAACTGACTTCCAGGACAAAACCAAAGCCTGGAGAGGAGGAAAGCTCCACCAGATGAACTGTAGGGTGCACTTATTCTGCAGGTTAATTGGTGAGGATAATCACAGCATCAGTGTGTAGAAGGTGGATGGAAGGATGGTTGAGTTTTGCATTTAGGGTGGAAAATGTAGAGGGATAGAGCCAGCTTGGGGCCATCAGCTGGTCTCCCCTTTCCCTAATATACAAAACATCACAAGCATGTTCAGATTCTAAAAATAATAAAATAAAATGAATTCATTCTCCAGCTTAAGTTTGCCAAAAAAATCCTCCAAAAGACAGTAGCAGTCAAAGGTTTGGACAAGCTTCCTACAAATGCGAGTGATAGTGTTGCATCACATGACCTGGTAACCTGACCTAAACGCAATACAAATGGTTTTGTAGGAGTTTGTCCAGAAAGTGAAGGAAAAGTGACCAATGAGTGCTTATGTGGGACCTCCTTCAGGACAGCAGGAAAAGCATCGCAGGAGGCCAGGACCTTGTACAGGGGCTCAATGGTGGAATCACTCTGCAGACCCAGGGATTTGAACCAACAATCTACTGAGACCCAACCCACAGAGCTGCCCCTGTCCTCCCAGCAATTTTTTTGAAATACTTTTTTGGTCAGTGCTTAATTGACATGTTATTATATAGTTTTGATGTCTTTATAATTATTCTAAAATGTGGAGAAGAGTAGAAATAAACCTCTCTGTGGGTAAAGTGTGTCCAAACACTTGACTGATATTGTAAGTTAAAGTGTGACTTTATCAGTTTAGAGCGAAATGTCATTGCTTACATTAAGAGGAGACGTAGCCGCACTGTAAAAAACACATTTAGTTCAGGAAAGGAGGATAATATACATGACAAAGACCTTGTTTGCTAGAGGAAAAGCCTTAGAAATTGTTGTCTTGAACATACACTGGTGGTCAAGGTATGATATTGCAAAATGTTTTATGGCGGAAACCCACTAAAATTTGTTGACAGCAGGAAAAATACTGATACTTCAAATCAACTAATGTATTTGAGTAGCACTCCACATAAAGCTGTGAATGTAAAGCAAAAACATCAGTCAAATAAAACCCTGAAAAGATGACATTTATAAAAAAAATAGCATGTTATACTTTGTGAATTTAAATGCAAAACAGCAGATTGAAATAGAAAATAATTAAGCAATTAAGAAAATTTAAAATGCAGCTTTTCCAAGAAATCTACTCAGTATGTTCAAAAAGGTGCCATAAATGCAAAGAAACCGGGGAAGAATTACTAAGAATGCTGTTAATTTGTTTCCATAAAACCAGCTGTAAATTGTATGTATATCATATGGATGCTTGACTCTCTGCCCCATGTCCCCTAGAATATCAACCCAATTAGAGATGTTCAGAATAATTGCGAAAACAAAGATTCCTGAAAATGTAGCTTAAGTGGATTTTGTACATGTAAATAAAGCTCTTTGTAGTCGCTGACGTCAATGCTCTTAAAGCTATGGTGGTAATAGAGATAACAGCCAAACGCTGAGGTTGTACCGGCTGCAATGTGACCGATGGATCTATTCCCCGCAAAGACAGCAGTGGCCTTTTCTCCTGTGGTCAGAATACTTAGCTACCACTGTATAACAGTCAACTGTAAAGTGAGGTTTATGTTTTTAATTATATGATAATTTTCAAAACCTTCACCACCATATTAATTGCAATATGGAAAGTTCATTTGTGATTGACTGAACGCAATGAAATGGTTGGAGATAAGAAGCATTTTCCCATTAGTGGGGAAATATCTTCCTCTTTCTGGAGCTGAAAGTGACAGAATACATAATAAATCATTTATCAAAGCCAAATGAGACAGAAATAGGAGGTTTGCTGTGCTTGTTTCAAAATACTTGTCCACAAAGCCGTCTGGCTAGTTGTTTCACACAAATTTATTCATATACTTTATTGTTGGGGAAAATGTATTTTATTAACATTGTAATGAAAAAGTACTGCTTGGTATTCAGAATTTAACCACAATCATACAGAATCCCGATTCACTATCTTGCCGTCCATCTTATAACCGTTTATCTTGAAGGGGGTCACAGGGAGAATCTCGATTTTAAGCTTTAAAATAAAATCACAAAATGACATAATCAAACATGTGATTATTAAATTCAAAGTAACAAAGTAAAAGAATGTTTGTGCGTTTTATAGAAGTAAAATATTTGTGGTCCACATGACAATCACCTGAACCGCAACTACAGGCTGCCTCAATGTACCCTGGTTTGCCTGTGTTCTCTAGTGCAAACTGGCATGAATCAACAATACCGCGACCACAGGTTTCCCACAATGTACCCTGGTTTACCTGTGCTCTCTAGTGCAAACTGGCATGAGTCAACAATACCGCAACCACAGGCTGCCACAATGTACCCTGGTATGCCTGTGCTCTTTAGTGCAAACTGGCATGAATCAACAATACCGCAACCGCAGGCTGCCACAATGTACCCTGGTATGCCTGTGTTCTCTAGTGCAAACTGGCATGAATCAACAATACTGCGACCACAGGCTGCCACAACGTACCCTGGTTTGCCTGTGCTCATAAGTGCAAACTGGCATGAATCAACAATCTGACCTTTAAGGGTGACTTAGAGCTGCTCCGATGTATTCTGCAGAAACGGTGCTACGTTAACCTTAACGCTAAAACATTTTGTTTTCGCAGATGCACTTTAGTATTGGTTAACAGGAGTGTTATGTGTTATTTGTGTTCTTCCATGCTAAATGTATAGTATGCATATTTTAACTAATGGCTTCTTTTCTTAACTGTCTATAAATTAGATATATATGAGAGAGTGTGGATTAGGTTTATATTACATTGTGGGGACGAAATAAAACCTGTTATTTTGAGGTCCCCGTAAAGATCTGTGAATGCAATCAAAAAAGTAATAATGCTGAAAGTCTCGTATTTTGTAATTTATGGTTAAGGTTATGGTTGGATGGGGGTTAAAGTCATCATGTTAGGATGAGAATTTTCCCCATAGAAATGAATGGAGAGTCCCCACAATGGTATAATTACAAACCTGTGTGTGTGTGTGTTTAAGAGAAGGTAATTCCTGAAGATTTCAATCCAAGAATGCAACTGAGGGTGTTTGAATTCATTAAGCCGGAGACTATGTGGCCCCAAAGATAGTTTGATGGTGTTTGTTCCCATCTGCACCCTGATTGGATGATGGTCCTTCACGGTTTGAGCTGTTGTTGGATAAAGAGAAATAGCATTAGCCTCCATTAGCTACCGACTGCAGGGAGCCATCAAGGACATGACAACTACGTGTCTCTTCCCATAATGCATTTGTGCTTCCATGTGTCATTTCATATTTTGCCTCAACAAGAATAACTATTTGTCTAACAAAGGGGCTGCATTATTATGTAAACAGAAAAGACATTCACTTGGGAGTTTATCCAGAAGAAATGTTTAGCATTAGAATGAGTGAGGCACAGTGTGGGTGACCTCTGACCCAGAAGACATTTCCCACTTAAGTTTTCCTGCTTTCATCGTCTCCCCTCCATAACATTCATTCCCATTTGCAGGAAAGCAGCAGAGATGGCTGCTCTCCTGGTACTCGACAGCTCTATGAAGGAGGATTCTTTGCCGAGTACATGTCGTTTTGTTCCATTCATCCATCTCACTATATCCAACACCCCATGTCTATACCATTAACAGCATTAAATGGTTCTCTTTACCTTTGTCACTCCTTTTGTTTCAGGTGGCCATGTGACCGCGGATGATGGATGCTCCTTACCCAAACAATGAAAGAGAGGACAGTTACTTGCTGAGCATTTCGTACGTCTCTGGGACCCTCTGACTGTTGGAGGTGCAGACCCTTTGTGGAAAGGAAGTGTTCCAACACAACAGGCTGACTGTTTGATTCCAGTCAATCGTCGCAATTGAAAGCATTATTCATGGTCCGGTGGTCAGCTGCCAGTGGTCCTCCGCAGTGCCGGTCAACCAGTCTCTAAGCAAGTTGTTCTAATAACTTCTTGCTGAAGGAGGAAGACACGCCACGGAGGTGTTGCTAGAGGCAGCGGATGGCTATGGGTGTGTGTTAAAGACACATGTTGAGGAAACACACAAGAAGACCGCGTTGGGGGCGTCTGAAATCGCATACTTATTTGTTATGTAGCAGGTGAAATATAGTATGCAATGTGAGCAGTATGTCTGCACCCTTAGTATGGAAAATAGTAGGCCACTGGTACTTAGACGACGTATTACATTCTGTGAAGTTCCTAAATTCCGGCTCATAGATACTATGCTATCCCACACAGCCACTAGAGCCAGAGACGTGGAATGTCACTTGGTCTGAAGCAAGATGAGTAAGTACCCTCTCTGTACAAACTGAAGTAGAAAGCAATAAGCAGTTATAGTTGACTTGAATATGTATTTTTCATTGTTAGGTTTTAACTTTCACAGCGGTCAAGCTACATCCCTGGTAAACATCTGGGTCAGGTAATATGCAAGATGCCGACTGCAGGACGTCCTATTGCAGGCATATGATGCTCATGCATACATACAGTACATACTGCAGTAATGTTTGAGTAAGGGGCTTGTAATGAAATTCAGTACATACTGTGTAAGTATGCGATTTTTGATGCACTGTGAGTCTCTCTATGGGGGGCAGTGTGGGTCAGTAGGTTAGGCCTCCATGCCTATGACTGGATGGTTGTTGGCTTGAATCTCGTAGTCAGCAGAAGAGTGATATTGCCATTGGGTCCTTGAGCAAGGTTGGTAATTCCCCTCAAAAAATACTCCAGGGGCACCGGATAAATAGCTAACTCTACGCTCACACTCCAAGTATTGCTCTCACCAGCATATAAGGGTATATATTTCAAAGGAGAGCATGGTGGAATACGTGAAAACTGTTTTTAATGTACTTGTGCCGATGCCAAATAAGGCATCATTTCCAATGGCCTAATGGAAAGTGAAAACCAGGAACAAAAAAACAGCAATGGAAAGCAGTGCAGTTTGTACTCAGCACAGGCATAGGGGTGAGAGTGACCAGCTCACATCATATGCTGTCCCGCCCTGAAGAGCTTGATCAAAACAAACATCCCTGAGGTTTCCGGCCTTGAACCCGAGCCATTAACCATGAGTTCATTAAGCTGCTGCATTACGGTGTAGCTTGCACACTAATCCAGGTAACATCTGTACCTGTACTGAAAGGCAGCATGCAGAGACCATGTAGATGTACAGGCTAGTGTACAAGGCCATTGCATATTAATAGGGGAAGCCCAGCTGGAGGTAACACAAAGAGGTCAGTCGTTAATAATGCATGAGGTCAGGCCTATTTTAATGCAGGTTGTCGGCAATGTACATGCACTCACTGTAATTGAACATTAATGACTGTTTTGTAACTGCTGCATTTAAAAAGCTTTGTAAAAATTATGTAAATGAAAGCTTCTGTTTTTGCTGAAAAATATTCTTTTAACAGGGGTGCATGTTTTACATGGCATTATAAAACTTTTGTTAGGGAAAAATATTTTTGCCATATCATGAGCGCGTTGCTCTTTTGAGATATAAAAGCTCCTTAAGGATTAAGGATTTGATATTTCATTTCGCAGCAGGTACTGGCGTCATAACATCGTGTTTTGAATTTGAGTGGAAAATACATATGGGCTCCGCCTGGTTCTGGGATCCCCGATGGGCAGCACTGCGGCCTGACCTCTGGACATATACACACCTGGCTTTGAAATTTGAAATCTTATCCTGCTCATGGGCTTATTCTTCTAATTGAATGAAAAGACTGAAAACAGGATTACTTTCTGTGAGATCTTCTGTTTGTACATTGCAGTTGTTTATGTGCTTTGCACACAGGTGTAGACATGCAAAAATCCACTGTTGTGTTGTCGAGTCCTAGTGAAAACAAGGCGCTCTCTGAAAAGCCTTGACACCAAGCTGTCAGTGTGCTAATTTAGGTTTGTTTCAGTCAACGGCCATTTGTGATCAGCGTGGGCACAACCCAGAGTCCCCCCTTCCCTAAAATATGGCTTCCCGCCTTTCTAAATGTCAATTCCCCTCCTCGCCGAGTACCTGCTGTCCACAAAAATCATTATGCAGCAGCCACCTCCCTTGCTTTACCACTTTTCTTTTTCCATTATTCTGTTTTGCCACCGAGGAGAAGCTCTCAAATGAATCCAATTGATAGTATATGATTAAATTTGAAGACAGTATGTGGTTGTCAGAAAATGCTTTGCATCGCTGTGCTTCTACCCCAGCCTAACTGAAAGTATTTATACAGAAAGAAATTCAGGCATGCATATTTTATAGCCCTGCAACATAAATGATTTTAAAATTCAATCCCGCAACATTTTTATTGCAGACGTTCATTGTGCGTGAGGCAGTTATAGCTGTAGATGCAAACTATGAGATTTAAGGAAGATTTAGGTGTCCTACATTGTTATTATTGCAGATTCACATTTTCTTCAGTTCTAATGCCATTAAGATCCCTGATATCCCCTTTATTTTTCGTGCTTTTGACTCTGATGATCCACAGCCAAGCGAGCAGCACTGGAGGAGGAGAATCTTTCACTAAGGGAGCTGCGAAGTGAAGCAGCTGAGTGTTTACGCTGCTACCGAGCCGGACAGCCTATGGATACCGCAGCAGCCTAGCTAAGATGTTCTAGTTGTCTGCTACGTCACTACTGGAGCTCTGAGATGGCAGTAACTGGTGCTAATGGGAAGCCTGCTGGGAAATCAGCCAGAGCGGCAGCACAGCAGTGCTGCAGAATTCTGGCGGGCTGCTTTCCACTAATTTCAGTGGTGTCATGGCTTCTAGTATCTGCATTGCAGGAAGTCACATGTGCTGATGCTGTTTGACTTTGTAATTTAATTAGCAGGCAATCCACCGGCCAGTTCTATCGAGCGAGTCCGACAAATGCTAAACTCACCGCGCCATTACCGATAGCCATCCTCCTCCAGAGGCGCTAGGCGTGCACTTCTCACCATGTCACATGACACTGCACTGCATGCTGGGTAGCGCATCTCTTGCCGTAGACATCCAGAGATTTCACAGGAGTATGACAGGTCCCTGGGGGGGTGAGGATACAAGCAGAGACACCGAAGTACACGCTCCTACCAACTGCATCAACTCATTAGATGGAAGAGAAATTTTTATTTAAAGAATGTTTATTCTTATTTAAAAAAAAATTGTAGTGTTGTATCCCTCGAATAGTTTTGTTAGTAAAAGGCTTTTTGAATTGTACTATTTTCATTGTTTCATAATATTGCATGAAAAATAACGGCATACATTCAAAATATCTCAGGTGTTCATTTTGCGCCACTGATTTGCTATGCAGGTTTTGCTAATTTTGTACTTTCACTAATGTTGTTGACGAGTGAGTGGATAGAGGGTGCTTTGTACGGTCACAATATACTACAATAGATGATGCTAAATGAAAATTTATGCCTCAGCCACCATTCAGTAAAACAGCATTGTTCCTTAAATTAAGAAGCACCATACAGAATGATCAGAATGGCCTTCTTCGAGGAGCTGAAACTCTTCATTCTTTAAACGGCTGCTGTCAGGCCAGAGGAGGATCAGGCAAAGTACCTGATTATGAACATGCAATCTCACTACGATGTACAACATTAAATACATTAATTGATACAAGCTGATTGCAATATCTGTATCACGGCGATGGGAAGACGCGCATTTGCCTGCATAATGTAGGAAGGCATGGTTTTATATTTCATCTGCTGTTCAGCTTACCAACACCTTGCTAACCCTCGAATGTTCCAAAGTGAAATGTATCCCCCAGATAAATCAGTATACAGAGGACTGCGTGTTTATTGGGTGATACGGTTCATTGGAGACTGACCCTTAAAGGCATAATATCCACAGTAAAGATTCCTAGTGTCTGTATCTGTGGTACGAGATCATGGACAAACTCTGTAATGAAAACAGCCTGCGTAGATGGGGGAATAATGGCCTCCTGTTGGGGGGGGGGGGTCAACAATCGTACATTAATCCCTGGCTGGTGGATTGGAAAAGAATGGGTAGAAACAGCATTTACTCACAATAACAGAACAGACATGTGGTATGAGAGGAAGTATCTCTGTTCATTCACCTCAAAGGAAGCCATTTATGGAGGTCCTGAAATTAATAAACAAGTGGACATGTACACATTGTACAGAATACAAACAAGCACTTAGATCCATGCTCCACTCAATCATTTACCCTGGACCAGGTCAGGCAGCATTAGAGTACAATTCCATCCTGGACAAGATGCCTGTCTGTCACAGGGCACATACATACTACAGGAAATTAAGCACCTTCAATTAGCTTAACTATACATGTGTTTGGACTGGAGGAAATCAGAGGAAACCAGGGAAAACATACAAGCTCCATATGTACACACACTGTGGAGATTTGAACGCCCAACCAAAGGCTACCCATCTGGCCATAATGCCATCCTATAAACACTAGCCATATTTTCCGCCTTATTCCCGTGTATCCTTCTCTGTGTCATTCCCCTGATGTATCCGTGCTGCTGTAAAACTACAATTAAAATACATTGACAAAAAAACACTAACCTGATTACCCAAATTGGCATTTAGCATCCAAATAACAAGCAGTGAATCAATCCACCCCACTGTGGTGTTAAAGAAGCTTCTATTCACAGTAACATGCGAGGACACGATCTTTCACAGATGGATGCAGCTACCTTCTCTGTGGAACAAGAAGGCCTCTAATGGTTAAAAGCTGGAGTAAAGGGAGACACAGGTTGCAAAGGGCATTTATCAGTGATGTCTTCTTCTAATTTAGCCTCGCCGTTATCTCACAGGGTCTGTCCGGGGGAGCATCCTCAAGGCTGGCTAATGCTGCTGCATGCAGTGTCTCACATTCAGGGCACGGACTCCAGCCTGTGTCACATGTTACCTCTGACGTCCGAGGCAGATTACACTCCGGTATCAGGGCTCTGTGTGAGAGCAGAGCTCGTAGGCGTAGCCATGCGGGAGATGATCCCATTCGGGAACCACAGCTACGACGCCTTGAACTGTATGTGACGGATAGGTATCTAAAGCGATTTTCGTCATGCATCTGATACTTGTACGTTGAGTAACTGGCGTCGAACCACATCCAGGCCTTGTAGAGCTTGTGGACCACCACTCATACCACATGTTGGTCGTATGGTTTGATTGGCCACAGACAGTCACCTCGCTACACTTTTCCATGCTCCTTGTTTTGGAGATATTAAAGCAGCATGTCACGTTAACCGGGTGGCGAGCTTTGATCTTCTCAAGACTCGCTTGCTGCCTGTTTAAATTTTGAAATGCCATTGAGTGGGGCGCAAAGGGACTTTTTGAGTGGAGTCCCAGAAACAGCAAACCCGTCCCTGTTTGTGTGGTGCAGAGGAGAAAGCCCCCGCAGATCACTTCAGACATTGCAAGGATGACTGGAAGGAACAAACTCCTGCAGCTTTAATAAAAGTAGTCATTCGTTTAATTAATTTTCAGTTAAGGCAATCCAATACAAAGCATTTCACACCCCACTGTATGCCGACGATAATGTACAATAAAGAAAACAAAAATACCATGCTAATAAAAGACCAAGAACAATAAAGCACTAGGATGGAAAAAAAATAATAAGAAATAAATAATAAACCCGAAAAGGAGAAAAGAAAAACCATAATAATTGTGACATGCTGGGCGGCTATAGTTTTCCATTAGAATAATCTCCATAGAAACAAGTCAAAAACAGGAAGTGCCAAGCACAAGACATAGGAAGTGCAGCGACCCAGTGGACGTGCAGCCATTTTGAATGCTAACATGCACGTTTGCCAGATATCCTGGCTTGGTACAGTATGTTACAAATGTGGGCGGGGCCTGTCACCCCTGCCAGCAGCTGAAAGTCCGCTTTGTCCCCAGAGGAGTGACACTTTGCCTAATGCGGACGGAAAAAACATCACATTGGGAATGCAAAACAAAACGAAACAACTGGTATTCTTGCATCAACGCATCCCTAATATCTTAACATCACACTTTAAATCTTCCAAACAATCACCCACTACATATGTCCAGAAAACCTATAAAAAATCTCTCTATTTATTACTAATTTTACATAAGTATCATGAAATCCATTTAACACAAATTTAAAGACTTATGAAATGATTATGTCCTGTGTTTAACACTGAATAATGTAGATCTATTAAACGCCAACCTTAACTGATCTAATCAATTTCATAATGACTTACAACATTGCAGATAAATAAAGTATTTTTGCCATTCATCAAAACAATAATGATGTCTGTGTTTTGGGTGATTCTGGTTCACTCAGGGCAAAAAACCTGTTTGTCCACAGATTATCTGATTGGCGTCGTACCAGTCATCCATGAGTAACTGTTAGCACCGCAACCATCATTAGAAATGTTCTCGTTTCCATTTACGGAAGAAAAATGTTTACAAAACTGACGCATTTAAATCTAGTCCCATAGTGAAGCCAACACATAAAAAAAAAAAATCTAAATTGCTCCAATTGCCAATGAATCCCTCTCTTTTTAAATGTATTTTTAAAAAAATTAAAAATTAAAAATAACATACAGTATGCTTCATTTGACTGGGATGCACGAAGAGAACAGGGCTGGGTTCTGTCGATCTTTCGCGTTTCCATGGTAGTTGCTCACCGGCATTTTGCCCACAGACTCCGCAATTAATGACATCCCGTTGGCCCTGGCTGTGCTAATTAACCAGGCAGAGCTGCAAATGGGGTCAGCTGAGTGCGGCGCCGGATTAGCACTGGAACACGGAAAAAGGTTTCGTGTGCCGAGCACTTGTGAATTTGTTTGCGGCTCTGCCCCTGTGGCAGACCTCTGGCACATAGTAATCACTATAACAATAATAATAATCAAACAACAAAGGTGGCCGTCAATGATTGTGTGACATGCAGGGGAAATAACACCTACAAATTAACCTTCATGTTCCGAAAATGACCAGTTTCTACATGCAGCTGGAACCCGGGCCGTTCCATCCATTCATCCTGTTATTAGCCTTGATGGAACCAGTGTTGTCCCCATAAGGTAGAGGAAAACTTCGTCGGAAGTCTTATTTTTACAGATTATAAGGGAAGTGGCCTTTTCATTTTGATGAATGCTTCATTAATTCTCCCTGAAATCCCATGGAGACAAGGAGTTCTCCACAGTTCATTAAAAGCTGTAGGGAACCTTCCCTAAAGAAAAGGAGCAAAGTGAAATAATTATTACACAATGGTGATAATAGTACTCGGGTACATACATCCCTGTGACAAAGTCTAGGGTTCGTGTCCTGAATCTGTCAGTAAAAAAACTGAGGTTGGGCTATCACCATGTCACCATGTGCATCCAAACCACTCCTTCCCATATTAACAGCATCTTAACAAGAAAATAAGCAGCTAAGGCCTGGAGGACCTTAATCCCCGGAGTGTTTCCTGAACAAAGAGCTTCCGGCATGTCCTGCCATATCGGCCGGAGACGGGAGAAATGCTTCGGAAAACGTGGCTTATCAAGCAGCTATTTATCGCTGCCATTGAGTGGTGCTAAAAGCGAGACCCGGCAAGGGTCATGACCGCTTCCCCGTGATATAACCTCGAGGCGTGTGGGCAAAATGGCAGGAGGTTTGAACAGCAACGGCAGACCAGATGGTCTACAAACTCTCTAGTACAAAATGTAGTTATGAAAATGCTTTCCGAAACTCCCATATCGGTACAGGAGGGTGCCTGACCAAAACATCATGTCCATTAAGACATATCATGACCATTACTCAGAACATACTGTGATTAAATTACTGACATTATTCAAATACTTCCATGGTACATTATCAAAAGACATTGGTGCGCCTTTTTCATCCTTGAAAAAGTAACATAAACATTTTTCACATTTGGGCATAATGAACAGTACTGTATGTTCTCCACAGTCTCGCAGCTGGAGGAGCCTGACACTCCATTTTGTAACTGTACTGTGTTCCATGGAAAGGCAGATGGATCACTGACTTGGTAAAAAAATAATAGATAAATGCCAGAACAAGCTGTAAAAACAAGACTTTGAGGATCATATGCATATTCCCCATATTCAGTAGCTGAAATTTAAGGAATAGTTGTGTGGATATTTCGAAAGACACAGTTCAGAAAAGTGTCCACGAACAGCAGCCACAGACATGCTGAAGAACAGTTATGGCAAGCGCTTTCACAGACCAGAGGAGCACAAAATGCTCCAGAACATTTAGATAACCACACACGGCACAAGTTTAAACCACTAATACAGTCCACTCTTTCTCCTGCTCCTCTCCACTCTGTTCGATGTTCCAGACATCCAGAAACACCGTCGTTCTGATCTACATTTTCGGAAAATCACTTTGCCAAGTCCTACCTGTCCCATCCCTCCAAGAAAAATAAACTCAAACAACAGAACCCTCTCTCCTTTCCGAAGTCTCTGTTCCATAAGGAAGTCCAGCTGAAATCCACAGGTGTCCCAGAGTTCTGTAGGGTTCCGCTCCGGGCAAGTGAGCTCAGATCTGTGTGTGGAGGGGAAGTCCTGGCGGTGTATACGGGGGTGGCGATGGATTGGGTTTGATGCCCCGCGACTTCATGTAGGAGATGAACTGGTCAGGGATCTCGGCCAGAACGTCCTTTGCCAGCCGGGCCATGCTCAAGACATGGTTACCCGTCCGGTCCATATAGTCACGGAATGGCACAAACTGGGGGCGGGGAAAGCCAAAATTCATGCATGAAGACCAACAGTAGAGCATCAACAATAAGCATTCAATAACATTATGCTGCATTTTATTTGAACTCATAACTCTGAAATTCCAAGATCCTAGTCAGAATTAAATTTCAACTTAAGTCGGAACACCAACTCATGAACTCGGAAGAATCCACACGATCCCAAGCTCAGAATTCAAGATGGCTCCACCCTTAATTTTATACTGCTTATTAACACTTACATCTTATTTCTGGCTCATTAAATCAGTCGTACACGCAGTACTGTCCAACTGCCATCTGTTGTTGTGTTGCTACAGTGTTTTTATGTGCAAAATACAGTGTAATGAGTTGTTATTAACTGATATTGCTAACAATGGTTAACAATTAACTGTGCTAGAACTGGGGCCTGTTTCAGAAAGCAGGATTTCTTGCTTAGCCAGATAACTTAGTTAAGGTAGTGTGGATTTCATGTAAGCGCAAAAATATAAAGGCCACATTAACTGGCTTCAATTACATCTAATATGTTATCCAGCTAAGCAAAAAATTTTGATTTTTGAAAGAGGTTCCTGGTATTGCTAAATAGCTTTCTGACTTGCTCTCCTGGAACGTGGTTAATTTGGGTGTGACGTCATTGCAAGTTCCGAGTTTCAACCTCTGAGGTAAATGTAACACAGCTTAAGGTACCAGAAAGTGAAAAAAAAATGTTTGCCTTGGCTGTCTAATCCCTTTCATTTGCCTGGGCTTTCACAACAATTTGCTTCTGTAACTTTGTAACTACTTATAATCCATTCCTGATCACAAGGCTTTATGCTACAAACTTTGAATATCTTTGATTAAAAATGTATGATATACCTACATTCAATGCTTACTAATGCTTATTAATGTGTTCTATTCCACAAATAAAGTACACTGTAATAACATCCATACATCCATCTTCAGTCTGGTCCCACTGGTGTGTGGGACCAGATCTACCCTGCATGCTAACAGTGTAACAGAACACACAGTTAGCTTACACAGTCTATAATAAAAAGGTCAATGTAACTTGCTGTGGTGCTCAGAAAATTATACACTTGCAACTGGTTAATATACATTTTCAATTGTGCTTTTGTTAGCTATTCCATTAATTACATATGTCATGCACTACTTAAATGATGGTGTATATGTTGACCGTAAATTTTAAAATGTTAATCAATTTTTTAGCTAAAAATGGGCCTGTAGGATTCCACCTATTTTATCGCAATTACTTATGGAATTGAGCTGTGTTTATCTATTAATATCAAGCTAGCATTTTTAATTCACAGCAAGGCAGAGATGTTGACCTTTCAGCAGGCGATATTAGGAAGCACTGAGGAGTTGTGCTGTGTGGCCAAAAGGAATGGCATCCCTTTATACTGTGCGTAAACTTTCAGCTTGTGTCCGCAACAATGTTATGTTCAATGGGCCCAATGAAAGCATATCATATTGGGCCCCCAACACAGACCAATACAGCTATGATGATTTACTGTAGGGCCCCTGTCATCTCAATGAATGGCCCTTGGAACCTCCCTGACTTCCTCTGCCTTTATGGCTCCCCCGATGCTTCCTGCTAGCAGCACCTAAAATTATGTGCACATGCTTCTTTTGCTGCCGTCGTTTTATTCTTTAAAGAGCAGAACTGCTGCATCAATAACAATAAATAGGGAAGCCATTTCCCCCTCAGGGTTGATTGACGACTCTTTTTGGCAGCGGGGATAGCTGTACTTCAATGCCGTCACATGACCATGGAGTATCAAGGTAAAGTCTTTTATACAGTAACATCTAAAGATGCCCTTATAGCTAAATTCATTGATTTTTGTTTTCTTTTTCTTTCATTTGGGCCAGTTTACTGCTTGCTAACTGTTAGATGTCAGATTTAAAAACTCCAGTCTTTTGAATGCAAGTTTGTTTCAAGGTTCTGCAACTGTGGTCCACACTGACCTAACAAACCTTTTCATATTTGTTTTCAAAACTGTTTCTGTTTGTAAGACCGATGAGCACCACCTCATGTCTGATCCTCCATCAGCTAAACTCACCCTAACCCTACCTCTTAATATATTTTCTGCAATTTCTTAGGCAAGGCAATTCACGGACAAGCTCTCGTTTGTGGCATCCACCTGGACAATGTCTCGTTCTGCCAGCTTCCCACGTGAAGAAATCCTGATGTCATCACCATCCAACTCCACCATAGCTGGGGAAGCAAGGAAAATGGGAGGTGGGAGATGAGACATGTGTTGACAGTTATCTCCAGCACACCAAGATGGGACATAGATCTATTTACCACAAAGAGCGCTAGCAGTAAACTCTATCAGTTAACATCTTAGCTACAGACTAAGGGCCTTGAGAGAATGGGGAGGATATTTCTGATAATACTGTACAAAACCTTTCCTCATGGGTCATTGAGTTTATCCGTTGCTTTCCACCACAAGATCATCTCATTTAATGAATCAGCTAATCACAAGTGCTTAGCAGAATCAACAAACAAGATTGGATCTATGGAATACCTTGGGGTTCCTTGAGAAGAGGTATTAGCAGCACTGAGATAAAATCCGAGTGCAGATCGACTAACATCTGTTTGTTTGCAAGCACGATTTACTATTGGTAATGACTGTGTTTATATTGATTTCTATCCCATGCGGCAGGATGTGAAAGTCGGTACTTACCATCAAACTCAGCCTGTCCCACTCCAACGATAATGATAGACATTGGAAGCTTAGCAGCCTTGAAAGAAACATGGGAATATTTATTAGTGCTGAGAGGTCATTAAGGCACACCACAAGTTGTCTGAAGAACTGAAAAGCCAAAGACTGTACACATTATGAACCTGGCTTGATGCAAGCTAGAGCAATGCTGTCCCACATTGATGGGGTGAAAATCACAAAATAGAAAAACTTTGTGCAAAAGACATGGAAAGTTTGCACTGACAGCTTGCACTAGATTAAAACACCTATGCCGTGTGTCTACAGACAGATCTGTGGATTCTGTATGTAATCTCAACAGATCACACTGCATATATTGGCGCACAGACAATGGCACCCAGACCTCCCAAAGAGCTAAATCCCCAGAATATATGAGGGAATGCACATGTGCGCCAAATATTTGAGTTTCCCAAAGAAAGTTAAACATTCAATTGGTTCCCACTGCACCACAGGAAAGGTACAAAGTAGGGCCATTAATAAATCATTTTTGAAGGGAGAGAGGTGCTCATTTCGTCATCTCTGAGGAACAGAAGTCGCCCACATATGTAGATGTGGCCCGGGGTTCTCACTGTCACTTACTCATTACTAAGTTACACGTCGTCCTCCAAGATTGATGAACATTGTTCTTGAGTTTTTGCGATAGTGTCTCCCCCACAATGTCAGAGCCTTTTCAATCGACTGGAAAAGCATGGAGGAGCACGATCCATGCGAAATAGCACTTTGGGTAGAAGGGGCACTAACCAACGATCTTCTGGGTAATTAGAAAGTGGGGATTGGTCAAGGGGCCAGATCTACACGATGGATCCAGCAGACTCATATGCGCGTGAACCTACTTGTCTGTGAGTCAGTCTGCATCTTTGCGTTCAGACTGCAAGTATGAATTTGCGTATCCTGTAATTCATTTTGCTTCTCTACACAAGAATTAGTTGAAGATCAAGTTTTGTAAAGCCAAAGGACATTTCTCTGCCTTCCACATCTAAAATGGCTGCAGTTAAATTTTTAACATTTAGAGCAACACAATTATCTGCTCTATGAAATTCAATCGATTTGTTGATGAGGCCTGAAGGAAAATACCTGCTCATGCTTGTAGGAGTCATGGTTGGGTAACCCGGCTGTAATGGAGGCATTAACATTAAGTTAGCGCTACCTGTTAAGTCTGTGGTTCAGTAGATTAGGAGGTTGCCAGTTTAAATCCCAGGACTGGCAGTGATTTCACCATTGAGCCCCTGAGGAAGGGCGCTAACCCCAAATTTCACCAGGGACTGTCTGAACTGGTTTTCATAAAAATATGTGTTCCTTTGGATAAATGAAGTATATAAATGTGAAACTGATGACTTATTATTAAAAGCTTACTCAGTGGATATAGATTGCTTTTTTGCATGTAAGTGTGTATGCATGTACGGGCAGAATGTTTATAATTGTGTGCACAGGTGTGTATGATTCTAGCAATTGGATGCAGGTAGAATGCAGGAGCAAGTGTGAAACGTGCTTGAAGGGGAAATGTGGGGGCTGACAGGGTTGGGCTAACGCAACTGGCACAGCACCAACCTCGCCAACACCCACCCAACCACATCCCCAGTCGCTGGGAGGAGAGTCAGTGAAGACACACAAGCACACATTCCATACACATAGGATGCAGTCATTTACATCTCTCTAATCACCCCCTTGACCATCCCAAAGACCGCCCCCCCCCCGTCTCCAAATACGACCAGCGACTGAGTGCCTGTTGTTAGATGAGCGGGGTCATCTTTGATGGCTACAGTCTCAGCAGAATCAAGACACAAGCCACTGTGTTTCACAGCAAAACCTGCAATGCCATTCCAGATTCCTCATCATCGAACCTGAGGCAGCAAGGATATAAATACTCTGGCAGTGTCACACCCTGCACTCCGCCGCCTTACCAGGTGAGTGACAGCCCACGATCCCCCGCACTCAGGCTCGCAGCAGTGCCGCAATAATATGCATAACAGAGGCGAAACATGCGACACGCGTGACAGACCCAGGATTGCATCACCCACAGCACATTCTCCACAAGATATTTAAATAAACAACCATGTTCCTCCTCTGCATCTTCCACTAAGGTTCCGATGACAACATTAGTGCTGGAAGTTAAATTAGGCAGCCGAATACACCTCTGCATGTCTGGCTCCACCACCAAACCGCCAGAGGAGGAATTCCACGGCACCCTGTGTTTGTTTTGTTTCCCTGCCTAAACTTTTTCATAGGGGGTGAAGCGTAGAGCGTTCCTTCATGCAGCGTGACGATGGTAATCCACCAGTCCTCCAGCAGCATCTGTCACCTGGCACTCGGTTACCAGTAGAACATAAATTCATCTCCCTCCCAGTGACAGGTGCATGATGGAAAAGCATGACTATACTTCTAAAGCTGAAATTCAGATTAATATACAAGGCATCACATTTATATAAGCAGGTGTATACAGCTACTGATATCATTCCAGTATGTCAACACTGATTTTCCACCCTCCACGCAGTGCCATACTGCAACATCCAGTGTCTAGTTTCAATAACTGATGTAACAGTTACAGATCATGATATAACACAGACTTTCATCCAGATCAGTGACATCCAACAGCACTAATGTCTCTCCTGTCGAGCTGTTTTGCTGGATGGTCGGGCAACCGTAGCAGGGGGAAACGGCCAAGAAAGCGAAGTCCTCTTAGCTAGAGGGTTACTTTTGACATCCATCTTTCTGTGACGGATGAAGACCAGGCCAAGAACGGAGGTCCTGTGGATCTGAATGGATCCATCAGTCCCCTGGGGATGGTCTGGAATGTTAAAGCAGGTCAAGATTGAGCTCCTAAGTGGACTGAACTCCAAATACCTTTAGGTATTATTATTATTATTATTATTTCAAACTGACCTCCGGTGTCCACCAAAAATAACACTGATCGCCTAGACAGACAGATACACATGAAAGCTGACAGCTCACATTGGAAAGCAGACAAACTTGACCGTCTTCTACATGACCCTGGGGTCTGTCAGACTCGACAGAATGGAGGCGACAAGTCACCACCCCAACCCCCACCCCCGTGAGCGAAGCTCAGCTCTTGAAACTTGCAAAGTACCAGAACGTCTGGAAGTTTCTCCCAGACTTCCATTGCTCATACAGCCAGATAGATAGACAGACATACAGATAAATCCTCGTTGACAGCAACACACATATTTACACTAATAAACAGTAACAGTAAATTATGAATGATAATGAACAGTGAAGAATGTCAAGGGAGGTATTGAATAGAATAGAATTTGATAGTAAGTTAATAGGAATAAACAATAGGAATAAACAATACCGCACAGTAGGTTGTACGGTGAACTAATGATGACTAACAACAACTATGGACAAAACGTGATGCTGTGATCACATTTGGTTTATTCACGAGTTAGAGAGGGCGGGTAACTACTGTTACTTACATATTGTGAGTAAGGTGTTTAACAGAGTGTGAGTGTCAAAGGGTTGTTACGGTGTGGGGCTATTTGTACCTAGACATTTCGGCGTGGAAAAATAACCTCAGCAATTATGAGGAGAACGGTGTGTGCCGGAGAGGCACAGGAAGTAGAGTCTGATCAAAGACCATGCGACGTGGAGGGGAAGATGGTGAAGAGAAGGCAGTCGGTGAGCCATGGGTGAGGGAGGGGGCAGAGCACAACTGAGGCGTCAAGTAGGTCAGAGAGTTAAAAGGCCCCCTGGAGTAGAGGCTGGGGACAGGCCACGCAGGCTTTGATGAGGAAGTCTACACACACACACACACATTATAAGAATCCATAGGTGCCTCCCCTCCCAGCTAACTTGGAACGTCCTGTCACCACAGCAACCAGTCTCCAGCAAGCAACCTACACAGCACTTGGACCTCACTGCCCAGTTCACTCGTAACCCTGACAGGAAGTCGTAAGCTCAGGGGGGTTCACTGAGGCATCATGGGCCGGGGCGTTTCCCCACAGTGCCGCACTCCAGAAGAAATTCTGCCGCCTAATAAACAGGAACAAAGGAAGGGGTGGAACAGAAGAAGAGTGACAGCTTTTTTTTCTTTGTTTTTCACCAGAGTGCTTGACAGGCTTGACAACAAACGTTCTTTGGCATTTGAAAGACTGTCTTTACAGGAAACGGAAAAGTGTTCATTGGCATTTGAAAGACTATCTTGAAAGGACTCAAACAGACACTTCTGTTAGAAGTCAACAAGCGACAACCCGCACCCCCCCCATAGAGTTTTTCATTTGCCGAAATATTTTGATATGTCCTTCCGTACAAGCTTTCAGAGCACAACCTCTTGAAAACTGAACATCCTTCCATTCTTTTGAGATGCACAAAGCATGGTAAAAACTGAGTGAAAGCATGGTGAAATGTCCAGCAAAGGGCCAGAAGAGGAGGCGTGTCAGGGAGAGACTGAGCAGCAGGCAAGATCTTAAAAGGAAGGTGTGGCTGTTCTGCTCAGATTGACCAACAGTCGCAAATTCCCTTTAAATCCAGTCTGCTGGATGGCTCCTGACCTCACCAGCTATGAAGACGGGCACATTCCTTCTCTGCGGTTCTCCGTGGGCGAGGAGCCTGAGGTTGTACGTGCCGAACCAACAACCCTCAGGCGATTGTGGAAGCACTGCAGCTGGAGAGTCAGAGACTAACAATGTTTTGCTTAATACCTGTCATGGTACTTTACATCACTGCTCAACAGTCTCAGACCACGGATATATAAACATACCGGTGGCAACCATCTGGATCTGTAAATTGAATCTGCAGCATGCAATTCGGTGATGTAAAAGAGCGAAGGGATGCGAGACCAGACTGCAGCAGTGAGAATTCTCTGCACCACCTGATACGAGAGGTGATGCTGCACCAGTGACTTACGTTGACGATGGCCTCCTTGGTCTGGGCCATGTCTGATATGACGCCGTCTGTGATGATGAGGAGGACGAAGTACTGAGACCCGTCCTGTACAGCTGCTGCATACCTAACAGAGGAGAGGGAGACCTCCATTTACTTACTGTATCAACTGAGAGCCACGATCCCATACTGGAAATCATACAATGAGCTTATCCCATGCAAAACCTGCACAAGCATGCCAGATCATCACAGGGCACACACAGGGATTATTTAGACACCCTAATCTGACACGCCTCAAGTTTGTAGGACACCAGGAGAACTTGCAGACACCACAGACATGCACAACTAGAACAGGCAGTGAATTCAAAAGCTTGCATGCATGAATAGGAGTCTATATATAGTTTATAGGCTACTATATTAGTAGATTTATATTCAAAAATATTTTAAACTGAAATATTAACTGCCAAAACTCACTATCCATTAGGTTCATACCATATTGCCAACAGTATTGAGCATTTAAAAAAAAAAAAAACGAAACAATATTTTCATGTCTTCAGCCAACAACTTTAATACCTTTTGAGCTAGATAAATAATCCCCTGGATTATTCTCTTATCTTTAAAGCACTACTGTTGAGTTTGTGTGCCACTTCTATTTCAGTTTTGTGAGCTGCATTAAGCAGGAGTTTGGCAGGTTAGGAGCCCTGGGATGGACATCTTAATTAGAGAGGGGAATGGATTCATAATCTGACAGGGCACAATTTACTCTGGCAGGGGCAAGGGAAGGGTGCTTTTCATCCCTTGTCATCATACAAATTGATTGACCTTTTTCTACTTTTGGTCGTGTTTATCAAACTCGTTCAAAGTCTTTTACCCACAAGCACCATGTTTCAACATGCAGCCAGCAGTAATGTTTAGCACCACTAAAAACCATGCATCTTTGTAGAGGGCCATATTGACCAAAGACAGTCACTAAACTAAACGTTAAATAAGCATGTTAGCTAGTCAGCTAGTTAGCAACCATCTTCTAGTCGCTAGATATTTATTTAGTTTTAGAGACATCTGCAACGTATTGTGGTCTGTTCCTGGATAAGTCAGTTCACGTCGCACCACTATAATACCAAGTAAGGTTATAATGGGCCAAAAACATTCATTGCATCATGCTACTGGATTCCAGTGATGGCACTACATGGAGAGAGTCACACCTGACTGGACTCACCTGGCCACATGATTAATAACTGGGGCAAAGTTGGTGGGTCCGTAGAGCTGCACTGTCTTCAGGCTTTGGTGGTAGGCTTCTAAAATCCCCTCTATGCCGTTGCAGTATGGATTCTCTATATTGCCATTCTAGCAAAGAAAAGCCAGAGCAAGGATTTACTTAGTTATGGATTATATTCAGATATCCATAAAAATGCCATCACAGTGTAAGGAAGAATTACAAAGCCAATCAGCCGAAACTGTTTAAACAGTTTTCGTGTATTCTGAACATCATAACCTTAAAAAAATACATAATTCATATTTTTTTTCAATTTTATTCATACCTATACATTATTAATAATATGCCAGTGAATCTCTACTGTAGATAATGTGCAAAACTGGTAGCATAAGGCGCTGAAAAGAAATTTTGACCATCCAAAGTGTCAACCTACTGTGCAAAAGGTTTTACTGCTGGAAATTGAGGGCAGGAGCAACTGACTGTGTGAGGCTCCATAACACTATCTGAAGTGATTTTAAGGAGGTGAGACTGTCAATCAATGTGATAGCAGGAGATGTGTTTCATATTTCTGCAGCCAGGTGCTTATTAGTTCAGTGAGATGGGGTTCGGGGATATTTCAGGGCTGCTGAACAAGGCCTAAGTGGAAATCTTTAGTTAATGATACACCTCTGTGCCAGGTTCAGTGAACAAACGAGGACTGTCGCAACCTCACGGATCTCAATTTGCGTCGTGAAACTCATTTAGTGTGGACTTATTATCCTTTAAGGTTTAAAGAGTATTTATGTTTAAAGTCTGCCACACACAGACGGGAGAATTGGGCGCATTTGTCTGGAGGAGCAGCTCTCACTGCTATTTACTGTCGATACCCGGAATTGAGTGAAAATATAGGGGACGAGGTGCTCATCGTTCTACTGGGAGGTGGTCAGTGCACCGGGCTTTAATCACCAAGGGAAACTCGTGGGACACCCGTCCATCTGGGGGCAGCTTGGCACCAAAGCCTAGCGCCGGAAACATCTTGTCGCTGTCATAGTCCTGGATGATTTCACCCACGGCCTTGAGTGCCATGGCATAGGCGTTCATCTGGTAGGGGTTCATGTAGTGCAGTGAGGTGGACTGGGAGGGGTTACCTGTGGGGAGGGACGAAGGCTCACAATATACACTGCAGCATAGGCAAATCCAGGAGTTACCTTTAGATATTCACTGGCTGGTAGCCAAAAACCTGCTCTCTTTCTGTTTTGATATAGGTGTCAGCCTTGAGTTTTAGCCTAAAGGTAACCAGTGATCATTTAAGGGAACTTCATCCACTTCGTAAGAGATAAGAAAGAGGATGACACTAACGGAATGAGTTATGAGCCCAACATAGCAGATATGACACGTATATCAGCACTAATAATATGGAGAAGGAACTTAAATCTTATTAGCACATTGCTGGTGCATGTTAGCACATTTTAAATGAGAAAGGTCAACAGTTTCACATTATTACATTCTAGCTGGTCAGGAGGGTGTAAAGACAGGCTGCGAGTTCGCCGTGTTCGACACAGAAATGACTCATCTGTTTGGCCTTTCGAACGGTGGCTGTTCTGGTGTGTGGTAAACAAAGATGGCTGATTAAAGTGAGGGTTAAGTATCACACAATGAAGCAGCCCCAGAAAACAATCATTCTATTTGGCCAGAGGTGAGGATTCCTGTGCACTCTCCTCTAATACCACCCCCCAAGCCCCCAGTAGCTGCAACTCAAAAATCATACATCGCCCCTGTTTTAATCACTGACCCTCCTTGAGGGCAGAGTAGCTTCTAAGCACAATTAAAAATAATTATGCCACTTAAAGTGATGTGAAGCTTTTCAAACAGTGCCTTCCAAAGAAGAACTGCTCCCAATCTCCATGTGTGATTTCAAAATTGTATCAAGCTCACTGACACTCGATATACTATACTAAAATTAAACACAGAATAGAGAATATAATAAAATACAATACGACGCATACTATACTAACATATACTAACATATAAGCATGATATACATATAAGCATATATGAGCAGATGGCCAAGTTCATAGCTAAGGGCTGAATTTTGGACCCACAGGAGAATTACATACCGTTAGATGCAGTGAAGTCAATGGCTACAGTGAAATTGATCTGGGTCCTGAAAGGAGAAAACAAGCAAAGGGTGTGAGAATAAAGGAGTTCAGCTGACACGGCGGCTCGCTGCTGGGGAGGAGTGAGCAGCAGAGCCCCCTCCAGTGGCTAATTGGGGTAAACAGGAAGAGTGATCAGACTGCGTTGGCTTGCTGAGCTGATGGACCGGCAGGCTGCGCTCGCCCAGCGGCCCGAGCCAGGGTCACACTCGACTTGTCACTGCCTCACCAGTCCCCAACTGCCTCGGACGAACTCACCTCCTCACCCATAATTAATTTGTACTGCCTGTGTGTTTACCACCACTCAAACCAAACATTTGCATGCCCCCCCGCACCCCAAGGTTTGAGCCCTCTGCTGGCCACAAAGAGTCACTACACTAAACATTAAATAATCAAATTCCTTATTAAGGGGTTACTGAAGCAGCGTGTTCTGCTAACCAGCTAGCTGCCACCTTCTTATTTAGTTTTTGAAACATCTGGGGGGGGGGGGGGTTGATTTTTTTGATTGGGGCCCAAGATGCAACAAATGTGCAGTACAGTTGTCTGTCTTCTCAAGACCGTACTTGCTAGCTGTTTATTTCATTTTTTCATTCTTTTCATTAACATCTGAGTGGGAGTGGGGAGTGGGCTAATGTGACTTTTTGAGCACAGCCCCAGAAACCGCAACCCCACCCTGGTGCTGCCGGGGAAGGGGCCGTGGTGAATAGGTGGAGTTTTTGGGACACGGTAAAATCGCAGGGGAAAATGTGCAAATTTTGACCTGATTCACCAGTGTGTGAACACAAGAGGAGAAGGGTCCTTGGGGAACAGAGAAGCACAGCTCCACCTCACGGGAAGGGGGGGTCAGTCCCTAAGTTTAGCATAGCTACACCTTAGCACAGCTAATACTCATTTATTATACATTACACTTCCTACATTTTTCACTGAGACCTTATCCATATTATGGATAACACACACACACACACACAAACAGGTATCTTCAATTTACATTCAGGTTTCGTTAATCAGGATGTTTCTCAGCCATTATAGGACAGCAGTCAAATACACTCTATTACATAAGACATACTATCACACACATTTACACCTTCATAGTAGCAGTGCAATTTGTTTGTTTTGGTTCTTGCCACATGCTGCATAAAGTGCAGTCGGTACGGTCATAAAGTGAAAGTAAAATTTCAACCGTTAATTAACAAACAAAAAACATGTCGAAATTCTTAGCTGGTGTCAGTCAGAAAATGTACTTGGAAAAACCTTCATTAAAAGGTGATGTATTTTACATTAACCTCTCAGAACCATCACAGCTATATGCCAATGACACATTCTGACCTGTAATATTTTCATCAAATATTTCTGAAAGTCAATTTCTCTCAAAATCCATTACATTTGGGTCTTAAACACTGTTGCAGTTATAACACAGGAATCAATTTGAGTAAATTCAAAGAAAATAACAGAATAAAATAACCACCACCGAAAAATTAACCCGTCGCAAATCTTAAGCAATCACCCCCCTCAGAGGAGAAAGAGAGCTGCTCACCAACGACCCACAAACACAGGGATGTGGGGACGGACACGCCCCCCACCCTCCATTTACGCCGCATCAGCCAAATGCTGCGTTTGGAAGTTTAATTTGCTTTGCTGTTTCACGAAGTACTCATTAAATATTAACCAGATTCTAACAAAAATCAGGCCAGAAAGCTGCCTGGTTTTTGTAATTGATCATGAAGGTGCCATTTGCTTCTCGTAGTATCTAATAAGTAATACAATAAATTCCCTAACCCTGATTATGTGTGTCTCTTACGTCCAGCCTCCATGTTTCACCATTTCCTGTGTTTTGCTCCTTTTAAACCATCAGAAATGCCCTGTCACTCTGCCTGTATGTTGCACTGTGGTCTAGGGGGAGCCCCCACAGTGCATTTCTGCACTGGTCCTGGGGGAGCACTGTGGTCCATGCCAATGTATACCTCTGTATGCACAATGTGGCATGAACACACAAGCGTGCTGTACACACGTACATGCCGCACCCCAACGCCAACATGGCCAACTGGAGTGTAAAAGCACAGAGCTGTATGTCTGTACCCAGCCAATCCCTGCTGCTCTGCTGCCGCCTCCTCCAATCAAACAAGACCGCAGTTGGCAGGACCGCCTTTCCATCTCTGCTATAATAGAATTGATTGCCTTGTGCCATAATCATCTTTTCATGTGCTAACTGACATGCTAACCTGTATTACAATCAGACGTGTGTTTCCTCCAGCTCCACACGCAGAAGGTCCCGGTGAATTCCCCCCTTCCCACGTTCACGGCCCCCCCCGTTCCTGCTCACTCGGCCCCAGACAAACAACCCTGATGCATCTCTCCTGCCTGGAACTCTCCTCCCAACGTCCCCCCCCCAAAGAGCCGCTAATGACCCAGGCGCCACACACGGTGTTCATGGGTGAGTGGACTCATCTGCTCTTTGGCCACATTCACTGAAAGAGCCAAATTCACCAGAAGGTCGCTACACTTGTATATTTTAAAGGAATTAGGTGGATTCTTAGCCCTATAAAGGCCACGGCTGTTAGATTCTATTTAAAACAGTTTTAATTAACCATCTGCTGTTTTTCAAGAACAAGCCTTCATTCTTTTAGCTGATTGACTTGTTTTGAGTATGCCCCTTCTTGTCACACATTCGCATCTCTCTCTGAAGGAAGCAGGCAAATGCGGTCAATTCCAGGAATCTGCTTTGCATGCAGGAAGACAGCCATCGCCTTTTTTTTTTTTTTTTACAAGCTCACGCCAGAATCTGCACTTTAAGGGGAATGGAAAGGAAAGCCTGAATTGAAATTAGCTGCTGGCAAGCTGTTGTAAACGCGCAGACGCATTTTGCTAGAAAGCGAAACCCGGCCGAACATATCTCGATGAGGCAGGACATAATATAGTTTCCTGCTGAAAATTACTTTAAAAAAATGGGATAAACTTCCTGTGCTGCGCTTCAGAACGCCAGCTGTCGTCTGACTGATACCAGCTCAGAAAGAGAGACCTTGTTGTGTTAAACTCTGTCCTCAGCAAGGGACTGTAAGAGTGACAGCTAAGCTGGCATTTCAAGTTGAAATCTTTACAAATGTCCCAAAAACGTCCCAGAAAACCCCACAGGTGCCTTCATTGCGCCGGCTAAATGTATTCGTCAGAAGCTGCTAGCTTTATTTATGCAATTCTCTTGATGTGCAACCTTTATGCCACCCCTGCCTTATTAAACAGCCATTATTATCACAATTGCCATATTTTTTCCTCTTAATTCCTTTCCATTAAATTACTGTCGTGCTTATTATTATAAGTTCACAAAATTAATGGGAAGGCAGCTCCTCCAGCACGATGAAGCAGAGAGACAGCGGAGGCCTGCCGGCTGGGAGAAATGTTACATGATTATTAAAGGGCACCTTTGTTGTAGGAAGAATTTTCTCAGAAGATGGAGAAGTCTGTATTTCATAAAAATATGGAAATTCATATAAATCAAGATGCACCTTCGCCTACTAGTAGAAGTGGTTAGTTTGCATATTTGTGTCCTGTACACGCGTATTTCCACGCACTCCTATGGGCGTGTTTTTCCACACGTGTGTCCATGGACCTCTTATACATGTGTATTTCCACACGTGTCTGTGCACTCCTCTAACCATGCATCGCCACACACCTGTGTCCACGCACTCCCGGTAAAAGTGTATTTCCACACGTGTGTCCGTGCACTCCTGTGTGTGCGTGCATTTCTGCATGCAAATGTCCCCACAATGTGATATCTTGTCCCCACAAATCTGTTATTTTGATATTGTGGGGACCATTTTTTTGGTATCTACAAGGGGAAATTCAATTTTATAAAAATGTGTGAATGCAATCAAAAAACTAAAAATGCCAAAACACCGGTATTTTGTTTGGTTTCTTATGCTTAAGATTAAAGATTAGAGCTGGGGAGGGATTAAGGTTACCATTGTTGGAATTGCTCATAGATATGAATGGATGATCCCCACAAAAATATGTGTACAGGTCCATGTGTGTGTGTGTGTGTGTGTGTTTGCGCACACCCTGCCCTGCATACTCACCCCCCTTTGATGTAGTCCAGGAAGGTGCACTCTGACTCCACAGAGAAAGACAGCAGCGTCACCTTGGGGTCAGAGAAATAGGCGGCGTTCAGTGCTCTGTACACGTCAGAGCCATCGGAGCGGCAGAGAACGTAATGGGGCTTCTTGGCAGATTGATGGCAAGACAAGATTAATAACTCCGCTAATTGAGCTGTAAAGCCATAAAAAGAACGTGACTTGGTTGCGTGGGCAGGATGATTCCAGAACAATCTAATTGCTTCGCCATGAATATCAGTCCTCGCAAACCACGGACACTCCTGTTAGTGGCTGCCGCTCAGCCTTGCTACCGCCTACGCTGATGATGGCTGATAATATTTGCCGGGGACTAAGAGGAATACCTCTATTATCAGCCAATAAAGGCGCTTTTTTAATGACAGATTTTATTTTTGAAATACCCTCATAGTGTTATTTTTTGACTCATCTCACTTCGCTTCTAGTTAGTGAGACAAGTGTCGTGTTCCTTAATGATTAGTGTGAAAACAGGAGCCAATTCGATCTCAAGCATCACATATAAATCAAATAGGAAATGCAGACCTTATAGAGTATTAACATGCTGCTAATTGTATTGGGAAGGGCAGGATATCCAAATTGTTTAATTTAGCAGACAATTTTGTCCAAAACAACAAACAAGTGAGGGTCAGAAAGCGGGATGAGACAGTGTAACTGGTCCTGCTCAAGGGTCAAATCTGCTGCCCCTGGGATTCGAACTAGCAACCTTCATAGGGGCTTGAGCTGTTGAGTTACACTCTGCAGATGTACATTCACACAGGCTGATCTGGTCTCAGGCTTTCTTCAGCACTGGTTTGTTTTTGTTGAAAATGCCATTTCTGGCAAATCCAGCAAACCTATATGTTCCAACTTGGCAGTTCAGTGAGGCTGAGGATTAGTTGGCTGGTTTAAGTCACAGCATCCTGGGTGACCAACACAGCAGCAGCCGAGAGAGATTTCAGACCCAACCAATCGATAGCGGTTACCGTTCTGCCACACTCTAAATGTGGACGGGCAGTTGGCTGCTGGCCATGGCTACCTCACCATCTGCCGTCCGTAGTGACGGATGGCCGCTGGATCGCCTCGGCAACTCAGTTGCCAAGCACGGCTATTTTGAGACGCCATCACGGGGACGACCGATAAACACCTCAAGACAACAACACCGATCTATTCCTTTTTAAATCTATGTAAATTAGCCTGAAGTGTGAAAAGGGATAACGACTAATGTGGCGATGACGAGCTCGTTCACAGAGGGGATGTCATTTTTCTGTGCCGCTAAAATCAACGGTGAAAGAGTGGGGGCTTCTCAGGAGCTTCAGAATGGGTGGAGGGATGGTCGAGATTCGACACGTGCACACTCACCGTTCCCGAATTCACATATTTCTTTTTCTTCATTTTCTTTTTCGGATTTACCACCTAGAAGCCAAACAGACACAGTGGGTACGTGACACAGTGCCACCAAAGCCCAGAGCGAGATGCAAAGGCAGGGAGCCTCCATTTAGCACTGCGTCACCCTCCATTTGCAGAGGGGCAGACGGAATGGGGAGCAGCGGCCCAGTAGGAACCTCGATGGCTTTTTACATAACAGGTATAACAGGTCATGTGAAGCGGCAGGACAACCTCCAGCTGTCTGCAGAACAACGCTGACCACATTCTTCTGTCATAACTTTTCTCCTTCATGGTCAATTTCTCTCTCTCTCTCTCTCTCTCTCACTCTCTCTACATTAAAAAAAGAACTAAAAATACAGAGGCTGTGGAGAGGGAGATTATCAGAACAGTGGAAGGACACGCCCACAGCTGTCTGATGGCAGAGGCAGAGATGGTGGTAGCACCGGTGAGGGCGATTCTCCTGGAGAGCAGGAAAGCAGCAGCCTGACTACACCTAGGAAACCTGCACCGCAGAAGACCGAAGCCGACCTCCCCACTCCGCATCCGCACCTGCATCTCCTCCATGGAAGACGCACAGCGTGGGAAGCAGGACGCCGATCCTTCTTTGAAGTTTGCAATTGTCTCAATCAACCCCCACCTGCAGATGGCGCTCTCTGTGTGGCGATTAACGTGAGGCAGCCAGGCTTGAGATGGAGATGAGGCGGTTCATCCTGAAGTACGCCGCACTACCACCAGCACCATTCTCAGGGCAAGGGAGGGGCTGCTCATATCTGGCACCCCCTCCACACCAACACCCTGCAAGTGTTCACTGGCACAGAGGAGAAGATGCCGCACACGGCAGGGTACCTAGGAGGGGAGGTGCCATGTTCGGGGCAGAGCTGGCATGCGAGGATGCGACGGGTGGCTTGTTTCCGCGGAAACCAATTACTAGGTGTCAGATGGAGGGGTTGTCGGGGGACACATCTATAGTTACCAGCTGCCATTGTTCCCATGACATGGATACAGAATTTCATACTGACTGCCAGTCAAATCTGACATTCATGTCACACCTCCATGTTTCTCCAACCTAGCGGGTGACACCAAGGGCCCCAGACCAATCCCAGGGCTCCTATCTGCGTCAAAACACACACAGGATCCCTCTTTCTCACGCTCGTTATGAACTGCAGGCCTACGCTTTTTGACAATAACAGTTTCTTATCGCCGTAATTAATCAGACAGCATCTAAATGTATTGAAATAATCTAAGAAGAAATGGACATTACACAGAAAAGCATATGGAGGCAACATGGTTTCTAGCCTGGTCTTCGGGAAGACACGGGACCGGGGAATCTTAATGAGAGCCACGTCGTGAAAAGGCAGCAGCTGGCAGAAACTTGGCGGACCCTCCCCTCCTCACACCCCATCTCCTGTCACGCTCCAGTGAGTTTAATCTGCTCCAGAACCCGGCCGCACTGCCACTGCGGTGGGCGGAGGGAAGAACTTTCTTCAGATCATTCCTGATTAAATCCACTTGAGGATTCTGTCAGACACGGAAGCTCTCTTCTCCTTTATTGTAGCTGGCCCCCGTGGCTCCTTACGCTACGCATAGTGAGATACAGTAATTGAATCACCATGGTCGGATGATTATGCGAACGTCTCGTCAGGTGAAAATGGGCCTGGATTGTCATTGATAGCGCTCATGAAGCCCACTGTGGTAAATTGGGGCTCTATTTACCAAGCAGCAAGGTCCACTCGTCAATACACACGAGTGCCGTCTCATCGAAATGCCCCCAACATCTACAAGAAGCATTAGGCTCATTCGTGAACATTTCAATGGTTTCACCATGTAATCTAACGCAGCTCATATTCCCCTCAAGTGATTCAGTTCCAGGTAAACTGAGAAGGACTACCGCTGGGAAATACATCTGATAATTCCTCCCTCCTGTTAATCTCTGATCATAAACTTTACCACAGAAAAACTTAATTTCGTTCTGCTGATCAGCATCTCCACAGGACTTGGGGAGCAGAGCAGGGGAGCGGTAGAGAACAAAACGGCCTTTAGCTATTGCCGAAAAAACAAACACGATGGTTCTCTTAAAACAATTCGTTTGGTAATGCATGGAATAAATTGCCGCGCAGATCAGCGACAGGTCTAAATCCCGACGCGAAGAGGAATCTGGCATGAGATTCCATTCCGCGGCAATCAGCAACGCCATTAGCTCAGGCTGCAGTAGTCGTGGGCGAGCAAATACAGAGCCAGCTGCATGCTGGGTAATGGGGCTGTTAAAGTGCGCACCAGACTGGCATGGGCTCGCGATTCACATCTGGAACAGCTGCTTTACTCCCAGACGGCCGGAATCTGCCAAGCGGTGCGGTGCCACTCACCTCATAGACGTTGAACTGGCTCTGGCCCCGTGCCAGCTCTCGGTAGCTCGTCGTGAATTCGCCGATGAAGTCGTGGCTGCAGGCAGAGACAGACACACATCAGTGTCTCCCAGAGAAGAACATCTGGACACGCAGAGAAAGGCCACCATCAGTTAGTAGTCTGTGAGAGCACCGGTTCATGGAAACAATGTGCCTAATTACCCCTAATTAGCCCGAGGGAGAAGTGGCATGGCTGCCACATAATCCTAGAGGGCAAAGTAATATAAAGCCAGCTGAATGGTGGTAACCTCACTTAAAGTATGATCACTACAAGTAAGTGTGTAGCCCAGGCATAAACCATCACAATACATGCTGAGGGAACATGCATAACAAAGAGAAGGACCAGATAAACCAGATAAACCTCCAAGACACCTGTGTAAACAAGTCAGGCCCCAGGTTCCCAACCCACCAGGCTGAGATGCAACGGCTCTTTGGCCCCTGACTCACCTGCCATCCCGATCCCAGTCGTAAACCTCAACCTTGATCGTCCTGCAAGGCATCCAGAAGAGCATCAGCGTATCTGCTTGCCGTGTGTCATATCAAGCCACTCAGATCAGCCTGAATCTCTTCAGTAAAAGATCCGGCTGAATAGCTGTGTTACATGTACACTTGCAATCTATGTAGGTCACTTTGAAAGAGAGAGCTTACGACTTATATATGATTAAAGTCTCTTGGGACAAGAGCATATATGAGGTCGCGGAATCAATATCAGTCCTTTAAAAAAAGGGAGAAGGTGACATGTTCTTTCAGGGCATGATTCACCCGCCCCCCCCTGGGCAGGCACTCGCGTAGGGTGGGGCCCGTGAGTATGGGGGGGGGGGGGGGGGCACCAGGGGGTGC
>JABFEB020000124.1:8291234-8301690 GCA_019775895.2 Stomatorhinus ivindoensis | reverse complement strand
GGGGTGCAGAGGAGACGACAGGAGACGCGATAGCTGCAGGCTTCTTGTCACTCATCTCTCCCAATTGCAGAGCAAAAATAGATACGGCGCAGTACACAAGTTGGCAGCTAGGGGAGCCACTCCTGGGAAGGAGCTCAGCTTCCTCAGCCGTGGAGCACCTAAACCGTCCAACATTTACAGACAGTGTTTCTCAGGGACTGCCAGACAGTCCACATTTTTACTCCCCACAGGCTCTTAGCCAACCAAGAATAGTGTGTTGGGAGCTGGGAGGGAGCAAAAATGTGTACTGGGGGTCCTTGCGGACTGGAATGACAAACACTGGACTGAGACAGAGCAGCCACCACACCTCTCCCACCAGGTCTCCCCAGAACCGCCGTCCTGGGGAACCCTCTGCTTGGAGCAGGAGGACAGGGATGTGCAAAGACAAGGCAGTCCTGGTCAGAATAACTGTGACTTTCAAGTTCACTGATGCCACTGTAGAAGAGAATTACTCTTCTGTGAACCAAGACCAGTTACAGACCTTACACAGTGAGAAAGTCACATAGTGATGCTTTGGAATCGGAAACACCTGGAATTACATTGGCCAATGGGCTTCACAACTTGACACTTGATCTCTTTTATGCCTTTAAAACACACTTTGCACTAACTTTTGTCCATCTATTCCAAGCTATCAGCTTCTCATATCTAATGCATTTGCAGAGTAGCCTTTCACTTTTATGGTAATTATTCTCAGTCTGTCCAGATTCACCCAGCTGAAAGAGAAGCATCAACCACTTCCAGGAATTCAGGGCTCAAGTGAGTTTTTGAAAATGCCGTCACATTAAGAGTTAGGGGACCTATCATTCAGGCTGGCCTCTCTGATGATGATGAGGCACTTAAGTCTAATGGTATCCTTACAAAGCAAAAGGTTTCCTCTGATACTTTAATCTTCACACAGAGGTTAAAAGCTTTCATGTCTTGGATCATGGACTTAATACAGTCAACAAAACAAACACACTGGCATGTGACAGCCATTGTTTTTGAGGAGTATGATATTTAATGTAATGAAATTTTTTTGTCAATTAAAAAAAATAGAGAACAATAGTTATACTTAAATCACTGAAACAAGAATCTTTCCAAAATTAAAGGAAGAGATCAAAGGCATTTTCCATTAATCTGTCTGCAAATTTTTAACATTTCTGAAGACACCAAGACATCTTCAGATTTTGAATTATTTAAAAGGGTTTTTCTCTCGATTATTGTTACTTTGATGGTACCGTAGAAGCATAACAGATGGCTGTTATTTAAAATAATCTTGTTCCAGAAAACATAAAGGTGGAATAATTATAATTCATTTTCTGCCGCTTTCCTGGGACCAGCTTCTATTGGGACCAGAAATATAAAAGATCAGACGATTTGTCAGTCTGCCTGTAAAACACCGGTCTGACCACTAATTCCTTTTTCCTGGGAGAAAACCAAACAGGCCATTCTGCCGACGTTTCAGAGACGTGCTGTCAGGAAAAGCAGTGCATTTAACGAGTGCATATATCCATCAGCTGAGGGACAGATCCACGGCACAGCTGGACCCTGGAAAGGCCTCTTCGGGTTTTCAGCACAATGTTTACTCTCAGCTGTACCCTAACAGCACCATCGCGACCAACCATCTGTGTCAGTGCAGTTTCACATTAGTCTCATCTTGACAAAGCTTTTGATGAGGAATATAAAGGGATCGATTCGTTTGAGCTAAAAGCACGAGATGGATCCATGCAGCTCAAATGGGACTCAGAGATGCTGCTTAGCTACTAAAGAGCGTCAAGTCAAATAAAGCAGTTTCAAATCTTTCACTCCTTATTAGTACTGACGGCTTTAAGTTCTAAATAATACTTATGCTAGAGGTTTATCTGGATTTATTATAACACATTTCAGTCTTAAAGCCTTTCATTTATAGTCGTGCCTTTTATATTTAAACATGAAAATCCAGGCCTAATGAAAAATGCTGAGCCAAGTAATTTCCTTTAATCGTGCACGGCGGAGAAAAACATTTTCACTTTTTAATTGAGTATCCACTTGCTTTTGTAATCAGAATATCATTTAGTAAAGCAACACCAAGACCATGCCCCCCCCCCTCCCCAGCTGAGGGAATCCCTCCCAGCCCCATGTCAGGCTTCTCCTGGGGGTGGTGGGGATTATGATATTCACGTGGCTAGAGATCAGCGGCTCATCTCCACTACAAATTCAATCCCCAGTCAGATCAGCGACAGGCCATCCTGGAGATCAGCCTTATTCACACAGTCTCTCGGGGTCCTCCTACTAGCACCGCACAGGAAGGTAGATCACGCTGCCTGATTGAAGGCCAGCGTCTATATTTCCTTAGTGACTCTGCTGCGTACTGAAGATCCCTGGTAGGTAGTAGGTGCATGGCAAGTTCCATCTCAGAGAAACTAATACAACAGATAGTTTTACATTTTCCCCAGTTATACAGCCGCATATATTAATTGAACAGATTCAGGTTTGGCCCATAGCCGTGAGCCACAGCAGGAGGGATCTTCTGGGAAATGGTCACAGCAGCTATTTCAGTGTAACCCCTGGCTCGTTAGCGCAGGCTAGCCCCCACCTGGCGACATACGAGCTCAGCTTCTGCCGCACGCTGCCTCAGGCTTGCCGGACAAGGAAGGCCAGCCCTACCTGTCGTAGTCGCCATTGCAAAGCGCCCGCACCGGGATGGTAAAGGGCTGCCACACGGGGTTTAGCGTGTTCTTCACCACCTCCGTCTTGTGGCAGATGGTGAACCTGAGCGCGGGGGGGGGAGGGGAGATCACAATCACGAGAGGCAAGTTTTTTCAGCTATGAGCGACAGAGCTCTTTGCCAGCCGCCTCCCAACTCAGAAACACTACGCAGCAAGGCGCTATTTCGTAACCCTCAGCAGACGCTTATTTTATGCTCTATAGTTGCCTATGGCAACTGATATAAATGATCACATGCTGGACCCTCGCCAAACTCTGTATTACCTTGCACTCTCACTCCCGCCCATAAGAGGTGATCAGTGCCTCTAAACAGCGACGAGTCCAGTTTTGTGCTTTTCTAGGATGACGTTTTACAGGCTGTCGTTCTGTGGGAGACCTCGTTTGGGGGCAACATGAGACACATTTAAGGGGCGTTTCGTCGGGACACCTTTGTCTTTAAACGTAAGAACGGGATTTCCAGCTGGGCAAGCACATGTACAGTACGCATCCTCGCAAGGAGCAGAGGACGAGTCCGCGTTTCACTAAGCAGACTCCACGGGAATCGTGGGTGTAAACCATGAGGGGGTGTGAACATGTCACATTTTAATTTATCAAGACAGAATCTATAAGCTAAAAAAAAAAAAAAAAACAGTATGTTAAACAGATTTGAAAATGTGGCGTGCTGGATTAGTAACACGCAGGGAAGCAGATGGTAACATCAGGTTGGATGCATTTCTGTCATTTCCAATGTTCCTTGTAAGGAAAATGTATCAGTTCCACAGTGGCACAGATGTTTTCCCCATGAGCTGTCTTCCATGTCCTCTAAATTGTTATTGTGTATATACAGTAAAAAATGTTTACATTGTTCCCTAAAGTCTGATTGAAAAAAAAATTCCAAAATATCTATATCTCTCTTAAAACATGATAATAACATGATTTAAAAATGGTTTTTTTTTGCATAGAAATTGCTTTCTGCATAGTTCCTACATTAATTAACAAGATACTTCTTTATATATTCAGGGATGGATTCAGCTAAGCCTTTAAACTCTTAATAGCAGCTGTTTAGCAAATCGATGTATTGCTCTAAACACGTTTAGGAATGATGTGTTTAATCCAAAAAAAGTTTCACTTCTGCCTTGTATATAACAAGCTATCATAAAAGGCTGCCCTGTGATAGGCTGGCCCCCCATCCAGGGTTGTTCCCTGCCTCGTGCCCATTGCTTAATTCATTGCCTAAGACATTATTCAATGGTGTACCATTAGACAAGCTTGATTAGCACCATTTAGTGTGTGTTTATGTCTGCTGCTGTTCACCACTGAAAGGTGACATGAGAGGTTACGGTTTTGTGCCCTATTAGCCTGATGGAAAAAATCACTCACGCTTCTGGTTTGCAGATCCAGAGTCACCCAGACAGACTTTAATCGCCAATGGGAACACAGTGTCTATTTTGGACAGCTCAGCTGTGCCTGCCTTGGGTGCAAATTTTCATTTGACAATAACATGGTGCCTTTGTGAGGCTGATTATTATTCAATGCTGAATAAACTGAAGACAAAAATAAACAAATGCTGCGGTTGTGGGTTTTCTGTTTTTCCCGGCCATTGGAAAGAGCGTCTGTCAAATGCTTGATTACTGTAACACGTGCATTTTGTTTACAGTCGACCCAAAGCAAGAAAACCAGACTCACGTTCCATCCTCGTTGCTCCTAAAGAACACCATGAAGGGGTCCGACTTGCCAAAAAAGTCCTTTTTGTCCAGCTTATTGGCACAGAATTGCATTGTGGCACTGTCCTGCAGGAGAGACAGGCAGAGTTATGGACCCTAAAGTCACTGCCTTCTGTGATGCAAAGATTACTGAGAAATATCTCCCCATGAGCAATATGGGTTTGTTACAGCTGTGAGTCTGAAAACAAAAAAAAAATAAATAAACGCCTATATTAAACATATAAAGCGAATGCCAACTGGAATATTACTGCGATAACAGCGCACCATGACTAACGTTTATGCTTAATATGCAAAATAAATCAAAAATATCCTGTAAACATTATATACAGCAAGAACATGAACATAATTAAGTACCACATTTGCTGCAAAATAAACAGAAGGATACAGTTTAGTAAATTGTTAATAACAGAGACCTTATGTATCTGTACTTAAAAAAAAAATGGAATGTCGTTACTGTCATTGCACAGGTGGCAAGCAGAACGAAATACCATCTTTGCATATTTCATCTTGCCCTCCTATGAGACACACACACATTCGTAAACCTCTAAAGGCACAAAGATACACTTTTCTATGGAACAGTGAATTGTTGGCAAGATGTTGACTTACTAGATCAAAATTTCAGGTGATGCCTGGGTAGAAACTCACTAATTAGCCTACTGCGCCATTGCTATCAGTGTGATGATTACAAAGTGGCACTTTTGCTACCAAATGTCCCCATGCAATCAACACTTTGGTCAAAGTAATAAGCAATTAATATACAACAGGAGGTAAGTAGTGATTCGGGCACGTAGAAATGGAACTCTGAAGCCCCTTTAGCGAAGGTGAGTCACCGGCGTCTATCGCACACGAAAGCGATCGCTGTGGCTTAAGTCTACCCTACGCAGCGTAACAAACCAGGAGCGGAAGGAGCGTGTCACTGTCACCATGACTGTGACACCCTTGACAGGGCGGGCCGAGGTCTGCAAGCTGAAGTTTAGAATTTCATTCAAGTGGGCAGGTTTGATGAGACAGCTGGGAGACGGAAATGCAGGTCAACAGGTTGGTCAAAGATGTATCCGTCAGCTAATCAGAGCCTTAATGACTCCAGAACCATGAATTACGCTAATTAGAAGACTGGCGGCATTAAAACAGCACTTTATCATACCCGCCATAGAATAGCAGAGGTTATAACCCCTGAAATTACATTCTTTTCCTATTAGCTACACGGAGGCTCTGGAAGGCACCGCAATAATTCTGGGTTGCTTTGGGTGTTTCTTTCCTAACATTGTTATGCTTATTCATCAGCCCGTGGCCACAGGTACCTCAGTTACTGGAAGTGAGTTTTTCCCAGATTGGACCAATTGAAGTGACATTGTTAAGTTTCTGCTGGCCAGGCAGGCACAGGAGGAGTCGCGCCCTTAGGAATCTGTGCAGAAATGTGTTGCCGTTGCCTGATGGGTGGTGTGTGATTGAGAGTTAAGATGTGGTGATCAGAAGGTTGCTGGTTCAAATCCTACGGCTGGCAGAGTGATTTCACAGTCGGGCCCCGGAGCCTTGGAGCAGATAACTCAGACCAGCAGATGACCAGAATTGCTCTCAGTCTCAGACTGCTTTCTTCGATGGAACTTTGGACAAAAGTGTCTGCTAAAAATATAAATGCAGTTCATTTCTGCACTGTCCCAGAAGTATCTCCTTAAAGAAGCCTCACCCCAGAGCAATTTGAATAACACCCTACATTTGATTAAAGGATGTTATCCGACATGGGTGGCAGAATGGCGCGGTGGTTAGCACCATACCGGTGGCACAAGGGATCTCTCTGTGTGGAGTTTGCATGTTCTCCCCGTGTCATGGTGGTGTTTCCCTGGGTAAACCAGATTCCCCCCAGTCTAAATCCCTATTATTCAAATCACGGTCCTTGAGGTCTGAGCACTGCTGGTTTTCCAGTCTTCCTTTACCTGTCAGTCAGGTGTGAAGCCTCTGACCAATCAGAATCAGTAATTATTAAACTGACTACCTGGGAGATTGAGGTTAATTGGAGTTAGCAAGCTGCATGTGAGTGTGCCCTGCGATGGGTTGGCGCCCCATCCTGGGTTGTGTCCTGCCTTGTGCCCTGCGATGGGTTGGCGTCCCATCCTGTCCCTGCCTTGTGCAACCCTGCATAGGAAAAGTGGTTACAGAAGATGGATGCTACACAACACAGATGACCTCACACAACTTGGCAGTAGCTTCTACTGTTTTCATGTGCATATATTGCTTTAGATGCAGATTTTAATTTTAAGTTTATGAGATGCAGCTCAGAGCGCTAAATAAATCATATCATAAGCTTTTGGCTTCCATTGTGCAGACTGAAAGTTTGCTAAGGACCCTGAGGAAGCCCACACAGGACTGGGAGGAGATGCAAACTCCATACACAGAGCAGAGATGGGATTCAAACCCTAGCCCTGGAGGCAAGATGTAACAGGGTTACCCAGCAGGACACAAATTTAATTAACAGTTATTACATTTTAAAATCCTATTGGAAAAAATCTGATAAGGAGGAGGGGACCGAACATGTTTTTCTGGATGGCTTTGACTGATGTCACATATCTCTGACCAAACATTGCTTTGAAGGCCCCTGGTGCATGAAACCCAGCAAGAGAACAATAATGACAGTGACGCATGAAGAATCAGTAATAACCTTAAAGCCACTATTTCATTGCACATTTTCATTAATTGAAATCTATTTTATCGATAGCCATTCGATTTGGGCGGACGGCACTGATATTTCTCAGTCAGTGTCTGACAAGTAGACAGATCTTCCAGGCAGTGTTTTGATTTTAATAACCCAATATCACACCTCTTCCCATCAGGGACAAAGGAAACCATCTTTATTTTTACTCTGAAATGATATTACGACTAAAATGTAAACTCTCCATAGATTCACGGGGCTGCAGCCATCCGTTGCATTGCCTGAATGCCTGGAACATCTGAAGAAAGTGACAGAGTACTAATCCAACACTAATCCTCTGCAGGGTTTAACGGCGGCTTTGTTCCCCGTAACCTTTATATGTGCTGGGCACAGGATGGCACACTAAGACACAGCGGGCAGTACTGTTTAAATGCCACTCCAGCTCAGCATGTGGGGTTGGCATACGGGCATCCTCTGAGGACGGCACTCTCCCCCCGCTGTCTAAGGACGCGATACCGGATGAGCTGATGTCTCTAAATGGCCACGTGTGTTTGTGTCTTTGTGTGTGGCTATATGCACGTCTTGTGGATAGACTGGGTGTGGGTTATGCTTTGGGGGGTATGTGGCTCAGCAGGGTAAGTCACTGGGTCTGTAATCAGAAGGTTACTTGTTCAAACCCTAGGCTGATTGGGCCCCTGATCAGAGTCCCTCTTTGATCATTCTTAAGAAATGATGCCAGTTTGGATAAAGGTGTCTGCTAAATATATTAATGTAAATACTGGGAGGCTGCAGGACCCTAGTAACACTGCACTGGATGAGCAGCTAAAACATAAATGGGTGCAGCGTGTACTGAGACCTTCAGGTATGAAGAGACTTTTTTCCATATAGAGTCTATGCACCCATTGAGAAGCTTCTACCAGAAAGCAATATACATCACAGGTCCTCCTCCTTAGATGGACCTTAGAAATTAGCTTTTGTGCTACAAAGAGCCTCTGAAATTACCCAGCTAGCTAACTCACTGCCAACCTGTGTTCAGAGATGCAGGTTAATATCAGCTGTTGTACATCCTCACTGTTGCAGAGTGAAGTAAGTTCTGCATAAAGAATGAACTACAGGGGGAGAAAAGTTACTGTCATGGAAAGGGACAGATCTGCGGATGGATTTCAGAAGCACAACGTATATTTTGGGATATTTGTCAATGACTGGTAACTGTGTGGGCAACAATACCCAAGATTTCGGAAAGGAGAAAGAAGAAGTGGAGGTATCCTCTCTCACTCGGAGGTTTGCAAAAGTTCACTGCTGAAGCTGTGCAGATGCATTTTGTGGTCTGATAAATTCAGGATGGAACATTTCGGCCTGAATGCAGTATGCAGATCGGAGAAGGTCCGATAGCACACATTGCCAAAGCAGCCCATCCTCAGCAAATAGCGAAGGGATGATATCACTCTGCTCAGCGTGGAGCAGGAACCTTCTCAGGGCGGGGGGTGGAGGGAATCAGCAACAGCCAAATACAGATATTTCTGACCAAAGCCTGCTGATCTCAGCAAGAACGCTTCAAGCTTTTAACTTTTCACCATGACAGTAAGTCTGAACACAGAACACAAACCCATTGTCAAGTACTTAAAGGATATAGAGGCTATCAAATATATGTAAATAACTAATAAAATCAAACTGAATGCATCTATCAAGACTCTGGAACTACATGTAATCCTAAGCAGTAAAATCTGATCTCAATATCCCCTGTCTGTCTGCCTGCCTACCTGTCTGTCTGCCTGCCTGTATGCCTTCCTGTCTGTCTGTCTGCTGGTCTAACTGCTTGCAGGTCTGCCTACCTGTCTACCTGCTTGCGTGTCTGCCTGCCCGTCTGTCTGATTATCTGCCTGCCGGTCTGCATGTATGCGCGTCTGCCTGCCTGTCTGTCTGCTTACACTATCTGCCTGCCGCTCTGCCTGCCTGTCTCTCTGCTTATCTACCTGTTTGTGTGTCTGCCTACTTGTCTGTCTGCTTATCTGCCTGCCGCTCTCCCTGCTTGCATGTCTGCCTACCTGTCTGTCTGCTTATCTGCCTGCTGGTCTGCCGGTTTGTGTGTCTGCCTACCTGTCTGTCTGTATGCTTATCTGCCTGCCGCTCTGCCTGCTTGCATGTCTGCCTGACTGTCTGTATGCTTATCTGCCTGCCGCTCTGCCTGCTTGCATGTCTGCCTGACTGTCTGTATGCTTATCTGCCTGCTTGCGTATCTGCCTGCCACTCTCCCTGCTTGCATGTCTGCCTGCCTGTCTGTCTGCTTATCTAGGTGCCACTCTCCCTGCTTGCATGTCTGCCTGCCTGTCTGTCTGCTTATCTGCCTGCCAATCTCCCTGCTTGCGTGTCTGCCTGCCTGTCTGTCTGCTCAAATGCCTGCCAATCTCCCTGCTTGCGTGTCTGCCTGCCCGTCTGTCTGTAGAAGGGCCTGGCTGGATTTAGACGATGGCTGGTTATTGGTAAGTCTATAGAGCTATTTCAACATTCTGAGACAGGAAGAGAATGCATTCAGCTACATGTTTTTTTCTGGATACTCATCTCATTGTCCACAGACATGAAGTTAGCTGAGGCAGGGGCTGGACAAAATACAAGCAATTCAATTTAATCCATTATTACATTTTTCACAAGAATCATTCCCTTGATTTCAGGGTCAGTCTTCATCATTTAGCCAATCGTCTCATGATGCGTTTTTTCACCGCAGTGCTGGAGACTGAGCTTCAGTCAGGAGCTGCACAACTGGAGATTGAAGAAGCTTCTCACCCAGCCTCTTTCCTTGAGGATGCTTGACAATGCAGCAAACATGGTGTGTGAGAGGGAGTGAGAGACGGGGGGAGGGATCTGTGACAGCGGAGGAATGATTAGTCGCATTCACCTGAGGCGGGTCCCTCGACCCGTCAAAGCCGCACTGATTGGAGCTAGCAGTGGTTCCAATACAATAACAGCACAATAAAAGAGCCCCCGCTCATCAGTAGTGTATTGTTGTTCGGTATTGCATGCCCCCCCCAGGATCCTCTACCCTCAGCTAAACATCCGTTCAGCGTCGGCGCCGGTTTGCCTCCCACGTCGCCCTGCCGCAGTGTGACATCCTCTCGCGGTTTTACCAAACACCCATCACCGGCAAGACGAAGTGAACTTTTGTTTACTATTCGCACAAGTACATTGGAATGTGTTTGTTTTCACATACGGGTGATTCCTGTTATGGACCACATATTTGGCTGTCTGTTTTCTGAAAATTGGAATGATTGCATTTTATGGTTTAAACATTTTGTCAGGACTATACCATGCTTAGCTATGAGGAATGCATGTTTGCCAAGCTCAGGGGTTGAAAATGTTATAATTATGGGATGTTTTTTGTATATAT
>JABFEB020000124.1:8257371-8291134 GCA_019775895.2 Stomatorhinus ivindoensis | reverse complement strand
AATCTACAAGTCATTTTAATGAAAATAATAAATATTCTTGTACAATTTCTACTCAGTAGGCTGCATATCCCATACATTGCCTAAACAGGGTGGAACCTAACAGGGTGGAATATTTCTAGCTAATTTAGCTCTAGCTCTTTGAGTGAGCAACATTTAACTAGCACAAACTCTACAGCTGATCAGCATTTAAATTGCATTATTTAACATGTTTTTAAAAATATTTTTTCCAATAAATATTTCCCGTAATATATACTAACAGGGTGGAAATTTAAGGATGCCTCAAACCGGTGTGTAATATAAAGTTGAGAAAAATACAGGAGAGAGACAAAGAGAGTTGAAGCTTACCGTAGTCTTCCAGTTGAATTTCCCCCCAAAAACAAATGATGTCACTTTGTGGAAATGGCTGCATGGATTTGTAATCTTTTTAGGGAGCCAAGAAACTAGAGGCTCACAGGGTGGAAAACGAATGTGGGGACATATAATATATTATATAATTACAGAAAACAAAATAAGTTTCACCAGATTTGTTTCTTTCTCTAAAGGTAGTATACCCTAGTCTATCAAAATAATAAAGAATAAGTTTTGGTTTTTATAATTTTATAGTTTATATTTACTGAGGAAGTTGAATACATTGCATTTGGGACATGCTAAAATGTGTGCATATTCCAGAGAAATGGTGCTTTAAAGGGATGTAAAAAGATAACAATAGTAATTTATCTTTGTTAGTGCAATAGAAAACACCTAAACACATAAAAATAGGTTTGTTATAAAGATTTGCCTAATTTTATAAAAGAATAAGAGCCAGTTAAACACGAAGACATATCCAATCTGCTTCTTTGCTTTAAGACACATGCATATACACACTGATACGCCCTATATATACAACCCCATGTGAACCAAATAATGTCTCGTATAAATGCGGAAAAAGTGAGTGCCAAGCTCTAGGATGTATTAGATGGTGAGCTAACATTCAGGACTCATAGCTGACGTGTTGAATGCGGACGAAATAAAGATCTGAGTGACTTGGGTCCAGCTTGTTATGGGAGGATGACTGGGTCACTGGGTCAGAGCATCTCTGAAACGGCTGGGCTTGTGGGAGCTCGTGGTCAGAACCTACAGTAGCACCCCCTCAGAGTGGTCTGAGAATGGAAAAACACAAGCCGCCCATAGGGTGTGAATATAGGCAAAGATGAAGCTTGAGGTCTGAGGACAGTATTTATCTAATGCTCTTGGGGAAGCTTCCAGAGGGTTAAGGACCTTGCGTGAGAATCCAACAGAGACGATTTGGCCAAGGACAGGATTTGAACCTGTAACCTTCCAATCACCGAACTCTCCCATCCCGGGTCGCACAATGGCCCTGCTGAACAGCTGACCGCAGACATCACCAAGCGTCATCACAGGAACACTGGGAGGAACATGCGCTACAGGGCCAACAGCTGACCGCAGACATCACCAAGCGTCATCACAGGAACACTGGGAGGAACATGCGCTACAGGGCCAACAGCTGACCGCAGACATCACCAAGCGTCATCACAGGAACACTGGGAGGAACATGCGCTACAGGGCCAACAGCCACATGGCCCTCCTGCTGGGGAGGTCTCGAAATAGGCACTCAGCTTTCATCTCTCTGTGATTAGTGTGTGGTGTCTCAAGAGCCCAAGCAATGCCAGTTACAGGGTGACTCTATGCGTGTCAGTCTCCCACCTCACCCTGCTCAGACATTTTTCCATTTGCTCAGACATTTCACTAATATGTAACCCGCTCCATAAGCAGTACGCTACTGAAAGCTCTTAACAAGCAGAGAGGGCGAATCTTGTTGATGTGATTTCCCTTCCCAGTGCCACTCAATATTCAAGTGTGGCAAATTTATATATTTACAAGGGGAAACATCTGTCAGATCGTAAATAAACCTGAATTGTTTGTATAAATATCTCACTGTAAATATTTATATTAAATTTCATCAGATCTATAAAACATTTTTAATAAAAAAGAAAAAAAGCAAATACCATTACAAATTATATCCCTGGCATGTTCACACCCTTTTTGAAGAGCTGATGCTTTCTATCACATCAATTTTAATCCCAACCTATCCTATTATACAGTTATATGTAAATAAAGCATAAACGGCATATTGCTGATTCCAGACTTCAGAAGACGGTCAAGCGTGACATACAACTCGCAGTGATGTGGGTTGTGATTTATTACACTGTGAATGGGAATGTTTAAACAAGTGGTGTGTGTGTGTGTGTGTGTGTGTCTGTGTGTGTGTGTGTGCGTGTGTGTGTTTGTCTGCATGTGTATGTGTCTGTGTGTCTGTGTGTTTGTCTCTGTGTCTGCATGTGTGTATCTACGTGTGTGAGCGTCTGTGTGTGCATGTTGTGGCTGGCAGGACGAGCAATTTGTAGCATTTATAAAATTCATTTCAAGCCGGGAGTGTAGTAACTTTAGAGCAAAGGTGGCAGTATATCTCACAGAGCGTTATGTAACTGTCACTAAAGATACTGCAGAATCCCTCCTGCCCGGTGCTGCCAGTTGTCAGTCTCAAGTCCGCGTATCGCCTATGCAGGCCATCCGGGGTATATCAGGTGCACGAACGCTTGCCGCCTGCTGCGTGTCCTGCAGGAGACTCCATCGCACAGGTTGGCGACTTGCCCACACCACACTGATTTCGGCACAGCTAATCTCACTGAAGCGGATGTCCTATGATTGTGGAGGGTGGGCACCTAGCCACTGCCTCGAGCGTTTCAGCGCCGCAGGCGAAGGGCTCGGAGATTTGGAAGCGATTAAAGGGACATTAATGGAGCTCGGGGGGTGCTGCGGGGGTCTGTATATTGGCTCCTGGTGCTTTATCGGACACAGACAAGCCTGCAACACAGAGGGCTTGATCGCACACCTGCAGACTGGCCGCTGGCTCTGACAGCCCTTGCCTGACTTTGTCCACAGCAGGTTCTCTGTAGCTCCGCATGGGACAGTTGCTCTCCCCGGCTGCTCTCCCCGGCTGCTCTCCCAAGCAGTATTGATATCCCAGCATGCAAGTCACACCCCAATGCCATACGAAGCTGAAGCGGACACGTGCTTAAAAAGCAGGCTGAGCTGCTACAGTGAATCCAGCGGCTTCCAGCCATGAGGTTGGGGTCCCAAGAGGCGTCCTGCCGAAATGCCTGATGAATCAGTCATTGCTTTTCACTGCATTAAAAACATTTAAATTGGGGACTTATAGTTTATATGGTAAATTAACATGCACATTAGTGAAGAGAAAGGGTAAAAAATTAGTAAAGTATTACAGTGAAGCAGGAAAGAGAAGCAAAGAAAATTCAGCTGGAGAACCCAGCTGCTTAGAGATCAGCTTCCGATGTGCCAAAGGACCTGTGTTTGAGCCTCAGTTTGGGCAAATCTATACCGAATTCCCCCCTGGGATCAATAAAGTTTATCCTATCTTATCTTAAAACTTTAGACATGAAGTTACAGTCTCTAGACTCTCTGCCGCCCCACATTCGGGGAGTCAGACCTCGTTAGCGGAGAACAGAGAGACAGGGCGGAAGTGGGAGGAAGAGAAGGCAGCGCATGGATGAGAGCAGATTAGAGACCGACAGGGAGACGGAGCCTCACAAACCCTTCCATGTCATGGGGGGGGCTGAGGGGCATACCATCAGGGGAGGAACCATCAGGGGAGGAACCATCAGGGGAGGAACTTTGATTTGAGCTGATAAGGAACATCATGCTACTCGTCAGAGAAAACACGTGTACAGAAAAAGGTGTGCATGCGTGTGGATTCACACGTGTGGGCATGCTGTACATGTAGACGCATCTGGGTCATGTTAACATGCAGCATTCCTCATATATACCCAAGCCTGGACTCACTGAGGCATGTTAAAGGTACAGTGCACCTCCACGCTGAATCATCAGTCATTTACAACCAGCAGGGGCATACCATCAGGGGAGGAACCATCAGGGGAGGAACTTTGATTTGAGCTGATAAGGAACATCATGCTACTCGTCAGAGAAAACACGTGTACAGAAAAAGGTGTGCATGCGTGTGGATTCACACGTGTGGGCATGCTGTACATGTAGACGCATCTGGGTCATGTTAACATGCAGCATTCCTCATATATACCCAAGCCTGGACTCACTGAGGCATGTTAAAGGTACAGTGCACCTCCACGCTGAATCATCAGTCATTTACAACCAGCAGGTGCTTGTTTTTATCTTTTTTGTGTATTTATGATGGCTGTACAGGGAGTTGCACAGATTCCTGCAGTCACAGGGGTGGGCCGGGTAGTGCATCTGATGCCTGTACTGTCCTCTCAAAGCCATGGGCTATAGAGGGATGAACTGATCAGCCCTTGCTCACAGGGCTCTGATTCCACATGCCCACTGGCTTTAAACGCCACATCACACACCACCCTGGGAAACGTGCTGCTGTAAGAGGCACAGATATTTCTGGGAAAGCGTCACGGCGACGCCTCTGGTGTCACCATTGTAATACATTCAAATAATTCTGAATAAAGGCAGGGATTCGGGGCATGGAAAATCACTATATTTAGATCGTACTCCATGGAAAAGCGTGGGAGATTCCGGGAACAGAACCAAGCGACTCGAGGGATTTCCAGCAGACCGACAGGACACCAGGGAAAACAAAGGATTGTCGTTTTGCCAGGGGGAAAAAGAGAAGCAGACATGGCGTCTACATACAGCGACTGCAGTCAATCAGGGTATCATACAAACAAAGCTCTGATACAGTTACACACACGGTATCTCAGCCTTTGTGACCTGCTAAGACCTCTTTGCTTTTGTGCTTTTATTTGGCAGATGCTTAATGCAAACCAATGTACAACTGGGAAAGCAGGGTCCAACTGACCCTGGAGCAAATGGGGATTAAGGGCCTTGATCACAGGCACAGCCTCTAAGCCCATTGAGCCACATGACCCCACCCCATTAAGTGATCATCAAGCACTACATCTATACCATTACTCATGTTCACTATATGGCTACGTATTACTCATCATTCCATTTTTATGCCTAGGATTCAAACCAATAACCTGATGTTTGCCTTGGAAAATACTACCCCCTGCTATCTGATATTTCAGAACTGTCACTTCTCAGTTGTATGCCAATCCCATCAATTCCTTCAGCAACAGAGCAATAAAGCAGCATATTTCCTAGAAAATACAAGTGAACATTTGGAGATGTAGACATAGGACTTGCGGGTAAAGAACTGCATCAGGCTAGAGGGAGTAAAACGGACCTTAACCAAAAAAAGCATAAAAGTTCCAGGTACCGGGTAGTCTGCTGTGAAGGGGATGGAAAATATTGGCTGTAGAGTTACGGTAGAATTTTTATTGCTGTGGAGTAACATTTGGGTTCTGGCTGGACTGGGTCCTAGGAGGACACCCCCAGCCAGCTGCTGTAAACAAATGAGGTATAATCTTCTGGGGGGAGCAGTGTTCAGAAGACCACAAAGGGTGGGCGAAGAGCACTAATGTAGGCTTTTGAGGTTTTGTGTAAGAGAGCCTGAGATTTTCGGGGGAGGCAAATGATTGTTCATGGGAAACAGAGACAGGAAAAGTAAAGCATCAGTGGCAGCCTCATCTACCCTCAAAGCGCCCCCCAGGACCCGAGCGCTTACACAAGCCGCCATCTGGCAGGCGAGGCTGGGGCTGCACCTCATGCAAGAGTGTTCCTGCATCGCTGCGAAGATGCTGTCACCTGCTCTGTTTCTCTCATTTCATCTCCTTTTTCCAAAAAAAAAGAGAAAAACTGAGAACAAAATTACTGTGTGAAGTGTCTGTCTGCCCCCAGAACCTCGGGATCCCTGACACGGCAAATGCACTCATTACACAATCTGTGAGACTTGGCTTGACGAGTCCCGTGCCAGATGTCCAGCAGGTTTTTCCTAAATATCACTACAATACCAGACATTGGAAAGGTATTTCAATTAAGCAATTACAGCTGACTGGAGAACTTTTTCAAATTAAATCCTTTATAACCATGCAAAAAAGCTTTTAGACAGAGGAGGCAATTCAGCACATAACAAAATTCTCACACCTACTAATGCATGTGATTCAGAATGTAAAACTGCAAGATGTATAAGCTCAATGATATAGTGTATACGTCATATTCTTCATTAATAGTGCAAGTATAAAGATGTTCCGTAACATTAAAATAGAGGATATATTGGAAAATTTTTGTTTAGCTTGACTGAATTTTCATGTGCTCTAGCTTACCCAAAGTGTACAAGTGCAGAGCTCAATGAGTCAATAATTAATCAGCCAGCAGATCAAAGGGCAGAGAATAATGTAATCTGTGGGAAGGACAGGAGCACAGCACTGGCTGGGTAATAAAGGCAGTGCCAAGAAATATGCTGAGTCACCAGAAAGCAGCCACACACCTGCCCAGACACACACAGAGAAACACAGACACGCCCAGATTCACACACAGATAAACACAGATACGCCCAGATTCACACACAGAGAAACACAGACACACACAGAGAAACACAGACACACACATATTCACATACAGAGAAACCCAGACACGCCCAGATTCACACACAGAGAAACACAGACATACACAGATTCACACACAGAGAAACACAGACACACAGATTCACACACAGAGAAACCCAGACACGCCCAGATTCACACACAGAGAAACATAGACAAACCCAGATTCACACACAGAGAAAAAAAGACACGCCCAGATTCACACACAGAGAAACACAGACATACACAGATAAACAGACACAAACAGATTCACACACAAACACAGGCACACACAGATTCACACACAGATAAACACAGACACACACAGATTCACACACAAACACAGACACACACAGATTAACACAGACACATACAGTCAAACACATATACACACAGATACACAGACAAAGATAAACACAGATACTGATACACACACAGACACATACACACAGAGATACACAAATACACGGGCGCACACACACACACACACACAGGTACAGAGACACAAATACAGACAGACACGCACACCAGGCCCATAGCTGGTGACTAGCAAACCTATTGGGACACGTGGCCGTAGCTCTCACACGAGAGCACAGCTGCCAGCCCATGTTCAGGGCTGCGTTGAGTCACTGCACAGACATGGCCGTGCAGCTGGCCCCACTCACCCTGCAGTTGCTCAGTTCCTCGGCAGACAGGATGATCGTTCCGCACTTCTTCCCCGCAATGCCCCTGAAAGGAAGTGCAGAGGGCCGGTGAGAACACAGCCACCTAATGGTAAGGCGCTGGAAGGGCTGCAGGTCGCGGGCCACGGCCAACGAGGCCATCCTGCCACCTGGTCCTAGGGACTTGGGAGGTGAGGAGGAGGAGCTCTGATCCAGCAAACACACACACACACACACACTCAATTCCCTTGAGGGGTGGGCAGTACAGAACTAGGCCTCTCTGCCTGTGATCAGCAGGTCATCAGTTTGAGTCCCATGCAAAACAGATGAGTCCCTGATAAATGCTCCAGGGAAGCTGGATGGATGGGTGACTGAGCCTGTGCTTCATTCTCATTTATACATGTGTGTATGGGTCTCAGATTCACAAACAGACTTAGCGCTCACCCACAAACACAAAGCTTAAATATGGCTTTGGTGAGTTGGGCTTCCGGAGGCTTCTCCCAACGCCTGTGCACCCTTTCCTCTCCAAGCACCCTCTGCAGGTCCAGCTGACCGCGTCGCAGCGGGACCCCTGAATCACCACGCTGAATAACAGCCTGACTTGGCCTAAAGGCCACATTAGCCGCCCGGCACGGAGTCACACGCTAGAAACCAAAAAACAGACACCCCCACCCACTTGATTATGTCACAGAATCATTTCTCTCTGCTGATCATTCGCATCGATGCTCTTCTGTGCCAGAAGCGGATAAGATATTACAAACAGGGGGGCAGTGTGTGGTTCAGTGGGTTATGCCGCTGTGTCTGTGATCAGATGGTTGTTAGTTTAAGTCCCCGTGATGGCAAAGTAAGTTCCCCATTTTGCCCCTGAGCAAAGCCCGATTGCTCCAGGGACTGTCTGTCCCTGTGTTGTCAAAAATGTACGTTGATTCCAATAAAAGTGTTTGTTATATAACCAAGACGTAATATTCAAAACCAGCAAATAGACTCAATGCTGCTCATCAGTACATATAAGAGTAACAAAAAAGTATAGTTCAGTGAACAGGGGGTTACATTAACAGACAGTCTGATGTAGAGCAACAAAATATCATTCAGCGGCTCACCAGCCAGCAGTAAAGCATATACACTAGCATAGGCAAGGTCTATAAATACAGGGACATGTCACATGTGACAATTTGTGTATTGACGACTCTGTGAAGTGGGGGGTCAGTGAATAACTTCAATTTTTCCATTTTTGCTGCCAGATTTTTGCTGCCAGATTTTTGCTGCCGGATTCCTCCTAATAATTATGTGGAACATTCTCAGCTGACACCCCAGACCTGAAAACCCTACCCTACGCCTAATGGGCGTCACATAATAGCAGGTGAGAGCCACCACCCCCCCACCCCGCCACCCCCGCTTAGCACTCAATGGTTTTATTTGATGCGTGAGCTGTTTCTCTGCGCAAATCATCCACTCACTAAGCTCCAGTGCCTTTTCTTGCATCAAGCCAAACCAAGAAATCCCTCGCTGCTTCCCGGCCCCTTCGCCTCTTGTGGCTGCTAAGACAGCGTTCACAGTGACCGCTGATCCGCTCGCCGTGCCCATAGTTTCTATTAAAGCCTCGTCTTAAGGCTTCGCTTCATTTCCATCAGACCTTCATTTCTCAAAGACCTTTGCTCAGTGTGACTGTCACAGGGCACCTAGAAAATCAAGGTGTTTCAATGGCTGCCAGACTGTGGATGTCATTATGCAATTTTATACCGCTGTTAGAAGCACAATATCACCATGGCACATCAGCCCTGCGCCATGCTGTCAGAAATGGGCTCCTGCCCCCAACTCTGCTCAGGGTAAGCAGTCCGGAGATAGATGGATGGATGGATGGATGGATGGATGTCAGAAATGCACAATAAATTCACATTATTAAGGGATTAATACTGACGAGTTTTTAATTGAAACATTGCCAGTTAAAACCATGTACGTAAAAGCTATTTTTTCAGAAATACACAACAAATGAGCAAAGCGATGGGCTCTCTGATCATTTGCCTGCCAGACGATGCTCTAATTGTCCCCACCTGTGTTTCTTCATCCCCTGAACGGGGCTCACCTTCCTGCTGGGGTTTCCATAGGGATTGCAGCATTCCAGTATCAGGCCTTCACTGATGAGCAATTTACGAGCAAGAAACAGAGAAGCATGTCTGTATAAGGCGATCGAGTTGGGTGTCCCGGCCAATCAGCAAAAAGCATGTTTCCTTGCCCTTGACAACAAAGCAGGCCCCCCACCCTTCAAGGAGGGAGGCTCTCATGTCCACACTCAAGCTGATCATTTATTTAACATGTGTGTCATTGAATGGTCCCACCTGACCAGGGGGAGGTGTGTTGTTTCTGGGATCCCAAGAAAAAAGTGACTTTTCTGTCCCCTGTCCCCTAGTTTAGTGACTATTTGTGCACAACAGGGGCCCCAAGCACTGAGAGCCCCACACAGACACTCAGTTTGAGTGATGGCACCCAGCACCCAGCGCCCGAGTCTCCACTCAAATATAAGCCAGCAGATATAGATTTCCATGCTTGGCCTGTGTGGAGGAGGGTGTGAGGATCTGAGCTTCCCAAAGGGAAAACCCCTGCCCCCACCGGCAGGAAGCAGATACGCACGTCAAGTGGGGGCTCTGGCTAGCTGACAACTCGGGCAAAAAATGCCAAGCGGCAGGAGCAAGGACAACCAGGACATTCACCTCCCCAGCATAGATATCTGCACCCTCCTGGCACAGATACAGTAACCAGAGGGACCCTGCAAGTACCCAGAGCTACCAGTACTTACGCTGCATACTGAAAGTCAGCGGAATTCTGATAGCAAGGATTCAGGAACAGATCCACTTCCAAGTTTCCTTGGACCAGAAGCTTGATGTGAATTGATTGCTTCAAACCTGAGAATCCAAGCTTGCTTCCTGTGTCGCGATCGTCTCAAGCTCCCCATAGCGGCTCCTGTGGCGCAATTGGTTAGCGCGCGGTACTTATACGGCAGTGCCTGGCTGAGCGATGCCGAGGTTGTGAGTTCGAGCCTCACCAGGAGCGTAAGTTTAGGCTTTGCATGCGAGCACCCAATCCACTTTTCCTCCGATGATTACAGATACATGAATTCTCACTGAGCTGCACACCCATACTAAACACAAATCTGGTGATTAGCAATGAATCTAACTGCAGTAAGCTATGCAGTGCGATACAGCAGGGGTACCTCTGTGCCAAGCAGAGAAGCATAAATTCCCTCTTGGTGTACAAAGCATTTACATTTATTTATTTAGCAGATGCTTTGTTGTGAGGTAGATAATACACCGCCGGCATACTGCTGTGAGGGAGTCAATTTAGGTACAAGTGCTGCTAGGCTGAGCTTCCAGTGAGAAACCAGGAACATGAGCGCGTTAGCAGAGGAGCAAGAGCCACGCAGAACACCGTTAGAACCGAACATCAAAAAAAGCCGTCAGCCCAAAAACTCCATGAGGACAAATGCAAAAATTCAAGGAAAGAGCATCCTGGGTTGCCAGGAGACCATAACCGAGGTATAGCCAATGAAGGCAGAGAGCTGGTCAGTGGTAGGATGAGTTAGTTAAGATGTTCCTGCAAAAGATAGATATCGAGAGCGCTGCTGCTATGCATTAGCGACATGCTCTCTTCAGGACGCACCCTCTCGTGCTGCAGCTAAAGGAGCTTAATGTTTCTCCATCATGCTCTGACCCAAAAGGTACACGTCATCTAAATAAATCTATCACTGCATGAATTATCTAGAGCATTCAATAATCAAGGAAAGTTTTATGTTTGAAGAGAGTTTGGTGAGCTTCTATGGCATATATGCATAATATTAAACAAATATGAATACCATGTCATTAAAAGTTTGGTTCATCAATCAACAATGTTGGCACACTGTGTTTAATTCATATGAAATAAACCTTTTCAAACTCAGTATTGATGCTTTCCTGCCCACACAGGGCATTCATACAGAATAACACAGTTTAAATGCACAAAGTTCAAAATTAAATAGCTCCGGTCTACATACAACCAGAAATTTTAAACACACTACTATCATTGTTTATTCATCTTTTAAATTGAACCCCCCCACCCCGTTCATTGGACAATACTTGAATTCTGTTTATACTTATCTGTGCTGATAAGCAGTGAGGAGTCTAACTGCTGGTTTTGAATATGACATGTTATTTATTTAGCACACATAAGGTCCTGCTCAAGGACCTAATGGTGATCTCACTCTGTCAGCTGTGGGATTCAAACTGGCGACCTTCCGATTACAGGAAGGTAAACTGACACTTGCTTGGAGCAGGATAAACAGAGCTTGTGTGAGGATGACTATGGCGCACAGAGACAGACATCTACTACCTGACATCCAGGACTTAAACCTTTGCGTCCCAGGGACGGTTTATAACATAGACACGGCTAGTGCCGGGATGCACTGTGATAGCAAGGGTCGCGTTGATGGTTCGCTGGGTTACACCTGCCTCTCATCATTACTCCTTCAGCTCCAAGCTTAGGGTGGAAACAATGTGTGAAAGGTAGACCCTAACCGACAGACGTCTACAGAACACCGTTCGAGTGGAGATGAGGCTTTCAGGTGAGACAGTGGGGTTTTGTTCCAGTGGAGGTTAAAGGTCAGAGACACACCCCTTAACTGCCATAAAAGGCCCTTCCATTATTGCAAATTGTCAATTTTCTCTAATTTTCCCTATTATGCTTGCATGCATTATGTAACTGTTTATGGAACTTCAAAGTGTCGTGCCCATCAGGAAGCTTTTGAAATGATTATTGATAGTCTGCTTAATTAAAATGCTAACTAAAAAACAGGCAATGGAAAGAGGGGGACGGGTAGGGGGGGGGGGGAGGTAACACTGTACTAACTGCAGGAGAATTTTCAGTGTGTTGTTCTAAGACAGATACTATGCTGGGTTTTTGGCATGGTTCAGGGCCACGGCGCCCCCTTCAGGCCACCAGAAAGTTTCCCCCGAACCCTGAGCGATTTCACGCCATAACGAGATTAGACCTCGAGACAATGCCTCCCTTCTGCGAGCTGCAAAGCTGCACACTATTAAACAGGGGTGGGGGGGTTGTGATGAATGAGGGATGTTTCTGAAACGGGCACCCGAGAAAATGGGAAAGGAAATGTAATACAGAGTGAGGCTTTCCAAGAAATTTCTGATGGACAAATATCACTGGCTTGAGCATAAGATGCAGAAAGACACAGCTTGTGTGGGGGCTGATTAAGTCCCCTTGACCTCTCCATTGTCACCAAGACAGCAGGGTCTGCGATGGGACGGCGGTCCCTTTAAGCTCGGCATTCCTGTCCGGCTTTGATCGCTGCGTTGCCCTTTGTGTGCCGAATAACGCTCAGGAAGAGAGCGGGCCGTGCTCTGCCCTAGCCGACCAGCCCCGTCCACCGTGTACGCCACCGTGTCACATATTTGACACTAAGCTTTCCTTATTTTTTCCCTAGAGAGCATCACCACATATCCAGCGCGCCGCTCCCCTTCCCCCAGCATGGGGAATGAAGGCTGTCTGCCACTGAACAGGGCAGAGAGAAAGAGTTCAGAGACGGCAGACAAGAGCCATGTTATTCAGGAAAAATCGATTTACAGAACGCCGCCGAAAACTATTTTACAGACCAGGCAGCACAACAGTGCATATATACAGCTGGTAGCACAGAAACGCCAATTCTGACAAAAAAATACGGCAGGAAAGACACTTCAATACACAAGCTACATAAATACAGTATACAAATATATACAAACATCTCCCGACTTACGTAAAACTGACCTAAGTAAATCCAGACAAAACATATCCAAGGTACAAAGAGTTCACGGAAGCACTATTACAAAAAGGCAACATACACCTGTGAGTAAATTTAAACTTATACTATTTTTCATTTATGTAATATCTGTTATTTATATTAGGGGTATATCTTTGGCTTATGTGTGTTTTGCTATAAGGTGTCTCAAATGGTACAGGAAGGTAACGTAAAACATGACTAACGTAGGGGATTGTGGAACTGATTACTTACATCAGTTGAGAATAGCCTGTGTAAAAAATGTAAATGTACACATGTAAGTATGGAAGGTACTCAAGTACTCATGGATGAAGCATAACAATCAGGAGCCAGGAATTCTCATTAATGCTCGCAATACGATGCATGCAATTACCAAGTAGCACACAAGAACACAGTATAATCAAACTAAGCAACACATCAAATGTACACTGTCACTCGTGTAAACAAGCCAGACCACACTAGGTAGAGTTTGTTCCTGCACAAGCAGAGCACACTAAGTAGAGTTCGTTCTTACACAAGCAGAGCACACTAGGTAGAGTTCGTTCCTGCACAAGCAGAGCACACTAGGTAGAGTTCGTTCCTGCACAAGCAGAGCACACTAGGTAGAGTTCGTTCCTCCACAAGCAGAGCATATTAGGTAGAGTTCGTTCCTCCACAAGCAGAGCATACTAGGTAGAGTTCGTTCCTCCACAAGCAGAGCATACTAGCTAGCGGTCGTTCCTGCACAAGCAGAGCACACTAGGTACAGTTCGTTCCTGCACAAGCAGAGCACACTAGGTAGAGTTCGTTCCTCCACAAGCGGGGCATACTAGGTAGAGTTTGTTCCTGCATAAGTTGAGCACACTAGGTAGAGTTAATTCCTGCACAAGCAGAGCACACGCAGTCATAGCGCATTCAAATAACCAGAGCAGTTAGGCAGTGCAATCCGTCTCACTAACGGGATTTTAATGTGCTGTTTTGTCTCCCCACACCCTCGAGCAGCCTAACATACCTGAACTCATGCCCGAAACAGAGCAGGGGATCTTGCTCCAACACTGCTGCTCAAGCTAGGGGCCACTAGCTAATCAGGGGCCGCCAATCTCAGATGGACAGTTTCCGCACACCAGCTATGCCTGGGATTGGGAGGCAAAATCTAACAGATGCAGCCTCGCTTTGATTCAGCATCCAGACGAGCCAGAATCATTGATCCCCAAACCATGTGCGGATTCCACCCCCCCTGAGAAGCTGTACTAAGTTCAGCGGGGTACCCTCCATCAGCAAAGCCCCCCAGCTGTGGCCGCAGACACAGAGCGACACAGGCGGAATCCAGCTGGAATCACGGCTGAAATACTGACACTGTGCTTCGGCTTCATTCCCAACCAATCAAACACCTTTATGTCATATAGAAGAGAGGGAGACGTGTCAGCATTGAATGTTTTTACATCTAAGGGGATAGTACAGCAGGTAACAGCATACAAATTAGCTATTATATAGCTTCCCTAAATTCCTGTATGTAAAAATCATCCTACATTAAGCCTTCCTTCGATATTCATAAGGATATTAGTTACACATCTGTTTCCAAATTCTCAATACATAGCAAAGCAGATTGGTTGCTATGAAAACAACAGAATTAATTGCTTGATAGGGAATTAATTGATGTTATTATTTAATTTGCTTTTAAGTACAATAGTTCTCAGAAGGACACCAAAGCAAATAATTATACCCCCCCCAAGCTTCTCCGACAACAAAACCAAGCAAAAGCATCAGACAGAGAGGAGCAGACATCTACATCCATTTTTATGTTTATTTATCTAACAGACGCTTTTGTTCAGAGCAATATGCAAGCGAGAACATATTGGGGGTCAGAGATTATGGTAAGCCAGCACCCAGTGGCCCCCAGAGCAGCTGTGTTAAGGGCCACGCTCAATGGCCTAACGGAGATATTATTAATCTGTCAGCCTGTCAAGGACTTGAATCCAAAACCTTCTGGATACATAGTCGCTTAACCTACTAAATTGCACAACAGCCCGTTAAACCAAAACTCTCTCCGACTGTTTCAGATCACCGTGACAATTTCTTTGAAAAGGATTGCATATTTCTGATGGTAATAATAGGAACTCTCCACAAAGTGCGCACACCAGGTAGTATAAGAATAAGGAAAAATTAGCAGAGTGTGAGCGCTGTGGAGGTACGTAGTGAGATTCCCTAGTTGTCATTCTGGGCCCTCAATGTATATCCAGGGTCCATGGCAATATTCTCAGTCTTTTAGTAAGAACATGACATTATTTCTAGAAAGGCATTACTTTGATTTTGTCTTATTCAGTCAAGCACGCTATAACAGAAAATTTTGCTTAAGTAATAGCAATAATGAATTAAACAGGAAGTAGGCCAACAGGAATGCATTCGCATTTTAAGGGCATTCATTAAAACTCGAGTGTAGGTAAAATGATAGGGGGACCGAGACTGAGGGGCGTGGGCTCTGAGCCCATCCCACATGGATTGGGACGCGGCACGAGGACAGCTCTCCATTCAGCATCATCATAGATGGAACGCAGAACTGTGCAACTGGAACAATCTCAGCCAAAACAGAATCAAGTGCCCTTGGGAGGAACCAGCCTCACTCTGTGAAAGGCCCAGAAAGGAAGGAGCTCCCAGCGGGGCTCCGGAAATGATGCTTTTACGTGCCATTTCCACCAGTACAGGTAGACTGGAATGCTTCTTTTTGCATAATCCATTATGCTGTCCTTGGAGACACAAATGCACATATACAGAGGGGTGGGGGGAGGGGGAGATGAGGTAGCCATTTATGCAGCAGCCTGGGAGTTAAAAGCCTCACTCAACAGGGATGTAATATTCTGTCAATGGTAGGATTTGAACCTGAAACCTTCTGAATACAGGCACAGAGGCCTAATTCACTTAGACACACACTGTATATGTGTATAAAGATACCTGATCCTGATACACAATCTCATACTCATCATACACTAATATAACTATATTTGTGACCCTCTTTGCACATCTGAAGACTTCGCCTGAAGGTGTATTTTGACCTAAGATATTCCTTGAATATAAAAAAAAAAAATCATTCAGCAACCTTAAGCAATCCTTTCATTACCACAGTGAACTGTTCTATGGTTCCCTCTGCATGGGAATGACATGCAACCCAAGACACTAGGACCACTGTCAAGTGTGGTGGTGTGATTTCACGCATGTCATAATCAGCCCCTAAGCCATATGCTGGTCCAAGAAAGCAGCAGCAGTGGTGAGTACCACCTCAGTCAAACAGAAGTCCAGCATTATTTTAAAATTAATTAAAATCTATTACGCAAAACCCGAGAGAAAATGCAATAAATAACAATAAACAAATCTAGGCTGACACCCTAGTGAGAATGGAGCCTGTGTCTTATTGCACCATTTTGCTATCACTACAAAGGCTGTCATTTTTTTTCCCCAAATTATGAATATTTTAAAAGGCTAAGAATTCAGTGTCTTTAATAGGCTGCTACACTGAGGCAGGATGATTCACTGAAAATGCTAAAATAATGATCGCAGGAAATGACGAATGGCCCTATCACTGACCGCTGGCTCCTTGCACGTCCATCACAAACGTGTTCGTACTTTTAGAGGGTCAAAGGTCCACCTTAAAGAAGTATTTTCAAGTTATTATGCATTTAATGAGGTAACAACATAATTGCCTGGTGCCCGGCACAAGCTTGTACTCATGCTCCCCAAATGAGATGGAACCACGGGTTTATTCCGCCAAACGAAGAACACAATTCTCCACAGATAATGCACTTCCAGATCTTGCTGGATGAAGCATAACAATCAGGAGCCAGGAATTCTCATTAATGCTCGCAATACGATGCTATGTTGTCTTCACAAGTAAACAGATTACTTTTGGTAAGGGGTGAATCCTCATGTCACGTGGTTGGCCATCCTACCCAGAAGTCATCATGTGACACCATTGTTTGTCTTGCGAGTCTTAACTCGTGAGAGTTAGGGGGTGTGTGGCACCGGAAAGATGCCAGGGGATGTTCACTGTACCCATGGACAAAATGAATGATTAATTGTCTCAAAACATCCCCCTTGGAAAATCTGCACCTCAGAACTTCAAGTAAAATGAAACATCTGCTATAGATGCATTTCCCAACTACAAGCCAATTCTTTTCAGCTTGGCCTCTGATGCACTGAGGTCTACTTGACTCTTGCGCAAAATAAAACATTTGAAAGATAAATCGATGAGAAGCGGTAAAGATTTTCAGGCCTCATTTATGTCTTCCATTTATTCAAAATCTCAATATTTTCTGTTTTGTTCTTCAGTGTTGAAAATAGACGCCAATGCGTTTCATCTGTTTAACCACGGCAAGACTTTCACTGGCAAAAGAACGAGGGAAAAAGTCCTGACGATAATCTCAGCGGGAGCCTCCCAAGAGGCAGCCTGTTCTCTCCGGATGTGATAAATTATGCCTTGTCACCCACACACTCCGCTGATGAACTGGCTTTTCCCTGCTGGAAAAATAACAGCAGTCAATCCAGCAGGGTCCCCAATCTCAGCTGGGGAGTGACTGATGGACCCCCCCAGCCCGCTCCACTGGGTGGTCTCCACGACCCGCAGATGTGACAAGCTTGTCACTGTGACTCATTCCTTAACATCCACATCTCTGTAAGCCAACCATGCCCCCCAAAAAGGTCCAAGTCCCACATATGACCCTCCTTTCAAACTATAATCATAAAAATCACAGTGCTCTTCAGAATCTCCATTTATTTTCATGGAGGTAAGGACCCCAAACTGCAGAGTCAAGTAATTACATGCCCAACCCATAAGTGTCGCTCTAATGATAGAGGGAATGAAACGTGATCTTCCCATGTGGGTTTGCGTCACCATCAAATCGCACAGCACACATGCAGGAAGACGCTCAGCCTCAGAGATTGTGATTGGTCAGTTTATTTTACCAAGCATCACGCAAATCCTTTCGTGGCAGATGAATTGCTAACACTTCCGGTGATTCTACAAAAAAATGACAACAAATCTTTTTAGCATCAGCTCTCGTTTGTCACATCAACCAACCCCAACCCAAATCCTGGACTTTAGGATTTCTTTCAAGAGAAATTTCTTTGGTCTTGTTCTGGCTCATTTCATTAAAATTCCAATTACTGCACTACAAGAAAGTTTTACTAATTGCGCCTTTTCAATGGAGAGCTGCTGGGACTTGAACAGTGCAATCTAACCCAGCTCCACTCCAGAATTACCGCAGTAATGAAGTCTAACCCAGTTAACTCTTCTTTGTCTCCTTTCCCTTTAGAGAAATACTTTGCACGTTTCTTCAGCTTGATGGTGGAATAAGTTCCAAACTGTTTTAATAAACAACACAGAATTTCCTTGGTTACATATAACTAAAAGATATTTTTCGCTTAGGCACAGAGCTGTTTTTCTTGCTTTTAGTCTCATTTTTGAACATTCTCTCCTTTTCTTTCCCCAAAATTCCTTTCCCTCCAGTTCAGCATAATGCTTTAATACATATTTTTAGGCCATATTACAAACGCAGTTTTATTTGACCTTAAATACCCGCTTTTCTTGACTTTGAAATCTGTGTCTTTATAATGGATGCATTTTCTGCTATGTCTCTCTTCATTAGCTAAGCACCCAGACTAATACCAACTGTTGTTGTTTTCATATACTCTTCTCTCCATGTTTTCTTGCATGAAGCTGCAGACTTTGAGGTTCGGCTCATGAAAATTAGAATCCGCCATCTGCTGAACACAAACACTTCTGTTATTTGGGAATAGAAATAAAAACATGCCTTAATTATTTATCGATTTGTTTACATGTCGAATGTGGAAGCCTCCCGGTCTCATTGGTGTCGCATCCCGACCCCCTGGAGTCTCTGCAGGACATCATCAGGCCACAGATTCTGCAGTGAAACCTGCTGTTCTTACCCACAGTGAGGAGGCAAAGGGGGACCCCCCCAGGCCCCGGACTTGCTAACCCCCCTACAGAGCTGCCCACTCCCATAAGCCTCTTCCGAATCCAGGTCACATCAGCGCCCACTGCTTTGGAAGGAAAACCACCACAGCAAGAGAGTTATCCTGTGACTTCAGTGGCACAGTCGTCCCCTGTGACCCCGACGTCCCCATAAGTGACTCCCCACCCTTACCCTAACACCACCCCCAACCCTCTGTATGCTGAATGACAGACCCTGAAAAATGATGCCGACAGGAAGACATCTTTACAGCCGGGGGTGGATTAATTGTTTCTGGTGACCCATTCAAATAGTTGCTTTGGGGCGCCCCTTAGTGTAGTGGCTGTTTACAGCCACCAGGGGGGGGCCCAACTTCAGCAGCCCCACACAGGTGGCCACTGCCCCGAATGTTGACCTTCTCGCCAAGCTGCTGGAACACCTCGCTAAGGGACAGTGAGAATGGCCAACCTATGAGAGTCATTATAACGGGGGGTGGTCATTATACCCATTAAATCCCAGATGATAAATATGCACTGGGTTTTTCACACAACTGTGGAGATCAGGGGGCCAAATTTATCAAAGGAAACCGCAAGCCATGCATCAAAGGTCGTTAACCCAGGGAGGGGTGCAGCCTGGCCCAAAGCAGCTATTACACACAGAGACGTTGCTTTTCTTCGGTAAGCAGGGTCCGAAGTTGCCCCAACTCCCACATGCACCCCCACCTGCGCTGTCTGGGCTCCGGCCGGAGAGTGAGGGAATTCATGCAAGTAATTATGTTAGAGAGATGTAAATGGGCCAGATATAGCGCCCCCGCAGACGGAAGCTTTCCTCCTGGGATCAATTAAGTTAATTTAATCTTAATCTTTACGTTACTCTTAATGTTAATTGCCCAGCAATTGTGATGTGGTGATGATGGATCCGGGCACAGTGATTCCACCATTAGACCCCTGTGCGACCCTTAACCCCCCATTTAATCCAGGGAGTATCTGACCTTGCGTTCTTAAATGTTGCTTTAGATAAAAGGGTCTGCACGATAGATGCATAAAATGTTAATGAGGTAATGGGGCCAGGGATGACCCCATCCATGACCCGATCTGCTGTCGGTGCCAATGCCTCCCACGACCTCTGGCTGATCCATCAGCCCTAAAGCTAAGCAGCCTGGAGTGTGCATACATGTGGAGAGAATCAGGAGAGAGTGCGGCGTCCCCAACAGGGGGTGCTCCGCCTCCGTGACCTCGAGGTGTCTCCTGTGTTATCCATTCATGAAGCACATCAGTATTTAATAAGGAAGGTGTCTGAAGGACCTGTTCCCCAGCACCCATGATCTCGATCCCCACACAAGTAAGATGACTCCAATGTGTCTGCCTCACCCTGTTTAGAAGCACAGTGTCAACCTCTAAGAGCCGTTTCACACGAGCTCCATATGGCCAAGCTCTTTCTGTAAATCCATGTAGATAGGCCATGTATAACATACAGGAGCTCCCTTCCCCTTCCCCCCCCCCCACACAGTCGGAGTAAACACGCCAAGAACAAAGCAGATTAATAGAGACCTAAGCCCCCAAGAGTGTTTTTGGCGGATAACAAAATGCCGTTCCTTACAGAAGCTAAAAATAAGGCCCTTATCGTCTGCAAATGTCAGCTTGTAAAAGCCCGACAGCCAGAAGCAGGGGAGCGCCTGCCTCTACGCACCACTACATATAAGAGCAACATAATGACAAGCTGCCAAAGACCTAAGCCCCACGCAGAAATAACCTCGTAGCCATACCAACGGAAAGATGACGGTGTTTCTGACAGCCGAGAGGAGGAGATGTGGATCTGGGCAGGGACTGGGGAGCCATCAGGGTGGGAGAGACGAGGAGGCGAGAGGGGTCGAAGCTGGTGCTTAGTGTCACGGGGGGGTCACCAAGCCACCCGGTGAGTGGTGATGTCATGGCAATGGCCAAAAATGGGCATCCTCTGGCTAGTCAAAAAGCAGTCTGAAATACAAAGGCCTGCTCCCAAACTGATGGGTCTCAGAGCAAAAGTTACTGTAGAAAAAGGATGTTTTTCATAGCATAAAAAAACATCCTTGATGACGGAGGCATGGCGGAAGCCTGCCACCGCACATCCATGCGCATTCTTATTCAATGTAATGGCTTCTCATCTTGGCCTAATTTTGTTGCAGATCCCTTGTTAAGCATTTACTGCACTGAGTAGAGGGCGAAATAAAACCTTAAAGGGACTGGGTGCTTACGATCGTAATCATAATTACAGATCGTGAGGAAAACAACTGCTTCTCCTAAGATCGCAATTATGTGCCGATTTCATGTATATTCATATATACATACATTATTTATTTAATGAATTATATAATTATATAAAAACTGTTTGATTTTTAAGGCACATTAAAGCCAGACAGCACCACAGTACATGCTCACAAATCATTATCTACACTAAAAATAATTTAAAAATGAAAACTGTGGAAATCATCCCCAGTAGAGGAGAATGAATAGATCATTTATTGCCATTAATATGCAACCATATTCTTTGCAGAATAGCATAATTAAAAAGAAATATGAATTAGAAATTCAGATTAAGTGCATAATTGTTTTTAAAATTTCAGTGTCTCTGCAGTAGTTTATGACATTGTCACGGTTCGGGGGTGCAGAGAAGGTGTGAAGGGTTGCTTGTTTCTGTTGACCAACATGGATTCACCATCAAAGGTGCATATCCAGGATGAAGCCCATCAATGACAGGTACAGCAGCTGGGAACACAGGAATAACCCAGTTTGATAGATGCTTCTGTTAACTCTAGAAAACTTTTTTAAATGAAATTTTCCAAAAAGCAAATTATAACACTGTTGTATAATCCAGTGAGAAAACATTATTGCGACCATGCATACAAAGCAAATGAAAGAAATCAATCACATAGTAGTGTATAAATCTGACCGGAAGGCCTGCAAAGACAAATGGCACGTCTCTAGCTGGCCAATAAATATCACTCTCTCCCAGCCGCGCTACATACATTTGAAATTGTTTTTGACGACCTTAATGCAGACCTGGACTCCAAATGCACGAGATGCTCCTGTTCAACTATCAGCACTTTTTAGAAAAGCAAATGGCTTGATGTCAGGGGAGAGATGGGTAAGTGCCGAGCCGTACTGTCCAAATCATAAAATTTGAGGCTAACATTGTCACGTGGGATTCGCATGTGTACAGCAAGACTGAGGCTGTCACTGATCAATTAATGGGATAAGTGTGAAAAATGGGGAAGCCTTTTCGTCCGAAGCTGGATGGTGAGATTCGTCACACATATGTTCAGCAAAACCGGAGTATGGGTGCAGCGATTCACCAAGCCCCACAATACAGTCTAAGAAACTGCCCTGCATTAAAATGCCATTTCATACTTTACTAATGAATCCTCTAATTGCTGTGTGTAGTCGGCGTGTTTATTCGGTTAGCTGGCACGTGTTGCTGTGGCGACCCCCCCGCGCTAAACACAGTCGGTTGTGCTAATGCGATGCATTCCCTGTGGTTGAATGAACACCTGTATAATATGGCTGCCGTGTCCCGCTACAGCTCCACTTGATGGGTGCTGCCCCTGATCCCTGCACTTCACGGTCCAGTGCAGTGCTAACCCTCGTCCATATGGCACCACTCTCATGGCGCTTCAGCATTTTAACCTGAAAGTTACGAGACCGATTATACAACCAACAGAACATACTGATCGTACCAGAAGCATCTGTGAAGATTCTGAGGCAGTAGGAAATGAGACACAGTGTCGCCAAAGAGCTCCACTCTGTACTCCTTTGCTCAACCCAACAAAAACTCCAATGATCTGCTGTTGCAGCCCGATACAAGCAATAACGTTCCCAACCTGCTCAGCAACTTTAGTCCGGAGAAACAACGCAATCAAGAGTGGAGCCACGCAAGACTTCCAATGCGGTGTCTAGCTGGTACGGCACCCTGGGCAAATCCTACGGCACCCATACCTAAATCCAGCAGTGACTACAGACAGTTTGCTGGGAATTATACATTATTGTAAGCGGGTATCTGCCAGCATCACTTATAGGAATTGTTTCAAGTTTTATGTAAACTAATAACCCCCTTCCTGAAATGGAAAAAAGGGCGCATTTAGCGTTGCTGTCTCACACCCCCAGGGTTTGAGAACTGATCCCCACCTGTGTGTGTGTGTGTGGGGGGGGTACATATTCCCCCCGTAAACAATTGTGTGTGTGAGCATGTATGCATCCTGCGATGGACTGTCTTCATGACTCAGGCCTGTATCCCTGACCTAAACTGTCCGGGTTACACTCCATCCCCCAAACATGAATTCAATGCTTAACAGTTGAAAAGAGGCAAACTCCCACTGCCTGCTTTGTAAATGATCTTCCTACTCCATGATTTCCCTTTCCAGCGGTCCCATATTGGTGTCGTTAGCAAGCTTGTTTACTGATGTACCTTCCCCCATTCATGCGTTTTTTTTTCTTTATTATGCGGCTTGGTACCATAACACTGTGTAGCTATTCAGGTCAATGGAATGTAACTGGACAATGTGGACGGCTGTCATCAGCAGGTGCCCTGCTTTCGCATGTCTGAGGTCTGCACCCGGCTCACAAACAGGACATCTCCCACATGCTGGACTGCCCCGGAACTCCACTCATATTTTTTGCAGATCATGAAATTGTAAGTACTGAAAGTGTCTCTCTCCCGTTTTGCAGCTTCCTTTTCTAATCTTAATTAATATCTTTATTTCCCATGGTGGTAGCTGGTCGATTGAGCTATCTTGTTCTATTACGAGGAATTACCCACAATTCTGAGCCGGTACAGAGGAATCAACTTTTTGCTCAAATAAACCCCAAATAAACAAATAAAGGATTTGGAATCATCTTACTGGTATCCATTACTATATGTGCTTTTCCACCTTTAATTACTCAAGTGAATGCACATTCATCAGGGGCATTAACTGTGGTGTGGTCATATCACTTCCTGAACTAAATGTTTTAAGGAACCCCAAGGCTCTTAAAATTCTGCCTTAATGGCTTCCAGCTCAAATGAGTTGAGCGCATTAAGCATAGATGCCTTGATTGGACTGGGAACTTTCCCCCCAGCGCAGGATATGCATAGTGCCTGCGGCCGTGCATATACAGTAACATGCACCCCATCAGCTCCTCTGCAGCATGCGACCAAACCCCAGCGGACCTCTGGCCCACCAGACTGTTGAATAAACAGTTGGTCTTGCTTGGTCAGTGTAATCAGAGCTGTCCAACTACATTTTGTTCGTTCAGTATGTGCTTTTATCCAAAGCAACATACTGTTGCGCCAGACAGTCCCTGGAGCAACTGGGATTAAGGGCCTTGCTCATGGTGAATTCACTTTGCCAACCCTGGGATTTAAACCCAGCAGCTTCCTGATCACAGACGCAGTGTGCTAACCCACTGAGCTGCACACCACCCCTAGCCTGGAAGAGGCAGCTCTCTGCTGCCTGCGATCCCATTGCTGCCTCTTGGTCCTTTCCGCTTTTGTGGCTGTCCACATTTCTGAGTCATAATTTCTACCAAAGAGGAGAAGCGAAATCTCATCTACAAAAAATACAAACAGCCCCAAGCATCAATGCTGCCATGGTAGAGACCGGACAGTAATAAATTTCAGCCTTTTCCATGGGTGGATGATATGAATGAGCTTCAAGGACCCTGTTTCAATTCCCCTGTATTCATCTCTCACTCTATGGCGATGTCAGTCGGCCTGCCTCTGTTCTTTATGGCTAAATGACACTATCTGTAGTCGAAACAGCTTGCTGGCATCTAGATAGAAGCTCAGCTTCGCCCGCGGCAATGATTCAGCTCAGCTGGAGCGGAAAGTCGATGCTCCTGTCCCCCACCACCCCCCCAGCCCCATTGATCTTGACAAATGTTTGGAGTTGCTTTTAAAAACTAATCATTCACTCCTTTACTGTATTGACCTAGCAGATGGTCAGAACCCTGCCTGGCATTGAACTGAGGAGACTGACTTTCCCACAGTACTCAAATCAGACCCCCCTCGTGAAGAAAGAGAGAGATGAGCCGGCTTCTGGACCATGCTGGCCACTCACGCCGGACATCTGACACGACTCCTGACAGATTCCCTTACTCTAAGCGAGCGCTTTTGCGTGTTTGTTCCCACGGAGATGGTAAACAAAGCAGTGCAAAGCTTGTGTAATTGACTCTGCATCTCATTAGCTCACCTAATCAGGCCATCAGCCTGCCCCCGCCCCCATTCTAACCTCAGAGATTCTCTATGGCAGGATTGGACATCAAAGGCATCAAGGAAATGAATGATTCCACAATGGAGCGGCTATGGCATCAAACTCATTCATGGCACATCAGAAAAGGTTCCCATGCCCTCGTTATACCTGCACCCCCTGCCACGGGCATCGTGTTTGTGGGGCCAAAGCCAGAGCTGCATTTTCTACCTCTGCCTTACAGCTTACGTTGGCTTTGTGTCTGCGGCTAACACAAACCCTCTTCTCCTGCAGATTAGAGGCAATAATGCAAAAACTCAGTGGATGGATGGAATGTGGGAAAAAAAAAAAAACTGAATGTGGGCACCCATCTGTGGGCACACCCAGGGTTATTTTTCCCGGCGTGAAGAACCGTCAGAGGGGCATGGATACCCTGGCAGACTCAGGGGGTCTGGCCCTTTACAGGGCCCTCCAAAACAACAAAAATATATATGTATCATAATAATAATAATAATGCACAGGATACATTATATATCCACAAGAGCCCCCCTTGTACTTTTAGCATGGCTGTGTGTCTGTTTGTGAGCAGACTAATTACTTCTTGGTGATCCCCACAATACTTAAGATACTGAAGAGTATTTCAAATAGTACGGATTTTGCACTGTTATTCCATTATCACTACTCACTCATTCATTACCTCGGCGGTCTTAAACAGGCCATTTTACCACTGTAGTTGGTTAGATGTGGGTAGATGTAGTGAATCGCGAGAATATGTGTCAAATTCCATTGCTTTTTTTCCCTTACATCAATATTTCTTTGAAAAATTGACATAAATGAGAGAGTACGACCCGATCTGATGAGAATGGAGGGTGCCAGTTAAACGCCCGCTGACAGGTTGTTCTTGATTAAAATTGCCGCCTTACTAACAGTCCCTTGGGCTACTGCTGGCAGACCCTACATGTATACATCTGGTCTGAATAAAATTAAACACCGTCGAGCATCTCCCCTCTTCTCACTCATCCAGAAGACAAACATCTCTGAGAGGTTTTACTGAGAAGGAAACTAAAAAATTGGGTGGCTATGACCACATTTTTGGGTCTGATGCGTGGTAGGAAATCGATGTCCAGTGCCCTTTTCTCAGAATAATCAGTGCGACGTTCAGTCATTCCACAGAAATGACACACTTCCTTGGTGACAGTGATTACAGGGCAAAAAATATCTGCTGGGATTTATTCGAGAAGTGTGAGTCAGTAAGATGGATGTGTGTGTGTGTGTGTGTGTGTGTGTGTGTGTGAGAGAGAGAGAGAGCAAATGATTCAACATAGAAGAGTCATACTTACACTGCCAATTTAACACAGACATACTAGGCATAGCGATCTGCTCTCACGCGGCAATGCACATGGTTTAGCGATTGGCTTTCATTTATTACCGCACATGCGGTGAATGAAGCATCTTTGCATGTAACACATGGGGATTTTATATAAATAACTGTCTTAGAAAGAAACACCATGTAAATATATTGGCAGCCTCTTATCAGTGCATACAATAAAAAAGTGTTTAGCAACCCTATCCTCGGGGACCCCCAGACACTGAGTTGAGAGCTGGGAGGGAGCAAAAATGGGGACTATTTGGGGTTCCCGAGGACTGGGTTGATAAACACTGTGCTAAAATACATCATCACTGTCTGATGAAAACGGTCCATTTTTGATGACTGTGCCTTTTTACTATAGATGGCATACACCCATTCTCATTTTTGCATTATTCTCTTTTAATGATGTTACAGTGTATTCTCTTTTAATGATGTTACAGTGTATTCTCTTTTAATGATGTTACAGTGTATCACAACACACCGAAGTGAAGCACCTGGGGCCAACTGAAAGGAGTTATATAAAAATAAACAAATTTTCCGATTTTGCCAATTTTTTTGTTTCGTATTAGTCAATATCGATAATTATCTTGATATGATTCAAGTCTTTATTTCTTTACTTCAGGGCTCCATTTTTGCTTAAAATTCAGTTAAACAGATTCACGACATGAAAAAGTAAAACTGAAATCTAAATTTAATAAACAAATCATTAAAGAAACAACAGTATGATGTTTTTTCTTTGGCTGCCTTTGCTGCATCTTCCAGGAAACAGGTTTGACATCCGCTGGTAGCGTTGCCATCCATCACGTAATGTTAAATAAAATGTCCTGTTTATAACCAATGTGGGCCTCCATTTGTCCTATTTTCTTCTGATTGAAAGTGGAAATTCTAATCTCTGGTGCTTGTGATTCCGCATGTTCTCCGGGATGTCAGTGTTTCAAGGGGTGAAATAAGTTCATAATATTTTCAGGCACCAGGTTTTGGCAGAGATTACTAAACACAGGAGCAGTCTGTTGCGTGTCTGACTTTAAACTACTAAAATCACCACCACACCACCAACGTCTTTTCACCTTGTTTATCCACAATATCTCCAAGATGTTGTGGCTGCTGACCTGTCACTTTCTTCACTGTAGTTTCCTCTAAGGAAATAACCTAAACAGTGGCATACGGCGTGCTCTGCTAACTCAATCAACCTGGCCACATGTCTGTTGGTCATAGGTTGTCCAGGTTTCACAGACAACCATAAAACTACATTTGTTTCTCTAATGTGATTGGCTGTGTGCTGTCATAGATATGTGCTTTGCTGATAGTTTGTTGAAGTTTTTCATTTTCTTATCATGTAAAATGTATATGTTGATGTGTATCATTATAATTATAAATTTCACCAACCAGGAAATTTTACCGGGAGGTGATCAGGTTCAGTGATACGGCCCATTACAGACCAAACCTGTGGCTGAGAACCAATCTTAGTCCTTAAGATTTATTTCCATGATTGTTGTTTACATAAATTTTATATCACAAATTTCAACAACTTAACACTGACTGCTACCTAAATAGTATCATTTTTGATTATACATAATTGCATGATTATACATAATGGCACTTAAAAAGATATCTGCAGCAACAGTGGAACCAAAAACATTGAATAATGAGTAACCGATAGCGTCATGGATTGCAGTGATGTCATTAAAGAGTAGGCGTGGCCAGGGGCTCTATACTCACCCAAGAGGCTTTTCTAGCCGACTGGCTGGCGACCCCACAATCTCACCCAGGGTGCAGAACATCTGGCCCAGGAAGTCCTGGGAACAGGAGAGGGCCGGGCAGCCATGGGACCGCGGGGTCCGAAAGGAGCGGGGAGACGGGACAGAGGCGCGGTCAGAGCATGGCAGGGTGGCCCACAGCCCGGCGAACGGTAATGAAGATTACAAGAGCAAAGACGTACGTTGAATTCGTGGTGCTTCCGGACGAGAGGCAGGCAGCAGCGGTAACACAACAGAACACGTCATGTGACAGGAAGCACGAGACATAAATACGGAACGGCAATCATAGGAGGGCGAGAGAGGCAGAGAAGAGGCTGGCGTGTTCCGTAGACGATGAGCGTTAGTAAGACAAGACATATTTACAGGAGCTCACACCGCAGGAACACCCCCGTTATGGATGTGTGCAAAGCTGTGATTGCACCCAAATATATTTCTTTTTTTATTTGAAAGTATAATAAGAATATGTCTCTTTATCAAAGCTTTGTACGTTGAAATGTTAGAAATCATTGCTGATAGTCATATATATATACATATAGTAATTTGTCATTTAGCTGTACCTGTGTACGGGATTCAACAAGCTCTGATAAACAGAAAAAAACTCCAGCACTTCCAAACTAAGCTAAATGAGAGTGAGGCATTTCACAGGATGTGCCTGTGAAATCAGTCTACTGACACAATATTCTAAAAGACATGACTTGATAAAAAAAAATCCATTACAAGCATCCATTACCAGAGGACTTTTTTAACCAAGCTCCATGACACTCAGTGTTCAGTTTATTAGGTCCACCTGCCTACTAATGCAAACAGGCTGCTTCTCTGAGCAGCCAATGACGTGGCTGTAACTGAATACATACAGCGCAAGACAAGGTCAAGAGGTTTACATACCTCTCAACTGAGCATTAGAATGGGTAAGATGCGTGATCAAAGACATTTTGAAATCAGTACAGTTAATAGTGCCATACATGCTGTCCCAGCATCTCAGAAACAGCCACCTGCCAGGAATTTTCACACACCACAGAGTGCAGAGTTTGCAGACTCTGGTGTGATGCACAAAAAACATGCAGTCAATGGCATCTCTGTGGCCGAAGAGACACCTTGTTAATGAGAGAGGTCACAGGAGTATGGCCCGACTCGTTAAAGCTAACAGGAAGGCCACGAGTGTAAAAGCAACAACTCTGTACAGCAGTGGTGTGCAGAAAGGCTTCTCTGAAACAGTTCTGGAGGAAAAAGTGGGTTCAACCCAGTAATAGCTAGATGTACCTCATAAAGTGGCCACTGAGTGTATTTCCATTTTGAAATATATTGGGTAAGTTGGCAAATATTGGTTTGCACAGATCCAGACCAGGATCAGCATGCATTTCAAAGGAAAAGCTGCTAATCAGAAGGGTTTCCAGCAGGCAGCCTTTGCAGGCCCAGACTCACATGTTTTGACAGATCCGGACTTTTGGAGTCCACATCGTACCTTTAAGGGGAGAGAGAGACACGGTTTCACGAGGCCTGAAAGCTTACCAGGCTTCAAAGGGCTCAAGCCTTCATTTCTTTGCCGAAAGACTAAAGAACATGACGAATGATTCTAAAAGTAAGTCAGCAGGTTACATGACCTGAGCAATGGGATTCGTCCTTAAATAAAGCATCGTCATCATCAAACAATAATTACTACCTATGCAGAAGTACATAGTCAGACAACAAGAGCAGGCATCCTCCCATCTTGCCCGTTAGCTTTGATAAGTTTGTTTCGGTTGATTGATTTAGCTGTAATACTATTTTTGGGCCACACACCCCCAGAAGAACTTGTCTGCTGTCTATTTGGAGTGCAATATTTAAATAAATGTTAACTGTGCCACAGAAGGCACCAGTCAACTAGAACATGACAGATATGAGCATAGAGTTCACTCCCCTGTCAAGGTCTGATTTATAGCTTCCAAACAGGATGGTTTCTCTGTAGCACATTTTTGCACTGGTCCCTTCAGCATTAGATGATGTAAATGGACCGTGGTTGAGCATGAATGGGCTGCAGGCTGTTTTAGTGGTTTCCAAACACCGCCGACCCTCCAACTCACTCAATGGGAGAGAGAAACAGAACTCAGTCAGGGGATTAACTCACAAGTCAAAACGAAGATTCTGCTTCTCCTCGAAGAAGTAGTCCAGGATATACTTCCTGACGAAGTCGGGGTTCAGTGTGTTGTCGATCACTTCTGTTCTCCCAAACTGAATGGTTTGATGGGGAAAAAAAGAGATAAGAGTCATTAAGAGCATGTGTGAGAGAGAGAGAGAGAGAGAGAGAGAGAGAGAGGAAGAGGCCTCATTACAGACTCATAAACTGGCCGGTCTTCAAATCGGGCGACTCTGCCGTTTGATGTTGTGTGGGATCACATTCTGTGATGGGGCGTCCAATGAAACGGCGAGAGAGGGAGGCAAAGCAGCCCACTGGCCCCTCCCCCCTCCAACTCAATGCTTCAGCTCAGCCCAGCGGGGGTGGAGCACGAGGGCCCCGGGGCCCGCCTTCTTAATCCAGCTGAGCATCCGCACCCTGCAGGGGCCTACAGGCTGGGTGACACACTCTATCACCGCAACACTACAGAATTAATGGGATTTCTCCTTTAATTGTGTGCACAGGCGGTCCGAAGCCCACAGAGCGCGTGCTGATTACTCATCTGTCCTCCATTTTGGGAGGATGGTGTCAGTAGACCCCCTTACCTGTGCTAACCATGCAGCACAATGCAGTCAGCAAACCCAGAGCCCCCCTTACCTGTGCTAACCATGCAGCACAATGCAGTCAGCAAACCCAGAGCCCCCTTACCTGTGCTAACCATGCAGCACAATGCAGTCAGCAAACCCAACATTCACGCCGCTGGCCAGAGCAGGCCCATGATCTCATCGATGGGACACTCCTATCAGTATGTTAGCCTTTGCTTTTGCACTCGAGTTGATGATTAATTATTCAGCATGAATAACATACGGAGTTCAAAAACAAATGGGTGAATCAAGTCTGGGCTTCCAGGGAATTTAACTGCTGATCCTGAGAACAGACTCTGAGAAAGACAGGCACCACATGCGTCACCCCTATGCTAGAACCACAATAAATGTGTTTATTTTACTGGCTTAATACGACAAGCCAGAGGTGTTCTAATTGTTCCTTGACAAGAAACAAGCTGGCCACTAGATTCAACAGCAACCGTAGGCTGTCAAGATATTTAATATTCTGTAATAACTGATTCACACTGTTGTTTCTTCTGGGTATTCTTTTCTAATTGTGTAATATTTTATGGGAATGAAATGCTTGGTTCTAACTATGAATCCGTTTAATTAAAAAAATTGGGCACAAGGTCTGTGCAAACAAAAATTACACAAAAAAATGAAAATGTCTGCCTGCTCGTGCTTGTTTTTATATGCAGAGACATTCCGTAATTGCACGTGTGGGAAAACATGGCAGACCTTGTAAAATAAAATTCCGCTAATTATTTCACACATAACTGACACTTATTGGGGGTCTTATGCTATGATGACTCAAAGAAACCAAAAGCGCCAGCCAGCACGTGACACTGGTTACAGCCCGAAGATCAGCTCTGCGCCAAGGTGTCCAGACAAACATTATCCATCATACCATAAAGTCAAACTTAATGAGTTATTGATTTCAACCAGCCAAGTCAATTGAAGCAAATTAAATACCCCACTACTTGTACAGGTCCCTCCAACATATATTTTGACACTATGAACCAATAAAGTACATTTCCTTGCATTTATGCTCATGCTGTGAGCATCTTAGGGTCGAGGTTGCATTTCTCACTCATTACTCTTCTTTATTCTTTTAAATTCAATGTGGTTTGCCTTCCGGCACTGTTCTTTCTCCACATTTAAAAACAATAAAAAAAACTAAGACGCCATCTTGAGGCACTTTGTGCCGACCCGCTATTCCGTCACCGTGGCGATGAGCGCATTACAAATTCGCTGAGACACTGAAGCCGAGTCGATTGAAGGATTCCGAGACGCTCTTCGGAGAGTGGGGGCAGGTTTGATGCTGCTCTGTGCTCTGGCCACAGGACAGCAGACTGCATACATTAGATTAGGAGTTCATTAGGCAGCGACGAGCAGCGACGAGCAGCGACGAGCAGCGACGAGCAGCGACGAGCAGCGACGAGCGGCAGGGCAGCATAATGAGGGTGCCGCAGAATCCTTGGCTCAGCCTACACACATGAACAAAAGCCAAAGCCAAGAAAATACCCACCCCAGCTCTACCTGCCAGTGCAAACCTCCGGTGACAACCGCAGCTCCCTGTCACCGCGTGGCTGTCGCCAAGCGGCCCGGCCCACATGTCACCATAGCGTGGGCTGCAAAAGCAGTCTGGCCAGCCCTCGTCGTTCCCATCTGTTCCACGCCATTTGTTTTTACAGACTGTGACATGCAGATCATTGCCGCTATTTCAAGCCCGTATGGACCACTGATGTACACATATAGCTGCTGTCTCTTCGGACGCAAAGCATTTGGCCTTGAGTCCTACAGCAGCACCAATACCTGACGCGCCAATGTAAATGACTAACGATTGCAGCTGATGAGTTAATCAGGTCAATTTTTTTTCCCTCTATCATTCCCAGAGTTCCCAAGATTGCACGTCTCTCCCTCTCCCACAAATAAACGCATGCCAATCAGAGCTCTGCGCCGCAATGGTGGCACCAGGGTAATGAGACTGAGTGGGCAGCTGTCAAGCAACGAGTGAACAGAGGGGAACTCTGCGGTTCCGCTGGTGCTTTCAGGCTCCGAGGATATTGCGTTATCTGGCATTAGATATCAACAGCAGCACTCGGGAAGCATAAAAGCTACTCGGCTGGAAATCGACGACGGCCAGCAGCAGTTTGATGTCTGTGACGAGCAAGACAGAGGAGTCTGATGCCCATGAAGAGCCACGGAATTACAGGGAGAAGGAAATGTCACACTTCCTGAACTTTGAAAGCAATAACAGGGAACTCAAGACCATATTAAGCCACAATGTTGTAAACAGTTCTCATGGTGACATTAGAAAGGGTTTGACACTCTCTTTGACTTGAGCATTCACTATGCCGATAATATAAGCAGCACAAATGTGGTATTCATCTAAGAAAAAAAATCAGCAGGCCAAGATTGCGGTCTTTCATTAGATGCTTGCTAGTTCAAATCCCAGTGTTGGCAGAGTGATATCAGCATTGTGTCCCTGAACAAGACCCTTAACCCCCCATTACTCCGTAAAGTATCTGATTCTGCTTTCTGAAAAACATACATCACTTTAACTGATCTGCTAAATAAATAAAATGTAAACCCAGCACATTGTGTACTGCTTCTTCAATTTCAAACACGAACAGCTACTTTCACTCACCATACATTAGATATCTTATGATTTAGCTGCTGAAGGGCACTCATACCACACGCAACTTCCTGTCTGCGATCAATTTCAAAAATGTATCACAGAGGCAATTGATGAGATATCTTAATCGGATTTGTTCTATGTAGTCAGGGGTTATCAAAGTTTTTAATCACATTGCAAACAAAGGTGCGGGTCATCACTAATCTAAAGCAGAGGATCACTG